>JBBPCS010000917.1:8544059-8559106 GCA_037974645.1 Hollardia meadi | reverse complement strand
GAGGAGAGGAGAGGAGAGGAGAGGAGAGGAGAGGAGAGGAGAGGAGAGGAGAGGAGAGGAGAGGAGAGGAGAGGAGACACTCGAGTGTTCCCTGGGTGAAGTCATTGTTAATCAGTAAATCAAATGTTTTGGCCAAATGATTTACCATAGCTTTGGGCTTAAAACTGCATGACAAATGAATCATTTAGATTTGCCAAGTGAATACTTTATTCCCCTGACCACACGTGTAGTCTTGGTGTGAAAAAAATAATTAGAACACAACAAGTACTTGCATTGCATCAATGAGCAAACTACCTGTCATATTTAATTCCTCTTCTTTTATTGTATCAATAAACACAAAGAATCTCTTCCAAATATTATATCCACTAACTTGAGAGCCTTGCCAGTTTCACCCAGTGGTTGGTGCGAAGCAATCTAGTGTTAAACAGAGTCAGGGCACTCTCTGCTGGACATTACTAAACTAGCAGGACCTGTAATCTATGAGAGGCAGACACTGTGGGGCTTTTTTTGCTTCACTGAGTACTACTTGATTTTAAATGTTTAGAAGAGTATAGATGCCTGTGGCCTCTTTCTCAAGGAGATATCCCGACGGCCAAGGAGACAAGAGAAAAATTGAGTTCCACCAAAATAAACCTGTCTTCCAAGATGCATGTGTTGCAAGCCTAAATTGGCCTATTTAAAGGTATAACCATAGACAGCCTTTGAATAATATTGACTTGCAAACTATACTCAGGTCAAGGACGGGAAGCTAGACCATGTTAGTTGGCACAAGACTGATGGAAAGTAAACCAGATACATTTAGGAGTGGTGCAAAGTAAAAAGTCAAGTACTTTGCTAGAAAAAAATGAAGGATTGGATTTCTGGTATGAAAAACACAAGTTCACAGGAAAAACAAAAAATATATATTATGAATGTGGTAGTATTGTAATTCAATCAGTATTCTAAAGGTTACTCCCATGTGTAAGAATTAATTTAATTTTATACCTAAAGCAAATTAGTGTTGTTTTTTTCCCCTTTTTAAAGTACATTTCTGTATCATGAATCTTGCTTTAATTGTGCGGTGGTGCTATTTTCGAAAGCTTTAATGATCACAAGAATTATGTGCTTTAGAAGAGGATAAAAATATTGCAGCAGGCTTCAAACCCCTAATATGGTACCAGCTGAGGAATCTGCTGTTTTATGTGGTTGTGGATGTTTTTTGTGATGCTGAATGTGATTTTCCTATTTTGTATGTTTGACACATTTTCAGTAATTATGATCTAAATGAGTTTATAATCTTTGGGTATCGATGCAAGAGCACGAGTAACGCAAACCACCAGTAAAATTTGTGTAATTTTTAAATCAATATTGAAAGAAATAAATCTCAACATTATTTCAATATGCTGTATAAGTATGATATAAATCCTGATCTCTACACTGCATGTTTAAACGTGTTTCCTCTTTAAAAACAAACAAAACAAGTTTATAGTCCACTGATACTTATGTTTTTTTATTCCTTAAACGCCATATGATAGTCCAGCACCGGTCCTGTATTTATTGAACTCACACAAAGAACATACAGGCTGTCTGTCTAAATCATTGCTCTCCCGCTGCAAACCACTCTGTACAGCAGAGCACACTATCCATATTCATGTGATTTTTGCCGGAAGGCATTTGTGTCTACTAAAAATAGCATGGTGAGAGAAAGGGTCTAACACTCTGTATCCTAACATTCATGAGCGCAATCCCTGTGATTGGGTGTAAACACGTGTCTCTTTGCTGAGACCGTACTTCATGTAGTTGAGTAAACACTTGCTAATAATTGCTATGGGCCCGAATAAAGAGATAATGGAGGTGCATGGCGTAAATCAAGTCATGCATTCCTCAATTTTCTTTTACTTCCTTACGCACCTCAATAAAGAGATCTCTGGGTGGGCGGTACATTTGTTTTCAGGGGGTATTCGGGGCTACATTCATTCCGTTCATTCCTGCCTGTATGTGTATATGAGCGCTTGTGTTTGTGCCTCTCTGTATGATATATGTGTGAGCCCAAGAGCAGATGTGCCTGCACATAGGGTTGGTTTTGTGTAAAAGTGAAATTAGCAGAGTCGAATTAAAGGAAAATGGATAACATTTAAGCCTTTCAAAATATGTTGAGCAGGCGGTGAAGGTACATTTAAAATCTTATCACATGTGCCTCGTGCACTTGGTCCAAAGAGGCAAATGGGTTTTGGGTCAGACTGAGTTGTGGTGAAATCTCCAGCAGATAGCAGCACACATCATGCTGCCGTTACAGTGCAAAAACTCCCTGCTCATAACCTTTTACTGGTGTTCTGCCACAAGGTGGCTATACTGAAATTGCCTTTAATTAAACATCACCATTATTGAGATAATTAGCTCAGCAAACAGTCTGGGGAATAATTGAATCCCCCACATAAAGTGACACATTCTATTTAGCCAATACATTACAAATGCATTTAAATCCAGTAAATCACTGTGCGTATTGGTGGATAATGTTTCTCATCAATAACAATTGTATTCTAGTTTTTTGCATGGTTCTTGATCAGTCAAATGTACTGAAACATAACTAACAACAGGTAATTACCGGTAGCAATGTGGAAAATCCTGAGTCATGTTAGTGGTAATTTGCTATTCTGAGCCTTACTTTACATACAGATTTCGTTTGACCAAAAAGGGACTGTGTTACAAGTTTATGCAGGCCCGTACTAATGTGGCAAAAATGCAGGTCATTTCCTATTTGAAGAAATAAAAGGCTGTGGTGCCTGAGGCTATACTCTGACTTCACTTCAAACCGGACATGGAAACTGTGACAATGTGTCTGTGAGCCTGGGAGAAAAGGGAGGTGGCTGTATATTAGCTGATAAGGTCCAATCAGACCTGAGAAGGACCAGATATACTTTGTATCCAACTCTTTGAATTTATATACTGAAAGCAATACACATTCATTATAAAAATGATATCCCCTTCACAAAAGGCAAGGAGGTTTCTCCCTACTGGCCCTTACTAGAATGACTTATGTCAAATAACAATCTTGAATCTTTGTTTTAGCCAATTAGACAGCGGGAGATTTACTGATGCTCTTGATGTTATTTTCTAAGCAGTTAGGAGATTTGACTGTGTGACTCCTACAAATCCAAAATAATTAAATAGCATTTTTTCCAATTCCTAACCTTAGTTCCTCCCCATATGCATATACTAAAACATAAAGTATATGGTCAACCTAATGAGCTATAGAATTGCTTTAAAGCAACTTTAAACAAAATCCATGGTCATATCAAATGAAAGTGGAAAACAATGTGAAATGGGTCGCTAGTAGTAATGAACCTACAGAGAATTATCATCTGAATCTTAAGGCTCCCATGTGCTTTACAGAGCTTTATAGCTTTCAACTTTCAGCTCATTATTTAGCTGTCAGGCCCACAAATTTACTGTTATTTTACACTTTACTGCATCTTTTTTTTTTAGATGCAACAGGCGTCTGTTTTTAATGGAAAAAGCTCTAAAAACCCACTGTATGCTGTCTGCTCAGCACCAAATAGCAAACTAAGCTAGTAAAGCATTTAGCAGCTCAAGTGCCAAATATTTCCCTCAGGAGTTGGTAGAGACCAAAAACAGAGCTAAAAGAGAGTAAATATTTGACTTGCATTTGGTATATTGGCCTGAAACACGACTTCAAATGAATAAAAATGTAGCTTCTTATGGTAACTGCTGAATGTGTAAATAATAACCAACTGTTTGCTGTATCAACTTAAAGGGTGATATATTAAAGTTTGACATTACAGTTTGTTTCCGCTGCCCACGGGTGACCATAAAAATCAGTTATTACAGGTTTAAGCAACACAACTGCAAGTGTGTAGCCCTGTTAGCAACCCCTGAGGCTGTCATATTAACAACACACCAAAAAGCGCTTTACTAGATCCTTACCAATTGTGGTGAAAACATGTGATATAAATGTGTATATGGTAGCCATTCTAACTAACCATTATGTTGAATGTAACTAACCAACTAACCATTCTAACCAACAGTACACAAAGCACAGTAGAGTACAGTAAAGAAAGGATCAGAATTAGTTTGGTGTGTTTTATCAGCATTATTTTAACCAATAATGATCAATTACAATATGCCCAGATCAGGTCCAATAACAAGTTTTAACTGCCTTCTCTCAGCTTCTTTGAATCAAAAATGTGTGCTCATAAGTAGTCTTAGCCCTTTCACCACAATTTAAGGTCCAGGGCAGACACAGTGCGGACACAGTTCTGCAGGCATAAACACACACACACACAAATACAAACTCAACCTTTTTCTGCACTGTATTGACATGTGTATCACCACATGCAGCCTCACATGGTGAGAAACATGTGCCCTGCTGAGATCTGAGCTTTGTGGCCTTTGAAAGTCTCGCTTTCAACTCCCTGCATAAAGCAAAGGATGCCAAGCTGTGGAAAACATGCAGTATTGTAGCAATCAGGGAGAAACTCGGGGCAATGATTCAGCAATTGAATCAATTAATGTTTTGATAAGAGAGGCAAAGTAATGATTCACCAAGCTTCCAGCAGATTATGATGCCTGCATTGCTAATCAAAACACTTTTTTCCCTCCATTATGACAGAGTGACATAGCAGCAAATGAAGCGAATAATTATCCAGCACTTCACAGATACAGTGGTGTGGGAGTCTATGGTATGAAAGCTTTGTAGCACTAAATCAGGCTACAGTCACAGCTTCTTCAGATGTATTTTGGTTTATACTCTCACTGCCAGCTCACTGTTGGATATAAATACATGCCGTAACAATAAAACATTTTAAAGTTACCATCTATAAGAATTTCAGTGATTTAAGTCTCAAACGATTATGAGATTACATTGTAAATATGATTAGGTTACCTTAATAACCTTTTCTTTTCATCAAGCTCAAAACATCTTTTATTCTTTTATTTCCTCTTCTTATTTGCCAGTTTTTTTTAAATTAAGAAATTAACCATAAGAAAGAAAATATATTGAAATTAAGAACTTTAATCAAGCTACCAAAAAACAGCGTAGTCAGTCCGCCAAATCATATGAAACACATTTCTAATTAAGTGACCAGAGACTATGAAACAGAGTTTATGTTTGATGTCGAGGCTCTGACCTCATCATTACCCGTAAGCATACACCAGGCTCAGCACAGAAGGGACATTAAATACAGAGGATGACGTCAGCTGTTATTATGTGGATTATACTATGTGTTGGGAATAATTAATACTTTCTATGTGTGGACTAGGCATCACCGACCAAGCAGGGGATCTATAGTTAACTGCAATGGATAAAACCAAACCTAAAAATGTAGCAGGTGGTTAGGACACATCAAGTAGTGCTGAAACGATTAGCTGATTCATTGTTAGAGTTGAATTTCATAATTGATTAATCATTTAAATGAGCGAGAAAAAATACTAACCAGTTGTTGGTTATAATATCTCAAATTTATATCACTGAACAACCCCAATTCCAAAGAAGTTGGGACGCTGTGTAAAACACAAATAAGACAATGTGGTAATGTGTGGTCCTTTTTGACATTTACTCAATTTAAAACAGTACAACATATTTAATGTTTTGACTTATTGTTTTCAATGATTTTTGTAAACAGGGGAAACAAAAGAGTGTGATTATATAAAGGATATTGGGTTTGGGAACTTGTCGGTATAGACACTGTTTGCAAATGACCAAATTCTGTTTTTATTTTGGGTTTTAAGGTAATTAACGCTAGCAGCAAAACATTAAATTACAGTATAAGGCCAGCATGAAAGCTGGGAGGCAGCAGCTAGCAAAGCAAAAAATTGAGCAGTAGGCTAGTTTGAAAGCTTGAACAGACCGCCCTATTACAGAGGGTGCCTGTTCGATAAATGATTTTGCATCTCCCGTACCTTTGTCTTAACATACCAACCAGACCTTTGACGCCTTTATATATATTCTAAAGTCTGCATTGTAATTGCAAAACAAATTGCAGCTGGTCTGTAACTCAGCGCTTGCCACGTTTAGAATTTCACTGGTAAAACTATACTTTGTAGAAAAAAAAACATAGTGATGTAAGAAATTTGAAGTTTTAACAATATATGTAGAGTCAGTTTTTGTAATTAAACAAAGCTAATATAATGTCAGTCTTTTATGGCTGCCAACTGTCACTATAATTCGTTTGGACTACCCACATACTTCTAACCCTCATCTTTCACGAAGCACTGAGTACATAGAAAAAAGGTTCAATTTTTAGACAAACTGCACAGTGTGTACATCCAGACTCTGAAGATTAGATCACAGAACTATGAGGGTTTTGACAGCAATATTCGATTGTATTTTTTTTCTTGATATAGCAATTCTCCTCAAGATATGAAAAGATAACTCTTCATAGTCTGTATACACAATTATATATCACCTGTTTTACAAAGAGCTCTGGAGATAGCTTTATCTATGGAGAAAATATATTTTTAACATTTTCAAGCGCTGTTCTATAGGCTACAGCATAGGTAGAAACAAACATCTCTGCTCTAAAATGTCATACCTTTAAAGATTCATAATATAGTATAGAGGGCTTGGTGTTACAAGGCGCTATCATTATATTCATCCCTTGGGGAAAGACATAATTCTGACACTTTGTGACAGGAGTACATGTCTAAAGATCCCTAATTGAAACAGAACTTTACCCACAAGCTCTCAGCTTTGATTTTTAGAACCCGCCCCAAGACACCTCAGTCTGTGCAGTCTTATCATCAGCAACTGAAGCAGCACCTTGCTTACAACCATCATTGAGACATTTATTAAGGCAGTCTTACTGCGTCAGAAGCAGCCAGTTCTTCCTGCATCAAGTGTGTTGCGGCTGTGGTCTCTGACTTTGACTACCATGAAAAATGAGGCTTATGTTAACTTAAAAGTGCAGTCTCAGAGCTTGAAGTGTGAATGTCTCATGGTTCAACTCAGCCATCTTTCTGAAGGCAGAGTCTTTCCTAAGTGTCACAGGATGTAGAACAATTGAACGAAATGATGTGCAATTTACCCTGGTGTGTATCAGTTGGTTGCCAAGTAAACTAACCTGGCAAACAAAGACCCATCACCTAGCTTCAATGTTTACCCTCAGTTAAATAATGTGACTACAGGCTGTGGACCGTTTGTTGTCTCTTGTCCCTGATACATTGTTATATTTACAACCCTTTTATGAATGGTGATACTGTATATCCGTGTCCAGGAAATAGTTTTCTAAGTCTTCAAATGACTAAACCCTGAAGATGTGAAAGTCATAGCCTTCTAGTTAAGCAATTGTCATAAATGTACACTAAATTAAGCAAAATATTTCTCCCCATCTCATTACTGAAGTCCACTCAACACATCGAATCATTAATAAATCACCATATCAGTAGCCCAATCAATTTTGTGTGTTGTATGCTAAATTTAATGCTAAATTTGTGCTAAATTAGACTTTTATCCGTCTCCTTGTTTCATTATAATGAAAACTCAATGGATTGGTGTTTGTGGAACTTCCATGACACTGGATTGTTCCTCCAAAATATGATAATTAAGTTGACAAATGTTACAGGATGAGACCATAAATAAACTCTCACCCCAAATAAACAATTGGCTCAGTCCACAACTTTGATAATATCTCAAAGTCGAGGACAAACAAAGTCGAGGGAATCGGGACGGTGAAGCCCCGCTGTGGTTTGGATGTTGGTTGTGGAAGTGGATCAAAGCAAGCAGCACAACTGAGATGACACAGCAGACCTAAATGTGTCTCACTGCCTCTTCCTCTCCTCATGGTCAAGCACCAGACTCTGTGTGGAGCGGGCAGACAAAGCATACTGCGCAACGCAAAGAGCTTTGATCCAAAGGACAACAGATAAATTAGGTTAATAATAACACACGTGAATTGCTCCTGATAACGTAATTTGTAGGTTTTTCTTGTCCCGAGCATTTTGTCAGAACAGCATGGAGATATTCACAACACATAATCTGTTCTTTGGCCCTCAGTTCATTTCAGATGCACGGGAAGGATCTTTTGACAGCTGGATTTGGATGCAAGCAGCAGCATGACTGAAGCTGAGATGCATCTGAATCAAACAGACAGGGACAGCCTCTATCAACTTGTGTGTCGAAATAAAAGCATCTCACACATGAAAGGCAGGATCTCAATGGTTTCCCCTGGAGCTGGGCCTCGTTGCCATGGGAGTGGAAGGCGCTATTGGAAGAGGGGGGAAAAATCAGAGGCAGGCAAGAAGACAGCTTCATCCTTTCAGGTACAGTACCTTATCACACTCAGTTTATACGCCTTGAGATTTAAATATGCTACTCTCAATTTTTTTTTTTTTAAGAAATTGTAAAAGACACTCTAATTCTTGTTTTATATTACATGTTGTGTATTTAATCAATATAATTGTGTTATGATTTGTTGACAGTATAACGTTAGCATTTGTCAAATAAATCCAGTCTACCCCCACCTGTAACATGACATGTGCTGGTGGCAGACTGTTTGCCTACCTGTTTAATGACTATTCAGATTATATTGTGCAAGCCCTGTCCTGATTGTCCTAATGCATTTATCCATCCTAATAGCATGTGCCTGCCATGTGTGATCAGAACCTGGGAGCAACTGAGAAATGAAAGCACATCGTTGATGTGTTTAGGCCTCACGGTGAGTTATTATTAGCCTCCACTTACTGGCGTACTGTCAAGATACACAAAAAAAAACCAGGCAGCCATACTTGTGAGTGATTGCTTACCCAAGCCAGCCCAAACACCTTGTTTCTGTTTATATAAGTCTGATCAGATGTGAGGCAGTCCGATCTAGTATGTTTGGTTGTTATGCACGGAACAGGTCACGCTTGGAGTCAACTCCATGCAGTGCCTGAGGTGACTGAGTGGGTGGTGTGACACAGGGCAGGTGCACGGGCTAAATGATGAGTCTGCTACGTGCAGATACAGAAGGATTTGTTCTTGGCTTTATCGTGAACTGAGAATGTCTGTACAGATAACATAGGCAGTTGCATCAAGTTGCATTTTGTGCCCTTGTTGAGTAGATGTTATAACTGGCAAGATAGAGACAGACTGAATGACAAGCTATTTAATGAAATCAAATTTAACCATAAAGTGTTTTTTTTTGTGTGTGTTTTTTCAATCATCTCAAGACCAAATACTGTCATTAAATCATTTTAGGCTAAACAAACATTATGTTAAAAATAACATGTTATAAATAAATTAAATTAATTTTCACATTATTTTTTTTTACCATGTCTTAAACTCAGTTAAATATTGCAGACTCCAGGGAGTTTGGAGCACCATCACAAACACAGTGCCAGTGTATGGGTGTACGCTTGCGTCTGTGTGTGTGTGTCAGTCTGTCAATTCTGGTTTCATCTAACATTATGTGTCCTCACACAAACGAATGACGCAGCATCGTATAGCTTGCTCATTACTTCCACTAATTTGGAGCGACGCTCAACATTGAAGGCAGTGTTTACCTATTTGAGCAGTGGGCTATAAACAGTGATGTCATGGCCTTGAATCACTCTCGGCATCGCTGCTGACATCATGGAATATTTTGACCTCTTTTAATCAGGTAATTTTAATGAAAGTTGTTTAATATTGTAAGCAAACGACAACGTTGCCCTTTGAAAGGATTTGTCTTTGGTGTGCATGCCATATGCTCAACTACTAGAAGACACAGTCTCCTTTAATGGTCTTCTGTGTATATGCAGTCACCCCTTTGCTTATTATGTGTTAGACACCGAAGGCTTTGTCCTGAGAACATCATGCCTTTGACATGTGAAGTCCATTCAGGACATTTAAAGGATTGCAGTGGGTGGTGGATAAAACATTACAAAAGAGGTCCACAAACCTTTGTCTTTCCAATTCCGAAGCAGTCTGAGAATATCAGAAGTTGGAATAACTGACCTATTGGTGACTACATTAGTCGAATGTATTTGCGGTGAAATTTTAAGGTGTGCGTTATACATTTTGGCACAAAAAGAGCCTGGTAAAACAGAAAACAAGATAAGGAAACTGGTTTGAACAGACTCATTTACGTAGGAAGCTGTAAAACAGACATGTGAGATATGGTAGGGGGATGGGGATAGTTGGCATTTCTTGGTATGAAAACATTTTCTTTCCAGAGGTTCTGCAGCAGATGCCGAGCTGAATGGAAGAAGGGAATTCAAAACATCCAAGTATACCTGATTTCTAAGAGTTGTTGCTGATTCTAGCTCATTATTTTGAAATAGTAAATGTGCATTAGCTGGGCAAAGGCATCCTTGTGAATAAAGGTAACCAGGCAACTGTTTTCAAACACTTGAGATTAAGCCAGTGCACTTCCTCTTTTGTGGTTTTTGATTCATGATGCACAGCTCTTTGAGAGACAGATGTTTCCTGCAGATAATATGAAATCTCTTTATCAGTTATCAGTGCAAAACACTTTCGGTACAAACAGCTCAAATCTCCTATTTCCATTTCTCAGTGATGCAATATGTTTACAGTGTTATCTTCAAATGTCAAATATCAAAAAGTATTAAAGAAATATTACAGCATGTCTGGAATATTTATTATTGTGATTTATTTTCTGTTTGAACGGGTCAAAGAGGGAACGGGTCATAATTAATAACTCATTAGTAGAAACATATTAATGTTTCTACTAATGAGTTATTAATTATGGACAGAAAGACAGTTTAGTTTAATAGAAAGGCTAGGTTTAATAGTTTAAAAAAAAAATCTGTGTTGTTTTTATTGGTTGGACACCTGCAGCATGAGGTCAACACTGATGATGCACTGTTTTCTAGGAAGTAGCATTTTTTATTCGAGCTCGAGTGTTTCGTTTCATTTGATCTGAAAGTTCTATGAATAATATGAATTGCTAATAAGCCATTATTTAATCCTTTTATTTGTGCTCATATAAAATTTTTGCATGGGCCGCACCAGTTTGGATCAAGGCTGCTGCTGTAATGTGCTATATAAATCCAACACTTCCGCTCTTGTGAATGAAGATAGATCAGTGGAAATCCCTCTGAATCCTATCAGTGGTTGACCAGCAAGGGGAATCCCATGTAATTCTCATTTATTGCAGGGTATTTCACAGCTGAGTCAACACTCAATACAAAAGTGTCCAACAGCATAAAGCCCTTCACAGGATCCGGAAACACATTCTGCGAGAATGATATTGTTGAAAATTGAGCATTGCTTTAGTCCCGGCACGCCACGGAAGTCAAGCTCAGCTCACAATCTCAGCTAAATTAACTGATCTAAACACCAGCCCGCACCAGCTGTTGACTCAGCTGATTCTCTTCTATGCATTCAATTGGCAATTCTCATACAGGGTGCGCTATTTATGCTGGTTTGGCCTGCCTACTCTTCCTGCTTCAATCAATGTCATTTCTGTTGTCATTGATGCCTAGTCTGTTCTGTTCCCAGGGGGGTATTTGCTGCTTAGCTATCTGCAGTAGCCTTTCCATGTAGGCATATGGAAGGGCAGGGAGGTGGGTTCCCCCTGCTTTAGGAGCCATACCGTCAAATAATGTATCCTGACTGAAATGTAGTTTGTTTGTGAGGGATGTTTATAGGTTTCTTTGTACGAAATGACATGGTCCTATGTATTACATTAGCACAAAAGCCTGTGTATTAGGCCACATATTATAGAAACACAAAACCCGTATTTTCATCCAAACAATTGAGAAGGGATTGCAGGTCTTTGTGGCTGAATCTGTCGTTTAAACTTGATCAAAGTGGATCAAGAGCTATATTTGTCCAAAGGCTTTTCTCCGTGGCTCAATCCAAACTGTAAAATCTAGCAGAATATTTGCATAATAAAGCATGCGTCATCACAGCAATTGAGGTGTAAAACCAATCTCTCAGCAGGTTATTATTATAGCTTTGGCTGCCATTTATATGCATTTGTGAATGCTTCCCACCCCTTCACTGCATGTTGTTTTGTCATAGACTGCATAACTAGCAGTTGTCAGTCCCCTATCAGAGCTTTCCTCAGCTCTGAGAAACCTATTAATCTTTAACTAGGAGCCGTAGTGGCAGTCGGTGCTTTTAAGCCTGATCTTTATTGCTGAAAGCAGCAGGATATACTTTCCCAGAGTCTACATTAAGAGCTGCAGATCTGTTCAGCTGGGTAAACATGTATGTATACTGCAGAGAAAGATGCTGTTTTTTGTCATCAACATAAATAGAGTGTGTTTTGCGGCCTGTTTGAGTTCATGCTCCATATTATAAACTGAGCACTGCTGTTTATCCTGAAATTACACCCCAGTCAAATTCTTCATTTTCAATTCTTCATTCTTCATTCAAGTCTTTGTGAAGCACTTTGTAACTTGTGTTTAAAAAATGCTATATAAATAACAATATTATTATTATTATTGTTAGCCTTTTATCTGCCAAAATTATTTTTCGTATTCTACACATAATAATTAAAGGTGCAGCAAGTGATTCTGAAGAAAGAGAGTTGATTGTTGAGTCTCATTTCCAGGTAGTCAAATACCGATGCTTTGGGCTGGTGGTTCGGGTTGGGCCACCAACCCAAAGCAGCAGTATTTGACACCCTGGGAAACTCAAAGGATCAGTATTTGATGACCTTGGATTTTTTTCATTCAGAACTGAGGGTAGAACATTGCCTAGTTTATATAATTTGTAAAAAAAAAAAAAATTGTGAAAGTACCATTTTGAAAAAGTCAAATGCATGACATTGTCTTGTTTTATGAAAATACATTCAACTTGTAGAGTGTGATTTTATCAGCTTCAGTTATTATTCAGTCTTTGTGAAATATAACACTAAGTGTTCTGTATCATTGTGAGGAAAAGTAAAAAGAGGTTGTGCACTGATTAAAAACATGCATATTCAACAGTGAAAACTCCCCTCTAAGGTTTCTGGTTTCTGGTGATATTTTTAATCACTGGAAAGGTCAGAAGGAAAACAACAGGCTTAGGAGAAATACGAGATGGCACTTGTCTCACACCAGCTGATGCTGTGGCCACTATAACACACCATGGAGTGAAAAGACTGTAAATTAGAAATATAAAATGTTTGTTTATGAGGATTAACAATTTGTTGGTGCATTTGTTTTTCTAAAACTTTATCCTATAGCATTGAATTTTGAAAATACATCTTGAGAGAATTGAGTGAAATATTCTTTTTCCAGACACAATTTATGATATTAAAATGTAACTTGTCATAGTTTTGTAGTCTGGTTATTTTTGAAAGATATTAAAGACAAACAACTTCAGTGTTTTCCATAGTTTAATCACTATAAAATCTCATTTTACAATACAAAAATGAAATAAATATTCAAATACATAAACAATTTAGGATCATCACTATTGCTGTTATTTGTTTTCTTCTTTTATAGCCTACCTTTATTTTTGATTCTTAGAAAACTTAGCACTTTTGTGTATTTTTATTTTTGTATTTATTTTCTTTACCGATGTGAACATTTTACGTGGCTTTCATTTTCATTTGATATTATTTTTGTATGTGTTTAAAAATCTTACTAAAATCATTGTTAAAAAATAAACAGTTAAGGAAGTACTTTATACTTTATACTGTCACAATGCTAGAAAGAGGCAAATCACAGTCACCCAGGAGATAGTCTCTTTTCAGGGTGGACATTTTGTTCACCACTTTGAAGCGAAGTGACCGCTGGCTGAGGTCTTCCTCTGAGATACTATCAAAGAAGAAATCCTCATTGAAGATTGGATTACGGCTCTTTCTGATGACTGTGCTGCGTTGCTTCTGCACTTTTCCCGGAACCAGAGAGAGGCTCACGCTGCAGTTGATAATCTTGGGGTCTACAGAGAGGGGATAGAGGCCCTCAGCACTGATCAGTCGAACCCGTAGTCTTTGGTTGTCCGAGCAGTACTCTGCTGAGAGTCTCAGGCTGCCATCTTTTCCGACGGGTACCATTCTCTCCTTCATTACCCTCTCTCTGTGCAGAGTCATGTCCATAGGGAAGATGGTTGGGGGTGCCAGGCTGTAGCTGCTGGGCAGGCCTTCAACTAACCCCTCTGATGCTCTCCTCATGACATTGGGGCTATTGTCTGTGGAGCTCCCTTCATCTGTAGACAGGGAATTGTTCCTGGACACCATTGCCCTCCTCATGTTCCTTGACAACAGCAGTTCATGGCTCAGTGCTTTGAAGAGGGAAGACTTGGGAGGGCACCTGGTCAGCAGTGGCGAGCTGAAAGGAGAGGATTCAGTTGAGGAAGTCGTGTCACTGTCCAGAGTGGCCTGCCAGTTCAGGGTGTATCCTCTTGGGGAAAGCCTGGAGGTCAGAGTGTTAAGGCTGAATGACGAAGGAGAGGAGGAGGGTGAGGTGGAGGGGGAGAGTTTGGAGCACATGCTTGATCGACTCCTGGGCAGCAGCAGGGGAGAGGAGCCAGGATCAGAGTGGAAGAGTGACTCCTTCCTCCTCGTGTGGGGGCTCTCCAGTAAGGTGCAAAAGCCATAGCAAGTCTGAGCTTTGGCCAGGTGTGGAAGGGACAAGGCAGCCTGGCTCTGGGGATCAGCATTGGTGGTCTCCTCATCACTGCAGCCATCACAGGGGCTCTCATCCGCAGTCTCCACCTGGATAATGTGTGGGCTGATGGGCTCATGGCGTGTCACCTCTATTTCAGGGCAAGCCCTCTCACAGGGAGACACCTTGAAAACGCGAGCAGCTCGGCTCTGCTCCGTATTCTTCATCTCCTGCAGGGATGGGATCGTTGGGGGGATGCAGAACTCTGGGATGTTGTCAGGGGTGATAACATTAGGACAAAGGGAAATCCTCTTGACCTTGTCATCTTTTTCTCCAAACATGATGTCTGCAATTTTGAAGCTGAGTTCTGCTGATGGGATAGGCAGGCTAGATCTCTCCACTGACACGCGGATCTTCTCCACCACCCACATGGGTCCTTTAGTAGAAATTAGGAAGCTCTGTAAAATCAAAAGGATATGATTGTAAGCTGTTGTGCTCTGAAATGAAACACACACACAATCACACACACACACACACACACACACACACACACACACACACACACACACACACACACACACACACACACA
>JBBPCS010000917.1:8532548-8543959 GCA_037974645.1 Hollardia meadi | reverse complement strand
ATTTTAAATGAATAAGGAAACCAGTTAATCTAAAACACGCCCCCTGTGCGGCACGAACAGGAACCCCCCCCCCCCCCTGGCCAATAGTTCCCATGGAAATATCCAAACCACAACAGAGCTCAATGTCCTTGTTAAGGCAGTGGACTGTTTAGCAAGATAAGCTTATACCACAACTAGACAACTGTTAATGGCAATAATAAATGGCAGGTTTTTGATTCACATGGTTGTTTTTCAGTTTATTTAAATTAGATGTGCAATTTGACATTCTTGTCTGAACATAAACAATGTGTTCTGATATGATAATGATTTTTTTTTTAGAGTACCTTTTAGAGTTTGAAGTTCAAGAAATACAGGGGGCCAACTTGACTGAGTTTAGGAGAGCTACAGCTCAATCAGGCCTCTGCCTAAAAACTGTTTCAGAGGAAACAATGTTTGCTACTGAAGTCCTTGTGGTATTTAATTAAATTGAATTAAAAGTCCTATTGGTTGAGTCATCTGGTATCTTTTATATCTGCCTATTCCATTACTTCATTAATGCTACTCATTTAAACAAATAAATAAAATAAATATTTAAATAAATAAATAAATAAATCCTGGACACATTTTATTGCTGTACCACCACTTCACTTGGAAAAGTCTAGGCGACATAAAATTTGTATCACTACATACACATGTCCCAGTGATTCACTCTGATATATTTAGATGTGAGTGTACTGAAGAACTGCAGTGTTGTAGGGCAAATCACAATTCTATCTTTATCATAAATGATGTTTCTAAAAAGTCGACATCTGTGTTATAAAGGTGCTAATTTATATAGAATCACATTGAACATTGCACCTTAGGCCTTCAACCTTTATTGAAACATTGTCATGTTAGTGCTACCCTCTTGTGGTGGGACACGAAGCAGCTGCATTATAAATGATCACCAAAACGCATGACAGTTTGTTGTATTTGTGGTGGGTCTGCAGTGCAGCTGAGAAAAGAAACAGACACCAAACATGTTGACAGTAATATGCTAACGCAACCAAGACAAACAGTCACTTGTGACCTTTGGCTTTCCTTCTTCGCTCTGAACTGAAAAGCTGTAAGGGAAAGGTAAATGGATCCTACCAAAAAGCTTCCTGGCCAAAGTTCAAGTGGGGTAATTTGGTTGCCATGTGTTACCAGGCAGTAAATGGCAGCATGATGTCAGTGCTAACAATATACCAGGAGATTGTCCTCACTGTCCTAAATGGGGGAAACTTCTCAGAAATGTTTTCCAAGATATTCAAGCCACATCAGTAATTCAAGCATACCTCTCAAAGATGTTGGACCTCTCAAACCAAGTGCAAGGATAGAATGACTCTGAGGTCAATTGTAAAGATGCTTTTAAAAAAAGCAACAACAACAAAAAATATTTCTTTGAAAATATTACACAGACTCAAGTTGATCAGAACACACACACAAACGCATATGCAAACATGCCTGCTGTGGTTCTGTGTGTTATTCTGCTCTGTCTCTGCATTATACCTGTAAACATCAAAATCATGACTGCAGTTTTACCAAAATTCAATACAACATGCTTACTTATTGACTGGAGGAGGAGTTCATTGTTTTCTGGCTGTAATCAATAATAGATTTTAGGAAATAGCTCAGCACTTTCTGAGTTTCAGAAGAGGGGAAGTGCCTGGGCCCACACATACGAATCTGCCTATATACTCCGAGTTATGGAGACTGTGTATCAAGTTGACAATTCAATATGCGCATATGAAATTAATATTGTATTAGTAGTGTATATTTATATGTAGTTGATAAATAAAATTTAGACTTTTTCAAGTATGTGGGCAGGCCTATCTTTGCCTGAATCATTGAGCATCTCCATTAGGGGGCAGTATAGGCTCAGGTTAAAAAACAACAACAACATTATACCTATTGAGATGATAAACTCAGAGGGAGATGTTAGTCTGACTGCTACATAGTCTACATGAAATAGAGGCAACTCTAATTATTACAGTAATTTGCTAAATTAGCTTAAAACACTTTATTAAGGAAGGCCTATGAATTCATCATATCCTCCATAGCATCCATGCACAAAATCCTAGCAGGTTAGGCTACATGTCACTAGTTTGGCTTGTACTGTTGTACTGATCGACTTCCGTGTGCCATTAATCTTGTGTCAAAGTGGGATAAAGCACAGCAACGCGGACTGATGACTGGCCCGTCAGCAGGTGTAGGCTACTCCGCTGCACAAATGCAAGTCATTTTTTTTCAAACCTCAGTCGTTCCTCTCGGGTCTGTTTTCATCTTTAGCGGGATTATCTCATCGTGAGTCAATAGCCTATACTCTTGAGCCTCTCGATCCATCTCGATGCGGCTACACATATGACTATCAGGAGGCCACGGGTGAGTGTGACGCCGCTTCCTCTTTTCGGCGCATAGATATGCGGTCGTTCCTTTTTTTCCATCTCTCTCTCTCTCTCTCTCTCCCTCCCTCCCTCCCTCTCTCTCTCTCTCTCCCTCTCTCTCTCTCTCTCTCTCCCTCCCTCTCTCTCTCTCTCTCTCCCTCTCTCTACTGTACGATAAACGAGGAGGGGCTTGGTGCCGTGGAGGAGGCAGGCAGGCTGGCTAAGCTGACCCGCTTGCTCTGTGTGTGTGTGTGTGTGTGTGTGTGTGTGTGTGTGTGTGTATGTATGTGTGTGTGTGTTGTGTCTCTTAGCCTACATTCACGCCAAGTCGCATGCATTAACGAGTGTCAGACATCAGGTAGGATATCTCCTTTATTTTTTAATACTGTTTTTTTTATGTGTGTGTGTGTGTGTGTGTGTGTGTTTTAAACCCCCCCACCCCGTGGTTTGTGGAAGGTGCCGTTCCTCCCTGACGGGATCACTACATGGAGGCGGACCGCTCGATGTTGGCTCAGCAGAAGCGCAGAAAACATTTCATGTTTCGCGACCTTTTCACATGATTCGCGTGATGTGTGTCACTTCATCTCCCGTAGCTCCCCTTTTCGGATTCAACGTCAGTCGACTGGCTTCATGCGCTGCGTTTTTATTCTAAGCCTGACATCTATTTCCTCGCCCACTATATGTGGCTTGACTGGCTTTTGACATTGACAGATAAGAAGCAAAAAAAAAAAAAAAGAAATAAAAGATGGATATTTAATTTACCTACTTGTTTGGCATTGTTGCTTGGAAGTAGGCTAAATGTGCGACTAATGCTGTCGAGCTTCAGCATCCTTGCTGCTGTGCATAAAATGTGCTGTACAGTAACTTGGACTTGACCTGAATGTTATCTGGATCGGCTCAATATCAAAGCTACATTCACATTGTGAGACTGTGGTGCTCATGCGGGGATGGAACTACTGATGGTGCTCAGTTTGGTCAAGTTTGATGAGACTGCTAATCCTTTGCCCCAGTGATTAACAAAATCTGCTATTTCATGGATCACTACATGCTCACCTGGCCATAGTTCTGTTGGTTTCTCCACCCACAGGGAGGGTGAATGTAAACTACACCCTCCCTTACTGAAGGACATCTGTCCAGATGTGTGTGTGCTGCACTTGTGAAGAGACATTTTATGAACTGTGATGTGGTTGTTTCACAAAGGTACAGGGCATTAAATGCTACTCCAATGCCGTGATTGTAAGTTGAGTGGGTTGGGAGTAAATCTTTCCCATGGTTGGTGTCACATACAGTACATACAGTTTGTGAAACAGATGTATGAGTAGTGGAAGAAGCTTTTGGCCTCTATGACCAACTGTTAAATTTCACCCCACCCTTCCACAGTACAGAGCAGCTGAGCATTTTCCCTGAGAAGCATCTTGGATACCAAGGGTCAACTCAAGGATACTCGTGATGCGAGAGGGGTTTCAAAACGATGTTGCGGGGTTTACATGTTTTACCCAAGTGATGTAACTTCAAAATTCAAGCTGTATCAGCATGATGCTACAGACAGCTGTGATTCAGGATGGCTTTATTACAGTAAGGCACCACTGAGGGTGCTAGAGGTTTGATTCCAACTTGGAGCTCGCATTGCTAAAAATGTACTCCCCAGGTGGTACAGTAAGGCGCCAGTTAGTGCAGGATAAAAGCATCCACCAACCACACTGTAGGAAAAGATAAGTGGGCTTCTCGGTGTCGGCAGCATCGTTGCATGTTGCTTAATGAATTTGTAGTACCAATGAGATGCTAGATGGCTACACCAGGCATGTTCTGTCTTTCTGGAAAGTGTACTCCCCAAGGTGTCGCGAGACTAAATACAGGTTGGACTTCTGACAGTTGGAGACCAAGCATCGCAAATGTTGCTTTGGCACTGAAGTCTGCTTCGTGTGTGATGGAATAGAAGTTTCATTTGCAAATTGCTTTACCTAAACATGAATACTAAAGCCATGAAATGTTTCTATTCGCAGATATATTGGCAATTGATGCTTAAATGATCTATGAAATGATTGAGATCAACATCTTTGGTAGTTTTAGTTTGATTTTGTTGTCTGCGTCTGTAATGTATGTCAACATACTGTATATTCAGAGAGTAAGCGATAGGATCATATGTTCATCAGTGTCTAGAAAAAAAAGAGTTGTTGAATTGCAGATTGGCAATATGTGCCAATAGAGAATAATCTCCAGATTACATAGTGCTGGAAAGGCTTTATGAACCGCAAACACCTTTTCCTTACAATGGAATTGAGCAGGATTGTCTGTAGGATTAATGTATTTATGTTTAGACTATAGCCATAACAGATTTTCTCATTGTGTGTGTATGTATACTGATTGTTTTTGTGTCTACGGATGGGTACAATGTTTGCAGTGGTAAGAACAAACAACATTATGCATACAGGTATTTCACGCGTAAATACTGGAGCTATGCAAATCTCAGCAGTGGTACATAGGACTTATTGGTTCATAATATGAGCCCTTGGCTTGTCCACGCTTAATACAGAAGTGGGGACCTTCTCAGTCTGAGAATTTACAATCAGTATTGTATACTTTCCCATGCACAGATATAATTAGATCCCAGCAACACCAGTGTCACAAGCTCATATGCGGCATGCATCTGCCAGCGGATAAACTGATAAAGGCTTAGTGTTCCATCAAACCAAACACTAGATGCTATTCACAAGACCCAACGGTTAGAAAAGCAACGTTTGGTTGTTTTTAAGCTTGTGCCAAAAGAATTTTTTTTTTTTAAAGTTTTAAACTGTAAACCAGCACACATTCATAGCTATCATCAAGATTGAAATATTAAATCCTGCAATTTTGCTTTGCGGTTGTAATTAAAACCCAAGCACAATTTGAATGGTGCCTTTTTTCTACACATTGCCAGCTATTGAAGAGGCCGTCAGTGATTCTGTGTTACGGGAAGCTATTAACGATGTCTGTGCTGCACAGGTAACTACAAAATTAACTCAACTTGTCTTTACAAATTCAGTGAACCTAAAATTTTAAGGCAGCCCGGACACAAACTTTTCAAAGTAAAAACAAACAACAAGTTCTTTTCTACAGTGTACAACAGCTTTACTTCAAACTTTGAACTCGGCTCATAATTTACCGGGAATCACAAGTCTCAAACACGGTGCTTAATGTGAGCATTCGTTCAAATTCTGCAACCCAGAGTGAAAGGCACACACTCCTCAAATGGTTCCATAAATAACAACAACAACAAGGCCATGCATTCCGGAGTAAGCATTCTGATCCGCAAACTGTTGAGAACAAGCAATTGTTAAAGACAGTGCCTCCCCTGCATTTCCGCGCCGCTCATTAGAAAGTGATTTTCCCTTGCAGCTGTTGCAGTTGCTCCGTCATCAAGAATACATTCCTGGTCGGAATTCCCCAGGAAATGTTCAGTCGCAGGGTGGGAAGTACAGGGTTTTGAGAGTCATTGGAGAATGTGATTGTTCAACCATATTTAATGCATGATCTGTGTAGGAGGTGGAAACTAAAACACACCCCATGCATTGGTTGTGACCCAGCCTTTGTGTTTCATGTTTAACAGTGAAATGTGTAAATGTATTTTCTTGCCGCTGTCACTGTGATCACAGCACCGTTAGGGGCTTGCTTGCCTCCAGATCTGTTTCTATAGAACAAGAGGTAGATGTGCGAGCTGTCTGTCATTCATACACCAAGTACATCAATCTAAATTCAAAATATCTGTTATATTTCTCAATAGATGAATGTGGCAAGCATTCAATATGTGAGAGCTTTAATGCAGATAGGTTTTTGTTTTTTTTCATTAGCCAACACTTGACCATGTCCCCAAACTGCTTTCAGATTTAAAGTGAGCTTGATCTCACTTGTAATTAAATAGCATGCTGGCATCGGATGAAATTGCTTGATTAACAATTGTTGGCCGTTCTATCAATTCATCAGTACATCCGCAGGTCAGTCAGTTGTTGATCCTGTAATGTAATGTAGCTGTTTAATGTGCAGTTTTGTTCCAGTGTGTTGTGATCAGATTAGCTGAGCAAACATCATGTATGTATGCAGCACATGATGTCATATATTGTACTGTAAAGAAAAACGACCAACAGGTGATGTGGTACCGTATTGAACAAGACCCTCTGGATCTGGCTAGTGGAGGCTGATGGAGTCCTTACCAACTATTTAATGTCCATGTGCTCTAAACCGACACGGAAGTAGGTCAGTGGATGCCGAGCGTGGTGTGCTTCAGGTCAGGGGCAGTGCCACGGCCTGTGGCACTTCTCATCCGCGGGTCAAATTAGATGCCAGTTTAAAGTAGCAGATGACAGGTCGGACTGACTGCGGTGCACATACACACACGGTCCCAAATTGGGTTAGTGTGGTATAAAATAATAGATGTGTGTCCCGTGAGCACCAGCTGTCAGCTTACGTAAATAGCTGTCGACAAACCTTTTGGTTGCCTGGCTGCTTTCATGTGTTCATGTTAGTACATTTCGGAACTCTTTGTCCGTTATGGTTAATTTAATTAAGATTTTTTTTTCCCCACCTAATCTCATTCTGTGTGTGTTTTGAGATCTAGTGTTAAAGTATTTTAGCAATAGTGTGAATTTAATGCTGCTTAATTTAGTTAGGAAAGGTGTTACTGATGCAGATTCACACCGTGTTTGTGTAGTTTACAGTCAAAGATCTCTGTTTTGGTGTGATGGAGGAACACTGGAATGATCAGTAAAAAGTCCCACTCTGTCCGAGGCAAACTGATTATCAGTGATGAGGATCATGTGGCGCATGTGCTAAAGATCATGTGATATACGTGTATAGCCGCCTCTGACGAGAGGAGAGCGGCTGAAGAGCTCATTCTCTTTGGTCTCTGACATGCCTGTTTCTCTGTACGACAGGGTTAAGTGAATACAATTCAGAATTTGGCATTGCATGTGAGTACACACGCAGCTGATGTACATTATTCTGTGAAAGTCAATATTTTCCATTCTGTTCTTGCAGTGCAAACCACTGCTTTGGGTTTTAATGGTCACAGAATTCTTTGAACACAGTTTACCACCCGGTAGTCTTTGTTGAGTTATAATGGCTGCTTGTACCCAGTGAATAGTCACCTCGTTGTAACATGCCCAGCTTTTTTACTCTCTTGTACTGTTGGTTTTAATGCTCTAGCTGCCAGAAACCATCTTTGTTAAGAAGTGTATTTGAAGTTATACTCTACTATAAGAAGACTGAGAATTAAGTGTTCTTGTGTATTCTCTTTGTCTTCTGTAATGGCTGTGTTTTGGAGCTGCAGTGATTAGCCAATGAATCGATTAGTTGATCAAAAGAAAATTAATTGCCAACTATTGTGATAATCGACTGTGCAGAAACATGCTTTTTAAATTTAAGGATTTGTTTGCTTATATTTGTCATTTATGATAATAAATGAAGAGTCTTTGGGATTTTGACTATTGGTTGGGGAAAAAAAAAATTTGAAGATGTCACTTTGGAGTCTGGGAACTTGTGCTGAGCATTTTTCACAATATTTTGACAATTTATACACTAACAATTAGTTCATGAATTGTGAAAATAATTGGCAGATTAACTGGTAATAAAAATAATCACTAGTCGCAGCCACTGCGTGTCTGTAACTGTGTTTTGATGCATAATCAAATCAATTTTCCTCCATGAACATACAGTACACTATATGTCGAGAGCTTTTAGTATACTATGCTGTTATTATTTGTGCTCTGCACATTAGTGGTGCACTCTCAAAGGCTCTGATGGTTTTCTTCTGCATGCTGGGAGTGTTTTCCAGTGGCAGGGGGTCTCTGAGGATCACCACAGGAGCCAGAGGTCAATGACAGTGGGGCAGAGATCCCAGTGATTGAGCCACTTGCCATCGATCTGCATCAATGATACATCACAGTCAAATACAGCTGAGTGGTGGGGGTCCTGCACCACAGCACAGTTCAGACATTAATCACTTCATGAGACGATGGAGTGCTTTTTTTTCACCAATGACACAGTTGTCTAAAAACAAAAATCAAAGAGCAGCGTTTGAAGTAATCCCAGTCTGTAAATTGCCAGTGGTGGGAAACATCCAGAGGTTGAGTTAAACAGTCTGGACAGAAGGTGTTGCTGCAGGTGGAATATCAGACAGATAAAGTAAACAAAATGATATAGCTGCTGAATGGCACAGTTGATCTTGTTTTAGGGAGAATTGACAACACAGTAGTATCACATCAAGGTGAATCAAGGGCCATAAGGTCCTTTGTGTGTAAGGACTCCCCCATCTGAAGAGCAGCAGTAAAAATTGATGCTATCCTCTGCTCTGATCCTCCACAGGCTGCCAGGGTTGCTGACCGAGCAACATCTCTCTCTCTCTCTCTGTTCAGGGCCATGTAGTGTCAGCACCTTGAGTCTCAAAGAAGAACTGTGGACTGCTCTGTCACCCTCTTGTCGAAATGATTTCACATTGGCCTGGCGGAAGTGCATTTAGCAACTGGAAGCCGCACTGTATAAGTGATTGTGTTACGTCAGCCTTGTATTCAGCTCATCAGCAGTGCAGTGACCTTGTGTTAAGGGCAGAGGGACTCTCTGGTTACCCTGACTGGGAGGCAATTTCTAAGATTACATTCGTCGCTCTGGTTTTTGAGCTGGAATGATAAAGTTGACCCAGGAGTCAGTGGCATGATTGGTGCTTTTCAAAAAGCTTTTTATGAAGTGAACGTTTTGAATAAACTGTACCTGGAAGAGCCAGAACAGCTCTGATCTACCTTGCTGTGTTGGACAATGCAGCTGCTCCATGACTAAAGAAACCTCTGTTTAATTAATAGTCATTCTTTAACAAATTGATTACTTGATTAAAATTTTTTTTTAAATGTCAAATAGTCTCTCAACAGATTAATGCATTCATGCAGATGGAGCTCTCAAAATGTAGTGCTTATTAAGGACAAAATCTTTCTCATTTTCTGTAGTAATTAAATGAGAGGTTTTTAGCGGCAGCAGAAAATTGTTTGCAACGACAGAGCTCTAAAAAAAAACCCAACAACACAGTGCACAAATTACTGGCTGGTGACCCTGCGGAGTATTTAGCTGCTAAAGAACCACATTTATTCACATATAATAGCAGGAGTTGGTGGTGACCAAAAAAGAAGATTGGACATTCACCAGGTGGTCAGAAACACAAAAGACAGAAATGCTAATGCTAATGTAGCTTTGTTTGTGATGGATAATATGTCAGTGTTGTGTTTACTGCTTGTTTCACTGAATCCAGGTAGCCAAAAACAAAAATCAAATAACATTAACGCTGCCTTATTAAAAAACAAAACTGTCAATAATGTAGCGAATGTCAATTTCTGAAAGCTGACAATAAGTGTCGGGTCAAATTAGTCATTTTGTTTACTTCTTCTATGTTCACATAACTTCTGTTTCAAATCAAGATTTTGCCAGTTTTGTGTTATTTTATTTAGACTTTTTATTAAGTCTGATGGAAATATGCAAGGACTTTGGCTTCTTTGAAGTGAAAATAGGGCTTTAATAGAAAAACACATTCCTTAAAGTAAGGTAACGAAACAAAGGATTGTTCTGGCATCAGTACTAAACTCAGATATATAATCAGCACTAGTATCAAAAAGTTTAAAACAACACTCAACTCTAGTGGCCAATTACCTGGAATCACACACTTAGAATCAGACAAATTTGCCTCCACAGCAAGCAATATCTCATCTAACATCTGTTAATTTAAAAACTAATGAGACAGTTTACAGTTTAAGAACTGTAATACTGTTCTAATAACATCTCCCCTCTTCATGTGTTGCCTACACCGTGGTTGTTATGCCGATCCTCTGTGTGCGAGTGCAACATTAATTCTAAATGGCCTCTGTCGGAATAAGGTCACCTGGCCTGATGGCAAAAAAAAAAGTAATTAGCAAAGGAGGGAATTTTAATTCAAGTCAGACAATGATTATACAAAATCCTGATGTTTCGTACTGTAACCTTGTTTGTTGGTACGCTGTTGTTCTTGGAGCTGAACGAGAGCTGCATATAAATGCTGTCTTTCTTCAGAACATGCATTGTCTATCAAATCCGAACTTGAGCTTGTGTTCAATTTCCTGTAACTGTGCCAGCAGCAGCTGAAGTGAGGGAGAAATCAGCATCCTTCTAAAGCAGTTTCTAATATAATCTCTATCATACATCTTGCCCTCTTACTGACATTGCATGATATAATGCTGGATTAGTTTAGCATGCTGCTGAGAAGCTGAGGACTGAACCTTTGTTTCTTAGGAAGGCCTCCTGCATCTTGTGAGTGTGTGTGTGCAATTACACATAACAGAAACGAGCTAAAGCTAGCATTCATTCATCTCTTGTGAAATATAACGTAGCAGTCATCACATCATCTGGCCTCTGCAGGGGAGGAAAGAAAGCAACTCTAGACTTATCAGAGCTGTTGGAACAGTCAACAAAAATATCATGTGTACATAATCAGCTTGTTTCCCTTTCATTATGCTCTCTAATTTCATCCCTAAGGCTATTTTGTTGTGAAACTGGTCCGACCTGCTTGTGCACAAGTGCAGTAGAAAACAGTCATTCAGTAGAATAATCATGTTATTTATGGAAGCAATGTTGAATATCTCCACAGCTCTGACTCATGTCGTCAGAGTCAGTGAGACATCGAAACAAGTGGTCATTTTTTTCAATGATGCCATGCCTGTTCAGTACAGCACGGCATGAACGGAAAGTGCCTTGTTTTTTTTAAGATGAGATATTCTGTAGAAAACGCTCTAAATAGGGCAACCATTATATGCCTGCTCTATGCGTGTGCTTGCATGTTGTCAGACAGCTTCCCCAGCACTCAAGCTGTAAGAATAGATCCTTTTTATTTAGTAAAAGCATAATATCTGGACTGCTACTAGCAAAGTAACAATTTAATAGCTTTGATTCCAAAATTTTAATGAGCTTTGATGTATGGAGGGGGGGGGGGGGCAGCCCTGTGGCTGAGCACTTCCAATCGTTCAGGAATATTCTGGTCCCAGT
>JBBPCS010000917.1:8503019-8524934 GCA_037974645.1 Hollardia meadi | reverse complement strand
TGTGTGTGTGTGTGTGTGTGTGTGTGTGTGTGTGTGTGTGTGTGTGTGTGTGTGTGTGTGTGTGTGTGTGTGGTGGGAAAATCTGTTCAGAATCTTATTAATTTACTTTAGCCAGAAATCAGGAGCATGATGAGAATAAACCATGAAAGAGGCTTTTATGGCCCTCAACATCAAAGTCACACTCAGTTATGTGAAGTATTTGGACATTTGAGCTGTTCAGAACATACAGTTCAGAAAGTTTGACTTCTGAGACAGATGCTTTCTGTGAAGCAATGTTAAAGAGTTAATGGAGAAATGAATTTAGTCACTTTTGCTGAATTGTCCCAAAATATGTAACAAGACTAAGAGCCTATAGCCACGCTAACAGTTTTGTGAGGCTTTACATTGACAGTGCTAACATGTTTAGAAGGTGTAATATTAGACATGGTCACCATCTTAGGTAAAAGTGTTAGCATGCCAATGCTAATTAGCACTAAACACAAAATAAGCTGAGGCTGAGGGGAATGCCTTTAGGTATGTGCAGGTATTTAATCATAAACCAGACCATGGGACAAACTAAAGTGTTGACCTCATAATGGCACTAGATTAAAAGTTAGACCAAAGACCAAAGTTATCAAGATTCATCATCTGGGGAGCATGACAGCCTGTACAAAGTTGCATTATCCGTCCAGTAGTTGTTAAAATATTTCAGCCTGGAGTAGCCGACTGACTCCCTGGAGCCATGCTGCTAGCGTGACATAGTGAAATAGAGGAATATACTGTATTCTTTCACAGTATACACTCTATATTGTAAATGTCAAATTGTATGATGCTGTATTTTCTTTGCACACAACATTTTCTCCAAAGCATGCACAAAGCCCAATAGTCAAATTGGTTTAAAACTGTATCTCAGGCAGAAATGACAAGACTATCCTTCTTACAATAAATGTTTTTGGGTGAATAGTATTAGTCAGAGAACGCCAACTGATGTGTGCAGACATGAAGCGTCAAATAACGTTGAAAAGCTGCTGTGTCTTAGAAATAATAAAGGAAACTGCTTGATAATTGTAGCAGTATTTTTTTTGTTCTATTTCCAACAGAGAGGATTATAACTACAGGTCTTAGGGCTGCAAGCCAAGTAGTATTTAATATAAATGCATGTTTGATAATTAAGGAACACACTATGGTGGAAAACACTGTGATGCAAAGTGTAATTTCACTGCAAATTGGCCAGTAATGGTCCTCTATTACCCACTGTCATCAAGATCTCACTCAAAATGTCTTTTTCTGTGAAGAGTGGACTTCAGGTAAATCAACACAAGAAAACATTTTCTCTTTTTGTTCTTTTTGAGAGTTTCACTAAGTTTGTAATGGCACATGCTGGCCCAGACTCAATTTTGTGTGGCATCATACACACAAACCTCGAATAGATAGTGTGCTACTTTAGGAAATCCTGTTCCTATTTTGGAGTAATAGGATAAACCTGCAGAACTGTGACATAGTGACTGGTGGAATTCAAGGGATGTACCATGCCCAGACATTGGTGAGAGATTTCAGGCAGTAAAGAATTCTATTTTTTCTTGTTAGCATCTATCAAACCTTATCCCTCTCTAATAAAAACCCTTCAAGTACTGGTATGTGTATCTTTATACAGCCGATACAACGCTCTCATCGGAATTATTGCAGTTTCATGTATTTTTAATCAGCACAGTGTAAGCCATAAAATGTAGGGGTTTTTTCCAAGGACGGAGTGATACGCTCACAGTTTCTCTCGATTTGAGAACAGAACTGTTTTTACAGTCGACTTGTCCTTGACCAAATGCACCGTCTTTGACTAGCAGGGTAACAGACTTAATTACACTCGGATTACAGGGAGGAAAATAACTGCCCACGTAAAGTATATTTTGGTCATGAAACCATCAAAATATCTTGCCCAGGTTTCCAGATGATTGTTGATGCTGTTTATTTATTGATCTTTCAAACGCACTTGGCGAAATCCTTGTTATCTCTGTTAGTTAGTACTTATTGTGAAAAATCAATATGCCACAAAATGTGTGCCGGAATATTATGAAAGTCATGTATAAACCCTAAATATAAAACCCTATTTAGCTTCTCAAAAAAACACCAAATGTTTCAGTTTTCAGTCAAATTTCTCAGTGTCAGTTGTTACTTTAGAGCTGTTGTTTGCACCCAGATAAACCTGGCTATCGTGACATTTGGTAAGCCTGCAGCTGGAGAGTCTCTTCATTACTTTGTATTTGTACATTGGTGCTGAGTCAACATACACAATTATGAATACACTATGATGCGTCTGTTAATCATAATTCAGAGCTGCACATGGCAATAAGAGGCAGCTATATTAAAACAACAACTTCACACATTGTGTCCGACAGAGTTACGCCAATATTTGTCTAACATGCACCCTCTTGATACTCTTGACAACAGCAACAGCTGCAACAGCCTGATGTCCATAGAGGTTTTGAGAATTTATGAAACCTCTACGTCCCCATGACTGCACTGGTATTACCAGGAAGATAATGTGTACATACAGTACAGTGATGTAACAAATGGTCCCATCACTGAGGAAATTTGAGATGCACAGGACTCAAGTCTATGTTTTTGAAACCATTTTTTAGTATCCTGCATGGGTGCTACTAACTTTATCCTCTGCTCTGTAGATGTTCACTTAATAACGTGAGTGGATGTGCATCTTTGTGTCTTTGTTTGTCAGATTTCTTTAAATGCCAACCATCTACTCATGGATCAATGAACAGCATTGCACAAAATCAGCACTTTTGAGTTTATGACTCAGATGATCCAATGATATCCTTAACATTTGATACGTTGTAGTGTGTAGACAGAGAGTCAGAATCGCTTATGATGGTGACTTATGGTGGACACACCTTGATTTTTCATTTCTTACGCGATGGCATGAGGCACAGTGTGAGTTAAATTGGCTTATGGATGTGTAGTGCTTAAGCCAAGCTCCAAAGGTCAAATGTATTTACCTCGAGCGAAGTAATAAGTAACTGTGGGCTTCTTTATGCACAAATGTTACATACATTTTTGGTTGGCATCATTTCATTGGCGAAAAACTTTTTCGGAATTACCACTCAAGCCTGCTTCACCTTCGACCAAATTGCAGTTTCCTGTTCACATCCATCATCCTAACAATTTCTATGGCCAATGAGCCATCTAGCGATGCTGGGTTTGAGCCTGCTGATGCGCTTTGCATTCAGCTGCCAGTAAGACTGAGTGCTGTGTGTTTGTCTGCATCCACATTAGATGCTGTGCATCCAATAGTCTCTAAGCTCATTACAGTAATCAGGTTAAAAAGAGGGGAACCTGGCACCAGTTGGCCTGGGGCATGCTTCTTCTGGACTTCCCCAGTGAGACGGAGAATCTCTCTGCAGCTGACTTACTGGGACCCGGCCCTGCAGACGCCTGCACCTAATGATCGCTTCATGCTGCTTCTGTTTGTATGAAGCCCACACAGGGGCATTCAACTGCACCCATGCTTTCATAATGACCAGCCTGTAATCGGAGAGTCCTTCTGTGATGTATAGCCATTCTTGCCTTGAGTTTGTGATCCATTTATTTTGGTTCACACTAACTTATTTAGTATAAAGCAAATCCTGCTTTCTTCAATTTGCTGTGTTTTTGCACAGATGAAGCATAAACAATGAAGCACAGATGAAAAACAGATGTGTCTTCAGAAGCAGCGCAGTGAAACAATAAAGAACAGTGACTGTATTTACAAATGTAGCATGATTGTGTATGGGAGAGGTCTTGCTTTTGGTTTTGTAGCTTAGCCATAATTTGCTGAGTCACAGAGCTATTATCACAAAGGTGATAGTTTGTCGACTATACTGTCTTGCATAATGTCCGTCCTGTTTGTTCCTTGGTTTTATTTTCAGTCATCTAGTGAAAGTCTTTTTATCTACAGCCTGATGAGAAACTACAGAGCAGGTTCAGTAATAATGATTCAGACACACCTCAGTTGAAATGAAGTATAGTGACAGCTGGTCTTTTTAAAGAATGACTGTGTGTAGCCATGGAAGAAACTTCAGTGACCGTTTTAAAAACCACTGATGAAAGTCAGACCCTTTTATCATTCATTAGTTTCTTTTGCAAAATGTACCGCTTAGAAAAAAACACCAACACCTTTTTTTTTTCTCCTTCGGAGCTGACAGAAGCCACCTGACCTGGGAATTTTCCCAAAACCAGGGTTGCCATGGTAACCAGCAGATGTGGAGCATGCCTGTGAGTCGTTAACTAAGCATGGCAGCATCCCTTACATGCTCCACTCTGTATCGTGTGGCTCCACACTCCACAAGTCAGTGTGTGTCCAGCTGCAAGATGTGTCCAGAGGTGTATGTGCTTCTCATTTCGTCCCCTTGGCTCTGCGCTTGAAGTGTGCACAAAAAGAATTTCCAGTTGTCAGCATGGTTCTTGTCAGTTGACCCTGTTGCACAATATTCTAGGGGTGTGCATGCTGAGTGTGTGTGGGAGGTTAGTTGACCAGATGTTTATGAAGGAAGATTTAAGCCAGAGATGTTTGTTCCTATAGTAATGAGGAACACTGGACATAGTTTAGGTGTGGAAATCCAGTAAGAAAGGTGGGAATCTAGTATAAGAAATCATTTTATGGGTCATGAGTTCTACAATACATAGTTAATGTGTCATGTATTGAAGATATAGTTTGCTGTGTTGTATTTCACATGTCCTAGATCCTAGGGAGCTGTTGTTACTGATAACACTTTGTTCGCATAGTAGTAGTAGAGTGTATGAAATAACAGGAAATTTAATTTGAATGAAGTAAACATTCAACGAGGCATTTCCCTCCACAACTTATAGAAAAAACAAAAAATATCGGAGTAGTTTACACCTGAAGAGTTCATGCAAAAACAGAGAAAAGCCATTGGTAAAATGAATAAACCAACAATGAGTGGACAATATAACAACCCAACACCAGTTTTACCTGATACTGTATTCCCTGGAATGCACATGCAGAAAAACTGAATTTAAGAAAACAAATAAAAACAGAGATATCTTTTTTTGCAAATGTACTTTTGACTTTAAAAATCAGGATACATTTATATCTGCTTTGAACTCATCTCCCCTTTTCAATATTTGAGAAGGCTTTTATATAAGTAAAAAAACACAGATGATAGTCAAGTGATTGCTGTTACTATGAATGTTTTATTGGATTTAAAAACCAGAATTTATTTGGGTTTTTTTTCTCAGAAAGATATTCCTACGTGAAGCACATATGAGAAATGCATTTTTTCTTTTTTTATTGCACCTCTCCTCACCTTGGGAGTGTAGCAATAGAAAATACCAGAGAATCTATCTTGTTCAAAACATGTATGTCTTTCTCATTCTTCAGAAAAGACTTCCAATTTGTCTGCAGTCCTCATGTGTGCAGCCTCCACTTGGAGAACCTTCTGATGTGTACAGTGTTTGTCTGAGGAAAAGTCGTTGTGTATGCCGTCTCTGGCCAATTTAAACATTTGATTCTCTGGTGCTTTCAGTCCTCACTGAGAGAAAAACAAAGCTGCAAGGAGTTGCTCATGATACTGTGCTTGGAATGTACTCCCAACTTAACTGGATAAGTTAGTGTCCAGGAGTTTTTTTTCCGTTTGCCTTTACTTTTATTGTTCGCTCTAGATGTTGACCACTCATTCATCATACTGGGAGGTGATATGCACGCTAGAAAGCAGTTGCTTAACTGTTCCCTGTACAATCTGTGCCTGCCCGTCCTCGTACACGTACATGTCTTTGACTAAACTTTGGGGATCAATGTGCCGGGAGACGATATCACAGACAGTTTCTCATTCTTACAGTGCAGCCCTCCACAGAAAATGTTACATTATGTCTCTCTGCAGAACCTTCAACAAAGCAGTGAAGCTGAAGTGACACTTTTACAGAGAGGTATTTTCATTTTTACCACAGTGAATCAAAGTCAAGTCCCTCAATCTCTCTTTCTGCTGAACATTTACATGCACTTGTGACAGGATGGCTGAGATGAAACTCGGCTTATATAGTCATGTACACACTTAAAGCAGCCCTTAACTTTGTCAAAGCTCTCTCTCTCTGACCTTGTCTACTTGACATTTAAAAGCTGACTTTAGCTGAAATCCGTAAATCGCTGCAGAGCGAGCCCTACATCCAGGTGACCCTGGAAGCAGTTGTGACTGTGGCCCCGAGGGCAGAGTGGATGTGGCTGCTGCTGCTGTCCAGCCTTATATGTCCAGGAAAAGGTGGGCACAGCAGCAGCCATGGCAACCGTGGGCAGAGTCGCTGATCTGGAAACAATGGGCCGACAACATAGCCTCTCCCTGAACCTCCTCTCATGCAACAACATGGTTTCACTCTCCATCAGCAGGGGATTTTGTTGTTACAGAGACCTCTTTGATACGGTGATAGATTACCATGCTGGTAAGTGCAGCCTTTGCTAGTGCTCTGGTCCACTGAGCTTACTAAGAGTACAGATAATAATAACACAAGACATTGTGCAGGAGAAGCTAATAGGAACTGAACTTCATGATTAAAGTGATTTGTCCGCTTGTGGTGTTCTTAGCTAAATGTTTGGCTTGCTTAAAGAGCCAGAACAGTGAATCTCCGCCTTTGTGTGTGAGGTTTCCTCCTTTACACCATGCCAGAGGATATAAAATGCTGATACAGTCCCTCGGTGTAAGACACTTTGGAGAGAAGCCAGTGTATGTTCCGTTCCACTGCTCTTGATACTGTAATCAGCATGCAAGTGTTAGAAGGCAGTCGGCCCTACTGAAATATGAGAGAGGCTCAGAGCTGGGGAGGCGGCACACACCGGAGATGAGAGTAGTCTGATTTACAGGCAATGTTGGGTAGCGTTACTTTTAAAAGTAACTTGTTACGTTACTCGATTATAGCCACTACAAGGTAATGTGTTGCATTACAGCGTTACCTACTGAGTATAGTAACTCGTTAGGGTACTTTTGCGATTTAGATTCAGCTGAGAGGTGTGCTCTAGTGGCGTTCACCATCATAGTCATAAATAGTCTCATAAATAAACTCACAAAATGTCAAGAAAGGAAATATAATCTTACACTTTCACCAAAGTAAGACGAGCTTAATTGCCTTGTTGACTCATCGTAAGACGCACTTAATTCAAGTGAGATATAAACAAATTAAAACTCACCAAAACCGTCTTGTTTTGTATTTCCACTTTTCCAACAGTTACCAACTCGGAAACTTACTTACAACTATACTGATCGCGGGAGGCAGAGGTTTGAGAGCGTCGTCTAACATCTAACACTCACTATCTCCCACATTCACCTCACCCCTCTACCTGTGGCCCTGTGTTTGCTTGTGCTAAACTCTCAGGGATCATAGTAACTCCCTCATGATTTATTATACAGTTAACAAAAGATTGTGTTGTTTATTTTTCAAGTTTTGTCCGACTCTGTTGTATAATAAAGTAATGTTTGGCACACTGCTCTTGCAAGCTGCTGCTTTTCATAAGAAAAGGCTGCATCAGTTGTTGTTTTTTTTTGTATGATGCATGAGATGAAGAGAGAGATCCACGTTGAGATGCTGAGAGCAGCATTGGCTTTTTAACTGTGACCTTTGTGATGCAATGATTTTACGAGCTGGGTCTGCCTTGTGCTTGCATATTCTTGCACTAATTACTGTCACATCTGAGGAGTCTTCTTGATACTCCTTAATCTCGCTGTGCCTGTCTGTATAATAATAATATATAATAATACCATTTCAATTACTGCCATAGCTACTGTATTGCTGTCACATAGTGCTTCTGTCACGTTGCGTAGTGTTGCAGAGAGGAGAAACAGAAGGCTTATTACTGCAAGTCTCCATATTGGTTTGAGTAACATGTCTTTAGGAGGATGCCGTCTTTGATTTGGTTTGATATTGCAATCTGCTGAAATAATTTCTGTTTTGGGTAGGTTGTGCTTGGGAAATCATACATTTTAGTACATGAAATCTTTAATGTATCTGTCCTCTGTCCTCTTCATACATTATTTTTTGCGTGCACCCACAATTTGCACGCCTGTCCTGTTTGATGTTCGGAGATAACATCAGCTTACACATTTTGCAACTGCTGCCATTTTCTGTGAGCGAAGGAGATTACCAAGCCTATCACCTATCAAAAATAGATTTTCTTTAATGAAGTGTAATAAATGGTAACTGAGAAGCGCATTTAATGAGCACATGCCTCCTCCCTCTTTGTTTCATGTTATTATGAACAGGTCAGATATATTGATTTTATTGTGCAACTGGTCTGGACGTTTTTATTGTTACTGCTTGTTTTCTGTCTTGTATTAATTATTTCAATAAAAAATAATTAATACAGAAAACAAGCAGTAACAATAAAAATGTCCAGACTAGTTGCACAATAATCAAACAACCAACAATTTTCTCCTACATCCCCTCTTTGATTCCTGTTGAACATACATATAGGCTTTCTGTACAGATACAATAATTGTTTATTCATCAAAGAAAAATTATTATTGAATCAATATTGTTATCTGTTTTGGATTCTGGGGATGTTATTTATGGAAAAGCTGCCGCCTCTACATTAAAATCACTGAATGCTGTTTATCACTCAGCTCTAAGGTTCATAACTGGTGATCCCGACAGCACCCACCATTGCACCCTCTACCTCTTACCCTACCTCTCTGGCCTTCTTTTTGCTGTCAGGTGGGACCAGCATTGGTTTTTATTTATCTTATAAAGCTTTAATACAGATGCTTTCACCCTACAATTCATCCCTTTTAATGCTGAACTCACACAGTCATGGTACTCGCTCACAGAAGAGGTTGTTGCTCCACATTTCATTAATTAGAGCTGAACTGAACGTCATTCTCTTACAGTGCGCCCTAAACATGGAGTAATCTGCAAAAGACCTTAAGCTCGGACACTCTGCCACCACTTCAGCTGTTCTCGTGTGTATTTTTTATTTATTTGTTTTATTTTTACTTATTCCTGCCATAGCATGTTTATCCTTTATGTCAACTAAGAGAATAATGATAAACTAATAATTAACTAAGTTAAGAAATAATAATAATAATAATAATAATAATAATATAAAGCTAGTTTGTGTAAATCATCTTTTTATCATCTTCGCATTTCTTTAATATTCATCCACAAATCTGCACTTACTTTTGGCGTGTGCCTTAATTTCCATGTTAAACTGACCCTCACAAATCAAGTGAATCGCACTTCATCATATCGCCTCCTGTGGTTTGTGTGATCCAGCCCTATCCATAAAGGAGCTGAGTACACTAAACTGATTGCAGAAAGGCTCCATCTCAGATCACAATTTGATAAACAGGAGAAGGCTGAAAAAATTATGTCCAGCCTGCCAAGTGCCGAAACTCTCAATCAGCTCAGATTGTTCAGGGGTCCCTAAATGAAAAAAAGGTTGAAATGAAACGCAGCTGTCATTCTGTTTGACAAAGATGTTATAAACGGCAACCTGTTCTGCCTGAATACTGGGGATTCGGGTCCCTGAAACATGAGTCACGGTATGCATATCCATAATGTTCAAATGCACTTCATGCAGCTAGTGTCGCAGTTTGTTTTACAGTTGATGTGAGAACGGAGAAGCAACAGTAGTATTTCTGTGAGCGACGATTTAAAATGTGTTTTGGTTGAGCTGGAAAATGTACATAGTGACAATAACGGTTATAATAAGAGGGTTGTTATCTGTTGTTTTTGGGTTTCTGTCTAAGCACTGATATACTTTATTTGGTAAAGGTGAAGTTGCCTTTTTTCCATTTCTACTGGGTTCAGTAGTTAAATGTATTGATTATACAACAAAAATTATTAATTTATGTAAGGTATGTAAACTATATTCTTGATGTAATGGTTGGGAAGAAATTCTTTCTTGATTAAACTTAATGTACCATGATCAAACTATCCATATGGTATGCAGTGAACAGTACATAATGGGCAAATCTGGGTGGGTTGAGTGGTTGAAGTCTCTAAAATATTTGGCTATTACATACCCAAATATTTCATGTGGCATGAGATAAATATGTAAGGAAATTCGCAATGTTAATAAAATAAATTAACCCATGGTATGTTTATTATATTTATATATTATTATTTGTTTATTTTTTATAGCAAACTATTCCTGAGACTCACATTATTTTTAAAGTCCAGAACACTGAACTCCAAACATCTTCCCTGTTTCATATCATTACATCACTTAATCTGGCACAGTTATCAGTCAAAAACAGATGTAGGCTAGTAGAACACAGGCTGAATACTGTAAATGCTCTAAAAGGGATGGTTAAAAATGTGCTTGATAATGAAATCATCCTGGGTTAAGTCCTTTGTTTGTTTGGGCTGATCTGCATCAATCAGTCAATGTAATGAAATAAAAATGTTTGGGCATCATCTGTCTGGGCCACCATTAACCACCACTCCCACTGAAGGACTGACTCAGTGTACTGGCTGACTGACCGACTGACTTACTGCAGCTGTTGGGTGGAGCTCTCCTCCTCCAGTAGCTGTTTCTGCCTCCATTAGGAATCTCTAAATGTTGTTGGGAGAGGGGGGTTGCAATCTAAACCAATATCTCAAGAGCACTGTAACTGTGCCAAATACATTAACCTACTCTGATAATGTCTCAATTTCCTGAAGGATTTGAAGTCTAATCTCCAAGAACTACAGATGAAGAATTAATAGGAAAAAAAACAGGTCTGTTTAGTGAAAGACATTTTTTTTTTACGGTTAGGAAGAAACACTTATTGCACTGCTTCTGCTGTGGATGCTTTTGAAACGGTTCTTCTGGAGGACGCTCTACTTCGCTGGATATTTTTAGTGTAAGAGGAGCTGCTCTCTCCCTCCCCGCAACAAGGGCAAGATTCATAATTTCTGTCAGTACCCATACCCTCAAATTGCATTACATTAGCAGAGTGTGTCGCCCTGGGGTGAAGCCTGTAGTTCAAAGAGTGTGTCATGGCAGCAAAATTCCTTTTTCAAAAACAAGTCAGTGTAAGTGTGAGTGACTCTGAATTTCGAGAGTGGGTGCTTTTTTTTTTTTTAATCTGGAGACAACCACTTCTTAACTAACACTCTATTCAGTGATTTAATACCATGCAAGCCACTTGCCACAACATGACAGCTTGTTCATAGTAACTTCAAATTGAAAGGGTCACTTCTGCTTCATAATAACGTCCGGCGATTGCTGTGGTCTGCTGGAACAGGGATTAATTAATTTATGAAATGTATGGAGGAAGTGATCAGGGGGGAGGCGAAAGCGTTTGACTTATTAATGATTTGAATTGTATTCAGGTGAACTCCGGAGTCGGTCCGTATTATTTGCAAGGAAATGAGTACAAGGACATCTTGATTAAAAAAAAAAAAAAAGAATTTAGTCTCCGCGAGGCATAAGAAAGCAGACAATTGGAAATTGTAAAGGAGGGTATGGTTAATTGTATACCTACTCTATGAAAGGAACATTCTTTTGTATTGTATTACCTTCTGAAAAATAACCCTGCTCCATCCATCATGCTGTTGGCAGCTTACAAATATGTCACTTTTTGCATCAGTGTACCATAATCATGTTATTAATGTGGTGAAGGCAAGTTGACACAGTAATGTCTCTGTGCTCCCGTGTGCTACCTAGATTACATCCCTGGGCTATTAAATAGATGTATAATAATTTGCTTTATGTTAGTTATAAATCAAGTATGTCTCACACACACACACATACACACACACACAAATATGGTGGTTGATTAATGCCTACCTCCTTTGTACCATGCAGGCTCTGATTTACCAAATTCAAATTAGGATGTGAAGCGCTCAAAATGAGAGGCTCATTAAAATTTAGAGACTGCCTTCACATCTGGTGGAAATGACACACCTGACCTTGACACGTCTCCCCATTGTGAAGTTGAACAGAAATATAGTTCCTGGGTTGCAGGAATATTGGATGTGTGTACACAGATGTTCAAAGCAACACCCCTTTTGTTTTGCTGCTGTGTGAACCATCATCGGACTATCTGCGTTCCCGGAAAAAACGTAATGGCCTCCAGAGAGGGGTCCTGCAGAAAACTGACTTTGCTTTTTGCTCTGACAGGGATAAAAGGCTGATTTTTGTGCTCACAGGATGTAAGGAGGAGAGAGAAAAGGAGGTGTTGTGTGCCAATTAGCATTTTCTCAATGCACACATGCTTTAATCCTGCTGTTCTCGACAGTCCTGAGAACTGCTGAGGTCAGGATTACCCTCAGTCCTCCATTCAATGCCACTGACACAACACATGCTTAGATTAAACAATAATAAGTGTCCACGAGGCTGGAGATAATATGCTCTTGTAAGTCTTTTGAGTGTATTTTGAGGTTAGTGAAGGGTGCAGCCACAAGATTTTCCCTGCTGCTTCACTGGCTATTTTATTTGAGCAATGGGGTTATTTTCAATTGCAGCTTGTTAAAATCGAATCGTCACGCTTTACAATAAAAATGCATGACGATTGGATGCTTGTGTTACAGTCAGCATACCAATCTACCTTTAATTCCGTAGTGGCTGTTTTTATACCGGCAATAACCGCTGCTGATGGTGTAAGTGAGAGTAGAGGTGTTTGCATCTGCATGTTTTTGTTTCCACTCAAATGCTGCTTAAGCAGAAAGAGTCTAAAATGTCTTGTTCGCCAGGAAATCATTACTGTATGGGCTGACCTTGAAAATCCTGCAGCAATGTGGGGGATGGTTAAGATTTGGTGCTTTAAAACAAGGAATTTTATACACTATAAATTATTATATTAATTAATATTTTTGGTGTTCTACAGCTCAGGAAGGTTTTTATTTTCCCTACAGTAATTAAAGAATAATTACTTCAGAGCACAGTCCCAAGTGTTTTGCACTGCTCACAAAATAAGAGGCCCAAACTGATTTAATAGACAAACGTACCCTGACATCTGGACTCATGCAGGATGGGTGACACATACAGTCCAGTAATTATTTGATTTTTGCATTGAGCTTGTTCAGAGAAGCTGTACACAGCTTCATCACAGTTGGAAATAATGGCCATGGTAGCCCGGACATATCTCTTGTTATCTTTGTTATGCGCTGCATGTCCTACTGTACATCTTCATTTCAACACTGCATGAGAAACACACAGGCAGTTACCCTGGTATTGATTTAAAAAAAAAAAAAAATAAAAACAAAACAAAATTGAAGCACCCCTGTACAGCATTGTTGCATATTGTCCTTGAAGGGATATTATTTATTCTCATCCACTCCCTGATATGCTCTGAAGGGGCATTTTGCTACAAATTTGTTGTTCTATCAGAAGCATTTTTGGACAAGACTGAACATATTGCTCAGGCCTGGACCAACACTGTTTCACTGGTGCAGTAATTGAAGTTGTTGCTCTATGGCCATGTGCTGCTGCTGGTATTACCGTCAGTCATTAGAGCTGTATCCTCTCCAGATGGCTCCTGCCTTCCCTGGTCCCTATTGAATTGTCCATGTTTAGACTCCCCAGCAAGCTGCTCTTTGGCCATTTTCATGTCTTAATATTCAGAGTAGTGAACCAATCTAATTCAAAGCAGGACTCCTCTCTGATGGACTCGTGATTGTTATTGGAGATAGTGTTTTGAAATAAGATTTTAGGTCTACCTGTAGTGCTCTAGAAAGGCTGATAAAAGAAATAAGATTTGACAGAAAGTGAGTTGTTTGTCGTAGATGTGGATCCATCCATCTTTGTAAGCAGAGCTAATGAGGAGCTGGCTGCATTGGAGTGCTTGCACGAGGATCCTAGTGAGAAATGTGCTCTCACACTACTGCAAGATCAGGGATTATCATTATCCTCCTGGGTTTCATCATGCAGTTTCTGCAGTACTTACTCTCTGATGTGACTGATGCTTTAACAGTAGACCAACAAATACCTGTTGTCAGAGCTAAATTTTGGCCAAGATGGACCTGTTTGAAATCCTTGAGAAATTTGGACAAAAATACAAACATTTTATCTGCAAAATCTATATATTTGGCGTGTGTGTGTTGATATTTGTGAGTCTACATTGTGAGACTGTCATGTTGTCAGTCTGCAGTCTCAGGCTGCTTGTCTAGAAGAAAGTATCTGTGGAAGACCTGGATGACAAAAACTCGGTGGGGCTTCTGTGCCAGCCTGTGTGGAGGGGAGCTCATGCAGCGCCATTACCCCTTCTTCTTTGTGCTCGTCTTTCCCACTTTGTACAAAGAAAAAGACGGGGAAGGAGAGGGGCTATTGGAGAAGAACACAAGGCATGACAGAGCCACAGTCACAGGCGGCTCAATCACAACTCCATCATTGTAGAAAATGTATTTCTCAGACTTCTCTGCTCTGGTTCAGAAAGAGGCCTGTTGATGAGCTGTGAATCCTGAGCACAAAAAACCCCTTTGTTTCGAAGTGTGACCGAGGTCTGAATCGTGTCTGTGTGACAATTTGAACTTTTGCCTTCATATGCAGCCACGGAGAGAAATGCTTCAACTCTCTAATTGTTAAAGTACAATTTGGAATATACAGCTGAAGTCATTAATTGATAAATTGCTTGGTAACGTAAATCTATGCTGATGTACCGATCTTCTCCAAAAGAGATGGGTTGCTTTGAATGCGTCACAGAATAGCTAAGTAATAACTAGACCTTTGTTTTATATTGTGGTTAAATAAGAGACAGTACGCACAGAAAGCCTCACAGGTACAGATTAGAGATCAACCAATATGAGGGCTTGGATATTTACATGTTCTGCTACTTTACATATTGGAGGCTAATATCATTGTTTTTCCTCCACTACATTTATTTAACTTTAGCCACTAGTTACTTTGCAGATTCGGATTATTGATACAAATATAAATCTACCATTATGAATAATTATTTTAAAATGTATTTATCTTATCAGCAATAGGGACGAAAAAACTCTGGTACCAATAATTAGAAAAATGCTGAATATCGGACCTGATGATCAGCCAGGCTGATAATCGGTCAATGCCTATTATAGATGGCCCTATTTATCACGTTCATCCATCTCCCCGTTGAAGCGAAGGTCAAGGAAGAGGAGAAACGCTCTGCAGTATCTGCAGTCTTTCCTTTTTTGTGCATATGAGACTCTCAGAATACCTCAATTGATCCACCCTAATTGTAGTATGTGACATTAATACCCACTGGTTTGTGTCACAGTGAAGTCTGCTGCTTCTGGGGGAGAGTGCAAGGCAGAAAAAGAGCGAATAATAATGTGGCGGCGGCATGTCATTTTCTGTGTTTTGACTTGGCTGCGCTTATTCCTGACGATTAGAGAGATTTGCACTTATTTTCCCTTTATATCCTGAAAGGTTATGTCGCTTGCCTTCCGTCATCTAATTCCACACACGCAGCAATCAGGCAGAACCTCTCACATGCTTAACCCCTTAATATCAGAACAGCGGGGGAGAATGAGTAGTTGCTGAGGCAGATACGGCATAACACATATTCACAGGTAAAAATTTCCCCTAGGAGATAATTGCAACGATTGGCTCTGTGCCCTGTGGTGTTGTATTGTGCCTCTGACAATTCCTCTTCACATTCCGAGCCGGATTGGTTTATGAAAGGATATCTTAATAATGGCCTGTTGACACCTGTTTTAACACAGACCATCTCTTTGGGATATTAGCCAGCGGTATGACTTTACACTCTCCGACCCTTACATAACGTTTCTACTTCTGTGTTTTCCAGGTGTTTAGGTCGGTGAGGTCATTGTACTACACACCAAGATGGTGGCTTTGTCACTAAAGATTTGTGTTCGCCAGTGCAATGTGGTGAAGACGATGCAGTTTGAGCCATGCACGCCTGTGTACGATGCCTGCAGAATCATCAGAGAGAGAGTCCCGGAAGCCCAGGCAGGACAAGGTTGGTGGACGACTCAGAAAAAACGGAATTTACCTAATGGAAATCTAAAGTCATCAACATTTGCATGTTTCACTTTGTGTTTCAGCGTCAGATTACGGCCTCTTCCTGTCCGACGATGATCCGAGGAAAGGAATCTGGCTCGAGTCTGGGCGAACCCTGGATTACTACATGCTGCGAAATGGAGTAAGATTAAGTCATATAGTTTGTGGTAGAGACCTGTCAATTCCACTCATTGTCTCTTAAAGTGATTTACATTTTCTACTCCTGAGATGTTTATGCCTCCCTGCTTGTTGGAAGCGACTGCAGTTTTCTGTCCGGAACGACCAGCGGGGTTGTGGTTGTCATTGTGTTTCCTCTCCTGTTGTCTCAGGATGTCTTGGAGTACAAGAAGAAACAAAGGCCGCAAAAGATCAAAATGCTGGATGGTGCAGTTAAAACCATCATGGTGGATGACTCGAAAACAGTCGGGGAGCTGCTTGTCACCATATGCAGCAGAATAGGTATAGTCTCCAAGTACTGCTAATATGAATCTTGTCAAGCCATCGTCGAAGACTTGAAATATTCATCCTCTATTTTGTTTTTAGTTCAAGGCTACTTGACTTCATACTGTGTTATAAAATTCATATTTAAATAGCAGCATTTGTTAAGTACTTTGGAGCATTCATGTAAGCTTGATAACATTCTAATCACTTTTTGGTAAAAGCACCGTGGGCATAATTTATCAAGCTCAAACAAACTTGTTTCTAATAAGTGCTGAAGTGTACTTCCTAAGGGCCAGACTGTGCCATCCTTGCCTGTCACAGGGGTGTTCCCTAAGCTGTATATTTCAATAATAATGGGCTGCTATCAAGCTCCATTGGGTGAGGAGGAGAGGGATGTGTGTCTGGCAGATAGCTTTATTGGAAAATGTTTGTTTAGAGTAAGTCTTTCTGCTTGGCGTCATCTCCTCCCCGGCTTCCATTTTAGTGTGCTGTCTCTGTGCCAGCTTTCCTTCACGTCTGTTTAAAAGCACAGAGAAGTAGATTTTTAAAAAAGAGTGCAAGAGGATTTCGGAAATGCTTTCTCTATCACGGCATTAGTTATCATGCCAGTTTGAAGTGCTCCTCCGAGAATCCCCTGGCTAACTTGCGCTCTTTTCAGGAATCACCAACTATGAGGAGTACTCCCTCATTCAAGAGGTGACGGAGGACAAGAGGGAGGATGGAGTGGGGACGCTGAAGAAAGACAGGACGCTGCTGCTACGAGATGAGAGGAAGATGGAAAAGCTCAAAGCCAAGCTCCACACAGATGATGATTGTGAGTGAAGGCTTGCAAAGGCCTCCGGAAGTGTTGCTGGTATCGTTTCTTATTTTCACGTTAATGAATCTGACTCAGCGTCGTCATCTGGACGTGCTGTATCACTCGGTTTTAATTCATTGCATGGACATATTAACGTTTCATGAAATTACCACTGTTTTTCCCCCAGAGGACAGGACAACAGTTACATTTTCAAACATGCAAATGTCTGACTCACCCTCCTACTTTGGCTGAATACTAGCAAGCAATAATGGAAATGACACTGTATATGTCCCATCAAGATTGTCACTTCCCCCGTGAACAATTTGGTAGATTGTCTGCCAAAGCTCATCTGTCTGCCCGTCTGACGTTTTCGAACTGCCTGGTTAATTTCACCGTCACTATCCTCCTCTGGTAACATCTTTGTAAAGTGAAAGTCTATTCATTTCGGTGCATGTGATAACAGAGTGTGTTGTATTGATTGGGCAGTGAACTGGCTGGACCACAGCAGGACATTCAGAGAGCAAGGAGTGGAGGAAAGTGAGACTCTGCTGCTCAGGCGCAAGTTCTTCTATTCAGACCAGAACGTGGACTCGCGGGACCCTGTCCAGCTAAATCTGCTCTATGTTCAGGTAAACCAATTACACACGCCTTTTATGCTGGTGTAGCAAAAAAAAAAAAAAGAGGAGAGAGAGGATAACCTGCTGTACTCCCACATGTTTTGCTCTTATAGTCCAACCTGCAGCCTGGTTTATGAATTGCCCTGCAATTTTTGTGGGGTGTTTACACTGTTTTAAAAAGAGACAGGGGGCAGTGTAAGTAGGCTTAATAACTGTTGAAACGTGCATTTAATCTTTGGCCATGTCTGGACAGACTGAAATGTGGCTCAGATGTGGTCCAGACGGGTTTGACTTGGTTCAAACTGTACAGTGGCACAACAATATAAGTCCTTGCATGTGAAGGCAAAGCTTTAGTTCCAGATAGAAAGGCTGCATTTTGTGTGGCTGCTGAGTAACAGTACTGTAATCTATTAACACAACATTGACATATTATCTTCTAAAGTTGTTACACATCCAGTAGCATTAGCATACATTTGGAGTTCTGTTTTTGTCCACCTGATGTTGAAGTCCAATAATCACCGTCCTTTTAGCTTTGATTTTTTTTTCTACAACAACTCCTTAGAAGAGTACCTGGCTCTGTAGCTGCTAAATGTTCCTTTGTTCACCAGCTAGCCTTTAAGTTTGACCGTCCATCGTTTGGTGGTGGCAGGTAACAAGCAGTGGGTTTATGAGAGTTTTTTCAGTAAAAGCAGCAGCAACTTGCTGGAAGCAAGTTGATGATGAGAGAGATGAGGGTCAACTGAAACAGTACATTTATGGGCCGTATAACCAAAACGAGCTCAAAGAAGCTAAAACGCTTCATAATGCTGTGTGGAACTACTCTTTTTACTAGTAGCACCATTGGTGTTTGTGTTGCCCATTGTGGGCTCAAACCTTGAGATGGACAGATGTTTTAATGTGGGGATTAACTTAGCAACACCATTCTACTGTTCTCTGTGTTTTGGCGAGCTCAGTCAGATTTGCCTTGAGGCAGACATCACTTCACGTAGACTATACAATGAATGATCTGATTTTTATTCTAATTTGTAACTTTGTAAAACATGTCTACCATTTTGAAAGTGTTATTCACAAAACCCTTGAAGTAGATGGATAGCCATCCTATTCCACACTATTTTTTTATCAGCTTATTCCACCTCTTCCAATCAAATGCTCATTCAAACCCCAAACACATCCGGTCTGACATATTTGGAGTTTTTGGCACCTTAAATATGGGGGGTTAACTGAGTCCTGTATGGCACTGGTTTGGATTTCTTCACTGCACACATTGTCCTCCAGCCAAGGGAGGGGTGCTCCCAACTGACAACTGGACCTAAACAAACACACACGCACACACACAGATGTATGTTATGAGCATGGGAGAGAGTTAATATAGTTTTAGAAACGGATGTGACATTTAAGATTGTTCCGTGCACTCCCACCTGAAATACGCGTAGTCTTTGATGCAGTGTTTGACTTTCTTCATCTTTTCAAACCTTGCTCTGCTGGGAGAGCCTGAATCTGTCCATAAAAGACACCCAACCACCCACCCTCTCTGCCTGTTTCTGCTGCTCTCCCCCCTTCTATCTGTCTGTTCCTGGTTTTGCATCTATTTTTCTTACCCTCCATTTCCTTCCCTTCCAGTTCGCCTGTCTCCACTCCCTCTGCATCTCCTACACATTCTGACATAATTGTGCGCATCCCCACCCTGTTACTCTGGCACACATTAGAGCACAGCGCATATCATGCTCTCCTCTCAACGCAGACTCATATTTCCTTTCACAGCAACAACCCCTCCCCCTGCCTCCTTTTGCCTCTCTTTTTTTGACGTTCCTCATCTGTCTTTCCCCTCATTCTCTCACTGACACACACTCTGATTGTTACACAGGCAGATTACAGAAACTCCTTACATGGCGGTGGCTCTGATTTGTCACTGTGTTTAAAAGGCCAAACCGAGCCAGAAGTGAGATGTTTAGCTGAGTGGAACATACCACAGGCCTCTTTTTCACTTTGTCTTTTTTTAAGCCATGTACTCCCCCATTTTCCTCTTTAACTCTTAGGAACTCAACAGTATTGACTAATTGAATTCAGATGGTGCAGATGATGACATTATTGCTGGCACTTGTTTGACGAAGCATCCCTATGAATCAGCAATGATCTCAAATGTTTATTAATGATTTGAAGCCTCCGTGATTTCAGAACCACCCACACTCACATACACACACACACGCACACACACACACACAAACCCACATAATGGGAGCTGTGCCAGTAACAGACTAATCTCCTTTACTACTCGGCCACTCCCTCTCTGTCATGTATTTGTGCTAAGGCCAGGATAAACCTCTGTAGCAAAAGCATCATCCTGTGCTTCCTGCTCTGTTGCTTTTACTTTTGCTCACTTTAGTAGATTCTGAAAATGCTGTTTATACCATGACACATCATAGTTCAAAGCTGGGACAGATTAAGAATTTGTCTTCAAAATAATATGCATCATATTTAATAACCTACAAAATGTAATATAATTGCATGATGGTTTTTTTTCCATCAATAGCTCTGTTTGAACCTGTGATAGCATTTAAAGCAATTTTCCTTTAATGAAAAATGAACAATACAGAGAAAATTAAGAGACAGCAGGGTTGAAGGTTGGATTTGAACACAGGTCAGTTCAGGTATGATTCTGTCGCTAACATGTAGGATTTGTTGTCAGTATAAAACTGTGTTGCTTAGGTCATCAATATACCGTCACTCACTGATCTATTAGCAGTCGTCCTGATGTGTGCATTCAGTTGCTATAGTATCCCTATGTCAGCATTTATTTTGAAGCCTGTTTAATACTCTGCGTGCTCTGCTGTGGACTGGTTGACCTTTGTGTTGTAGCCTCAGGTTGTATGTGTCACAGCTTCTGATATCTTGTGCTTCATATCCACTCATGCAGCTCTATTAAAATGTCCTGGAACCAGCGCCTGTATCACTTGCCACATCCGCGGCTAGAAATCCAGGGTCTGTCCTCACTGTCTTGTCCGTTGACTGTCGCGGTAGAATTTTCTGGACAGTCGTTTAAACCGAGTAGCGACTGTAGGTTGGCTGCTTTAAGGTAAAGACACTGGTTATTAACTTCATTGTATATGAGTCTCACAGATTGGTATCGAGGTTGCTGATAATCTTTGTGTCAAATTTCCAAACTGACTTAGTTAACTCAGCAGTTGAGGATGAACCCACTTTTGTTTCCAGCTGCCTGACTGCTGTTGCATTTACAACTCTGCTGGATATTAGCACAGCCCTCACTGTTGTGTTACCAATAATGGAAGATGAAAGCAACAATTGATCAAATGTATCCTGTAGATCATCATTACATCAATTCTCGCCATATTACTTGTTTTACTGATAATGTTCGGGAACTCCAGTTGAGGAGCCATCTACAGAACCTGGATAAACTTCAGCAGTGTCCTGGTTTCTGTCAGAGTTCTCCAGCTGGCTCATCAGAATAGGCTTGTCCAGGTCTATGAAACCATATTTACATATATGCAAACACATATCCAGGATACTCCAAACACATGATGATAACATGCTAGTGTGCATGTAAAGTAATACACTCACTGTGAAATTTCATAAGCATTGTTATCTACAGTATCTGAGCTATAATCTACGTATCTGTGGAGAAGATTATAAACTGCAAATTAACCAGTGCTGTTCTTGCAACCTTAATATTTCACCATCCAGCAATAACTTTAAAATGTAAATTTTACATCATTTTCTCCCTTTATTACGAGCATCTACAGTAACTTCACAAGAGTACCATCTTGTGAACAGTGTGTAGCCCAATGAATGGCACGTGTGAGGGCTAATTTTAGAGTGTCTTCTTCAGTTAGAGCTTATGTACTCCACTGTGGCTCGCACTGGGGAAAGGACTTGATTGTGAGCGGAGGAGATTGTTGTCCTCATTACAGCAGTAAGCCGCTGCTTAGCTTTTCATTGATGTAATGGGACGTATGAATGAGTGGAGTCGACGCCGCACACCGATATGCTAATGCTAAAAGCACTGATGGAGCCTGTCTCATTGTCGGCAAGGCCTCTCAGCTTTTGGTGCCATTAATTTTGCAGCAAGCGAACTAGAGAGAGAGAGAGAGAGAGAGAGAGAGAGAGAGAGAGAGAGAGAGAGAGAGAGAGAGAGAGAGAGAGAGAGA
>JBBPCS010000917.1:8478923-8502919 GCA_037974645.1 Hollardia meadi | reverse complement strand
TTAATTTTTTTGATATAGATATAGAGAGAGAGAGAGAGAGAGAGAGAGAGAGAGAGAGAGAGAGAGAGAGAGAGAGAGGGAGGCAGAGTTGACTGCCCCCTGGAGAAAACATCACACACTGACAACCATTTGAAAGATGTCAACAAAGGCTTCTCTCTTTCCATCTACCTAAATGGCTGAAAATGCCTCGAAACATAAGTGATGTCTCAGCAGCACCAAACTGACGCACTAAGCCTTTTTTTTTCCTCAGTGAAAAAAAAAAACATTTATTAGATTTCTTACTAACATATTGAGGGCCATTCTGTAATTCAGATGTGATATTGTGAAAGACTGGTGCATTTCTGTAATGTGTTTTCCTTTGTAATAATACGTAATGGCTGTGATGACAAATTGTTGGAGCTGCTACATTTGAAAGCCAGCAGAACGTCTTTTATTGTCACAAACAAATCGTATTTCACTCACTCACTTGTGGATGAGTCTCAGTTAAGATGTCCCTGCTCTCGAAATACACTTAGTCATTCACTTAGAGGACGCCCTCTCTGGAGCCATGCTGCATTCTAAGCACACAATGAGGAGCTCATTAAGAATCTCTGTTGGGTGAATTTTGGATAATTCTTGCGCCTTTGTAGTTTGATCCTTTTCCTGAATGTGTGTTTCTGCTCTCATCATGTCTCCTCCAGGCTAGGGATGATATATTGAATGGCTCCCATCCCGTCTCCTTTGATAAAGCCTGTGAGTTCGCGGGGATCCAGGCACAGATCCAGTTCGGACCCCATGTGGAGCACAAACACAAGCCCGGATTCCTGGAGTAAGCTTTTCCTGTCCAAAACATGCATCGACACCAACATTTACAATAACTCTGTACGGCGGCTTGTGCTTTCATATGGTCAGCTCACATCTGTGCATATGCAGTGGTTATCTCTTGCTTCAGCACAGGCTGTTGCTTCAGGGATTTCCTCCCATGCAAAGCTCTGGGGTGATGTCAGCTGTTACAACTGTTTTCTGATATGTAGGCAGTAGGGCAAGAATGACCTCATATGTAGAGGTATGTTAACAGAAAAGGAAATGTCTGTAGCTCATAAGGGTAACCATGTAAAAATGTCATTTATCTCTGTAGCCTGAAGGAGTTCCTACCAAAAGAGTACACCAAGCAGAGGGGGTCCGAGAAGAAAATATTCCAAGTATGTACATTACATTGCTCAAATGTTGCATTCAAAGGAAATAATGTGTTTGAAGCTGTGGGTGGCCCATGGGAATTATAGTAATTTGTTCGCTGTTGAGAAATGAATTGACAGAATTGAAAACATGTAGATCTCATAACGTAACACATAACATACAGTATGTAGTGATCAACGGATGGAGATGTGACTGATGTTCTTTGTCCAGGAACATAAAAACTGTGGCGAAATGACGGAGATCGAGGCAAAAGTGAAGTATGTGAAGCTCGCCAGGTCCCTGCAGACGTACGGCGTGTCCTTCTTCCTGGTGAAGGTAAGAGCTAAAACCTTGTGAATTTACACCAGTAAAGAGGTAAATTGGTGAAAAAGAATGTTCACAAATGTATTTCATGTCCTAGATGTGTAAACACAGCAGACAGTATGGTGTATACACATTCCCAGGCCAAAAAGTAGTTCTGTCATTAAAGGGTCATTACAGTTCACGTCTTATTCTCCTGTCATCATTTCAGTTATGGTAACATTGTACTCGAGCTTATTACATGAGATCTTGAAATGCAGCGACATACATGTGCAGTCAGATGATGAAAACCACTACTGTGGCCTTGTTTGATTATGTCATTATACAGTACATACAGTTCACAGTACAGTGTTACCATACTTGATACAAATGAGGGACACGTGAAAATAAAATCAGAATTTTCCTTTTGTAATTTCTCAGCGATATCAGTTTAATCTGGTGATAGAAAACAGGCAAATGTGTGCTAATGAGTGGTCATAAAGCTCTTCTGACACGCACCGTGCTGTCAAGGGCTATGAAAGCTTGTTGAAAACACCAAAACCCCATTATCACAAATCAGACGGTTCGGAGTGGAAGCTTGTGCGTTTGCAGTTCAGCAGCACACTTAGCGCTGTGATATACTTTTGACAATAGCAATTCTCTTCTGTTCTGGTTTGGCGAAGACAAAAGTGGACTGGAAGTGCAGCATGCGAATGGGATGAAGTCGCACCAGCAGGTATTATAAAAGCTCTCTGACAGCAGGCAATTTGGTTACTAACTTGCAGACAAGAGTGGGAGAAAAAGAAGAAGAGAAAAGTTGTCCGCTGTGGTCTTAATGGACGATAAATGGAATGTTTGGCCCTGCAGTTAAAGGAGACTGCAGGGTTCAATTTATCGTTGAAAGCGAGTGCAAGTGTGTGTGTGTGCGGAAGAGTGTATCTACATGCACGAGCACTGTCAGTGTTCGATGAGATGATGTAGCGATGGAGATTTCAAGCCTCTGTTAAATAATTCACACCAGCTGCACTCTCCTCTTGATGCTAGCAAAGGCAAAAGCACAGACCTGGCATTGTTGAGGCACATCTGTGGTTTACTGTAACCTTCCATTTCTCATCGGTCAGTCTTCAATCACTGCAGGTTCTAGGTTGGCAAGCCTTCTATTACTTCACAGCTATAGAAATGCCATACATGAAAAGCAAAGCCTTTATTTGTGTGTTTGCTGCAGCCATCCTTGCACGCAGGTGTGTATAATATAAAGACCTCACCCTTTCCATTGTGACCTTTTGCACAAGCAGATTTTCCCCAACAATAATCAAGGTTAGCGGTTTGAAATACCTCAGCTGCCCACTTCAGATTAGAAAAATCAAACTTCCTGCTTGATAATCATGATGGTCAAGTACCGTAACGTAAAACAATGGATGTTTTTAATAAACTGTTGTATAAAGATAACTTGAACACTGGGATAATGTTATCTGTCCTTGTGTTTAAGAGCCCTGAACCTAAGAGCTGTACTACTTCCTGGCCCTTCGTGCGATTCTCACAGCCCACTGTTTTGACCCAGTGATAAAAAAAAATAATACAATAGCCCAGAGGCATAAAATGTACATATTTTGAACTCCCCCATCTCTACAAGCTGTTAATTTTTGTGTCATCCTCAGCACCCCTGGAGGGGAGCCAAGTGTGGGCTCAGTCTCTGAAGTGAGCTTTAATAGATTTTCAGTGGGCAGAGGAGTGGAGAGCACTGGAGCTGGTCAGGCAGAGAGAAAGCCGGTGGAAGCGCCATGCTGGTTTCCTGACAGTGACTAAAGCCTATGGAGACCCCGTTCAATAAAGCAGCAGTTAAACAAGCCTGAACTTTACTGGGTCAGTTCACAGCTGCCCCTTCTCCTCCTCCATTCGGGGCTTTAAGCCATGGACACAGCATGTGCATTACGACAGCACCAGCAGAATGGCACAACCATTTTCGCGTCCGCGCCTTGAATGAATCATCCGTGTAGGTGTTTAGCACCAGCATAAACGTTGTCTGATGTTTCCCTATCTGGCAGGAAAAGATGAAGGGTAAAAATAAGCTGGTCCCGCGGCTGCTGGGGATAACCAAAGAGTCAGTGATGCGAGTTGATGAGAAGACGAAGGATGTGGTGCAGGAGTGGCCTCTGACAACAGTCAAGAGATGGGCTGCCTCCCCCAAGAGCTTCACCCTGGTACTGTGTGACGTTATACACCCTTAACCCCGTGCACATATTCAGTTATTCTGTGCACAGTGTGATTTATACAGCGGGGCATCACATATTCAATCTTTCCCCCCCGTTTGCAGTTTCCAACACAATCGGCATCCTAAAAATGATTGAGACCTCAGACTCCAGTATTGAATGTTTTCGGCGTGCTCGCCATCAATTCATCGGAGTTAACAGTAGATGCCTGGGGAAGACTGTGCAGAATTCGGATGTATTATTTATCTGAAAGCTTTTTTCAATTTTCTTTACCAGCTCTTGGCAACAGTGCTGTCTGTTTTCCTCCCATATTGGAAAAGGAGCACTCTGTTTAAAGATTAATAGATTATGCAAATCTTAAAAAATACTCCAAGGTATATTTGCCAACATTGATTTAAACTAAAAAATATTCACCCTTGCGTTTCTGTAGAATGCTTTGAAGTGAGTTTGCGATTCACTACATCTAATTTTTAATCAGCTGCGCCATCGAAGCTAGTCAGTTTTTTTTCTTCATTAACAGTAGAAATAATAAAGGTGTTGCCAAGAACCTCAACCCAGTAAGGCGTTTCTTTGCAAACTCTCAGGATCTTATTGGGTATAGAATGTTTTAGCAATGCGAGATAGATGTTAAAATGATTTTCCCTGAATCTCTGCTATCTCTAATGCAATACAAAGGATTTCGGAGAGTACCAGGAGAGTTACTACTCTGTCCAGACTACAGAGGGAGAACAGATATCCCAACTTATCGCTGGATATATTGATATCATACTTAAGAAGGCAAGTAATGCAAAATTGAGTGTGAATTAATGCACTATATCTAATTCTCCATACATTTAGCCTACATTGTTCACTGCAACTGTCCGTGGCTCTCCTTTCTGCAGAAGCAGAGTAAGGATCGTTTTGGCCTTGAGGGAGACGAGGAATCCACCATGCTGGAGGAATCGGTTTCCCCTAAGAAGTGAGTAGTGCTCATGTATCATCTACTGTATTATGCGCTGATCATTCTGATTCAACAAACATATTCTAGTGATTCCTCGTGAATTTAAATCTCACTTGTTTAACTGTGCATGTAATGACATTTCTGCCGGCCCGGCATAGTGCCCCCAAGAGAAGTCATGTTAGAATTAAACACAGAAACAGCACTTTGAATTTTAACAATAATAATAACACCTTTCTAAATATTCCAGAATACAATTTGTTGAAATGTTTCCTCAAATGGAAATCTGTTTTTGCAAATCAAAACACACAAAAAAAACACCTCAGGGAAACGCCACTAAATTATCATCTAATTTCCCGTAAAAGAAAGCTGCATCATTTGAAAGTGAAGGCATCACGCAGGTTAAGAAATCATCTCATTGGAAGCTGTTTCGTTCTGTAATTCATATCTCTCAGTTGGATGCCATGTCTCCTGATTTTCCTAATCCAGTAACTGATTGAAACGCTGGAGGTGAGGCTGATGGACCAGGGCTCTATCACACAGAGCTTGTAAATTTGTTGTCACTGGAAATCCACATGGCTCTTAATGTAACCACTCGCTGGCAGAATAGGGCATCATATTCCTGCTGCTTATGAGCCAATTGACTCATGTTGTGGTTCTCAGCACAAAAACATAATTGCTGCCTCTCAAAAACAAGCCATAATTAACCAGTGGAGTCAGGAGCATCTGTTGAGCTGGGCAGGAAAACAGACTTTTTTTTTTCTGTACAATTTTTTTTTTTTTTCTGTTAGTGCTTACTCACTATGGGAACAGTTGTTCTCGTGATAATTGTTTTAATTATAACAGTTGCGTTATCCTCGGGAACAATTATCAGAATTCAAAGAGCCACTCAAAACTAACACAAAGGTAATAGTTAACGCTAGAACCCCTCCAGAAGTCAGTTTGTAAAGCACAATGCTCAAGGCTCATTAGTTGATCTGATAGTTGTCATAAAGATAGAAGATTAAATGAAGAACACCATCAACATCATCACACAGTCTGGCGACTGGTTTAAATTGTTAACGTAATATTTAACATTATTTATATTAGCGACCTTTCCACTATACACATGCTTTCATTTAGATCCTCAGTTTTCCACTTCCTCATTGGAAGGTCACATGTTATGTAGAATGCATCTGCAGTCACCGCGTGCTTGTATGTTGAATATACAAACGCAAGTGTATGTGCATGTGTTTTAATATGAAATTCAACATCCACTTCTTATCTCTTTTTCTCCCGCATAAGGTCCACAATTTTGCAGCAGCAGTTCAACCGGGTGGGTCGTGTGGAGCATGGCTCAGTAGCCCTTCCAGGTATAATTCGCTCTGGGTCTATTGGTGGCCCCGACACCTACAATGTGGGAACTATGCCCTCTGCACAGCAGCAAATCACCATGGGGCAGATGCACAGAGGACATATGCCCCCACTGGTGAGTGAGAGTATTTTCACTTGAAAGCAATGAAGAGGGCGGTGAGTGAGCTAGAGAATGAAAAGTTCCTCATGATGCTAAAAGCCCATCTGTCTCTTGTGGTTTTATAGACATACGTTTGCAAGACTGAGAGTTTCACACTTTTTCACCCACCGACGATACATACCAAGTATTTACATTGCTTTTGTTTAGTCATTTGGACACCGTGTGTCTCTGTTGTTTGTTTTTGTCAGAGTCTGGCCCAGCAGGCCCTGATGGGGACCATCAACAGCAGTATGCAGGCTGTGCAGCAGGCTCAGGCTGACCTGATATATGCAGATAATCCGCCTCCCCTGGGCCATGACTTGGTAAGTCTCCTTTCTACTTACTACACAGTTTTTAAAAATAATATTTTAGGATTGATGCAACAGATACAGTACTCCTCCACATCCCATCATTTACAGCAACTCCTTGAGTAGGCATTTGCATCAAATCAAAATCCATCATATTTCTCAAATGTAGTTAGGATATGGAACTGACTGTAAATACGGAGGCTGTATTTAATTCTTGAGTGTTTCCAAAGCCGTAGGTGTTGTGCAGCCCTAGTCCTTTAATCCTGTACAAGAAAGTTTATATGAGCTGAAAATCACCCACTGTGATGAAAGGCAATATCTCTCCTTTTCCTCCTCCACCGAAAGGCATCCAGGGCTTGGGTTCAGAACAAAGTGGATGAGTCCAAACATGAAATCCACTCTCAAGTTGATGCCATCACAGCTGGAACAGCATCTGTGGTCAATCTCACTGCAGGTGAGTCCCCAGGAGAATACTAAACAGCTAAATGATGGAGCATACATATCATTGTCAGTTTTCATTCATTTCCAAACCAGAATTCCACGCTGGACAAAGCTCTAAATGAAATTAATGAAATAATAATAATACATTTTATTTATACAGCACTTTTCAAAACAGACTTACAAAGTGCTTTACAAGTTTAAAAACAGAATAAAACATATCGACTGAGACTATAAAAACAAGCAATGGAATACAAAGAATGAAATTTTTTTTAAAACAACAAGAAAAATGAATATTAAACATAATAAAATAGATAAGATGTTAGCAATAAGACAGTGTGCTAGAATTAATAAAAATGTTTTAAGAATGTTTTAAGTAAGAGTCGGCAAGCCCCACGTCCTCAGGCAGGGAGTTCCAGAGCTGAGGGGGCTTGATTGCAAGAGCCCAATCACCTTTTTAAATGCCCTGTTATTAAAAATATTGTTTATTCTTCCATTATTGAAACCCCAAGGAATCAGGAATTCAGGGAATCAATAAAAAATGTTTTCCAAGTCAGTATTAAGCACTTCCTATTGATGCTCTTTTAAACAAACGAGTGTTCACCTGATATTTTTCCCTAATAAATGTTTCTGTTGATAAATAAATTCGGAACTTGTCCTGAAGCTCAGCTTACTGGCAATTTTTCTCTCTGCTCCCAATGTCGGTTGGCACAATGCCAGTCAAGTTCCTGCCAGCCTTTTGCAGGGTTTTAATCTTACCTCGCCATCTGTTTGGAAACACTCATACTCCCTCCACTGTCTAATACAAAGTTTTCCTTCTTCACAGCCACTTGCTCCATCGGCTTGCTCATCCCCGTGAAACCATTTCAAATGCGCTCTAATTATGACACTGATGTGTGTGTTCCAGCACGTGGCGCACAAGCTGCCCCGCGGATTAGCTAAATCAATGTGTCAGCAGCACGACAAATTAAGATGTACAGCAAACAGTGCAGTTTGTAATGATGGCGATCCATCCTCCACAGGTGAGCCCACAGAAACCGACTACACAGCGGTGGGCTGCGCCATCACCACCATCTCCTCCAACCTCACAGAAATGTCTAAGGGTGTCAAGCTGCTAGCGGCGTTAATGGACGATGAGGTGGGCAGTGGACACAAGCTCATGGGTGCTGCCAGGATGCTGGCAGGAGCTGTGTCAGATCTGCTCCGATCTGTTGAGCCTGCAGCCGCTGAGGTGAGACGTTCACTGATTATTGCACTGACTTAGACTTCATGCTCCACTCTCAACCCTGGTAGCCACAAAGCCACATACAGTGTTGGACTGCATGCCTTTCTTCCTATCAGTGTCCCAGTGAAGGTTATGTTTTTTTTAATCAGAACTCTGTTTTTAGATAATTCATGGGAGCCTATGTGAGAACAGGCCAGATCAGTGTAATGAATGTGTTGATGTCATCCTCATACAGCCAAGGCAGACAGTGCTAACTGCGGCAGGAAGCATCGGACAGGCCAGCGGGGACCTGCTCCGTCACATGGGGGAGGGCGAGACCGATGAGAAGTTCCAGGTTGGATCCCACCCACTCAGTGTTTCTATGACGCTGCTCTCCAAACAGGAAGACACACACATGTTCTCAGCCCTCCTTTAAAAATGTCAATACACACTTATGTAATCATGTCAGGCTTTATTATTAGACTGTGGGTTTTATAACAGGAGTCAACAAGAGGCAGGAGGAGAGCTTTTAGTAGTGAAATAGCAATGCAGTGTCTCCAGATATCCATTAACACAATTTGTAGCCTTCACTATCTGCCTCACTGGCCCTCCACATACAAATCTTTTAATTCCTAGATGTCTTTTCTCAGCCTTGATACCACTCTGTAATGTGCTGGAGAAGAGGTCTTCTATGTTCATATTCTTGGACAATTCATTCATGGACTTTGAGCCAATTCTCTTCCAGTACACGAAGATCAATGTAGTTTCAAATCCATTTTCTTTACATAATAACACATATCACTGCATTGCTGTTAGGATATTCTTGTGCATTAGATGTGCAGTAGTCGCACTAGCTGCACATCAGCTGAACCAAATTAATTACAAACATTTACTCTCCTGCTCCCTTTAGTCACATGTGCTCAGCTGTGCGGTGTTTCAGTGAAGGACATTGATTAATATGTTGCAGGACACCCTGATGAATCTGGCCAAAGCAGTGGCCAATGCAGCTGCTATGTTGGTACTGAAGGCCAAGAACGTGGCCCAGGTGGCCGAGGACACCATATTGCAGAACCGGGTGATTGCAGCTGCCACTCAGTGTGCCCTGTCCACCTCGCAGCTGGTCGCCTGCACCAAGGTACTGATCTAAAACTTGTTCATCTCACTAGCCAAGCAGGTAAAGGACATACCAACATGCAGGAAACTACTCAAACAAACCGTATGACACCCGCCATTGTTACATTGTACTGTTTACTATGCAAAAGTGCAATATTTTTAAATTCAAAAACAGGTCTTTGTGTCATATCCTGAACCAAATGAGTATTTTATTTCTTCAGAAACTAATGAATAACAGTTTTATTGTATTGTATTGTTTTCTTGTAATGTTTCTGCCAACGACTATGTTTGGTGCAGGTGGTGAGCCCAACCATCAGCTCCCCAGTGTGTCAGGAGCAGCTTGTCGAGGCCGGGAAGCTGGTGGACCGCTCCGTGGAAACATGTGTCAAGGCTTGCCGATCGGCCAGCGACGACGGCGAGCTGCTGAAGCAAGTCGGGGCAGCAGCTGGCATGGTGAGCCAGGCCCTCAGCGACCTGCTGCAGCATGTCCGCCACTACGCCAGCTGCGGCGAGCCAATAGGACGCTACGACCAGGCCACGGACACAATCATGAACGTGACGGAAAACATTTTCACTTCCATGGGTGATGCTGGTGAGTGCAAAAAGAAGTCCTGAAGGCTGGGGGAATGTTGTGGCTGATGCTTTCAATTAAAGTTGTTTAGTGTCTCTTCGGTTTATGTTTACTCACAATAAGGACCGTAACAAATCAATCTATAATGAATACCTGCTGTCACTTAACTTGTTCCCATGTGTTTTGAGTGCATAAGAGTGCCTTGAGATATTGTCCGTATTTGTGTCTATGTTCAGTGATCTAAAAAACCCTGTTGAAACATTTTCAAAGCTCGGGCTATTTGTCATGGTTCGAGACATGAGGCTGAACAATTTCCAACCCCAGCCAATTCTCATGGGGTTGTAGGAAACATGTCATCCAAAACCACTACAGAGCTCTCAGTCTGGTCTCAATCAGCATCAAGGAGGCTTTGAAACTTAAAAGGAAACACATGACCTGGGGATTTTTGGAAGGACAAACTTTTTTACCTTCAATAAATCAACAAGAGAAAAAAAAAGAAAAAGAAAATCCGTACCAATAGATCAGCATTCAGTGATCCAAGCTCATTCTACATATAATGTTTTGGCTGATTCCCAGAGCCATTGGATGTAGGTTGTAAAGTGTCTCAATGTATTGTCTTTAATACACTTCTCTGGATGAGTTATTTTGAGTTGGAGGTGGGTGTTTGGGAAACACAGCTTTTTATAGCAGGTGTGTGGGGAGATGTTACATATATTTCAAAGACTTTCATTTGTATGAGAGAGGATGACTCATTGGAAACCTTCAGCTTTAAAAGTTCATGAAGGTGAATACTAGGTGGACACTTACAGAAATGTCTGGAGCTATGCACTCCAGTTGGCTGATATGATGATATACAGTATACCATGAGATATATCTCTCTCTGTGTGTGTGTGTGTGTGTGTGTGTCTGTCTGTCTGTCTGTCTGTCTGTCTGTCTGTCTGTCTGTCTGTCTGTCTGTCTGTCTCTCGCATATCTTGAGAACCGCTCATCTGATATGCAAATATCACAGGCAGTCCTCTCTAACATTAGCGCTAGCTTCACAACTATGCAGTTTAGGTGGCACAACTATGTCTATCAAGTGTACTGCAACCAGTTATATCAGAGGACATGCAATCAGCCCTTTTCAGACAGCTATGTTTTCTACGGGCACTGCACTAGTTGATCAAAATGAAAGAACCAGGTTTTGTTACTGGGTGCCAAAAAACAATGTTTGCCAATTCAACTAAAGTATCTCCCAGTCCTGCACCTACACACACATATCACCTTGGTTTATTCAGCCTGGCATTAAAGTCATGTGTAACCAAAATCATTGTGGCTGTCAAGAGGGTGGATCAGTTCACAGAGGAGTGTGGTAGAGAACAGTGATGAGGAGAGAAGAGGGCAGCAGGAGGCGGAGGAATCTGGGGTGTACTCATCTGCTCCCATAAGGGACGGAAAACCGGGACTGGAACAAAGAAGGGACTGACAAACTATAAGCCAAAACAAAACACTACCATAACTTAAACAATACCAATCACCCTATACACTCCTCCAACTGCAACTAATGATTATTTTCATTGTCGATGAAGCATTTTGTCATTTAAATGCCAGAAAATAGTGGGGGGAAAAAAATCTTATTTTGTTTAACCAACAGTCCAAAACTGAAAGATATTCAATTTGCAAAGATATAAAACAGGGAACAAGGAAAGTCTCATATTTGAGACGCTGGATTTGAATTACTTCATTGATTCTTAAATAGTTGCACTTAATTTTCTATGAATGAATCAGCTAATATTTTCATTAATAAACTGTTTCAGCTATATGTTGGAAAATTGCAATTTCCTGATGCTCATGGGATCAAACTGTTTTGTTTCCCCCCAACCAAGAGTCCAAAACCTAAAAATATTCAATTTACAATAAAAAACAAAACAAAACAAAACAAAGAAAAACAGAAAATTCTCCCAACTCACAAGCTAGAACTAGAAAATGTTTGATAAAATGGCAAACGATTAATTGATTAACAAGATAGTTGCCGATTATTTTTAGCCCTACAAGTGGTACAAGAATTTTTAGAGAAAACAGATGAAAGTTACACAGTGCTCTCTTGCACTGATCTTAGTCTCTCATTCTTATTCACAACCACACGTCAAACTGTTGCCCAGAGCTGTCCGGTTGGAGGCTAATTCACTCTCTGGAAAGCTGAAAATAGGACTTCACTTCAGTATTTCCTTTCAGCCAATATTCTGACGGACGTTTTGCATACACATTCAGTGAGGAAATTATGGGAAATGACGCTGTAAGCACACTATGTCACACAGATTAATAATGACTGCATCAAATCGAGTGCTAATCAAAGTACAGTATATGTGCATGCGTGACAGCTATACATTTATGTGTGTGTGGGTGTTTTTCTATATGCAGACAACACATCCATGACTGGTTGATGCGTCATGCGTTGAGCTGCAGGCTTTACAGAAACATATCTTCTAAACCTGGGAATTTCTGTGATGTAATGTTTTACTCAATAGGAGAGTGATTTTAGCTGTGATGAGCAGGCAGCATCACTTTGTGTGTGCCAAGTTCACAGGCTTTCTGTTTTGGGGCTACATGAGACGAACATCTTAAGCTATTGAGTAACATAACAAAACCGAGGAAATGTTTAGAAAGGAAGATGACAAAAAGGGTCATTTCTTTTTTCCTTAAAGTATATGAGGTAGAGGCAAAAACAGAGCGAGAGACAGAGTAAGAAGGAGAGAAACAGAGAAAATAAAAAGAGAGAGTTGCTTTCCATCAGTAGTGCTGTGATCAATATCAGTGTCTGACAGGGCAGTGCTCAAGCCTTTACCGTAAATCACTTCCTATTATGATGGACTTCTAAATCACACGCACACAAACACACACACAACTGGCCTGCAGCAAACATACAAACACACACAAACACACACAGATGCATACATTTATTCATACAACAGCCCACTTCAGCACACACCAACATTAGATATTAATGTCCTAAGAGTGTATTCCCAAAAACAAGCAATAAACAGGACTAAGAGAGGAGGGAAATAGTACTTCTGTCCAGCAGCAACACAATGACCAACTTCAGTTAAAATACTGGAGTCAGCACAGCATTTATACACAATATGTGCTTGGGGATTTACACTTAACAAGAACATATGTGATTTTATAATCAAAAGTGTTGTTTAGGGTCAAGAGACTGATGTGTGACTCCTGTACAATATGCCAAGCCGTTGCATATTAAAATCATTAAACCTGCAGTGCGGGACTTCTGTCTTCCTCTTCTGGTAATTACATAAACACTGTCAACATGCTTATGACGCCATTGGCTCCAACAAACTTCTAGTTGTGTTAGCCTGTAGCCCTGTTTGTTTATATGAAAGAAGTCTTACCCTCTAGGTTTAAGGAAGTGGAGAAATACTGTACATCTATTAACAGCGCTATTTTACCATGAAGACATCAACGTAATGACAGATAGTTTGATATCCAGACAGACAGATAGTTAGACAAGACAGATACATATAGATATCTAATGGCTACAAAGAGACAAAGAAAAGAAATAGCCAGACTAACAGACAGATAGCTAACATTATTAGCTAGCTAAAGTTAGACAAACTCTGTACATAGCCACACTGACAAATAGCTAGCTAGCCAGACACACATGCTGCTATTAGCAAGCTAGCCAGACAGAGCACTATTGGCTAGCCAGTCAGCCGGAAAGACAGATATCTAGATAGCCAACTTTAGCTTGACAGACAAATAGCCACACCAATGGCCACCACCAATGTAATACTCACTGATTCAGTTCCACATCCAAAATGAATTTTCTGCCAAAAGCATTGACTTGAAAGCTTGTTTGGGCCAGATGGTTCACCTAAAAAGGAGGAGAAGACAGGTTATTTACTATTACAAAATGCTGCTATTATTATAATCATGGATCAATTTATAGTCACGTGCAGGGATCAATTCTCAACTACATTGACGGATGCCCGAACAATAAGGCAGTTTTCATTAAGCAAATGCTTAAGCATTAATTTTGCAAAAGATCTCACAAAACATTTGAGCTACAAATACAGTTTATGTAACACCCACTCACACACATATGTGCATACACCAAGTAAACCTGTATGTGGGCAACATAATGTACTTTTATCCAGATGTCCATTAATTTCCATGTTCACCAGACTGGTATTGTAGCAGTTTCACAAAGCTAAGGATTCACTGAAATTCTTTAACCCATACTGAACCACATTTATTTATGTATGTCCACAAACACATATTCACACAGATATTCTTTCTCTGACTGTGTGTGTGTGATTGATTTCGAGGGGTGGGGTCTGATTCATTCCCAGCTCTGGACACATATGGTACAGGCTTCATTACGCACCCCTAGGTCAATGAGAATCTCCACAATCATTCCTGTGCAGGACCAGGGGAGTCCTAGAGCAGAGCTAAAACACAGTTCACCCTCCCCCATGCTCAGCCCACAGGCTACCTACATTACATATTGGACACCACATAACAATGAGGGGAGGAGGGGTACGTGTGTTTTTTTGTTTCCGTTTGAGGAGGTGCCTCTGTGCTCACCCAAGGACGACCTTAGCCCGTGAGGTCCCAATTTGCCACAGACTCTATTGTTTGTGGGTGTGTGTCTGTGCGTGGTCAATGCATATATGAGCGGGTAAGAAGGTGTGTGGGTGTGAGGACGTACAAAGGGCAATCCCTTTCCATGGCACACTTGTGATGAAATCTAATCTAGCAGACTAAATCCATGAAGGGAGGAGGTACCAGTAATTGTGTTTAAAGAAAGCAAATCCCAGCATGATGGGCCGACATTCTGAGGCCAATCTTCTGACATTGATTTCTGAGTTATAGCGGGTCTGACTTTCCACTTATGACTGTTGAAGTATGACTGTAAGTGCTATCAATCCACTGCACACACACAGACAAGAGAGGCAAGAAGGCAAACATACAAACCAACACACACATGCTCAAGACTAAGTTTGCTTTTCCACCAAAACAAAACGCGCGCTTCGCCGAACCCCCCCCCCCCCCCCAACACTACTCATTCAGTAGTGAAGCTGATTGTGACTGAGACTGAAAATAGGCAATTCAAAAGAGGTCTATAAATAACTTCCTGTGTGTCACAGATTTTTAGAACTATTTGACAGATTTGTTTTTAGGCTGTTGATCTAAAAACAGCAAATAACTGATCAAACTTTATGCAAGTGTCATCACGGCTGAATGCAGACCAGATTTAACTCTCTGGAGTATAAGAGACTCTGAACATTAAATCAAATTCAAATCGAAAATGTCATCGCCTGCCTTCTCCTCCTTCTATCTAGGCTCTATTGCTCGCTTGCCATATATTTTACAGTATAGCTTAATTACAATTTTGAGACCATTACTGATTGCCTGTATGCAAGTTATTTTGATAACCATGAACTGACACAATCCATTTTCCAGACATATAATAAGTATATGCATAATAAACACATCTCCTGAGCTTTAAAACTCGGGAAATACATAGAAATGACACATAAAAATATAAGGGTTTAGCCTTGATATAACATGTTTTGAGCAAATCGTCGTATAAATCTCTGTAGAAAGTAAAAATGTTCTGTTGGTCTACGGAGGTTAGCGTCCTTGTTTTGAAATCCAGTTCATGTTATGTGACAAACCTGTGATGGAGATTACTATCAGCTTCAAAAGGAAAATGTGATAATTATATCCGATAGCAGATTATTCCTGTTTGCTTGTTTACCCATCAGGCTGCAGTTCTGTCTGAGGTATGAGAGAGACAAAGGGTTAGCACCTCCCTGTATGCTACCATCTGTAGCCCTCTCCTCTCTCTGAGAGCCCTGAATTGACTAGACTACACAAGCCTAGCCACAAAATTAAAACCGCATGATTACAGACCAAATGGCTCTTGTAGGCTTTCTTTTCAAATAATATTGTTGTCCCCATATGTTTTAGATAACTACTAAAATCTTTCTGCAGAATTTGTTACATGACTGATTTTGTGGGTGGTCATGTCCAAACTAAAAAACAAGGTTTAACCCATGCACAGCCTACTTTGGTTACATGAAGTTGCTGACATCCAAACACTAGCTACAGTACAAAATAGTGTAAATAACTGTAAACTGAGGAATACATATCTATATCCTTATTTAAATGTATGAAGTAAATATTAAGATAATCAGCCCAAAAGATACTGGACTTTTTTAGGCGAATACTGTTCTGCCAAAGGAATCAACTAATAATATATCAGCTGAGTTTTTTAACATCAAAAACATTGACATTCTGCAAAACTGGTTGTTAGAGGAGCAATTTGTAAGAATTTATCAATATAATGGGGCAGCATATCACCAGAGTAACCACCAACTGCTGTCACTATACGGTCTGCTGTAAGTTAGTTATCATGGGCTGTATAATCTTTGGCAACTGATAGCTCATTTAGCAATGAAGTTAGCAGGCCTACTGCATCACTGAAGTCTGCCTAGATCGTAACAGTATCACAGGGGTGTCACCGCAGGCAGGGGGCTCAGTTCAAACAAGCTCCGCACCCTGAACACGGCTGGAAACCAAACCGGGAATGGACACAGCCTCTGAGACCGGTGGAGACCAGTTTGGCAACAGGAGATACAATATGGAGGTGAATTAAAGCGGCTCCGACAAGGACTAAGTTAACATTATGACTCTGGGGACAACAGGACACAGCAGGCGAGGGCCGGAGGGAGGATAAACTGCACAACAGCGAGATAGCATTGGGCCTTCAGCGGCAACGGAAAATGGCACGAAGAGATGGAATATTTTCGTGAATTGAGGATTTACTGCGGGTTAAAACCAAAGGTGATTGTGGAAAGAAAGCAGGATGGTTTTGGTACATTTTATTTCGCTTATGTCGTGTCATATTTCAATGAAGTGCATTTTACAACGATTTAACAAGGCAATTAAGTTTAGCTTAGTTTGGTGAAAGAGAGAAACTTGAATTCAGAAGGGGTACAGTTGTATTATTTTGTTTAGTAAGGAAAATAGGTATAAGAATAATTCCTTTCTTGACATTTTGTGAGATTGTTTTTTTTAACTTGTTAGACTAAGAGAGCTTGTGAAATTTAACAAACTCACAGCTCGTATACATCTCCCAGCTGAAGATATGCAAGTACGGGGGCTATCGGACTGTTGCCTCTTGAGTTACAAAGTGGTTTATGAGACAAGACCAGGGCTAGCTGGTTAGCATGCTAACTTCAGTAGATATCTCTGCAATACACTACATAGACGTCTTTGACATAATGTCAACACTGCTGTTTTTTCACATTCTGTTGATAATGTTAGTGAATTTTTTGAACGTTTTAAACTAAAATTATGGCCATATCTTACAAAGTGCACCACTGTATGTAACAAAGCAGGGCATTTAACAGTTAAAAATACACTTGTCTGTGCCCTCTAGTGGACAAACTAACAGGTAATGGTGACACTTTCTAAATCACCTTAAACACCTGTATCTTTAGCATTTCTCTACTTTAACTTCTTGGTACACATCAGCCAACATACTGTATAGCAAATACAGATATTTCTGTGATGAGCTAAACATTTGCTGAAAATATTGTCCACTCAGATATATCAATCAAGCTGTAACAGTTACCCTCTGGACACTTTCATTCATGAATGAAGAATTGCTGCTTAATGGGCTATGAGCTGATATAGGTGAAATAGCTGCTGGGACAGCAACCCAGCTGGACAGACAAGATGCAAGTTATCACTAAATTATTAATCATCCTGGTGGGCCATAGCTGATGATTTCCTAAATGTGCAGTGTGGACAGAGTAAACATGACAATTGAGAGCCTATATCACCAAGCTGAATATTTTATATAAACTCACATGCATTGGTTTGCCTTTTGCATGCAGGCAACAATGACCCATATAGCACCCGCAGAGCATGCAGTGCTGCTGGTTCCTGCCTAAATGTTTCTAGCTTCTTTTGTTTTGCTTGCAATTAACTAATTATTAATTTCCCCTATGAGGACAAGGGCAGAGGAGGAGATGAATCAATGCAAACATAAACACGCAGGAATAAGAAATGTCTCTTCTCATGCACACAGCAGACACTCCTCTCTCTCTCTCCATCCTGAAAACACTGTGTACCTGTGTGGAGCCGGAGCTGGCTTTAACCCTGGTGCTGAGTTCGTCCTGTGTGATCTGGCTGTGGTTGTGCCTGCTGTAGAGCAGGCGGAGAGGCACCGTGTCCTCCTTCCCGACAAACCTGCCTGCATCACGAAGAGCCTTCAAGCTCGACAAAGCGTCTCCTGCACAGAGAGGAAAACACAGATTTCATTACCCGCCTCTCCCTCCGTGCGGGAGGTGATACAGAGACACATTCATCACAAACACTGCTATCTGAAATACAGATTGGTCCTATTTCATTTGATAACATCTAGGGAAACAGCTACGGGCTATGCATATTTTGGTGTAGATCATCAAGTAACCGAGGCCAGGATAAAAAATAATAAACACAGGCCTGTTAATGATGGTTATCGTTCTGTTTGCGCGACAGTAATTCATGGAATATCTAAAAAAGCATCAGTTACCATTTTGGGCATTAGGGCTGCTCTGGTGACCGACGCGCATCAATCCATAGAAACACAAAAGGGAAATCCACCATCGCGGGCGCATCATCAGCATCATCACGTTTCTCCCTTTTGTAGGAAATTATAAAACAATGCGGTATTCCAGGAGCAGGCTCTCGGGGTCCTGCCTTCGCTAGGGGAGCTTGAAGCTGGGGCTGGTAGTCTTGTTAGCGCAGTCCTTCTGATTGGGGGCCATCGGGGTATTTACGAGTCTGAACGCCGAGCGCGTCTGAGCGCACCGAGACACCGCGGATCACCAGCACGGAGGAAATAGGGAGGAGAGTGAGAGAGCGAGAGAGGGAGGAAGGGAGGGAGGATAGGGGAGGAGAGGACTGGGGACGCCTCCTTAAAACGTATCAATATCCAGCGGCTCACTGCAGAGACGCCAAATGCATAAATATAAGGGCGGGATGGAGAAAACTGTGGGCCTGGCCTTGCCCTGAATGGACCGACAGGGATTGTACCAACGCCCGTCTCCTCTACGCTCCTCCATGTTTAATTGCTGCATGAGCGCCATTCCTGCCTGTTATTACCATCATGAGTCACGTTATCTTCTAGTTTGCCAAAACAACAAATAAGAACATGTTCAGAAAAACACATGTAATGACACATCAAATACAACCCCAATCCCCAAAAAGTTGGGACGCTCTGTGAAACATTCATGAAACAGAATGTGATCATTCCCTAATCCTTTGTGACATTCAATTGAAATGAAAACAGTACAAAGACAACATATTTAATTTTGTATCTCATCAACTTCATTGATTTTTGTACATATATGCTTATTCAGAATTTTTTTTTTTCCATTTCAAACAAGTTGGGATAGTGGCAACAAAAGACTGGGAAAGTTGTAGAAAGCTCAAAAACACCTGATTGAAACATTCCACAGGTAAAGAGGTTAATTGGTAACAGGTGATAGTATCATGATTGGATATGAAAGGGGCGTCCTCAAAAGGTTCAGTCCTTCACAAACAAGGATGGGAAGAGGTTCACCCATTTGTGAATAACTGTGTGGGCAAATAGACCAACAGTTTAAGAGCAACGTTTCTCAACACGCAATTGCAAGGAATTTCACCATCTATAGCACATAATATCATCAAAAGATTCAGACAATCTGGACAAACCTCTGCACGTAAGGGGAAAGGACGAAAACTAACATTGAATGCTCGTGACCTTTGATCCCTCAGGCGGCACTGTATTAAAACCATCATGATTCTATAAATGATATTACTAAATGGGCTCAGAAACCCTTTGGAAGACCATTGGCAGTAAAGAGTTTGTCACTGCAACTACTCTACCACGCGAAGCGTAAGTCATATATCAACAACATCCAGAAACAAAGCCGACTTCTCTGGACCTGAGCTCGTCTGAGATGAACTAACGCAAAGTGGAAAAGTGTCCTTTAGTCTGACGAGTCCATATTTCAAATAATTTTTGGAAATCATGGCGAGTCCTTTGGGCTAACGAGGAAAAGGACCATCCAGATTGTTACCAGCTCAAAGTTCATAAGTCAGCATCTGTGATGGTATGGGGGGGTGTTAGTGCCCATGGCATGGGTAACTTGCACATCTGTGATGGCACAATTAATGCAGAAAGGTACATACAGGTTTTGGAACAACAAATGCTGCCATCCAGATAATGTCTTTTTCGGGGACGTTCCCGCTTATTCCAGCAGGACAATGTCAAGCCACATTCTGCACGCCTTACAACAACGTGGCTTCGGAGTAAAAGAGTGAGGGTACTTGACTGGCCTGTCTGCAGTCCAGTCCTGTGGCAGACCATTATGAAGTGTAAAATATGACAACAGAGACCTCAGACTGTTGAGCAAGTGAAGTCACATTTCAAGCAAGAATCGCACACAATTCCACTTTCAAAACTTCAATAATTAGTGTCCTGTGTTGTTAAAAGAAAAGGTGATGTAACACAATGGTAAACATGCTCTTAACCCAATTTTTTTGACACGTGTTGCAGGCATCAAATTCAGAATGAGCGTATATTTATAAAAAAAACAATAAAGTTTATCAGGTTGAACATTAAATATCTTCTCTTTGTACTGTTTTCAATTACATTTAGGTTAAAATGGTTTGCAAATCATTGCATTCTGTTGTTATTGACATTTTACATAATATCCCAACAGTTTTGGAATTGGGGTTGTATTTGGATAAGGTGTTTCTCATGAGGAGGCTTCTCATTAATATCTGACACGTTTATCTTCTCCATGCATTCACAAAAACTGTTGACACATGGAAGCATGAAAAAATAAATGTTTTGTTACTAACACTAGCCCTAGATCAGTGTTTATGCAAGCTCGCAACAGATGCTTCAACCTGGTGTGAATTTGCCCCAGAGCCACACAGCAAATCTTACAGATTTAATGAGCTGATGAGAATGTTTTTTCTTCAGACACACAATGATTTATTTGATTTTTTTTTAATGTTTATTCAAGAAGCTGGAGCTTGTGTGGCTCCGAGGCAAGAGTTCAATCTGGCACAATGTATGAAGATTTTAGAGCCAGTTAATGATTAGAATGGACTGAAAACAGCCAGCTTACTTTCAGGAAAACAGTCACCTTTCCCAGCTTTTTTACTTGTTGAAAACACCTTATTTGAGATAACTGTCACAAAGGAGACACGTGTTTTTTGAAAAATTGTGTAAGTTTAATTTATGGCCAATACCTTTTTGCACAATGACCAACCCATCCATCTCCCACCAGTTTAAAGACATGTCAGGACTGAATACTATAAACTTGTATTGTAGATGTGTACATTTAAGTATGAATAGACTCCAGCCCACACAACCCTGAAAAAGATAAGCTGGTATAGATAATGGATAGGCTTTTAATGTGTGCATGCTTGGCTTACAAGTAGCATGTATGAGGCACGTACAGTTTGTGCTGACGATTGTGCTGTATGATCATTAAAACCAAGCAAGGTTATTATCTCTATCAGAGGAGCAAAAATGATAATGTCAGCATTCAGTGTTGACATTTTATTTGCAGTACTTCTGTGCTTGTGCTGTGGAACACAATGTTGCTCGTGTCTTTTCTTAATGCCAGTGGCACAGAGACTCCCACTTGACCCAGTGCATCCATTTGAGAGCAGTGATGGAGAACAAGGGCACTATGCTAATGCACTAAATGCAGGGAAAGAGGAAGAAGCTGAGCTAATGCTTTGGAGAAAAAAAAGCACAGCAGTGAGGTGAGGTCATGAAAAGTGCACTGAGGAAGAATCCTCAAATGTCATATACAATGTCAAGTACCACACGTCCAGCCTCTCACATTAAAATCCATATGCTCCCTCTGTATTTTATGTACATATACAATCAGTTCCCTATGTCTGGGAAGATTTAAGTCATCTTTCTCCAGATTACTATGTAAACTATTGTGACTAAAGCTGCCTTATTTTCATATGATGCTCCTTTAACACCTTTAGCCTGCAAACTATGAAATATTTCATAGATTTTCAAGTGGCAATAAAAGGTATCAAAGTTTTGGGTGCATTCTTGTTTCAAAATCATGTCACAAATTCAAAATCCTACAGCAGTTGAATCCATGTAAAAAGGAATTAGCTTTTATCAATTTGAGTTAAGAAGCTCCTCTCCTGTGGAACGTTTTCCAGTCTCGGTCCACCCTCTCTCTAGGTTTAAGAATAGGCTTAAAACTTTATTTTTTGATAAAGCTTATAGTTCGGGCTGGCTCAGGCTAGCTCCTAGTTATGCTGCTGTAGACTGCTGAGGGACTTCCCGTGATACACAGAGCTCCTCTCTCCTTCTGTACACATTCATATCCCATTAATGCATGTTACTAACTTGGCATCCACCCCGGAGTCTTGTGTTTTCTCGTCTAGCAGGCTCCTGTGGATCTTGGTTGGGCGTACTGCTGTGGTGTTGCTTGGTGCCATTATTATTATTAGTCTCATTTATTTTATTATCTCTCTTCTTCTGCTCTGAGGTTTCTGCCTGTTAAACAGCATTTTTTTCCTGGCCACTGTCACCAAGTGCTTGCTCATGGGGGAATGTTGGGTCTCTGTAAATTAAAGAGTATGGTCAAGAGCTGCTCTATATTAAAAGTGTCATGAGATAATCGGCTCTGTATACATAAAATTAAAACTTGATTTCCCTTACTTAGAATGATCTGAAAACAACCACTACAGTCACTTCATTTGGTACATTTAAGACACATTTTGCCATCATTGGAATACTAAAGTTTTTAATACATTTAGTCAATTTCCAGTCGATTTTCACAGTTGTTTTGTGTTTAAGTTAGAATTATAGATTTCATCATTTCCTGGTTTACCCCTTTCAAGTTTTATATCTTATACAATGCTGCGAAAATGCCACAGCACATCACCAGCTGCCTTTCATCTGATATAAAACAAAATAACAGGACAAAACGGCTTTGTTTCACTCCCGATATAAAATAAGCCATTGTACATCATTCTGCCATCTTTAGACTGATGCTTCTGAAGATAAGAAATCAAGTGGTTTACATAGTCCTTGGCACAGGATGTGGTATGGTTCTAGTATTGGAAAAAGCAACAATACCCCTTCAGTTCATTTTTTCCCTTTCTAGTCATCAAACCCCAGAAATTCCACATCCATGTCATCACTCGACTGGAAAAGCTCCCAAAGTTTCAGTCTGGAATTGTCAGGAATGTCACTTGGCTTTACATGTTCAACATGTGTGTCCACTTTCCGTCTTTTGCGTTTATAAACTCTGGTCCTTCTCTGTATTTTCCGGACCGGAGAAAAGCTTTGTGCTTTGTGTTGTGAAAGGCTCGCTTCTGCCTTTTCTGAGAGATTATTTCCAGCAATTTTGTCGGGCAATATGTTTCCACCCTGAACAGACTCAAACACAGAGGAATCTTGTTTGAAATCAGATTCCTCTTGTTGATTTGTTATAACATTAAGGATCTTTGAAGAAACTTCATGCTGTCCGTTCATATCATGGAAGTGAGAGGTTGAGCTGTTCATATATTCAGTTATTACTTGGTCCACCGAGTCGACCTGTTCGACTCTGGAGGGAGTCGAGTGAAGAAATCCACCTCTAGAGGTGGCTGTTTCCATCTTTGGCTGAGAAGCTTTTTGAGTGCAAGAAGTCAACAAATTCTGTCTGCACATCCGTTTACGTCCAAGAGATTTTGGCTTGGATCTCTCTGAGCAAGTGTCATCGCTTTTCCTGTCCTCCTCTCTGTGAGTCAGAGTAACAGAAGACAGAACTGATCCGATTTTTAAAGTTTGTCCCGAGCAAGATCCCTTGTGAACATTGATAGTCCGATGCTGCCCTTTAATAATCTCTGTGGTATCCAGATCTCCCTTGTGTCTTAGCTCAGTTTTCACATGTGGTCCAGGAGCAATCAGAGCAGAGGAAACACTACATTTTGGTCTGATAGGAATCAAAGAAAAAATTAGGTGAGTAGAGAGGAATAGAAATATAACTAATCTGAAAAAAAAAAAAAAAAGGAGGATTATTATTTACATGTTTTTTGGAACATATAATGTTGATGGAATTTTTACAGAATGGAGACAAATTACCTTTTAACTTCAGTTCTGATGTGGATGAAGTTGCAGTGCATGGTTGAAATCAGTTTGTCCAGCACCAGGTATTTGTCACTCTTGGAGAAAGTCTTGTGACGTTCACTCTGTAG
>JBBPCS010000917.1:8465729-8478823 GCA_037974645.1 Hollardia meadi | reverse complement strand
CAACCAGTTATATCAGAGGACATGCAATCAGCCCTTTTCAGACAGCTATGTTTTCTACGGGCACTGCACTAGTATATAGTAATGTGTCAACTGTCAGACATTTTGTCACTGAAATAATTATCCCTTTACTTTTTTAACTCATGGGATCTGCAGGATTTTCGCATCAGTTAGATGACGTATCTTTCTTCTTAAAATCATCTTCTTAAAAGAGTCGCCAAAAATAGACATTTTTATTTGTTATTTTATCTCAACACGATGTCCAGAAAATGTATTTAATAATAGACATATACTGGTATTGCAATAAAAAATTACCTATAAAATATTTTTTCCATATCACACATGGCTTTGTTGCACATGTGCAGCAGTGGAATGTAACTAAGTGCATTCATCTTCAGTTTACTTAAATCTTTATTTTTTCTACTTTATACTCCACCACAATTTTTTACCCTTTATTTATACAGGGAAGTTCCAGTGAGAGGAAGCCTCTCTTTTGCAGGAACGCCCTGATCACTTTCACCCAGTTAAACACATTCACACCTGGTAGCTGCTCATTACAACCCCAATCTGATCCACTGGAGCAGTTGGGGTTAAGGGCCTTTTATTTATTCCCTAACCTTTAGGCCACCACTGTCCACATTTCAGAGAGAAATACTGTTGTGCTTACTCCACAGTATTTTTTTATTTTTATTTTTATTTTTATTTTTAGATTACATTGCATTACATTACATTACATTTAGCTGACGCTTTTATCCAAAGCGACTTCCAATAAGTGCATTCAACCATGAGGGTACAAACCCAGAACAGCAAGGATCATGTAAGTACATTAGCTTCAAATAAGCCAAACTACAAAGTGCTACATATAAGTGCAGGATGTAAGTGCAAAATGTTTTTTATTTTTTTTATTTTTATTATAAACCATCATCTTCTTAGTCAAGGTGCAATTGGAAGAGATGGGGTTTTTAGCCAGCGGCGGAAGATGTGTAGACTTTTTGCTGTCCGGATGTCAATGGGGAGCTCGTTCCACCATTTGGGAGCCAGGACAGCAAACAGTCGTGATTTTGTCGAGTGACCAGGTGTCCCTCGCAGTGAGGGAACAGCAAGAGTGGACGGGCTGGGGTGTAGGGTTTAACCATGTCCTGGATGTAAGATTAAGTTTAGTTTTTTTTTAAATAATTTTACTGCCATATTATTCCATGCCTTATTCAGATACAGACGTTCACTTAGAGAAATTTTTTAACATTTAATCTGAAAACAGGTTGAAATATTTAGACTACACTGCAAAATGCGATATTTATACTGTAGAATTCAGTTAAAAACAGAGACTCCTTTATAAATTCACTCAAAGTGTTCAAAATCAACAAAACCACAAAAAAAGCTGCTCATGTGTGATATAAATAACACTGACGAGCCATTCAGCATAATTAGCACTTTCATTTTGAATACTTTAAGCACATTTGACAGTTAATACAGTACAGTACAGAAATTCTGAATGTAGGACTTTTACTTGTCATTGTTGCAGTAGGCTATTACATTTACTCAAGTAAAGGATCTATATATTTCTCCCATCACTGCACATGTGTCAGTACTAACATAGCCATTAGTAGTGACACATGTGCAGTGGCTATTAAAATAGAAGCATGTGTTAGGGGCCAGACAGCCACAGTAATTCGTTACTGATTTGTCAGAAATTTGAAGAATGTTGTTGTTTGTTCTGGTTCCTTTATCAAAAGAAGCACATCCTCGATTCCTATGGCTGAAGAGATGATGACAACTCTGAAACTTAACCTTCGCTTTTAAACAGCTCACTATAAAACAAAGAAAATCTAAATGAATTGAGATGCCAGATCAGCTTTGCATCCCAAACTGGACTTCAGCTGTAACGTGGGCTTGCCTTTGTGCTGTTATCTTAGTGGATGATCTAGATGATTTTGTGGGGCATCTGACTTAATATAGTTACAAACTGATGTTTGTATGTGTGAACAGGCGAGATGGTGCGTCAGGCCAGGGTGTTGGCCCAGGCCACCTCAGACTTGGTCAATGCCATGAGATCTGATGCAGAGGCTGAAGTTGATGTTGACAACTCCAAGAAACTGCTAGCGGCAGCCAAACTCCTGGCTGATGCCACAGCTCGGATGGTGGAGGCTGCTAAGGTAAGAGGGTAACAGGTTTACTCTCACGATGTAATGCAACAAATATAATTGATTATTTGCTTAAGCAACTAGTAATCTAATTCACTAAAATAAGTCAACTCAATGTAATTGCTTTCTGTCATTACATAATTTTTTTTTTTTCTGTAGCTGAATTAGTCCTTCATTCCAAATTAAAACAGGACAAGACACGTGTCTGATTCATTTAATGATCAGTTCGATCACCAGCTGTTGATATTGTGCATTTAATTCATCATTTCTCTTTTGCTATCAGCACTGCCGTGATGTTCGTGCATGCCTAATGTAACGTTGATTGCAGTCTTTAAAGATGAACTGGAATGCTTTAATTTGAAAGAATGCACGTGTTGGCATTACTTGCACAAGCTACCAGCATCAGTTTACATAAAAAATCAAAGTGTGCAGCATCCCTGTCACTGTTTTGCAGGAAATTATCAGTGAAAAATACTGGCATGTTAGATGTTTTACATCTGTGAAGCATGAATCACCACTTGTCATTATGAAACAGGAAGTGGGAAACTGGCACTCATGGATTCCTAGGAATCTGTCATAAAGCAGAAGAGCTAAATGCCTCTTTGCATCTATTGTACAAAGTCTGAAAGTTGTTAAACTTTAAATGCTGAGCTCTGGTAGCTATTGTTATGTACTGTATGCATATACAGTACTGTATGTCTTGTGTGTTTATGCGCTCTCAGGGGGCGGCAGCCTACCCAGAGAATGAGGACCAGCAGCAGAGGCTCAGAGAGGCAGCTGAAGGGCTACGTGTAGCCACTAATGCTGCAGCTCAAAACGCCATAAAGAAAAAACTGGTCAACAGGCTGGAGGTAAGTCGTAAGAGTCAACATGTTGTCATCCATGTGTTGTTTGACTTGTTGATCAAAACACACCTCTCCTCCTTGTTTCTCCTTAGCATCAATAAGGTCATGCAAATATTTATGTCATCCCTGTATATGAACATTGTCAAATAAAGATCAAAATAAACTGAGAGTTTCAACATTAGAATAAAGGCAACGCATGACAGAATGCGAATAATGAAATACCTCAGCAGTCTTTTGTGTAAATACGTCCTGTATTTTTCTGTTATTTCTCTTTTCCTGTAGCAGTGAGTTATAAATCCCATTAGTGCTGTGAGTGAACTATCTGAGTGTAAAGATCTGTGCTTAGCCTTTGGTATCTGTTTGCCCCTAATGACGAACCCTTCTCTGCTCCAGAGCGCCCAATGTCCAATTTCTCAAGCACATAAGCCATTACCCAGGGCTGAGAACAGCCTGCTATCAGACGTACATGTCTCAGTCCGCCTGTGTGCATCAGATGGTCACAGTAATGGTGCTAATGGTCGCCTCCATCAAGGAAACATGTGAGCCAAAGAAGGCCAAAGTGTCTCGAATCTGCAAATGTCCATGTCACAATTATCGCAATCACATTTAGGCCCCTTAAGGTCCCTTAATCTTAATCTTACCTGTTGTCTCCTGTCACACAGTGGTTCAGTTGCTGTGCAGATATTCTGTATAGCAAATGTATAATATAGTACGTACACAGCACAATATGTAGAAAATGCTACTATCATGTCAATTCTAAATGTCTTATTGTCTGTCCTCGTAGTATAATGATATCATGTATTCCAGCTTTATTTTTTTCATTGGCACCTACTTATCCATTCAGCAAGGAATCTCTTCTCTCTCTGTTTCCTATCTAGTCAATCTTAATGTGATCTAAGCAGTTTATTTTTAGTGCTTTAGCTTTGTAAACGTAGCAAGGGATAAGCAATGCTGATCATCTCATGAAATAAAGATTGAGCAGTGCATTCCCAACAATTTCCCTCTACTTACAAAACATTTGGTTTGTGACCCCTCTTGGTTTGATGAGAACAGCTCTGTCTGAGTACAGAACATGACAGCTTAATACTGCACAGAGTAAAAGACTATTACTGTCAGCCAGTGCCCCTCTCTTACTTGAGCCTAAATGATTTCCATTTGTATCTCCTGAACAGATAGCTGCTAAGCAGGCAGCAGCTGCTGCTACTCAGACCATCGCAGCAGCCCAAAATGCTGCTGCTTCCAACAAAAATACTGTCTCACACCAACAGCTAGTGCACAGCTGCAAGGTAATTATGTGGTCTTTTTTACTGTGTTATAATATGTAGTGTTATAGTTATATAGCTATATAGAATATATATTGTCATAAAAATTGTGTTTTTGGTAGTTTGGCAGCACTTACATTATTGCATACATTATTGGGATGTTTAAATGCAGGCGGTAGCAGATAGCATTCCCCAGTTGGTCCAGGGGATGAGGAGCAGCCAGGCCCAGCCTGAGGAGCTTGGCGCCCAGCTTGCCCTCATCATTGCCAGCCAGAGCTTCTTACAGGTTATACTTTTCACCCTAACACAATCAGCAACTATCAAGCTCTTTGTCATCAGACACACACACAAAAAAAGTGCTCCTTTATCAAATTTTTTCTTTTCACTTTTTTCTGTCACCGTCTCTCAGCCTGGAAGTAAGATGGTGACGTCTGCAAAGTCAGCAGTTCCAACAGTGGCTGACCAGGCTGCTGCGATGCAACTAGGCCAATGTGCCAAGAACTTGGCCACCTGCCTGGCTGAGCTCAGGACTGCCACCCAGAAGGTATCTTAACATAACACCATTCGAGGTAGCAGGATTCATCTCACTGATGCAAGACATTTGTTACTGTTTATCTAAAATGTTGTTCGCTGCGCTTGGGTAAGCCCAGTTTTTCTTTAATCTTATTTAGAGAAAGCAAGTACAGCATATACGCCGACATCCTGTCTGTGCTGCATAATGTGTGTGAGTGACATTTACGTATGTGTGTTGTCTGAAGGCCCATGAAGCCTGTGGTCCCCTGGAGATCGACTCAGCCCTCAAAACTGTACAGACGCTCAAGAGTGAGCTTCAGGATGCCAAGATGTCTGTCATTGATAGCCAACTCAAACCTCTTCCTGGGGAAACGGTCAGTACACGACAACGTCTACTGCGAAGTTCACTTGAAAGATTGTCCTGTAGAAATACAAAACATGATGATGAGATCACAACTATGCATCCAACGGTTTATTTGTGTGTCCTGTTGCTTGCACAGCTGGAGAAGTGTGCTCAGGATTTAGGAAGTACATCCAAGGCTGTGGGCTCCTCCATGGCCCAGTTGCTGACATGTGCTGCACAAGGCAATGAACATTACACAGGTGAGAAAGGTGTATTCTGCACAGAGAGCAGATCACAGAAGCTTAAGTAGGCATTTAGTTGAATAATTTAGTTCTGTCTGGAGTAGTTGCGTTGTTGAGTCGATAGATAGAATAGACATATCCATTGCTGGCTGTAATTTGATTGAAAAAAAAAATGTTTTGTTAAACTGTGCCAAGTGGGAGTGAGAGCATAAAGCAGGCAGAGAAAATTATGACTCTTTTATTTGTGCATTCACTCTTGCCTTAAACTGAACCCCCCTGAATCAAACACGGCTCGCCTGTTTTGCTGTCAATTCTGGTACAATTGGGGATCTCAGGGGAGGAGCGATGAAGACAGATAGAGAAAAGCATTTCTAACAATGAACGCTCGCAGGCAGCATTTCATGCGGTGGCCCAGGGTGCCGCTCGCTACTCATTAATCTTATTTTCACTAGATTCAACATTCCATCAGCAAATGGCTCCACTTGGCTGGCTAATGCAATTTGATGCAATTTTCTGCTTTTCTTCTCGGCTCTGTATATAATAAGTTAAGGGCGCCTCCCATGTGGGGCATATTTATTGTATTAACTCATTTATTTAAACAATGTGGTACAGCGAGCCCCTGCCAGCTGATTTGGCAGGGGCTATTACAGTTATAGTGAAGTCAGGAAATACACATACCTCTCTATTACTTAAACAGGACGGCTGCAATAACTAATGAGATTGAAAGTAATGTGTTTCGTAAAATGTCAGTTTCAATTTCTACAGAAACGTGACTGACTGTCACTACATAATAACATTCAAGACGTTAGAATGTGAGCATCTGTATCTGTAGCATACTGCACCTGTGTAACATCCCTAGTTACTACAGATACATGAATTCTGTTATGCACATGAAACAGTCAGGCTGTATTAACTGATGCTATTATCATACAAATGTTTTTTTCTTTTTCTTTTTTTTTAATTGTTCACAGGTGTGGCTGCCAGAGAAACAGCACAGGCTTTAAGGACATTGGCTCAAGCAGCCAGAGGAGTGGCAGCCAGCACCAAGGAGCCTCAGGCTGCAGCTGCAATGCTGGACTCAGCCCAGTATGTCATGGAGGGCTCAGCCATGCTGATCCATGAAGCCCATCAGGCCCTGGTTCACCCAGGGGATGCTGAGAGTCAGCAGAGACTGGCACAGGTAGCGTCGCTCCCAGTAATATAAACCTCAGAGGCCGTGATATTCGTGTCACATTGTCCCCCCGCCCCCCTCTCCTCTCTCTCTCTCTCTCCTCTACTGATATGTAAACATTTCTTCTTTCCATAACAATCATCCCCTCTAAGCGTTGCTATTTTCTGTCTGCTCTGTCCCTCGCCTGGCATTCCTCTCTCAGGAGTGCCAGAGTAAAACTGCTCATTCTCCCGCAGCCCTTCAGGGGATAAACATATTGTTTGCCATTTTTCTATGATAGCAGCATAAATTAGTGACACAGGATTACTGTGCACTGCAGTGAGCACAATTTGCATTTGAGATGTGTTTCCCCTTATAGCTTTGCTCTGGGACATATTGTGCAGCGCATTGTTAGACTGACTAATGGCAGTTCATTGACTGGGCGTTGTGCTGTGTTTCAGGTGGCCAAAGCGGTGTCACACTCCCTGAATAATTGTGTGAATTGCCTGCCAGGCCAGAAGGATGTTGACATGGCCCTCAGGAGCATCGGAGAGGCCAGCAAGAAGCTGCTGGTGGACATCGTGAGTCAGACATTTGCTTGGGGATTTCTTGACATTTAGCATATTTGTATTGACACAAGAACAGCTGTACTGACCACATACATTATTGATTTCTGATATGAGAATTACACTATGCCCTAATTGACGTGTGTCTTGTCTTTGAAGCTCCCTCCCTGCAGTAAAACATTCCAGGAGGCCCAGACTGATCTGAACCACACCGCAGCTGAACTCAACCACTCTGCAGGCGAGGTCGTCCATTCCTCGCGTGGAACGAGCAGCCAGCTGGCGGCAGCCTCAGGGAAGTTCAGCCAAGACTTTGATGAGTTCCTGGATGCTGGCATTGAAATGGCTGGACACACCCAGGTAGGTTTCATGATCGTAGAACCCCTCCATGCTCGATTGACACAGTTCAGTGGAAATCCACTGCCACCAGTATTTTACACATGAAGAGGAGCGTTTAAATCTTCTAAAAAAAAAGCTCATATTTTTGTGTCACTTTATTACCTAAGCTATTTAAGACATTTGTTAATTAGACCTTTTCATCTAATTCACTTGGGCACATGGTTGTCCCCAAGAGTGCTAACACGGTCAGATGTAATGAGATCTTGTGATGATCTTGCTCTGGTTATTTTGCTCATTAATTTGCAAAGATGGTGGGATTGGAGTTGATGTGGCATGACACTCGAGCTTTAGTCAGGCTCAAAGAGGCCTGCTTAGTGAGGTAAGAGGATATAGTTGGTAGGGGCACATTAAATCTTTAAAATACTTTCCCCCTTGACAGATGTTGCTGATACAGTAAGTACTGTGTTTATTTTTTGATAATATTCCACAGAGCGCTGAATCAATCTTAAAAGTCACCTGTATTTTTCTTTTTCCTTGCCTGCGCAGAGCAAAGACGACCAGATCCAAGTCATTGGTAATCTCAAGAACATCTCCATGGCGTCCAGTAAGCTGCTGCTGGCTGCCAAGTCTCTGTCCGTGGATCCAGGTGCAGCCAACGCCAAGAATCTTCTAGCTGTGGCGGCAAGGTGTGAGAAGATGCATATAACACTTGATGTGAATCATACTGTATATTCTCTTTGTTTGTCTCCAGTGAATATCAGCATTTGCTAGTAAACTGAATCAATTTGTCCTAAACATGAATCCTGGTCCAGATTAGAGCCTGCAGAGGCAAAAAAACATTTTCAAATTATATTAAATGTCACAAAACATCTCCTTGCTGAATCTGTATTCCGCTCCTAAGCTGTGTCTGTCCGGCATTACTAGGAGTATGTATCCTTCCCCAAGTGAGAAGCCAAGCAGCTGGTCCCACAGGGCTTCGGGCTTGACTGACTTCTCTCTGTCTAATTAGGAAGATGGAAGCCTTGGCTAGGGCCTGTCTGTGCTCAACAAGGCTGAACACAAACTCAAGACAATCTCAGCACTCCTGTGTGCTGTGTTAGCCTATCACAGTGAGAGGCCAGCAGTGGCACGCTTCAGCAGGGGAGCTAAAAATCATGTGCGAGTGAGTGTGAGTGAAGCCAGGCTGTGCATGTTATGAAGAGGGACACATGTGAGAGCTAAAATCGCCTGTGTGTGGCTGCCTGTGTGTTTCAGGGCTGTGACAGAGAGTATTAACCAGCTGATCACGCTCTGTACCCAGCAAGCAGCAGGACAAAAGGAGTGTGATAACGCCTTAAGGGAGTTGGAGGTAGCCGTCCTCACATACACTGTACCACACACAGAGACCTCCTACTCTTCAGGCCTGTTTCTGTTGCCTGTACATGCCCGCATGTTGTTAATCTGGGAAACTTGGTGCATTTGTTACCCTTTCCTTCCATCTTTATTGCATTTGATTCACTGTAGATGTTCAACAGTTCACCCATTTTGCATATTGAAGCCTACGTTCACTAGGCAGTGTATTCTGATCAGCTTGATTTACATCTTAAGTGTTTCCTCTGTCTAAACTAAATTAAGAGGCTGATAAAAGTGTAAAATCAGAGCAGGAAAGTTCAGTGGTGTGTCCGTTGTAGTTTATATTATAATGTCTGTCTGTGTACAGGCTGTCAGAGGTCTCCTAGAGAATCCCAATGAGCCTGTCAACGAACTCTCCTACTTTGACTGCATCGAGAGTGTCATGGAGAATTCAAAGGTACATGTTTTCAATATGATTATTTGAACTATATACTTGAACTGCCACAGATATTTTTGCGTAATAGGCAGCTGAAGATCTAATTTGTACTCCATTTCCAAACGCCTCAGGTCCTTGGAGAGTCAATGGCGGGCATTTCTCAGCACTGTAAGACAGGCGATGTGGTAGCTTTCGGGGAGAGCGTAGGTGTGGCGTCCAAAGCTCTCTGTGGGCTGACGGAGGCTGCAGGACAGGTGAGATCACATGGCCGGGTCCGAACTCATTACCCTGAGTTAGCAGAATGCGTCTACTTTTCCTCTCAGCTTTCTATTTTTTGCTCTTCATATCTGCTCACCCTGTTTTTTGATATATGCCTAGAATGACACATTGCCTATAAATTAGGAAAAACTAACTGTTAAGCATTTTTAAGTTTGATACAGCCCTCTAAAAGAAATTCAAACATCCTCACAAGGTCGAATCCATTCATAAAGTGCATTTAGACCTTAGCATGACACTTTCCTATGGAAACCACGACAGAGAGGCAAGTTTTATTAGTGGTTTTACAGACTCCCACCCTCAAAATGACATCCTCACCTCCATGCAACATTCAGTTCCCTCATCTGGAAAAGGGCACACTTTGACAGATCTTTTGTTCCCTTTGCTTATCTGCTCTCCGAAAGCTCCCCTGTTGTTCACCATGTATACAATATGAATCTATGTATCTATTCATGCATGTGATGGGTGTTAACTTGTCTGTAACAACAAATGGGATCTGGGAGGACAATGAAGAACCAGTCTAGTGGCAAACTGATAGGTTAATATAATTTTTTTCTGCCCTGTAGGCCTCTTATCTTGTAGGTGTGTCTGATCCCCATAGTCAGTCAGGCCACGAGGGGCTGGTGGATCCCATCCAGTTTGCGAGGGCCCACCAGGCTATACAGATGGCTTGCCAGAACTTAGTGGACCCAGCCAGTAGTCCATCACAGGTAAGAGATCCCATTCTGGGATTGAAACCATCACAGGACCAATTCCCTGGCATATGGGGACTGCACTTTGGACAGTTGTGTAGATAGATCTGAGATGACTGTAATTAAATGGCTCATTAGGTTTGAAAAACCTTAAAATCGACCTGAATGTCGTGAATGATTCACTCACACCTCACCACAATGCCTCATTTAGAACAACTCTGCTTACTGTTCCTTTGTGTTTATTTGTTTGTCAGGTCTTGTCTGCAGCAACAATTGTCGCCAAGCACACCTCAGCTCTCTGTAACGCCTGCCGCTTGGCTTCCTCCAAGACCTCCAACCCTGTGGCTAGGAGACAGTTTGTCCAGTCAGCCAAAGAGGTGGCCAACACGACAGCCAACCTTGTCAAAACCATCAAGGTCAACTCCCCAACTGATCAAAACGTTGAGTGTAAATTTGTTACAGAATTTTTTTCATCACGTGAGAAGCTGTGACTATGTGTAGGATTTCGTCTTACACAAGTACGGGCAAATATTAATATGGCGTTGCCTTGTTTCAGGCCTTAGATGGGGATTTTTCGGAAGAGAACAGAAACAGGTGCCGTGTTGCTACAACACCACTCCTTGAGGCTGTAGAAAACCTGTCAGCCTTCGCCAACAACCCTGAGTTTGCAAGCATCCCAGCGCAGATCAGCAATGAGGTATTCGTCCATTTTGAAGCTTGCTTCCGCTTAGTATATTCTTTTTCCCACTTGTCCTACAGAGGATCTTGAAGCTACTCTTCAGTAAGATATAATGAATATGTGAATTCTGCACTCATTCCCTTTGGAACAAGTACCTTTATTTGAGCCAACACAGAAAGGTTTGGGGGGGTAGGATTGAGGTCCAATTTCCCCTTTTCTTTTAAAGTCAAGAAAAGACTCAAAGAGATGGATTTTTATTTTTCAATCTAAGCAGAACAAGTTCTCGCACAGTCTTCTGAAAGCTTTATGGCTGTAATCTTTTGGAGGGCAGTGTTTAACGGCACTTTTTCTCAGCACAGCTGCTCTAATCTTCAGCTTGTTAATCTAATTGTCAAGGGAGGCTTTGGCTCGGATCATAAAGACTGAAGGTGTTTCTTCCTGCATGTGTGTAAAGCTGTCTTTCTAATCTCATCCCTCCCTTTGATTGCACCTTTGATCTCTCCAAGGTAGTCAAGGAATATTAACAACTCTGTCATACCAATGTGGCTATTGATGTTGAGCTGTTACCTGAGCGTTTGTTTCTAACCTTTTCATTTCCACAGGGCTCAGCAGCCCAGGAGCCTATTGTGCGTTCAGCCCGCTCCATGCTAGATAGCTCCACTTACCTTTTGGAAACAGCCCGCTCGCTGGTCCTCAACCCCAAAGATCCTCCCACCTGGTCGATACTAGCTGGCCACTCTAGAACAGTTTCTGACTCCATCAAGAGCCTCATCACCTCCATCAGGTTGGTATTAATCCCACCTCCTGCTACATCTGTCTCTGCAGGATTATCCTGAGTCAAAGTTGATAACAGTTTGCTCACAGTTGGTAAAGAAAATGTTTCTGAAGCCTGAGGGCTTATTCTGTGATGTCTGTTCGCCAAAGCAATAAATTGCCATATTACTTTATATCTGCTGAGATTCCCACTGGCTTGTAATAGATTAGTGAACATTATAGATCAGTGATGAGATGAAGAGCTATGGTGGATCTGCAACACATTTTATCGAAGGTAGTGCCCCACACACTCTCACAGCAGCTCAGGCCCAGAATAGGCTGCATTTGATTATAAGCTTGGATGACAGTTTGCTTTAAAGGAATTCACTATATTTGAAATACAATTGGTTGCTTTTTTAAAAAGCCAGCAGCCAATTAGCTAAGCTTAGAATAAAGACTGGAAGTGTCCAGGAAGTCTGTTTTACACTTTGTTGTTTATACAGATTAAACAAACAATATATAAGCTGTTAATCAGTGAGTTTCAAAAGTGCTGGAAGGTGAATTTTTTTAAACCTTTGAATAGAGCCAGCCTTTATGCTACGCTAAGCTAATCTGTTGCTGGCTTTAGCATATTTTAGTGTACAGATATGAACGTTTTTTTTAGTATTCTGATTTAACTGTCACTGGGCAAGTGAAGAAGCAAACTATTCTGTTCTGTTCAATTATTTTTTGATGATTCTGATAATAGGGACAAAGCACCAGGACAGAGGGAGTGCGATTACTCCATTGATCACATTAACAAGTGTATCCGAGACATTGAGCAAGCTTCCCTAGCTGCAGTTGGACAGACCTTGCCCTGCAGAGATGATATCTCCATGGAAGTGAGTTCAAGTAGCCCCTCAGCTCTATCTTGTCCGAGAGAAAGAACTTAATGGGATCTGTAGTCTTTCTGTTGTGACTTATAACATGATTCTCTGCTGCTGTAACTCACCAGGCACTCCAGGAGCAGCTTACCTCCTCTGTACAGGAGATTGGGCATCTGATTGATCCTGTCTCCACAGTGGCCCGAGGCGAAGCTGCCCAGCTAGGACACAAGGTGCTGTTCTGACCATATATCCCCTCATCCCCACTGGATTTAGAAAGAAAAACGTGTGATTCAATCCTTCACTCAGACAGCTCTCCGACACTCATTCTCCCAGGTAACCCAGCTGGCCAGTTACTTCGATCCACTCATTGTGGCATCGGTGGGCCTGGCCTCTAAGCTGCACGACCACCAGCAGCAGATGACCATCCTCGACCAGACCAAGACCCTGTCAGAGTCTGCCCTGCAGATGCTCTATGCTGCCAAGGAAGGCGGGGGAAACCCAAAGGTACAAACCAGTTCATGTAGCTGTTTAGCCGATTGTGCCCTCTCTTTCAAGGCTGACCTGTGATAGTAAGCTAAATTTCAGTAATGCAGTTAGATAGATAGATAGATAGATAGATAGATAGATAGATAGATAGATAGATAGATAGATAGATAGATAGATAG
>JBBPCS010000917.1:8452792-8465629 GCA_037974645.1 Hollardia meadi | reverse complement strand
AGATAGATAGATAGATAGATAGATAGATAGATAGATAGATAGATAGATAGATAGATAGATAGATAGATAGATAATGAAGAATTTCCTTCTGCTTCTGTAACTCTCTATTATATGTTCTTCTTTCATCTATAAGTCATTTGCTGTTATTAAACTCAAAACAAGTTAGCAGGAGTTTTCACTAGCTTTTGTGACTCTCCATTAGTGTTAGAATTGATTTTAGGATTTGAGTGATCATTTTTAAAAACCCGGTCTCTGCACAACTTCTAATCCCATTTTCAAGTGAGTCTTCAAAAATAATTAGAGTGACAAAATAATAAAATGACCTTGTGAGGACCTTCTGTTGTGTCACAAGATTGCCTGTGTACCCCTGCCTACATTCTGATATACTATATGACGTATTGTTTTCCAGCAGTATGCAGCTCAATCAGTTGCTTCTCAGTTCGAGAAGAGCAAATGTCCAGGGGGGAAAAGGCACACTGATTGATTTTGCAGCCTTTAATTGTGTGTTGAAACATTAGTGTGTTTGCACAGTTAAAGGCAAATCAATCAGCATGCTCTCGTCTCTTTTTCTCCTTGGAAATATCACATATTACTGTTGTATAGCATGTGAGAAAGTCCTTAAGGCAGCAAAAATCAAGCCTAGTGACGTGTCCTTTAGGAAGACACTGAGTACTTACCAGCTGAAGGGAAACTCTGACCGAGACAGTGTCAGAGAAACGTTAATCAGCTGACTGTGTCCCCAGGCGTCACACACCCACGATGCCATCTCTGAAGCAGCCCAGCTAATGAAGGAGGCTGTGGACGACATCATGGTGACTTTGAATGAAGCGGCCAGTGAAGGTGGTATGGTCGGGGGCATGGTGGAGTCCATCGCTGAGGCCATGGGCAGGGTGAGTGAGGGTGTTTGGTTTTTTTTGTGTATTTTGATAGAGAATGCATGCACTGTATGTGTGATACCATCTCATGAGAAGTCTGCTCAGGTGGTTTAAATTGATATGAGGTTGACACTTATTCCTTATCGTATTTGTCTGAAATGAGCTCTCCCTGTAAGAGTAATTCCACAGTGGGTGTGCTTAGTCCAGTAGATGAGAAGTTTTAAATCCACAGCCTACAGGTGATGTTAGCTGTCATTCATCCTGCGTGTGGGCATGTCACTGTGTTGGCAGCTTCGTTAATAATTAACGCTGATCTGCACATACTCGGTCATAGTATGTTTTTGGCTTGTCCGTCTGTACATCCGTCCGTCCCATTCTTGTGAACGCAATATCTCACAAACACCTTGACGGAAAGTCTTCAAATTTGGCACAAACATTCACTTAGACTCAAGGATAAACTGATATGTTTCGGAACTTAGAGCTTGTTTGCAGCAACATCCATAGTTGAAGCATTGTAGTCCACCCTAAAGCTCTTTGATTTTGTTGATATTGAGCTGCAGGTGATTGTCGTTGCACCATGGGACCAAGCTCTGTATCAGTCACTACATACAGTATATTATGTGAGTCTGGACAGATATGGATGGAAACTGCAACTTGACTGTTGCGCGTAGGCGAGGTAGTAATTCTAGTTTTATTTTACCCTCAAGTTATACATATAAGAGCAACCTTTATTAAAACTCCATTAGCACATATAAAGTGCAACGCTTGAAGAATGCATGCATACAAAAGGTTTATGTATTCTCGCTAATGGCTTTTTAATTGTTAAGAAATTATATATCAATTAGCAGGTTTGTACTATAAAAAGATCTTTGGTTGCCAAATGGGGTGCATCCAATGTTGGTGTTGTCAGCATAGCTTGATTTATCTTTCTGGTGGCCTCATACATTAATCACCCCTTTGACTATTTGGACTGGAAAAATTAATCATTTATAAATGACTTAACACTTGCAGCTGCAGGCTGCAGCTAGTAGGAAAATTCACTATCCTTTATTAGTGACATCTATCAAGTGCACCGTCATAAATGTACTAAACTTTATATATTTGGCCTATAGCCTGAATGACTGTGATTTCAATACTAACATCAGCACTGAGAGTTAAAAAACCTGATAATAATTTATCATTGTAGTCACTTTTTATGCATCTGCGCCAGCGATAGCCGTGGCTGGATAAATTATGTTTTCTGGTTGTCCGGCCTATTCTCATGAATGCGATATCTGATGAAGGCCTCGAGAGAATTTCTTAAAATTTGGCACAAAAGTTCACTTGGACTCAACGATGAACTGATTAGATTTTGGTGATCAAAGTCAAGGTCACTGTGAACTCACACATCACGTTTTTAGCCATATCACAGGAATTTGTAGGCTATGACAAAATTCCACACAAATGTCTAATAGGATAAAATTAAGTGATGGAATTGGATGGATTGATTGATGGATAGTGATGGATTTCTATCCAAAATGTGACCATATTTCACATTTGGTCGGATACTAAATTAGTGATTGAAGATGTGAATCCACGTTTTTGAATTTGTAGCTTCTTTGCAGCAACATCCATATCTGAAGAATTGTGGTCCACCACAATCTCATTGATTTTGCTGATATTGAGCTTTAGGTGATCAGACACTACATATATTATATTTCTACGAACAGACATGGATATAAACTGCAACTTCACCTTACGCACCAGTGAAGTTGCAGCCGTATGCAGTATTCTGGGTTAAACAAAAGCACATACATTTTTTTAAAAAGTATTCCTTAAATTTGGTTAAGATTTAGAATGAGATTTATAATTAGTTGAAAAATAAAAATTGTAAGTGCTCTCTTGTGGAAAAGCTATATAATGGAGACATTGATTATAATCATATCTTAGGCATTTCTGTACTGCAATTTCTTGTAATTTATCGGCCAACATACACATATCTGTAAAAAGCTAATATTGGACGATATATTGTCCCAACAGATTTAATGGTCAGGCTGTAGTTTAGTCTGTAATCGTCGTACAAATATTACAGTCCATTACTAACACCTGCATGAAAAATCAACGCAAGTTCCACTGGCATTCGATCAACCAAGGTAATCCTTCACATCATTGTGCATTGACAACCAAAAGGTTCTCATATTTAGCACTTTAATATCTCAATACCAATCTATAAGGCATTCATAATATCATACAGAATAATATTAAACTGAAGGTTCCATAAAGCTATTAGACCAGGCCTTTAAAAGATGGTGGGACAATTATTTACAATGAATAAAATTAATTAAAACCTCAAAAACCTTTATAGTATTCTCTATTGTAAAATGGTACCACATTAAAAGTCTCTCATAAATTTGAGTGGTGTAAAAACACATAGGATAGCTATATGTAAGCCCTAAAATAAATAAGCACTAAAAGGTTGATGTTCACAGGTGGATGAAGGAACTCCTCCTGAACCTGAGGGCTCCTTCGTAGATTACCAGACCACCATGGTGAAGTTCTCCAAGGCCATCGCTATCACTGCACAGGAGATGGTGAGTGCAACAATGCGCTAGGGTATACATGCCTAGCTCTATGTGATTTCTCATAAATTTCCAATCTACAATGACAATACTTGTCAGTAGAGCTACAGAGGCATGAATCTGTCTCTGCTGATGATGTATGTTCTCTCTGTTGCCAGATGACTAAGTCAGTAACCTGCCCTGAAGAGCTTGGTGGCCTTGCCTCTCAGGTGACAGTGGACTATGGACAGCTAGCACACCAAGGACGCCTTGCTGCCGCCACTGCAGAGCCAGAGGAGGTGAGAAGCCATGCTCTCTGTCCTATATAGTATATGTGGACAATAACATACTCTTATGAAAGATGAAAGATTTACACACCCCAAATGTCAGACTGAAATATCAGCTTCGGTTTGCATTTTACACCAAAAATGTTCGCGGATATATCCGCTTACAAACCAATCTTGCTGTTCTTTGATGTGATACTCCTTCTTGCTGCTCCGGACAGTGTGAGATCAAACGGAAATAAACCCCTCTAGTATCCATCTGTCTCAAGACCCACATCTTTTCTTAAAGCATTTTTGTGTCGTCCAGCAATGTGTGGAAACATTGCACTAATGAGCATACAGCTCATATCAATATCTTGTATACAGCAGGCTGCTGGAAACCCTGCTGGTTACCATAGCGACATTGTGCCTCTACTAGCCTAAAAGCCTATAGTGATGCTTATAATGAAGTACCACCCACCCGTGAATCCTAGTCTGGAAATTATAGGTGTAATGCCAGCATTCCCTCTCTGAGGCTGCTTGAAATCATTTTTTATCCACCCGCTGGATAAGAGACAACCAGTTTAGGACATGATTGTAATTGTGTAGTAGTGTAATACAAATGAGAGGATGGATGCGGTGTAAGTGGATGCCTGGTTGCGCTTTCAGGTTGGCTTCCAGATAAAGACACGGGTGCAAGAGCTGGGCCATGGCTGTATCTACCTGGTCCAGAAAGCTGGAGCTCTGCAGCTCAGCCCCACTGACAGCTTCTCCAAAAGGGAGCTCATCGAGTGTGCCCGCGCAGTCATGGAGAAGGTAAGCTATGTAGGCAGGCACTGGTACAGCATCTTTAACTCTTGCATAAGGAAGCTTTTTATGCCTGGCAATAGCCATGGCTGGGAGCATGTTGTTTTCAGGTTGCCCGTCCGTCTGTTCGACCTTCCCATTTCTTCAAATTGGTACAAACCTCGACTCAAAGATGAAAGGTCAAAGGTCACTGTGACCTCATAAAACACATTTTTTGGCCATAACTCATGAAGTCACGTGCTTATTATAACAAAGTTTCACACAAATGTCTAAAAGGATAAAATGATGAAGTGATGACATTTTATATCCCAGGTCAACTTCAGTGTGACATCGTAATTTTCTGCAAAAACACTTTTCTGGCCATTATTCAACACCATAACTCAGGAACAGAAGGGGAGATTGTGACCATATCGCACATTTGGTCAGATACTGATTTGGTGACACTTATGTTGGGTGCCCACCTTGAAACTGTGTTGATTGTATAAATCATCTGTGCTGTCGGAAAGAACATGTGTGTCAAGCATCCACATTTTAGAATTTGCACCTTCTTCGCAGCAACATTTAGTCCACGACAGGTTCACTGGTTTTAGTCATATTGAGTTTCAGGTATTTGTTGTTGTACCATGTGATGAAGCTCTCTATCAGTCCTCTGTATAAATAGTCTTTAAGTGACGACAGCATGTTTCTCACTGGAAATTATTCACTGGAATCATACATGTCAGTATAGTGATAACTTCTATTTTTCAAAGAACTTCACTTAATACCTTTTTAATTAAATTCCCTTAAAGTCACAACATATATGAGTCTGGACAGACATGGATGGAAACTACAACCTGACTGGTTGGCGGACGTAGCTTGACTTTTTAAGAGAAGTCTATTTCTGCTTTCATAATTTTCCATCTCTGCTGTTTAAATTTTAAAGCAGCATCAACACATTCTTATGAAAATATATTTCATGCATTGCTTAGTACAGTTGCAATATACTACATAAATAAAGTGATAGAGAACACAAGTGTCTGCAACTGCAAGATTTAAGAAGCAGTTTAGACATTAATATTTGTGTACTATCCTGTGGCTGACAGGAATGCTTTGCATTTTAATTATTATTCATGATTTATTATTTTTAAGGTTTAGATTTAGCCTCAATGTTGAACTATCAGAGAGTCAGAAAAATTAAAAAAAAATATAATGTATGTTATTATAGGTGATAATAACTGGTGCTTTCCTGTATTACTATTATTATTATTATTGTACCATTCATGCAGGTAATGAGAGCTTGATCTCCTGACATTGTTCAGTGAGTAATAATATTAATGTCTCCCTCCTGTGACCCTGGCAGCAAGCAGCCATGCTGCTCGCACATTACAATTTCTCTCGACTCTGAGGCTATGATTTGATTCAGGGCTCACATCAAACTCGAATAATCTGGGGTCTCACGCCTGCTGATATGTGAAGCTTGTGCCTGGTTAAAATGCAACACTCAAGGTTTTCCATTTGTTTATTAGGGATGGATGTGCGATTTGCAGAGTCCGGCTCATTGACTTAATGTGATTGCACAGCAGACTCTGATTTTTGGCTCGTTCTCTCTTTTCTTGCTCCCAGCATCCTCCTTTAATCCAGTTCGTCCAGATCTTTCACTCTAAACATTTGCAAGCACACTCACCGGGTTCATAAAGGCAATGTCCTATAAAGAGGAAAAGCTGCTGTCTAATCATTAAAGATGTGAAACGCACACACGTCTGGGGTTATTTTTTAGATGTTTTTGCACTTCTGAAAACATGTTTGAGGGATCTGTCTGCATGCTGTATGTTCCAGGTGTCCTTGGTACTGTCAGCACTGCAGGCGGGGAACAAAGGCACCCAGGCCTGTATCACAGCAGCCAGCGCTGTTTCTGGCATCATTGCTGACCTGGACACCACCATCATGTTCGCTTCAGCTGGAACGCTGAACCCTGAGAATGAAGAGTCTTTTGCTGACCACAGGTGCAGTGACCTTGCAACAAACAAAACAGACAGAGCAAGGCATGCTGTGAAATGAAAACCTCTAATCACAAAAAAAGGAACATTTTACGATGTTAAAAATGGGCCATAGATTCATAGCTTTCATGTGCATGGGTGATATAACTTTCAGTTGCTAGGTTTTTAAACTGAAACACCGGAGCTCCCTTTCCCTTTTGATGACTCAATCAGAAGTACAGTTTGCCAGCTGAGTATTCAGATGCATTTCACATAATGAACATAACTAAAAATGGTCCTCAATGAACACCCATTCTGTTAGAAAGGCAACAGCTTCCTTTCATATTGCTGGTGCTTGAGTGTGACTGTGGAGCAGATTGTGGCACAATGTGTCCTGTCCCTCAGGGAGAGCATCTTGAAGACAGCCAAGGCGCTGGTGGAGGACACCAAGCTGCTGGTTGCTGGAGCCGCGTCCAGCCAGGAGAAACTGGCCCAGGCTGCCCAGTCCTCGGCCAAGACCATCACCCAGCTCACTGAGGTGGTCAAACTAGGAGCGACCAGCATGGGCTCTGAGGGCCCCGAGACACAGGTGATTAAAATCCAATATACATTTCATGCCAAAGAATGTCTCATACAACCACAGATGTTTCAGTCACAGTTATATGACTTTTATTTTCTCACAAAGCTGAGTTAGAACCAGTTATTATAAGCCATTATCATTATACTATGATGTAATATTAGTCATCTTCAGTGAATGTCTTCTATCTCTCTGTACACCCAGCGTTTTCTGTGTAATTGCAGTTTCATCTGATACACATTGTGTCTTCTCTTTCCCCTGTGTGTGCGTGCCTCTATCTCTGCCCTCCACTACGTCTGAAGTATCATGACTAGGTGGGAGTGATAAGGGCCCCAGTGTTAAATCCTCTCCCCAGGGTGCTACAGATAAACCTATACTCTGACCATTGTGTCGTATTGATGCCAGCTCTCTCTCCTCAGGTGGTGCTGATAAACGCGGTGCGGGATGTGGCTAAGGCTCTGGCAGAACTCATCGGTGCCACCAAATGTGCCGCCGGCAAGCCAGCTGACGACCCGTCCATGTATCAGCTGAAGAGCGCTGCCAAGGTAAAAGAATAGGCGCTCAAACGAATGACTGTCACGCTGTGTCTCCAATTTGATTATTCAGCTCATGTTTACTCACTGAGCGGAATGCATGTAGACATGTATTCTACAAATGCTTTCTTTGTGTTATTGCTATGTTTAGTTTGACGCATTGGTAGCACAGAGTAGGGGATTTTCAAAAGAATGATATGACAGTTCTTATCAGGGTTTGTAAGGTATTCTCTTTTTCTGTCATATCAGTATGCGGGACTAGACCCATCACTAAGATGTGTGTGTGTGAGAGAGAGAGGGTTGCTGTGCTTTACTGAGAACTATCTATAACTAGGGGACATTCTGTTGTGTGACTGTTGAGACTATAGCAGCTTGACTGATCTAAGTAAAGCTCAGCCTAACAATTCCAATTGTCTTGTCAAGTCAGTTTTATTTATATAGCTCAAAAACACACGTTTGTCTCTGAGCACTTTAGAGCCCGGTTCAAAACATCATCTATTGTTATCAGAGCCTTGGTTCGGGTAAAGAAAAACTCCACATAGGAAACCTGAAAGGTGAAACGAATGGACAAAACTTCAGAAAACACATGAAAGAGTCGTCTCTGAGAACTTACAGACATGCAGTTACAGAAATAGCAGCAGCGGAATTACATTATGGCGAGACAAAGTTGCGATATGAAATAAATCAAAAGTGAAGTTGTGATATAAAGTGCACAGAGAGTGTTAAAAAAATAAAGTATAAAGAGTTTCAGGCAAAGTTTTTTCTTATGAAAGCTGCATCACAGAAAAGATGGTGGGCAACTTCCAGGTGGCGCGGAGGGCTGTCAGAATCTGCGTAATGTATACACAGAAGAGGCAAGAGTTGCCATTTCACTCTTGATTGTCATAAATGCTCTCACAACTGCCAACTGCTGAAGAATATGAATTAGAGATCAGACCCTTTGCTTCTAACCTTGTTGCGGCTGCAGACACAGCAGCAGAGAAACGGAGTACACTGTTTTTATATCAGTGACAGACCTTCAGACCCTCAGAACAAAAGATTCCCTGATCTTCGGCAAGCTTCCTTATATCATTTATTTATTTTTCTCACCGCTATCAGCCTAAGCTCAACATTTAACTGCATCTGTTGCTTGTGGGTTTCTTACGTTTTTTCATTTAAATGGAATTAGGGCCACCCATAGACTTGGTTATGTTGACAGATTGTTGCTGTTCCTCCAACATATGGTGACCTCCAAATGGGACCCTCTCAAATTCCGGGTGATCATGTCGCTCAAATTCCTGCTTTAATAACGTGCACTTTGCTGGATGCAGTACTGAAAAGAGTTGGTCACCATAAATAAAATGTTAATAGTTTTTTTTTTTATCCCAGATGTTCATGTGAATAAACTGTATTACCACTAGTACATCACCTTCTTTTAATTTAAAATAAGTCACTTTCTTCAGCAGCTGATGTCTTTAATGATAATTAGATAAATCCTTCAACACATGTAACCATTATTCACTGTAATGGAATCAGGGCAGGAGAGGGATGAGATCATTTTTGCAGCTGAGGGGAAAGAGCTCCACCTTCTGGTTTGACTGTGAGCAACATCATTTGTTTGACAGGTCATGGTGACCAATGTGACGTCTCTTCTAAAAACGGTGAAGGCAGTGGAGGATGAAGCGACACGTGGGACGAGGGCGCTGGAGGCCACCATTGAGTGCATCAAGCAGGAGCTGACAGTAAGAGTGCCTCACAGGGCCTGAACCTCTTCTGTAACCTCCTCTTTCGGGAGTCAACTGATGAGACACAGCCTCTCTGCAAAAGCTGGCTCAAACAGGGTCAGGGATATCTATGTCTATTATTCTGAGCAAAACAGGGGAGCTTTGTGTCCTTTTTTCTTTATTATCTGTCCGGCTCCTTTCCTTCCTGCTTCCCTGTCAGCCCCTGTAGGTTTCTCACAACTCTTATCGGGGTCTGGGTAGAAGGTACCGGCAGAGAGAGCAATTTCAAGAGCTTGTTTTTTTGTAATTTAATGCTAATCCTTATCGTAGGACACCCCCCTGCCAGAGAGGAGGGTTTACCTCAAGCTGCAGCCAAAGCCACATTCAACACAGTCTACCTCGCTATTAATTTTAATGCTACCCATATCAAGATGTTGTGTCCTCCTCACTTGTTCACACTTTGTGGACACTGAGAATGTTCCTATCTATATTAACATATCTGAGCTCCCTGCCACACCTCCATCCAAATACCTCTGTCATGTCAGGTGTTCCAGTCCAAGGACGCCCCAGACAAGGCCACCACACCCGAGGAGTTCATCCGCATGACAAAGGGCATCACCACAGCAACAGCCAAAGCGGTTGCTGCAGGCAACTCTGCTCAGCAGGAGGATGTGATCGCCACTGCCAACCTGAGCCGCAAAGCCATCTCCGATATGCTGACTACCTGCAAGGTGCTAATCCACACTGCCCTGCCAGAACAGCCCTCACACTAACATCACCAGGCTGCCAAAGAGCCGAGCCTGCTGAGAGCAGATAGGACATTAGAGTCTGGTCCACTTTTATGGCTGCTCCCGCTGGTAGTGACTCACTTTTCTGGTAGTCACTTTTCAAAGTCGCGCAGTGGAGCGTCAGTCAGGATGTCCTTCAGTGACTGTAGAGCTCTTGTTACGAGACAAAAACTGAAGGAGAACTAAAGGCTAAAAACAAATTAGTGGAGAATTATTTGGAATTATCCGTAAATTCATTAGGTGTGAATTTAATTTGTGATTGGCACTACATAATGTAACAGTATAATAATTCCAGATTTCTTTCTATTTCTTTTTCAGCAAGCAGCTTTTCATCCAGAAGTGAGCGAGGAACTGAGGAGCAAGGCCCTGCAGTACAGCTCTGAGTGCACCACCGGGTACATCAACCTTCTGGAGCAAGTGCTGCAGGTTAGAATGAGACAGTCACATGCCTCATAAATAAAGGAAAGTGAGGTGTGTGTGTGTGTGTGTGTGTGTGTGTGTGTACGTCTGTTGCAACAGTGTGGAAGAGGGAATCCTGATATTTACTATTACCAAGGGAGGTTTTACAGGTGCAGGATTAAATCCTCTGCTGCTTGAAAAAACTGTCATGCTTGGATTTACTGTAGCATAACCTTAACTAAAAAAATACAGCTGGTGATGTTCTTATTTTCACAAATCCCACAAGGAAAGAACAACAATAAATAGATCCTACTAACAAGTACTCTCTGTGCAGCCAACGCCTGATTATTGATTATTGTCCAGAAACTATTAAAAACAAATAAATGAAATGAGCTGCACTGTCTCACTGGCTGATATGAGCACTGTAATTTATTTCGAACCAATCCCACATACTGCACACGGTCCTGCTGCTGTAAATACTCATGAGTGCACCAAATGTATGTTAATCCAACAGTTGCTAAAAATGCACTATTTACTCCTGTTTGAGTAATAACTACAGTACATGTACAGTACAGCCCAATCTCTGTCTGTAACCACATCATCTTTTTATATCTTACACCACCATGTACCTCTGCAGAGGATTGAAATTAACTTCTTAGCACCTTATTGCATAAATCTGCATATTGATCAGAAAAACTTATTTTCATTAAATTCCTTAGTCCATAATAACACTCCCCATGTTAGAGACAAGGGTGTTGACATGGAACAACAGCTAACTAATGTATTAAGTATCTCACTTGCATAATTAGCTAGGGGTGCATCTTGTTGATTCAGGCAGGAAGTTGTGCTCCTAAAAGTACTGTGCGTTATAATCTGTTGCCAAGTATAAAGAGAGTGCTGTCGCTAATAGGTAAAAAAAAACAAAAAAACTAACATACGGAGCGAAAGTGCACACTCTTCTATTAAGTCAAATATAATTAATTTCCCTAAATCAATTATTAGTGTTGCCAAGTTATTTTTCTCCTAAGTTGTGGTCTAAGTCGGTGTATTCTCTTGTATTCTCAGGTGCTGCAGAAGCCCACGACCGAGCAGAAGCAGCAGCTGGCCGCACACTCGAAGCATGTGGCAGCTTGTGTGACGGAGCTCGTCCAGACAGCTGAGGCCATGAAGGGTGAGGCCACACACACTGCTGGTGCACACTGTCACACACGCTTACACAGCACACACAAACAGAAGTTAGGCTTCACAACTTTTAGTTACCGGTGACCCCATTCGGACTCATGTCAGGATTATGTGGACCATTTAACACACTTTGAAATTTATGTACGTATATTTAGTAAGCGCTAATGGTAACTTATGAAGCAACATAGTGTTGTGTTGCATTGTTGCCAGCAGATTTTAATTTTAAAACAATTCTAAGACATTATAACCACTGTAGTGTAAAACTGGGGAAGCAGAAATTGCAGAATACAGCCAGTTTGACGCAAGAGGATTCTCATCAGGGGCCAACTCATTTTGATAAAAATGTAAAAAGCCATGATAGGATTGTGGAGATGTTGGAGATTAGTCAAAGTCTAATCCTCTTCAATGAAAAATATTATGGTGTTATTGAGTCAAGCCACCAAACCTATCTACGTCCGCAATAAAGACAGGCCGTGCAATATTGAAATCGCACCACCGTGCAAATTGTTCCAAATTAAGCTCTGCAGGATGGTTATGACACAAACGTACCACAGTGTTTCCTCGAGAAGCTGCACTGACTGCTGCATCTGACAGGAGTAATAGATTGTGTTTGGATGAGAATTAGATTACAGCGTAGAGCCTGAGACCCAGTGGGGCTATCCACTTCACCTCTCTAATGTCCCGTGTGCTCTCTCCCCCCTCTCTTTCCTTGCTGCCTCAGATGGAGGTAAGTGGGATGTGGTGTGTTTTGTTCCTCCAGATCACTTTCATAGAGTCAGAAGGGGGTAGAGGAGTTGGACGGCTCTGCTGTGGGGGTGCAGAACAGATTTCCCCAGAGCTCGACCTAATCTTTGAAAACATCGTTCCATCTGCTTCACCAAGCTGTTCCCAAACAGCTCTGTTTTATGGGCACTTAAAAAACACATAAAAACACAATGATCCATCAAATGTCTATTTCTTCTAATTTTTGGTTTATTTAACTTTGAGGCATCACTGCAAACAGTGTTTTGGAGTGTATGGAGCTCATGAGGTTTGGTGCAGTTAAATCATCATCTCTGTGATGCCTGGATGGTGTGAATGAGAGCATGAAAAATGGCTGCACCATAATGATGACTTCTTGTTCCATAAAATATTATGTTATCACTGGTGTGTGTGTGTGTGTGTGTGTGTGTGTGTGTGTGTGTGTGTGTGTGTGTGTGTGTGTGTGTGTGTGTGTGT
>JBBPCS010000917.1:8430815-8452692 GCA_037974645.1 Hollardia meadi | reverse complement strand
TGTGTGTGTGTGTGTGTGTGTGTGTGTGTGTGTGTGTGTGTGTGTGTGTGTGTGTGTGTGTGTGTGTGTGTTTTTGGTTTTTTTTGATAACCAACATCTAGGTATGTGATGTTCCCTTTCAGGATCAGAGTGTGTGGATCCCGAGGACCCCACTGTCATCGCAGAGACCGAGCTCCTCGGAGCAGCAGCGTCCATTGAAGCTGCAGCCAAGAAACTAGAGCAGCTGAAACCCAGAGCCAAGCCTAAGGTATAAGTGCCCTTCTCAACCTTTTCCACCCACACACACACACAAACCCACACACAGCTTTTTGCCATTAATCAGCAGGGAGGCGACGTGGGCCAAAGCTAGGAAAAGGGTGACACTGACTTTGAAGTGGAGTCATCTTTTTTCAGTGACTGAGCTGCTATCTCGATGTGATTAAAGGAGAGAGAGAGAAAAAAAAATGTTTCTGCGTTACACATACCATGTTGACTCAGACAGCTAATCCAGTGAGCTAACGTATGATGCTCGGAAAACTTTCTTCAAAGGCACTTTGGGACATTATTTTGAGTTGTGTTGCCAGGAGACACAATTACACTGCTGGGTCTTCAAGCTTATGTTGGAATGAGTTCAAATGTGCGATGAACCGTCGGGACCCTTTTCCAAGAGAGGGCCTCTGTCTTATTGAACTTATTTCCTTTGTTTCATTGCACACATTTCTAAACTAAACTGAGGGCGGCTTATTCATCTCCCCCACATTGTGTTGTTGTCTGAAAAAAAAAAAAACAGCTTTATCGCATCATACGTAATGAAAATAGGCAAAAAACCTGGGGGATTGGAGTGGTCGTGTTTTTGGAAAATGAAATTACTTTTATGTTGTTCTGTATTCAATTCAAGGTTGTGTCTGTGGTGTGCCACTGCATGATTGTGTTGTTTGTTCATCTGTCTCTGGAGACTGAATAGTTCACTCCTAGTGCTCCTCTTCCTTCTGTGCCTGTAGTGCTCTCTCCCCCCTTTTCAATACCTCTTCCTGTACACAAAGTGATTGTCAGTTCAGCCCTCTGCCTGTGTGATATTAGGGAACGTGTATTTAGGTTACCCCTGTTTCAATAAAGACCGTATAATTCTCTGTCTCATACTATAATTCCACAGCTACAGACTGCATGTATGAGGACCTTTATGTTTATGAAAGGGGATTAGTGAGTGAAAGGCTTTTCCTCTTTTAGGTGTCAGTGTCTCCCTCTAGTGACCTAATAGGATGCAAGCCTTACCGAATAGCATTTAAAGGGGAATACTTCTGAACTCATGTGAGGACAGTTAATTTTATATTTACGACCATCCATTACCATCCCCTATATTCAGAGATTGTCCATCCATAATGGGTCAAAGGACAAAATAAAGTCCAAAGACAGAGATCTGACCACATGATTATTGTGCAGAGCGAGTATTTATTTCTGTCCAAGTATTGCACTCCACAAAGTAGTCAGAAACAACTGCAGAGCACCATATTTATTTATTTTTTATTATTATAATGTTCTGCCCTGAGTTATTTTTTTATTAAGACAGAACTAAAAAAAAAAAAAGGCATTAAGCCATCCTACAATCTGTTAAACGACCCACCGCATTTGTCTAAAACAGCTTGGATTCTCCTTTTTCCTCCTCTTTGCTCCCTCTCCTCTCTGCCCCTTCGTCCCTCCCATCCTATAAGGGCGGGAGGGATCTCCTGCTCCCAGCATGCCCCCACCCACCCTCCCCATCCTCTCCGAGCCGTTGTAGACCTGGAAGCCTTCTCTGCAGGGCTCTGTCTGATATGTTTGATATATTAGGTTGTTATTCAGTCCAACTATATATCAAACATATTCCTACAGTGTCCCGCCCTGTCTCCAGCCACGTGTGCCTTATGTGTTTATGGAGGTCGATCACATGCTGTTGACTGCTGAGGCAGAGGTGGCCTTTTACGAACTGTCTCTAAACTGATGCACTGTGATCTTCCTAATGGTATTTATTCAGTCCAGGTTTGGGACATGGGACTTTGTATTTAGATGCCACTCTTTTGTCGCTGAAAAGTGATACATTTTGATTATGACGTTTTGTGAAAGATGAAGTGGATTAAATGGATTTTTAAGGAATGATTCCAGTATTTTCATACTCTCTCTGTTTAAATTCTACTTATTTTGGGTCTATTAGTAAATTATTAATAAATTATTCTATATTTCTCCCCCAGACATTTACTCCTGGCAGTGTAGAATAGGCTTTAAAACAACATTTAGACAATACAGTTGAACAGCTTTTTAAAACCCACATATGGTAACGGAATCTGGAACTGTATAGTTTTAATCTTTTTTGATATTAGTATTTATAAGATCCAGCCCTGGTTGATTTGGTGACATGGTAATAGTGATCTTTTTCTTTATTGTAGGATGCTATAGTTGCACATCTAAACTAAGATGCGGTTTAACTTTCAGCAGGCAGATGAGACGCTGGATTTTGAAGAGCAGATCTTAGAAGCAGCAAAGTCCATCGCTGCAGCAACGAGCGCTCTTGTTAAATCTGCATCAGCCGCTCAGAGAGAACTGGTGGCACAAGGCAAGGTCAGTCAACACACCTGCTCGTACAATCAGATTCTACACATTGCTAATGATGTAAAATAACATATACGTTATGTTTCTTATCCAACCTCAGGTGGGATCCAATCTGGCCAATGCAGTGGATGACGGCCAGTGGTCTCAGGGTCTTATATCAGCTGTAAGTTGCTTAGAGTATAAATTCAACACTTTCTTCTGATTACTGTTTAAACTGTTACCCGGATTAAAACGAAATGTAAACCCAGCAAGACCATGTGTTGCTTGCTGTAGGCTCGTATGGTAGCGGCAGCCACCAGTAACCTGTGTGAGGCAGCTAACGCCTCCGTGCAGGGCCACGCCAGCGAGGAGAAGCTCATCTCCTCAGCTAAACAGGTCGCGGCCTCCACGGCTCAGCTGCTGGTGGCCTGCAAGGTGAAGGCTGACCAGGATTCTGAAGCCATGAGGAGACTGCAGGTAACACAGAAACTTGTTTTTTTCATTCAAACATGGAAACTGTGTACAGGTGGATTCCGTGAATGCTAACTTTGAGATGATGTGTTTGAAGGCTGCTGGTAATGCGGTGAAGCGAGCTTCTGACAACCTGGTGAAGGCGGCTCAGAAAGCAGCATTTGACAAGACTGAAGATGACAGTGTGGTGGTAAAGACCAAATTCGTTGGAGGCATAGCTCAGGTGAGACAAAAAAAAAATCCTGAAAAATCTTGATGTGAGACCTGGAACAGGAATAACTCCTGTTGTCTGGTTTGCCCTTTTCACAGAATGTTTGCACGTCTCACTGATATGCCAAAATGCCAAATGTTGTTTTTCTGAAACTGTGATGAGCTGCTGTGGATAAACAACCCATCAGCTTCATTTCAAAGCTGTTCGCCAGGTTTACCAGACACCCACAGATGCGAAACATCACATCTCTTGAAGACTTGAGAACCCGCTTCCTTTTCATCTTTGAAAAAAAAAAAACAGTAATTGAAGAGCGAGTGTCTCTTTTTTTCAAAACTCCAGCGAGCTACAGGAAGCTGTACTTTTCATCATGATTGATTGACTCTCTCAGTCATTGGTGCACCTCAGCTAGGTGTCAACATGTCACTTTTCACATCTGACCAGTGAGGCTCACCATCTCATTGATGTTTGATCATTGTCACACCGAGAGGAGCTTTGGACAACATTGCTTCTTTATAAATAAATAATAACACTATTCTTTTCATTATTTAAAAAATATAGCCTATTGCTAACTATCCTTACTACTGTTATTCAGTTTTATCTGAAAACTGTTTATACAATGCTAAATCTGATTGATGAAGCACCAACGTTTGACAGCTAATACAACAGAAGTACATGCAGTTCAAAAGTTGCCAAATTACCTTTTCTATAATGTGCTAATGCTTCTTTTTTACACACATCACTCCCAATCATCTGTAAATATATAGACATTTTAGTACATTTGGTTCATTTTAAGCCCTAATTTCTCACGATCAAGATGTATTTTCTCCAATGTGCTGTGTTCGGAGCTGTACAGTGCGAGCCAAGCACTGTGCAGCTATTGGATTTTCATATCAAGCTACCCACAGGAACGGGATTACGATGAGTAGAAGGCACATTTTTTCTGTCAGCTGTTCCCATTCTCCGCAGATCATTGCGGCTCAGGAGGAGATGCTGAGGAAGGAGCGCGAGCTGGAGGAAGCGCGGAAGAAGCTGGCTCAGATCCGACAGCAGCAGTACAAGTTCCTGCCCAGCGAGCTGAGGGAGGATGAGGGCTGATTGGCTGAGCGAACACGTACGTGTGCCGCACTGACGAGGCCCTCATGTCACGTGGAGCTGTTGCCGACGTAAGATTGGCTGCTTTAGTCTCATATAACCGAGGGGTATACAGCACTTGAAACAGGCCTGTTTGGTGAGAAAAACAAGTGCCTGTGCCCTGTAGTTTATTTGTGTATGCGTGGATGTGTGTGTGTGTATTTGTCAGTGAATGGCATTGACATTCAGAGTTCAATATGGAGAAGGTTGTTACACTATAAGCAAAGGAAGACAGTATGATAAAGTTGTACGATAAACGTTCCATTTCCTTGTGAGTGTTACTGCATCATGAGCATTACTGACCGTTACAATCATGAATCAAAGATACTCTATAATCATTGAATGTTCTGTAATCGTTGAAGGTTTAGAGCAACTACAAATGAACTGATCTGCAACTGACAGAGCAAACCTAAGGGTCCGTGGGGTGGGCTCATTTTTACCACTGGCTTGCATGCACCATAATGTCTATACATATCAATGAAGCTACTAACCAATAGAGTAGTCTAGATTTGAAAGGCACTTGTGTTTTACTAATAAAAATGTGAACTTGGGGGTTTGCTGTTAAACTAGCAAATCTTGATGCCAAACAGTGATTGGAGAACATGTCAAAATAGAAAAGATAACAGACCACTGGCCAACACTATAGCTATAAAGATATTTATTCTTGACTATTTGGGTTTTTTTTTTTAAAGTCGTTCTTAAACAGCAGACTGGTGTAATCTATGTTATTCAGAGAATCCGGGCTATATGTGACCAAATATGTCATGCTGCTTGCACATCATTACCATTTCCTGTAACCACCAGTTCTTCCCTCGCGTACACAGAGCTGTGTAAGGAATATATGTTTACATTATTTGTCATGTTTGTTCTCTCTTGCCTTCGTGCTTTAATTTACTCTCCCCATCATCGACACTAGCCAGATTTTGTTCAGGTACCCGCTGTACTGTACACAAACGCAGATACAGTTATTCTCCACCGGTCGCTGCCCTGTCATGTTAAAGGCATGTTCAGTTTAGACTGACCGTCTAAAAGCAATACATCACACTGAATATGCTCAGAAGATGGTAAATGAGACTCCGCGCTGTTAGTGGGTGTAAGATAAGGTGTGCAATGATATTTGGCTTTGGACGCTTGAATGAAATGGACATAATGTTATGCACTGAAGTTGCTCATGAGCATACGCACTGAAGAAGGCAATTTAAAACTTCCATTATACTAAATGTAGGATGTTCTCTTAACAAACTAGAAGGAAATAGATTCAAGCTCTAATTGAGGAAACTAATTAAATGTTGTTTTTTTTGTTTTCTGCTTTAGTATATTAATGTATACTATACTGGAAATTTGAAGCATTTCATCTCCTCAGTCTGTCCATGCCAGTGTCAGGACTGCATTGTGTACTAGTGCCTTACTTGAGTCTGCCCTGCGAGCAGCTAAAGATCAGGCTGAGTGGTGGAAGCCTGAGCCTTGTCCTCTCTGGATCAGAACATTATGCCAGTCTAATCCCCATCAGGGTCTTAATAAACTGTCATCTAGTCCTTTGCCATTCAATACAATGCCTTGGCTGGTGTCCCACTTGCCTACAATGTTATAATGCTGATATAAAAGGGCATCTGTGGATACCTTAGGATTTAGAGACCGTATCGCAAGATTAACATTAGACTGCATTCCATGAGCATGTGGCAATTTGTGTTTGAAGTTGGGAAACTGTTGAAATCATAAAGTTGAACTAAATAACTCCCTCGTTTCATTGTCTAACCACTATAAGAAATGTTTTTTTCAGTAAATGTAAGAATTACTCTGAAATATGTTGTCTAACTGATTTGTGCGAGTGTTAACAGAAACAGAAAAAAAAAAAAAGTTACTATAGCTCTGTTATGAATAGATGTTGTGGTTTCTTTGACGGACTGCGTTAGTTTTATGATTTGATGCTGTATGTATAATATTTATCTGGTCACAAAAGTATTTTTTGTATTCACACAAAAATAAAGAGTTTCGAACAACCAGTATACCATTCAGATTATTTTGTCCTTTTTGGTATCGGTGCATGACTTTGACAAAAAGAGATGATAGAGAAACGGCCATCGTGCATTCTATCCAGCAGATGTCAGTGTTTTCCTCCAGTCAGAGGGAGGTTTTGAGAAATATGTTCTAGTGGAAGGTTTGGCAAAGTTAGCCAGACCAAATATGGACATATTGGATGTGGGGGGGTTTCTACTGGTTCACAGACCAGACCTTGAAGTATGCTGTGATTCCCATTTAGATATTTTGCTTCACATTAATTGTGCACTCCAGGATACACAGCTTCACAGCTAAAACCTTTTGTAGGGCTGCTTATAGAAGTAGCCTCATGGTGACTTTTTGTTGGTCACAAAACAGTTCTTCAGCCCTAACCCGAACCCTTTTTTCCTCAGGTGGCCCAAAACATATTTCACCCTGAAGCTGAGCGTCTCTGCAGCATATGGGGGCAGAGTGTGTAAAGGATGGTTAGTGGTGGCCAGCACAATACACAGAGTCGTCCTAATGAACACCATATTTGGTTGTTTAAGTGTTTTGGTCTCATGCGAGGTCAGGCCACACGGTGGAGAGGGGAAACCGAAGCCATGTGTTTAACTGGGAGTGCCCATCTACAACTCACCAACTCTCTCCCTTCAGCCTGACCAGGAAAGATGTTTGTCTGGTTAACTTTGGCGCTTGTATAGAGCTCACAAAACCTCAGTAGATGAATAATGTAAAGCGAGATGTGGTCTGGTCAAGCTGGTTTCTTATTGTCTTGAACTACATGATGTCAGGATAATTAGTAAGCCACTCTTTTTTTAGCTATAATTTCCACAAAGGCTCTGTATTTTATTTTTTTTCCTGCGAAATTTCTATTTGGCAGAAGAAGCACCATGGTCAGCATGACGGCTGAAACATTTTAGGCTTAGGGTTTTCTAATGCACTCAACCACCCCTCTGTTCATTTCATGTCATTTTCGTGCACATGGATAAAGGTATGAGGTGTGGCGTATGTCATTGACTTCCTCAACCCCACAGACACATCCAGTAATCCTTAGCATCAACAGTGTACATCTCTGGCATATATTTGCTGTGTTAGAAGTTTTTTTTGCAGTCACTGTGACTTGTGCCATGCCTAAAACCCCACAGCCCGGCAGCCATTCAGTTCAGGATTTGTTCCATACTCAAGTTCTCACAAACGAAGCCATGTTAACCCGCGGCTAAAACAAATGATGGGTCAACTCTCCAGTTTCATCGCTTCAGCAGTAATCTACAGTTAAATGAGCCACGGCAGGGCAACAACAAATGCACTTGGATCACATTGGCCTCCTAAATGCAAATGTTTATATAATTTCCAGTGTGGACAACAGGCCAGTTACTGTGCTGTGCAGGAATGGAAGGTGCTGCTCACAGTGGAGAGCTATGTAGCCAGTTATAGCATGTCAATAATACTTGAAATTTCTGTATTAATCACTTTGTTAATTTGCCTTTAATGTTAATACACTAAACAGTGGCAAATTCAATATGTTAAAAAAAAACAGACATAAATCTCACGATTACGAGAATATATGTAAATTGACTTGGCTGCAGTTTTCTCACTTAGAACACAGTTAAGGCTATAAAAACCAGGTTGAGAGGGCATCGTGGTATTTTGGAGCATAGAGAGGGGGGAAACTGCCCTGAGCCTTTTTTTTTTTTTTTCTCCACTTCTTTGAGAAAACTGATGGAAGTGAGGTTTGGGAAAAAATGCACATCAGGAAAGGCCTCTGGGTTTTGGGCTGGGCCATTCGTCCAAAACCGGCTCCTTAAACTTTTTATAGACAACATCTCAATGTGACAGTGTCTTTCTTTCTCAGCTAGAACAAAAAAGTTTGAACTGTTAATGCTGGGAAATGTGTTCCCATCCCTCGTCCCCTTTTGGCTGCTTTCGAAGCACACCTGTCCTTCAAGATTTTTATGAAAGTTTGCTGGCATTTTTTGGTGCTTTTAATCCTTTTGAGATCAACTGATGTCCGCAGTTCAGTATAGTGACGGCTAAGAAAAAGGGCTTAGCGGTGTTTCAGCAGCCATGTCAAGCCAAGAAATGTCCAGCTCGCCCAAGCTGAAAAAACAGCATTGTTCACAGGTTGAATGGCCGTAGTTAACTTTTGGCTTCAGTCCATTCTGTCAGGAAGTTTCACATAGTCCAGAGCCAAAGATGGTATGGCAGAGAGAAGGTAGAAGGAACAAACTGCAGAGGATTAATTAACAAAACAACCCAGAAACTTTCATCCAACTTCCTTATTTTTTGTTTGTTGCCTTTTCTGTAAATGGCTGAACTTGAGTTTCCTTCAACAAGGCTCTGAGGCATTTCATGTTGAAGGGACCCCGCCAGTGTACAAGTGTATGGGCTTAAACACACGTGTGCTGTGGTGGCAAATAAATGCACTGTGGAACATAACAGTGACTTCATCACTGTGTTAAAAGGATACCTGTTGTTTACTCATACTTACTTACTGCCCCTCTGCCTGCTCTGAGAAGCAATGCTCCCTAACATAAACCTGGGAGACAGCAGCTGATGGATCTAACCTTTTACTCAGGTCTGGAACACATGACTATTTTAGGTCATCAGCAGGGATCTCCCAACATGTTGGCTCCATTACGTACCCACTGTGCAGCCTCTGTGCTTTCAGAACTGCTTATTGTCTATGTCCCGTGACTTAAAACCCAAGAGGTTACAGTAAATATTACTGTAAATGATAAATTGGTTGATTTCACAGTTTCAAATTTCACATCTGACATATATCCAGTGTGAAATGAAAACCATGCTTTCTATGTAAAATGACAGACAGTTGGTGTTGGTTCATATATACTTTGGACTTAAACTTCCCAGAAAAAAATGTCATGAGAGTGATGTTTTGAGTGTCAAATTGCAGGAAGTGTCCCACATTCTGGCCTCCGTGTAATGCTACAGCAGACCAGAATTCACCCAATTCCCATGAGGTAACAGGTGGTGCTTTTAATGTTTGTGAAATATGTGAGTGAGTCACGTTCACAGTGTCCATCCTCCGCTGAGTGACAGTGTTCACTGTCTATTTCTCTTATAGCACAGCAGAGCACAGCAGCTCTTTTAGATATCATGTAAGGAAGGCACAGTATTTCTCAGTCAGCAGTGACAGCAGGGCTATATTGGGTCTCAGCTGAGACTTAAACCTTGAGTGCTAATTTTGGACAAGTCCACCAGTAACATTAGGAATATCTATTAAACGATACCGTCTGACTCCAACACACGCTCTTCCAAAGTCAGGCTTTTCCCAGGAATTTAGGGTGATTTTTCTCTGCTTTGTTCATTCCTCAAAGAGTGTTGAGAGAGAGAGCTGTGGAACCGTCTGTCTCAGACTGTGCTGCCGACTTGAACGGATCTGCGGCGTCTCCTGGGTTTTAAACTGTCCAGAGTGAAATGTAACACTTGTCCATCCAAAACCCTCGGTCTTAATAAGGAAACTTTACTCAACACTCGTGAGATGACAAGGCCGCGTTTCTGCAGAGAGAAAAGTCCTTGGCTCCTCTTCTTCTCTCAATGCTGAAGCCTCCCCGCCCTGTGTTAAAGCTGAATAAACACTCAGTGCTCAGCAGATTTTTCTCAACACTGATGCCAATTTTCATGAGAGGATTTGGTGTAGGGACAGACAAAATGGCTAATCAGAGTGACTTTATTCCTAGAATTATGTCCTACATGGACAGTGGCTGCAGACTACCCTTTTCTCCTCCATTTACTCGGCCAGAGACTCAGCTGATTACCTTTAATGGATCCAGGCAATGAACAAAAACTTTCTCTTTCCCAATGGTGGAAAGAAACTATGGCCATTTACACAAGTACTGTATTTAAGGACAATTTTGAGGTATTTGTTCTTTGCTTGAGTTTTTCCTTTTTTTGCTACTTTATACTCCACCGGCTACATTCATTTGACAGTTGTAGTTTCACATTATTTTTCAGATTAAGACTTACATGAAAAACTAATAATTTGCTTATTAACTACAATGCATTGTTAAAGCCTTGTAGCTTGTGACACTTTACAAAAACAGCACTGTGTGGTCACATTTCCAATGTCATTGAGTTGTTGACACGTCCATCAAAGAGTGAGTTCCCCTTTAAACTCATATGATTTCATTTCAAAGCAAAGATTGGAGAGAGAAAAAAGTCCAAAACATGAATAGAAGTTTGTGTAGCAGAGCTGTCATGACCCCTCACATTTAATCTTGTGACCTTTAGAAGGAGCTCGACCCCTAGGTTGGAAACCACTAGAATAAAGAACTTAACTGAATATAAAGTTGTTAAGCTGGCTCCACTTTAGCACCTGTAAAAGCAACAGTGTAGCAACAGTAAAATGCTGAGTACTCATTTATGTCATCTGTAATAATTAATATGTTTTTGCTGATAATACCTTTGTATTTACCTGATCTGGATACTTTTTCCACCTCTGGTCCTTCCCATTGTGATTTGTTCTTTAGGCAGCCTCTTAGCATAATTGCCCTCTTATTGTACTGTATATTGTTATCTCAGACATCCAAGGCCTCGGAGCAGGAACTTAGCAGACCACACCAGTTTGATGTGGATTTATTTTCACGTTTTGTGATTGGCTTTGCACAACTGTTTCATCTAGCGGTGAGTCTGAGCCTGACTGGAGAACAGTCACGGCATCTGATCAAGCGTGAGGCTGCAGACAGGCTTCGGTACGAGAATGCAGGTGGCGCAGAGCTGTGGGTTCCTGTGGCATTCCTCACTGTAGAGAGAGACTGCTGTGACCCAGTCACAGTGAACACAACCTGCGAGCTCTCAGACAGCCACTCAAAACCACACTGGAATGTCTCATCATCATAGATTCTCACAAGCGCTCCACATTATGGCTTTTCTTCAGCCAAGCGATCGTCATTTTGTGGTTTGAAGTTAACATACTTACAAACTTAAACTATAAACTTTCGCTTTCAAATTTAGAAAACTGGACTTTTTGTTTACCGAAAATGGAAATTGTAAATGTTTTGATAATGAGTATTCTTCCTCAAGGAGAGCTTAGATGCATTTTGTTGTAAAGAGGGGATGTATTAATAGAGGTTTGTTTGTAGTCACAAAAATAAATAACATACTACCATAGAAGTCCAGCATCCTGCTCTTTCTTATTGTTTCATTTCTCTGCTCCAGAGGCAGGACTGTAACAGGGAGAACAGTGGCTGAGCTGGAAGTGCATACCAAGAAGTTTTATAGCCCTGTGGAATGGAAAGAAATATCAAGCGCGTCTTTGGACCTCACAAAAAGCCCTCTCCTCTGTCTCCTCTACCTCGCTTACTCCAGAGAGCCCATATATGGACACATATATGAAAGATTCTCCCTCCGTGTGCAAACACGGAAACTTCTGGCCCTGTGACATAAGGGGCAAAAGATTGAAGGCAAATATTTAAGGAAGGCTATCAACAAGATGCTGGCAAGCTGGGGACTGAGATACAAAACCAGCAAGGGCAAGGAACAATTATTCCACTGTAAGAGGGTGAAGATATCAACAATTTAGAAAGATCTTTCAACGGCCTCTGATCCCTGAGGGAAGAACAGGACACAACCCTGATGCTTTGGAAGGAAACTTATCTTGAACTGGGAGAGGTTTAGGCTGCCTGTAAACAATCATTTACTCCCCACATCCCTCTCAACTTTGCCGTTTACTGTGTACAAATAAACACAATGAAAGTGCTAAAAGTGATGTTTTCCTAAATTAAAAACAGAGTTGTGGCGGCAGAATGTCAGGCAGAATGACTTCTCTCTTTTTTTTTCCAGTATTCATGCTATGACATGTGTGGCCTTTTTTTTGTGAATTTAACATCACACAAGAATTCTAGCATGGCATCCAGCATGAGTTTGTAATGAATCGTGACAGTTCCCCACGAATGCTTTCCTCTCCTCCCTCCTTTTAGTCTAAGCTGACTGAGCAGCATCAGATATGGCTGACATTCTGTAGAGGGGGAACACAAACAAACAGCCTGGGAGGAGCCCTGCCGAGGCCACAAATATTCTTCCATTATCCCACATTTGTGTTTGCAGTGCTGGAAGCCTTCACTTTTGGTATTTTTACTCCATAGCTCAACTTGTTACGAGTCGTAGCTGCTCGCACGCTGTCACTGAGGCTTCTTTGCAAACTTTGACCAACGTATCTGTGCGAGAACAAACTAAGAAGTTCTTTTAAACATGCACTTTAAGACACATGGCATATCAAACAGCATATTTCTTACAGTTTTCCATAAGGTCAGTCTCAGCAGAACTTTTAAAGCACCCGAATCATGGGGATTTATATGAAAAAACATATTAGAATAAAATAGTTTGTGCCACATCTCTGGCCTGTTAGATATTTATTACAGGTTTAGAGAGCGAGAGATGACAGGTCCTTTCATTTAACACGAGCTACTTGCACTGCAGCAAAACCTTGGCACAGGAAGAATGTTACTTATCATCAATGGAGCACCTGCACCTGAAATATTTGACCTTCACACAGCTGGAATTTGACTGCTCAAATGATTAAACCTGGTGACAATTGTGAATTTCTGTGACCTTACACTGCACTCACAGTTTCCACTAACTAAACATAAAGTTTTAGTGGAATTACAACTGACTCAGGGACAATTCTGTGTGATTTACATCCTTAATGACAGATTTATCACCACACAGGACTCTCTGAGTCAAAGTGTCACAGCCTTATTGCAACTATCCATCGAGTAAAATACTGCGGCGGTCTCTGTATGGTGGTCCACCTGTGCTCACTAATATACCAGTCTCTCAATATACATAGACTCCCAGTATATGCCAGTGGAACATTGCAGTGAATAACCTAGCGGCAGTGGGCCATCACCTGGGCTTGGGTTACATCTTGTGTTGCGCCCTCCCAGAACCACCTCCCCGTTTTTTTTTCTATGCTAAATGATTATGCCCCTGCAAGGACCTATCTAATCCCAGGGGTATGGCCTGAAGGAGCCAAGGAGTTCTCTCTATATATATCTGGATGATGTCTGCAGAAATCTTCAGATGGTATTTGACAAGTCGCTTGCCAACACTGTGCTTCTCAGAGTTTCACTGAGTGGCTGAGCACTCAAGATGGAGGGAGAGCTCCCCTCAGTATGTGCTGTTCCGTGTCAGTTGCAACCATTACAACAAACACACACGTCAGAATACTATAGCTTCACACCAAATGACACATTTCACGTCGCGAATGAGCCTCAACAGACGCACAGACATACTTTCTCTAATGCAGCAACATTTTAGCCATGACCGAACCGTAAATGTCTCTCCCCAGAGTGCTCTTATGCAAACATGATTTCAGGGTCACCAGCCAAGTAAAGCTCTGCTCCTCCCACAGCAGCAACTGAGGATAACCGGACATTCCATGTACATAGTCGGTTGTCACTGTAGGCCTAACAGATTAATGAATACAGTGTTAGAGTATTACTGAAGTGCCAAGAAAGACTAGTGTGTTATTTAAATCGGCAAACTGCACGACCGCCTCAAGACTACAGTTTAAATTCATAGATTTCAGGAGCTCTTGTGCATTTTCTGAATATCCATTTTTTGACCCTTTATCTGCCCACGTTTTTCCTTATTTTATCACTATAAACCCTTTTTGTTGGGAGCAGAGTTGTCACGTGTTTCCATGTGGTACTGTATACTCTAATTTTTACAACCTTGTTTATGACTACGGCCGCCATACAAATCTCACATGGCAGGAAAGTATAGACAGCGTAGCGAATGTGAATATGAATTCTGCTCATTGCTGCACCTGTCGCGCTCGTGTGGACGACTGAATCGGGATGCAGATGATACGTCTACCTCAGATCTGTCCAGAAAATGGGCAACAGTTGTCTAAATGCAAGTGTGTGTTTTTTTTCAGACTCACGTCCTCAGACAACATCCCCTCAGCTGTTTGCAATAGCTGTTTTCAAAACAGACACAGCCTTCTGAAGACAATGAAGTCTTGTTGGGACAGAAGTATGGCATGAGTAAAATCCCAAACATGTATTTGTTCACAATAGTTCCCTACTTCAGACATAAGGAGTTTTAATGTTTTAGTATACCGATTCAAATGCTGCAAAATGTAAATGGTTGGACATAAGCTTTCATCAGCCGTCTGGTAGGCCTTTAGAGGCCTTGAGAAGCAGAATATTTTCCAAAGAGCACAAAATTATATGTTTGGAGATTTTTTTTTATTTTTTTTTTCAATTTGGGGTCCAGGAAAAAGAAACTCTTTCTGGAGCTGTGGTGACTTCAGGACACCACCACAGGCTGAAAACTGCCTCAAGTATTTAAAGACTTTGTTATTGTTTTGCATATAATGTACAGAAAAAAGAAAACTTATCTATGTCCTTGAGTTCTGCCTTAATTTGGGAGGGCCTTTAATTTTCCAGTGGGATGTAAGTCAGAACGCAGTAGCTTTCAATGACTTCGGACATAAGGAGAGATTTGTAACTACGTTACCCAAAGCGAGCCCCGGGCTATTTTGACTGCGCCAATATGTCGAAGGAAAACATCATAACGGAGCTTATTTTCATTCCCAGCATGCCACAAGAAATCCGGTGTGCCATCACCAACCTCCCCTGTGTCCATTAAGTGAAAATGTTATTAAAGATGATTAAGATCTAATTGCAAATCAGTGCTTTACTGTCAGTGGTAAGGACATGATGAAGACAAGTAATTATGAAAATATTAAATATAATGATACTGTGTCTATACAGTAGGGCTTAATGATAGGCCTGTAGAATAGGATTTGTAGGCCGGGCAGCTCTGTGGCAACACAGTGCTTCATTTATAATGGTATGTCGTGAGACATTTTACCTTTTTGGAGATTGAATTGTGCTACATTGTGATGTCAGTAATATTTAGATGAACTGCTCTGAAACATTCACATCTATATGTCTAATCCAGCATATTTTATAGGTAAAATGTACACATCACGAACATTCATATGCACACTATAACCATTAAGCAAATGATTTCATTCAGTAAAGGCAATAACAGTATCTCGGAATATTCAGAGCCATTTCTGTGCAGCCAACCTCCAAGCTTTATGTGCTTATTAAGCTTACCGGTAAATCAATTTTTACTCTTATGCATGCATGCATGCATTATTTTGCGGTGCCAATCACAATTATACAAATGCCAGTCTATTAGAACATGGGCTGGCCCGAGATTAGCAAAAATATTTTTCTATTACTGTGCCTGTCAATCAAAGTCTATGACAAGGCTGATATATACCTTCACTTATAGCAAAGCAATATGATGAGAATATTATAAAAGCCATTCCTGGTATCACCATGCTCTGTTGGTGTCTTGGTCATATTTTAATACTGGCCGAGTGAAGCCCGAGCAGCCTCTCTGATTCTACAGGCGTGAACCAGCCCGCCAGGTGTATAGCAACAATAATGTATAAAACTGACTAAAGCCTGAGCAAGACCAGGCTTATTTTAGGGGTCATATCTAATAGCATCAGACCTTGGACTCTTGGCACAGAGTCTTAGACCCATATTACAGACTAAAGCAGGTGTATGAAAGAGAGGACAGTCCTAAAAATATCCTTGAGAATCTTTGTGGAGACTTGAAGATACTTGGCGTGTCCAGTTGCGCGGCTTTGCTTCTCATTAGCTCAGTGCATTTGTATTGTTAACATTTTAAAATCTCAAAAAGATGATTAGTGAATCAAATAATCATTTTCAAAACCATACAATGTAATAGCACAATAGTGTATGTCAAATGTAAGGTAACAGATTCCCTTCAGATTTAAAGCTGCTAACAAATGTCCTGCACGTTTCTCATCTCGAGTACTATTTTGTAAAACAGCTAACATTTCTCAAATGTCAATCAGCAACTGAGCTGCCGTAATTGAGCTATAAAACCATCCTGCTTGGCTGGCAGGATGGATCGACACATCAACAGTTTACAGGGAGGATATCTGATACATTATCAGGTAAACACTTCCCTGTCTTGAGCCCCCCAGGACTGTGAACAATGCCTCTATGGGCTTGCCTGGCTTACCGAAAGCATCTCTTTCTCAGACAGCCCACTTGCCTTGAGCTACGAAGACTTATCCCAGAGGAACTTACACTCACCAACCCGCCCGAGCACACTCACACTGACACAGACACCAGTGGCTGCAAGTTGACAAAAGCCATGGTCAAACTGTTATTGCAGCTGCCTGTGGTCCCACTCCCAGCCTGTCACAGGGGTCAGATAAATAGGAGAACACTGTCACTGTGAAGTCAGAAAAGATCATTTACATGAAAAAGCAAACATGTCCCAGATTTCTGGAAATAAAAAAAGACACTCAACAAAGAGACACACGTGCTGCTTTTAAATGTGGCAAAACAAACAAGTGTCATGCAGATATTTAATTATCTGCTCATCCAGTAAGAAATGTCATCTGCATCTTATCTGTACATTAAATGGCTTCTGTTACATTACCATTAGGAAGCCCTTCCTTTGGAGCTGCCTGCTTGTCCATCGCACCCCATATAAAGGCGTATCAAAAGTCAAATGTTTGGGAGCAACGAATCGCCGAGCAGATCCTTACAGAACGCCCGGGCACCCACGCACGCCTCCTCCAAAAAAGTATTGGATGTCCAAAGGAATCCAGTCACCCCCCACTTGAAAGTACATATTTGACAGGGCACAGTGAGGCAGAGCCTGCACTCCAGCTTAGCGTTCAGTTAGGCACAGACGCCCCAGCCCCTCTCTCCTCTCCCCGGGTTTAATTCGGACGTTTTTTTTTTGTTGGTGGTGGTGCAGCCGAACAGCAATAAGCAGCCATGGATGCCATCAAGAAGAAGATGCAGATGCTCAAGCTGGACAAGGAGAATGCCTTGGACAGAGCTGAGCAGGCTGAGTCAGACAAGAAAGCAGCAGAGGACAGAAGCAAACAGGTCGGCAGATTTTTTTATTTTTTTATTGTGAGGAAGATCCAAGAGATCCGTAGAAAGAAAAAAAAGCGGGGATAGCATTATAAAGCTGCTGACCTTAAAATGGATCGCCTCCTAAATACGGATAATTACTTTCGCGGATAATCCCCAAAAAAGGATTAAATTAAGAATAAACCCATCCTTCTTGATTTTTCTGGAAGTTACACATCCTCCTCTCAACTGTTCTGGCAGTTGGTGATGTAAATATAGCCAAGAAAAATATTGATTGATAATCTTGAAAACGTGATTTAGACATACACAATCTTGATTTGATGAACAGATTGAATGAATGCATGTTTATTTGATATTCTGTTTAACTCTATGGTGTCTTTTATATGCATGTATAGTTAGACGACGAAATAAGAGAGTTGGAAAAGAAATTGCGTGTTACTGAAGACGAAAGAGATAAAGTGTTTGAGGAGTTCCAAACTGCTGAGGAAAAGCTGCTGACAGCTGAGGAGGCCGCCACCAAGGTATCTGATTCTGACATGCATGTGCTCCCATAACTTTTCTCCTCTCTCTTTCCACCCTGTCCTGTCCTGTCCTCTCCTGTTGCGTGTGTCTCTCTGTGTGTGTGTGTGTGTCGCTCTCGCGCCTGTGCGCGTTCACGCTCCCTCCCCGCTGATCACCTCTGAAACTGTCCGCGCACTGAAACGCGCCTCAGCTTGAGGACGATCTGGTAGCTCTGCAGAAGAAGCTGAAGGGAACTGAGGATGAGTTGGACAAGTACTCCGAGGCTCTTAAAGATGCCCAGGAGAAACTTGAGCTGGCTGAGAAGAAAGCCGCCGATGTAAGTAAGGGAGGGATTCACAGTGTCACCATTCCCGCACCATGCTTCTTCACACCTTCATTTTCTCATCACTGTGAATGTCGGAAACGACAGTTCAAGGAGGGGTAGGTTTTACACCTACCTTATGTTTAGTCAATAATCACATGCACAATCATTTGCAAGTCTGCCCAAAGAAAGTCAGATTGGCTGTTAAACTGATACTTATTTTAAATTCAATTCATTCACAGGCTAATTTATAACTTGATATCAGTCTAATTTGAGTTTTTCAGAATGAAAAGTGAAGTAGCCTAATGCTCAGTCTTCCTAAGAGTGCAGAGAGCAGGCTCCTGGATAAATATAGCCCACTGCTTTATATGGTCAAAATAGAGCTCACATCTGCGGGCTGCGCTCTTTGCTTACACAGGGAAAAACAATGCTTCCATCAAAATGTCCCAGGCAGCATCCTAATTTAAAAAAAACAGTCTATCTAGAGACGAAATAAAACAAATTATCCCTTTAAAATATTTTCTTTCTCATAGGGGAGACCCTTCCCCTTTTCGATAAATACAAGAAGAGATTTTAGATTTAGACTTTTAGAATTTAGATTTAGGCATTTCAAATACCTGCTTTTTTTTGGGGGGGGGGGGGGGGTCTTTAGGTCCTCATAAGCATTTTTTTCCCATGACAATCCAGTAAATGACCAAATAAGGGTGAACTTTGTTAACAAGAGTCAATCAGGGGAATCCATTTGTAGTGTGGCTAATAAGTTGCTTCCTGGAAAACCTGTTGTAATAATCCTTTAATAGGATTCGTCTGGAGAGTTAGGCCATGATAGTCTTGTGAGTTTTAGCCTATCACACTTGATGCTGTATTTCATTCCCTATTGGCCTAGATACTGCTGTAGTTTTTTTTTTTTCTTACTCCTATTTTGAGGAGGCCTATTACTGTAGTCCTGAAATGAATTCAACAAGGTCTACTACTAAGCGTTTTGTGGTCTTGTTTTTTTTCCCCTTTCTCATTCTTGGAGGGATTTTCTGCAATGTTTGCAAAGTATAAAACGTTGCCTCTAAATACTGCATTCAGTGAAGACTGGCCTGCAACCTCACTCTTTTGCTGCCATGTGTACTGCTCACAACTGGCCAGCAGAGGGCGCTGTGGCTTTGTTAGTTCGCCACATTATTACAATGTTTGTGACTGGGTGTGCTGTTAAAAAAAGGGCGTTGTTACGTTGCATCGATTTATTTCACATTGTATTATTTTATGAGATACTGTGGCATATTTCCACAGTGAAACTTTGCGTGACCCTGCAGAATACATTTTTCTATAACACCTATTTTGAAATCAGCGGCACTTCCTGGACAAATAGCAGGCAGGCACTGCACAGTGCGTCTCCAGAAAGCTTGCGCACCAGCTTCCATCACAATCAAGGACGTCATCTCGCTGCTTGACATTTTCTCGGAAATTGCGCTCCAGCTTATCCTTTAAAAAAAAAAATAGTTGAACAGTAAACGATGGCCGGAACTACATCGCTGGAGGCCGTCAAACGAAAGATCAAATTCTTGCAAGAGCAGGCAGACGGTGCAGAAGAGAGATCCGAGAGATTACAGAAGGAGTTGCTCGCGGAGAAGACAGCCAGGGAACAAGTAAGCATTTTTTTTTACCGCGCGTCCAGCCAAACAGACAGGAGCTGGTTATCAAATAAAAATTGCGCAAAAAAAATTTACGCATCTTCCTCTTGTAGCCTCTCTCTGTGCCATGTGCCCTCCGTTCGTGAGGCAGCTTGAGTTGGTGCACGTTGAGATAGCAGGGTTTCTCTTGAGGGACCGCAAGCTGAGCTTTACACGGACACATGCAGTGGCACCACGAAAAGTGGAGTACCACTGAGGTTTGATATCCCGTTGCTCCTGGCTTAGTGCGTATAATTAGAGACGTTAGGCCGCTGATAGTCAAAGCGGCTGAACAACCGTGCGCACATTGAATCAGCCTGTCGCCTCATCTTCTTACTTTTTATTTCACTTGAATCTCCTTTGACGCTGCGGTCTCGTTCAACCTGCTCTCTAGGAAGTTCCGTTTATTCTATTCTGCAGGCACGCAGACATTTGTTTAAATTTGTCCCATGCAACCAGGAAGTTAACATCTAAAATGTGGCAACATTTTAAGGTGCCACTGTGAGCTCGTGCTCGTTGACGTGCCCTTATAAGGACAACAGGTTTTCACAGCTACAAAAAGTGATTTCCCTCCGTATGAACATAGCGGCAGTTGCCTAGACGGGAAATAAATCGTTCTGCAGGGGCTCACAGCAGTCAGGTTCAGTCTGATGGGTTGTAATTCATGTTAATCAACCGTGAGAGGTGTTTTAGAGGTTCAGTTTACAGATTATCAATAACTTCCTTGATGTACTTTGGTCCAGCAGTGCACACTCGCGCATGAACTGCAGGGGAAACGGGGATTGGTCGGGCTTCTTTTGGCCTGCTTTCACTGTGCATTTTCAGGATAATGCAGGTCTCATACTGTACCTGCCGAAACAAATATCTAAAAAGCAGAAGTAGCTGCAGGAATAAAAAAAAGATCTACTCATTCAGATCCTTTAACATGGAGCAATATGTTGCACGTGTGACCAATTAAATTACACTTAAGTGTATCTGACAGGTGTGAACTATCCAGGGAGTCTCCTCTGCACTTGCATTTGTACCATGTGAGCAGCCAGTTAAAGTGTAATAGTCTCAGGGCCTTTGACTTGAGCCTTGTTAATGTTCTCTCCAGGGAATGGTATATTCAACCTTCTGTCAGCTTGGGACATTGTTATCATTATACATAGTCAATGAAGCCTCCTGGGAGGGCCTTTTCCCAACAGGTGGCACAGAAAAACACTTTTATAACAAACACGATTACACCCACCCACTAAAACAATGTTGCTGTGCACGCACACACACACACACACAAGCTCTACTGCACATTCTTTGGGCCGACTTGTGTGATTTCCAGGTTGTATGTTAAAGATGGTGACCTCCAAATTGTCCTGACATGCTCCTGTTGTCTTTCTCCCTAGGCTGAGGGAGATGTCGCTTCCCTTAACAGACGTATCCAGCTGGTTGAGGAGGAGTTGGATCGTGCTCAGGAGCGTCTGGCCACTGCCCTGACCAAGCTGGAGGAGGCTGAGAAGGCTGCTGATGAGAGCGAGAGGTGGGTTCCGATGAGCAACCAGGTGGCAGGGTCCTTTGTGTGGTGATGTCAGATAGTTCACGGTCACAATTGCTGCGTCAGACAGTGCAGTCATCTCCTAACAGTCCCAATGTACCGAACATCCTTTTGACTGTTTGTTCCCTCACACAGAGGCATGAAGGTCATTGAGAACAGGGCCATGAAGGACGAGGAGAAGATGGAGCTCCAGGAGATCCAGCTGAAAGAGGCCAAACACATCGCTGAGGAGGCTGACCGCAAATACGAGGAGGCAAGTTTTTCAGCTGCCACCGCCAAAACAATATTGCGCAACACTAAACATACAGTAGCTTGTTCAATGCAATCGGTAACTCTGTGACAGACTTGTTACAGTTATTGATAATAGGTGGATGTTCCAACATGTAATAATTTCCCTAAAAATATCTCAATCTAATTCAGGAAGCATTTTCACCCACAAATAGCTACTTATGGCAACACTTTTGAATTATCAATCCAAAATCAATCAGCGTTCACATTGTTCCTGCATTTTCCTAAAAAGTGCAAGATAACACTATGTTATATTAGCATTTATAGGCTGTATGTAAATATTTAATGAATGGTTTTTAACACACTCTAATGAAG
>JBBPCS010000917.1:8411335-8430715 GCA_037974645.1 Hollardia meadi | reverse complement strand
AGATGTGAGCTTTTATTCATGTATTTGTCAACAATTCTAACTTTTGTGGAATGTAACATTTATTCAAGTAGTGTACGTAAGTACGAATTTGAGGAACATGTACTTTACTTGAGTGTATCCATTTTATTACTTTATACTTGATGACATTTTAGAGGGAAATATCAAACTTTTTTACTTTCACTACAAATATTTGACAGCTTTGGTTACTTCACAAATTACTATTTTGCACACAAAACATACAAAGAGCTTACAGCATTACATAATCATGATTTATTTGAACTGAAACAACTAGGTGATTAATTGATTAGCCGATTGGCAGGAAATCAACTGAGAAACTATTAAGCACTTTTTAAACTTTTTAAACATTTTCCTCATTATACTTACACACCTGTACTGAGTGACATAAGCAAAGGATCTGAATACTTCCTCCACAACCAGCTGCAATAACATAAAATATGGCTTCATAGAAGAAGTTACAATCGTTGGCAAATACTGCACATTAATAAACACTAAAATGTCCTTATGTCTGCTTACAACTACAGTATAGTGAGTTTTAAACCACTCCTTAAATGTCTATACTAAGCTTATAATTACTAAATAGGGGGGATTAAATCATATTACTATATTATATTATTAGTATGTTTTCATGAACATCCTAACTGTGTCACGGTCATCAGGTACTTGTTGTGTTGTAACACTTTGTTGTGCTGCGTCTAAAGGTGGCCCGTAAGCTGGTCATCATTGAGGGCGACCTGGAGCGTACAGAGGAGCGCGCTGAGCTTTCAGAAAGGTACGACGCTCCAACCTTTACAGCCGCTAAATGCACACTTACACCTGCACGTACACTTGCATTTCAACAGTTGGAGCTTTGAGCACTAATACACAAAGTATTTGTTTTCTGTTTGAACAGTGTGTCCTGTGCTCTTACTGTATGTGCTGACTTATATTTGCATGCTCTCTGTGGTTTGAATGGTTCTGGCTTGCGTGCGTGCGTACTCCACACCCACTAACAGAGAAGGTCGAAGAGCGGAGGATGAGCTCAGGGTTTTGGAGCAAAGCATGAAATCTCTAACCTCCTCAGTCACACAGGTACTACAAACAAAAACTAACACGAACACTTCTGTCTTTGGCGAGTGACTCTTCCCTCTGTCATTCATGCTGCCGAGTCTCTTGCCTTTGCTCGCTGCGTTTGTTCTTCTCCTCTTTCATGCTCTTGTATTCTGGGTATGTTAGACTCTTTCATGCCTCTAACATGGCAGAGATTGTGCAAGAATAACGCCTCACGTTCAAGAGAAAGCCTAATATTTAGATGCACAAATAGCATTGACTTCACTGTAACCCACTAATCTCTGTGAGTCACATTGCTATTCACACACTCCTGCTCTGTTAAGGCACTTTTAAGGTACTTGGGGTTCCCTCCTCGTTTTTTAATCCCTGTAGTTCTTATTTATTTTGTTTCCTCTCTCCCTCTTTCTTACTCGTCTTCTACCTGTTTTGTCGACCTCTGGTTCTGTCCACCCTCGCTTCCCTCCTTTTCCTCCATCCCCTTCTTCTTCTCCTTCGCACCCTTGTCCCCTTGTCTAAAACCCCAGCAAATGCTCTGAGCTTGAGGAAGAGTTGAAAACTGTGACCAACAACCTGAAGTCACTGGAGGCCCAGGCTGAGAAGGTAAGAGTGACCTTACCATTAGACTGCATGGAAGGAGACCAGAAGAGCCAGAGAAGCCAAATCTGTTCACTTCACTTCCATATATAAATGTATGGACAATGTGTGGACATTGAGAGTTCAACTCATATGTTTTACACATATCATTGTTTTTTGTCCTACAGTACTCACAGAAGGAGGACAAGTACGAGGAGGAGATCAAGGTCCTCACCGACAAGCTGAAGGAGGTAAGGTTTTCACGAGGCCTTTATCTGGAGTTCAGGATCACTGACACAGCTCACAGGTGCTGTATCACATGGACTAACTCATAAATCTGTCTCCGTAACACAGGCCGAGACTCGTGCCGAGTTCGCTGAGAGATCAGTAGCCAAGCTTGAGAAGACCATTGATGACTTGGAAGGTATGACTTATTGTTCCCAGAATGCTACTCTGGTTATTTTGAAAGTGTGAACGTGTTAGTGATGGTATTTCAGTAAGTAAGCTCAGGGCTTTTAAAAATATATATATATTGAAAAAAGGACATGAAGCCTATTCTTTGCTTTGCTCTTGAACTTTATTTCTGCTTCCTTCTTCTCATCTCATTTCATCAAGGTTCTTTTTCAGTCAGCATCATAATTTTGTTGTGATGACCCTTATACTCTCTGTAATAAGTCTAGTTGCTTTGTTTCAAGGTAGGAAGGAATGGCTTTGATGCTTATCAGAGGTATCAGGTCTAAATGTTGAATGTTGAGGGCTAAAGGGCTGAGAACCATATTGTGGTGAAAAAAACATGCCTGACTGCTCATTTCCTGACTTTTGTTGCACCTTCTATCATTTTCTGACGTCATTTTGTATTCCTTTCTTTCCCCCCCCCCCCCCTCCCGTCTTTAATTGTTCTGTCACCCTTTCCTGTCTGTCACGGTCCTGATGCTTCACCCTTCACCTCCTTGTCATGTGCTCTTTCACCTTTGCTCCCTTTCACTGCACCTTCCCTCCCCCTCCCCCACTGCACCGTTGGCCCACCAATAGATGAGTTGTATGCCCAGAAACTGAAGTACAAGGCCATCAGCGAGGAGCTGGACCACGCCCTCAACGACATGACCTCCATGTAATTTTCAACTTGCTGCGCCTGCTTGTTCCCTCCAGCATCTCTCTTCCCTCTACACCAACTGCCTCGCCTCCATCGTCTCACCCTTATATTTCCTTGTACCCATCGTAACTAGTACACCCAACTCTTGTATCGGTTCCTACATTTACAATTATGTTGCTCTTAATATAGTCTTAAAATTCAGAGTCTTAAAAACAGACAATGTGGTATTCCATGTCTGTGTAATTGAAGCCCACTTGCAATAATTTGAGCTCCCTCTCTAAGTCTCTCACACTGCTTCATTAGTGTGGTTATGATGATACTTTATGACACCTTTGTCTCATTAGTGTTTGAGAATACTGCAAACGGGACTGGAGTAATGCATGAACAAATCTCAGCATGACAACTGTGACTTGTATTACTTTTTTTGTGAATTTCTTTTCAGTCTTGTAATTTAAGAATATTCAAGATATTTTCACGCATGCAACTTTCCTGTTGAACTGTCATGGACTGTATTATGAAAGCATTTCAGGGAATCTGATTCACTCACCTTAACTCCAGACTATGAGTGTTTCCTCTTTTTCTACTAACATGGTCTACTTCTGTCGTGAAGAAAGGCCCGCCTGTGTGTTTGTCATGTCCCTTTTTTTGTCGAAGGTTAACTGTAACACTTTAGCATCACTGCAGTCGAGCCCGCACGTATGCTAAATTAACGTTTTCCCTCGCCATTTGGCCATTCAGTGGGAGATTGACGAGGTGCACCCCCATCTGTCTGGTCCAACGCTGCTCCTCGCGTTTAAGCAGACTGAACTTGTTGTGATCAGAGGGAGGAATTGGTCCAACCTCCAGTTTGAGTTTATCAGCGTGCTCTAACTCACAATGCATTCACATTGTACACTGTGGTTTTGCAGTGTTGTGTCGTGACTTGTGACTCTGGTGTATTGTGGTGCACATCTAAAATTTCCGTAGGTCCCACCGCCGACCCCCCTGGTTCACTTTACTTCTTCTCTCCCACGCAGATAAATTTTTTACACCTCATCAAAGACGTCTCCTGCCGGCCGAGCGGCATCTGTCTGCTCTCTCCAGCCTTCTCTCCATTTTCCCTTCCCTCTGTCTTTGCTTTCCTTTCCACCTCATGTTGTCATCCTCATGTCCAAGTTAATTGCATCCCATCTCTTGTACAGAATCCCAGAAACTTTCTGCACTGTGTAAAAAAAATAAACACCCTTCCTTCTATGTAGACTGTATCTCTTTACTCTGTCCTTTCTTTTTCTTTTTAATTTCTATTTATTTTCAAGTGGCTCGAATAAAAACCAGGAAGCCTTGATTTTAATTTTATGTTTTTGATTTTTTTTTTTCTTTATCTCCACAAACCATTAGTTGAGCTTGAACCTGCTGTCCTTGATTGAGTTTTATAGTTTCCAATGTCTATTTATTTTCTTCAAATATTGTTCGGTAAAGCTGAGATATTAGGAATATCACAGCAGTGCTATAAGCACAGAAACCTACAACAACTACAGGTGCTTGACTGAAAGCTGAGCCAAGATGTCTTCTCTCTTAGCATTTGAGACTGATGCATGCAAGCACTTTTCAACATTTAGTACTGTGACAGGAGGAGCTGACTGGAAAGATTTGAGAAATTAGAGGGACTTAGTGTTAGTGTGGACTGTGAAACGGAAGATTGTTGTAAAGTAGAGTTATGGGGTGGAATGGTAGAATACAGAACAGTATGTAAGATTTGTTGAGCCTCATCTGGTTGCTGGAAAAATTGGATGAAAATGCTATCAGTGATTACGACACATGGGCTTTGTATGATACACAGTATCCTGTCATATATTTGAATAAAAATTCCAGAACACATCTTGAGTTGTTTTTATTAAAGTCGTTCCCCATAAATTCAGACACAGAAAGACGAGCAGAAGGGGGAGATTTCCTGGTGTTGTGTGTGTTTTGAGAAAATAGTTGAGCCACATCCTCGAACTCTTAAAAATGTCAAACCAGACTGAGGCTTCAAAATAGTTTATCTTCAGTGACCGTTTATCCAGTTTGATGTTGATCAGCTGCATTTGTGAAGACGCATTTGATAGAAAAGGGCAGACAAAGCATTCAATGTTGTTGTTTTTTCTATTTTATTGCCCCTCTATCCAATTTTAAAGATTTTATTTTAAGTTCAAGGTTTGCTCATTTAAACCTCTCTGGGTTAAATCATCTCATCCTCTGTTTTCACTCTACACACTGTCCTGCATTGCTTTAACTGTTATGGACCAAAATCTGAAGACAACATCAAAACACTGTTTGATCACGTTATTTATTAGCTAGATATTGTCAGTGTGTTTTATAAAGATTACAAAAGTGTCCGGGTGGTGTATTTTAGAGCAGGTAGGTGTCAATGGGCATTGCACTTCCTCTTTTCCTCTGATTTCCTGTCCTCTCTCTGTTTTCCAACTTGCTTTCTGACTGCAAAGATCGCCTCTACTGGCAACTCGAGAAAAAACGCCTTCTCACTAATGAACTGCGCTTGGCCTTGAATGAGGACTAAATTGTGTGAATGTTTTCATCGGCTGGTTACATTTTTGTTTTCAATGTGTGTATGTGTATGATCCATTGTAAGATCCAAAGCTCTTCTGTTTGAATTGTCCAGGTACGATGCCTGCACTGCTTGGAATTTATGTTGCCGTTTGTGGAAATGCAATTCGAATATAGTGACAATCAGGGATTATCTATAGTCTTGCAACCTAATATTATGATATTATACAATAATCACTTTTTTACGAATTGTTGTGTTGTCGTTGCAGACTATAACCCGTTTGCATGGTTGCTTGCATTTGTTAACTCAATGTGCTGCTCTTGTTTCTGTCAGTAAAGTGTAGTTTGGATTTAAAAAGCACTCCTATTCAGTACCTGACCTGAATTATGTAGCGATACTGTTGATTATTAATCCAAGCTAACCAGCTGACTCACTTTGTTTTCGCTTGTGTGAGATTAAACCTTCTTCATTTGATGTTCTAACAGAGAAACTGTCACATGCTAAAGAACAGAACCTCGAGATGCACCAGATGCTGGACCAGACTCTAATGGAACTGAATAATTTGTGAAAGCATGGTCTGACCCCGACACACACTGTGGTTTTTGGCTTTTTGTACTTGCACCTTGCTTACCATAAACCCCTCTTCTCGTACCCTGCCCACGGTGGAGATCAAACAGCCAGATGCTTCTCCTGTTGCACCGTCCTGCCTTCAGCGGAGCTCGTCCAAGGAGAAAAGCTAAGGGGAAGTAATCTTAATCATTCCCTTTCATGAAGCACAAAACTGAGAAACAAGATTGTTTTTTCAAGCCTGTTTTTATCTTGAAATGTTGTCAGGATTTTGCAATCCTTGAAATAGTTTTTTTTATGATAAGTCATCTGGTGAAATGACATGTGCCACCGGTTACAAAGATTGTTTTCTACATCTGCATTGAAGTTGATCTGGTACGTTCCATTCCACCTTGATTATGCACATACCAAAGGACAAAGTGAAGAAATTTTGCACTTAGTTAAACCTCAACATTATGCATATTTTTGCAGTCTGTAAGACAAACTATGTTTAAGAAGACACAGAATATTTCCTCATAAATGTAAGTATACATTGGCACATTCTGTCAGCATGTATACTGGTGCTACTGTATCATTAAGCAATGACTGAAAATGCTAATGCCTTACAGTGTATTCTTAGATTTCTTTAAAACCATGGTCCAAAATTTGTTCATCTTGTCCATAAAGTATGATTTAAGTCATTTGGTTGTGCATTGTGTTCTAGAATTGTATTAATGTAGATGTTTATCATATCTGAAATGTAAAAAAAAAAAAAAGAATATAAATAAAAGCACGTTTTGAAAGTTTTCTAACTTTGTTTGTGGCGCATGCATAGCTATTTTCATCATATACTGTAGGTGACCGAAATCAAAGGTCTTAATAGATTTTGGGATGGTTAAATAAAACCTGATAAAATGCAAATGAAAAGAAAACTATAATATTTATCAACCCTGCAGACTTAGTGTTAAATGTTCAGAACAAATGGGGATCTGTTCATTCAGGAGCTTTATTGCATTACTCCTGGCTCATTTTTTGTTTGACCCTCAGTTTGACTTTCAGCTGGGGTAAAATATTGTCATGTGTTTTTTTGGTTCACTGGAGTTCACTAAGCACTGCTGGACCGTATCAGTTCAGGTTCAGAATGGCTGAAAGTTTAATAGTAGGCCTAGCACAATAATTGAGATCTTGCATTCAGTTTAGGTTTATATATCAAGGTAAAAGCCTGATTTAAGGTGCCTTTAATTTGTGTGGAATTAATATTGCCATCCCATACTTGGTAGCAACGATATACAGTACTATTCAGTAACTTATGTAGGCTTTGACCAAAAAAATGTTCTTCACGTGTGTTGACAGCAGTTAAGTAGTTGGCATGACCTTTGTGAAAGTCCTTTGTTGACCTTAGACCTTAAATACTAAACATATAATAAAAATTTAAAGGCAAAAATCCTGGGGGGTGGGGGGGTCTGACACCCAGGCTACTTAAAAGCCCCACAATGCCTGCATGTCAATGAGTTACATCAAATTTGATTACGTGCTTAATATGTTAGGGAATTTTCAGCTCAGTGCAATATCAGCCAGATGGGTCCTGCAATATTACCTTATAATTTGGCCCTATCCTGTTTTACTTTGGTTATAATTGTATATATTGTTATAATTGTAAATATATAACAATACAACTATTCATAATATTGTAAATTAAATGTATAATTTTTATTATAAAATAATCTTATTTTTATTATATATAATATTCATTTAAATGATACAATTGTGACTAAGAATTTTTTTTTTTTTTTAATTAAATTTTTGCCATGTGTAGTATGTTGTGGGTGGTTCAGTACATATAATGCACACAAGATTTGGGGGGGTGGGGGCAATACGTTTCACCCCAGGGTCCTAACAAATTGATCAGGTCTTCCTCAAAATGGACAAATGAACTCCAACAATATAGTCACCACAACTCTGATGCATGAGCAGCTTTTGTAGCAGTGATTCCCAACCAGGGGTACTTGGACCCCTGGGGTACTTCTGCAGTTGCCAAGGAGTCCTTGGAAAGATTGAAAAGTTAGCAATTAACACCTAAACACTACCTAGCAAGCAAACAAACAGATAAGTGAATAAATGGTGGAGCTGGATAGCTAACTACTCTATTTTAGTCATCCATAACTTCTAGCCTACCGTATATTAATGCTATTAACAAATTGCTAAATGTATTTTATAAATGGTTGGAAACTTGGAATTTTTAGCTTAACATAATGGATAAACAGTTGAAATGGCTAAAAGTAGGCTATTAAAGCAAATTTACAGTATATTAAAGCATCAATTGGATAAATTGTTCAAGTAGTTAAAAGTAATGTATAATTGGTTAAAATAGAAAGCAATCAGAGCAGGATCAGCTGAAATAGGCTAGTTAAAAGTTGTATAAAAATATTAAAGAGCTAAATAAGTGGATAAAATAGGCCTACTGCAGATTGCTTTAAGTAATGAATAAACTGTTGAAAGAGTTAGCTGAAAGTCTTTGCAAAAATAGTGAAAAGGAATGGATAAAGGCTCTACTTACCAAAACCATAGGTGGGCAGTATATTACAGGAACATACAGTAGGCCATGAACAGACAGACATGAACAGAGTCCCTCGCTCGATGTTTTTTTGAATCGTGGTTTGATTCATTTGGTCTGACTCGATGTTGCCAACAGGAAGCGAGTTTTTGGAAAGCCGAGCTGTTTAACCAGCGACAGTTAACGCCAACAAAAGACGAGCAAGAGACGCACCTTATGCAACAATGTCGCGGTTGTTTTTCCCGCATGGTTTTAGTGCCAAATGTACTCTACTAACAGCACGTGGGTCTCCGTTGTTGACCTCGCGAGGAGCCGGAGCGCGAGTCAAGCCGCAGCACTCAGACAGGCGGAGTGTTTTTATTCCACAACAAAGACGATATGTCGGAGGGTCAAACGCGGTCTTTTTTAGATACAGGTCAAAGTCCTGGATTTGGATGTGTGGTGTTGGCGTGGGGATTGCTTTAGCTGTCGGACTGAAGTATCGGACTGACACAGCCAACACTTCCTGTGATGACAAAGTAACAAAAGCACAGAGGAGTGATCGATACAGCGATGCCATAAAAGTTAGCAGGGACCTTTTGGAGCGGATAAAGGTAGGCACAGAGGTAGGCCTGTGAACTGTTTGTTTTTAGGATTACGTACTCTCGCTTCACATTTCCTGTTAAATGTCTCCTGCGTGAGTTCAGTGTCTGTTGTCCCTCAGGCTGAGGTCGGGGCTCCAGGAATTGTGGTTGGGGTCTCTGTGGATGGTGCTCAAGTCTGGTGTGAAGGTTGGTATCTGCAAAAAAAAAAAAAAAAAAGTGGTTGGGCCAGTGCATCACCACTTGGGCTGGTCCATGTGATAACATTTTCTGTCAAAAGAAACCCGTCAAACCTGTTCCAACCATGGGGAAATTAGGGCTATAACATCAGTTAACTGGTTAACTATTTTAATCTAGTGTTCATTGTATCTGTAAAACGTAAGACAATAGTAAAATAAAGACACAGTTTTTCACTTGGGAAGTTTTCTAATGTTGGGTCTTTCCAATTTTGGTACACCATCTGTCATTCTTGCTGATGTCATGCCACTTTTGGCAAAAAAGTTGATTGGAGGTTGTCAACTACATTAACAGTGGCTCAGCAGTAAGAAAAAAACATGAGACAAATTCCATAAATATTCTTATATGTTTCTTTTAAATTCTTGGTGTTATTCAGGGTTCGGTTATGCTGATTTGGAGAATCGCGTGCCATGCAGCCCAGAAACGGTGCTGCGAATCGCCAGCATCAGTAAGCCGCTCACATCTGCGGCTGCCGCACGACTGTGTGAGGAGGGGAAACTAAATCTTGATGTCCCAGTCCAGAAATATGTCCCAGAATTTCCCCAGAAGCAATTTGACGGGCAGGATGTAAGTCACTTGGAACAAAATGACACAGTTTTCTCATTATCAGTAATAATATCGTGCCGTTCCTTTACATGCTCAGCTCACATGCACATCGTTTGTGCTGTTCTCTCAGGTCGCAATAACCCCTCGTATGATTCTGTCCCACCTGAGTGGTATCCGTCATTATGAGAAGGATGCAAAGAAAGTGAGGGAAGACAAGGAGAAAGCTAAGCGACTTTTAAAGCCACCGGTACAAAAGAAAGAGGATGTCAAGAGCTCAGCTGGAAACAAAGATAAAACTGCAACAGAACAGAACACCAACAACAAAGAATTCACTGAGCACGAAGAATACTACTTGAAGGACAACTTTGAAAGTGTTACTCAGGCCTTGGACCTCTTCAAAGATGACCCACTCATTTTCAAACCTGGTAAAGCACATATTTGCTTGCGACCCCATGCAAGTACAATACAATTTCAATGTCGTCGTGTTAATGAGTACTATTTGATTGTTCGTTTTTCTATAAACTACATGCAGGCACCACTTTCCTGTACTCCACCCACGCTTTCATTCTGCTTAGCGCTGTAATGGAGCGAGCTGCTGGACAGCGCTTCCTGGATCTCATGATGAACATGTTTCGTGACCTGGGAATGTTCAATACTGTGCCCGAAGAGAACGACCCTATTATTTACCACCGCTCCAGGTAATCTGTCATCACGAATGTCAAGTTCTGCCCAAATTACTGTGACAAGTTGATGACAGTAGAGATGTATCAGTAAAATCAGAGTACAACTTTGTAGAGATCTGATATTTCTTTCAGGTTGTTTTGATTGCGCAGGTTTGTTTGTTTATTTGTTTGTTTTTTCGAGCACACAACATGATAAAAATCCAGTTGTGAGTCCATATTAATCTTTAATGCTCCTCAACAGATTTTATCATCTCAACAAGAGAGGACGAGTTGTAAACTGTCCATACATAGACAACTCCTACAAGTGGGCAGGAGGCGGCTTCCTTTCCACGGTGGGTGATCTACTACTTTTCGGTAACGCTCTACTCTACAGCTACCAGGTGGCCCAACTAAAGGACACTGAGGGCTTGCTCCCTGGCTTTCTCAAACCCCAAACTGCCATAGATCTGTGGGCACCTGTTGACAGGACAGAGGCCAGCTGGGATAAGGATGGACTCTATGCACAAGGCTGGCTGGTCGTGGAGAAACTACAGAAATATGGCCAGTGCAGGAAGCGCAGACACTACGTGTCACACACAGGAGGCGCTGTGGGAGCTAGCAGTGTGCTCTTGGTGTTCCCCAGTGATGAGATAGACCAGCGCCAAGCACAGACCCCTGCCGTTCCACGGGGGGTGGTCGTTACCATTATCACGAACATGCAGTCGGTGGGACTCAACAGCACAGCGTTAAAAATTGCGCATGAGTTTGACAGAGCCAGAAGCCTTTAAGAGTAAGTTGTATACAGAAATGTGTGAGGATACATTTCAGACAAACCTTGTGATCTCTTGTTTTAGGAAATGGAAAAAAATCTTTAACATATTATTACAATTGGTAAATCTTTACGGTACTTTCTGTGCGTATTATGAATTTTACTCTACTCAAGTCTCCATTTCAACACTTGGCAGGGAAGCCATATCGCCACTAGGTGGAGGCAACTTACTGCATTACTAACACAAAAAGAAGGTCACTGACTTATGATATGAGTTTGTAGGCTTAATACTGAGGTTCTTTCATTTCTACCTTTTTTAAAAAGCTTGCTCTTGAATATTTTAATTTATATGTCCGTGCATTTGAAAGAAATTAAAATATTTCATACACAATGGAAAGAGATTGGTTGATATTTAAAACAGTATGGTACACATGCAAAGTTTCTATGTCACATGTAGTGACTTTTAGGGCCCGTCCTGTGCTGATATTTCCTCATAGCAACGTGAAAGGCTTTGGGAAAAACCCTGTTTGTTTATCTAATGCTGTCGCCCTATCACTCAATCAATAGGGTGGCATTTTCACAACATATTCACTGCGGAGCCTTTCAAGATCACTTTCACACAAGCCAGCGAGTACAAGCCTTAATTTGTCTTGAAGTTAACAAAACAAGATCATTTTCTGATTTTAATGCCTGAGTTAGTGTGCTGCAAAACTATTTAATTAATGAGAACAGGAATTTTTAGGGAGTAACTGAGCTTTAGACAGTCCAATTTTAGGTTTTTCTTCTTTATTCTTTAATATTGGAAGTCCATAAAAAAGAAAGACTAGCAGACAGGACAGGCAATGTGGTCCAACGAATTTTAATTTTCCCTTAAGCTCGGCGAATTGAAGCATATTTGATGCCACTATTCCCATTCTGAAACTCCTGGGATCTCCTGTGCCCCTGTTTTAAGATTTAAAGAGGGTGATGAATGGCTTGGGATACTCTAAATATATAGACTCCCACACACAGTGTGTTATCACTAAGTTTTCTGTGTGCGTTTTCCTGCATGTCCAGTTTCGTCAGGGCCAATCTTGGGTTTTAAAACGGCAACTGTGAAGACAGTTTTAAAAAGTGAGGTCATCCTGACCAGTCCCGACTGTTTCAAGGGGCAATTATGGTTCAGAATTAAGATTATGTTTAGCATTAGTTTAATAATAGGCTACAGGCTGAGGTTAGGATTAGAGGATGGGGAATGACTAGTCCATCAGGATCCTCACCAATACAAATATGGGTGGGTGTTTGTGGTCCATCAGAAATCACACAGTCAAATGAGTCAGTAGGGATCATTGCCTGTATTTACACAATTTCAAAATATTTACTAATAATGTATTAAACATATTCAATGATTGATACAGGGGGTTATTTTAGAATTCCATATTACCAGTTCAATATTTAGATGAATATTTCACACATTTTTTTACATAGGTATTTACAAAGCATAGTTGGACTTTCAGACAAAGCACATAGATTGAAATGTGATTTAACAAGAGTAACACCAGTACCTGCTTCATAGCTGTGTTTAAGGTGTAATTCAATTCCCACCCACTCACACACGCTTCACACCTTGTTTGTGTGTGAATGAGCAGCTTTCTTCGAACTGTGTGGAATTCAGAAATCTCATGAGATGGTGGATTATCAGCTGTACACCTGCCTTGACTTTAGTTAAGGTCATAGTCCTCTATCAGTTGGTCTATCACAGTCTTATCCAAAACAAGTACCGGGTCCAACAAGGCAAGTGACTCTCATCCCATCGAGCACTCGACCAAAAGGGAAACAAACGCACGTCAGGAGAAAGATCATACTCTTGGTTTCACTCTCCAGTACTGTTGCTGATTGTTCTGTTGGCTCTGTTGCTTGGCTTTCAACGCCCTGCGTGTGGACACAAGTAATGGTTATTAGCTTTAAAGGAAAACATTCTGGCTGAATGTACAATAAGACTATATAACCCATAAACACTTCCACATTGTAATGCTATTACGCTCGCATTGAGGTAATCCTAAATCCATAATGCACTTACTTGCGTATGTAGTAGATAACAACTGCCAGCATCACTAAGATGAGGAGCGCAACAATGACCACGGCTGCAATTAACCCTGCCTCCCCTGCAATTTTGGAACTGCTGAAGAGCTGGAACTGCTCACACCTGCTGCCTTTGTAATTTTCATCGCACCTGATGTAAGATATGATGTATAAAAAAAATGTCTGTCAGCACAGAGGAAATTTGTTCACAATATTGCCATGTAATGACATCAGCAGATAAAGCTACATAAAAGCTAGACGTTGTGTTGGTATGTCTGTGTATCTCATTTGTATATCAAAGGCGAATTAAAATTGAGTTTTGTATTTAACTTACACACAGGAGAGTGTATTCATGGCAGATATCTTATAGCAGGTTCCTCCGTTCATACAATAGGTGACGTCCTGACCATCACAAAGGTCTCCATGATCTACACAGATCAAATAACATTTCAGGAAAAGTAACTCTGAAAGGGGTTATCACTTGTTTACATTATTTGTTGTTTCTTCTTATATATAATTTTATAATTACCTTCCATCATTTGGAATATCTTTTTTTGCCGTTTCCTGAGAACACAAGAAACATTTTTGTCGCACAACAAAAGGGAGTAATCTCACCACCCACGAATGCCAGACGTTTCAAATGCCAATGATAAAAGCAAACCTACTTACAGTATATGAATAGTTTCTTAAATCTGAAAGGTGTCATGAACTCGTATTGAGTTGTAAGAGGAGTATATTATCACCCTGACTGAAATAAATTAAGAAATTGTCCTTACCGGCTCGTGAAATCCCAGCTTTTGGTAGTTAGTGCAGGTTCCCAAGGTGAGTCATAGTGACGATTCAAAGTAACTCAGAACTGCTTTTTGTTAGGAAGACACACGTGGGTGTGTTCCTACCTTGGCTGAAAAAAATGTTGTGATTGCAGTTTGTCCACATTGTAAATGGCAAGCTAAACGTCAGGGTACTAACAACTGATTGTAGGTCATTTGTTAGTGTGGCATGAATGGTGCCATTTAATGGCATGTGGGCAATACATTCAGAGCTCCCAGCAGTCTCAAATTTCTCACAGTACTCATTTTGACAATGTTGAGTATATCAGATGAAGACTTTGCATATATTTCATTTTGTTTTTGTTCTTGGAGGTTTACTTGCATCATGAGATCAGGCTTTGAATGGGCGAGGAAATCCCCTGTTGTGCATGTCAGCTGAGCGTATCTGGGTTTGGTGAGAAACAGCTGAATGACTGGTATGCAAAGAAGGCATGAATGGAATCGTGGGAACTTTTTTTAGTCGAAGAACACAACACACCGCTTGCTCTATACTTATAATTACTGCTGTGTGCTGAGTACCGTTAGGTGACTCATCAACTGGCCATTTTTATGGGTTTGCTGCTTTCTTTTGTTTTGAGCCACTTAGTGATCATGTAATCGGGACTAGGCTGTACTCGGAGTACACCTCACGCCACCACTTCATACACCAATGAAGCAACATTGTGGAGATGTTAAATTAATATTGAGGACATTTCTGTTCAGCGTCTTTGATCCTTTGATAGCTTGTTATGAGTAAGCTACAAAGGGCCTCATCTTACAGGCCTATACCATAGTTAGATTTCAGCTGGACAATGATGTTGGGACCACTTTTTAATTCAGCACTCTATAAAATGTTTTTTGTCACTAAGGACTAAAATAATTGTATTCAATCATTCACTAATTCTTTATTGATTCTTAATTGATCAGTTAGAAGCACCTAATAAGAACGATTTGTGTCTGAAACTTACTCTTAATCTCTCAGATAGCTATTTCATCATGAGGACTCCTCAATGGACCACTAACCTTCTGAAAAGGGTCTGCGGAAATATTGGCCAAAATCCATGTATTACCTTATTAAAGGGAAATTCCGGTATTTTTAAACCTGGGCCTTATGTTTATATATTTGGGTGTGTAAATGATTCATGCTTACCAAAGGTTTTGGAATTGGTCCAGTAAATAGTCTCAGCCGATAGTCGCGACACGGCTTCAATGGCTGCAACGTAATCCTTAGGGGCAACTCCAACCATCAAAGTTAAGTCCACTGAAAGTGTTTTTTCTTTCCTCTCACAGTCTGAGATTGTTATGGAAAGGATCCGACAGCGATAGTCCTCATTGTTAGTGTAAAATTATCTTTGTTTAGCCGGAAGCACAAGTCTCGTCTTAGGAGAACTGTCACTCTGAAATCTCATGAGATGTGAGTTGTTGCAGGAAGACGACTGTAGAGAAGTGAGTGAGAGTTGGAGAGAGGAGTTTGGAGTTTACCGAGAGGGGCTGCCCTCAAGACTTTATTTCCAAAGTCATGGCTGAATATTTAGCTGGTTTTAACAGTCTAGAAGAGCAATAACTGCAACAACGCGAGATTTCAGAGCGAGACTTCTTCTCACTCCAACAATGAGGACTATCTCGGTTGGACCCTTTCTGTAATGATTTCAGACACTTAGAGTAACAATCTCAGACTGAGTAGCAAGAAAAAACACTTTCAGTGGACATAACTTTGACGGTCAGAGTTGCCCCTAAGTATTGCGTTGCAGCCATTGCAGCCGTGTCGCGGCTATCGGCTGAGACTATTTACTGGACCAATTCCAAAACCTTTGGTAAGCATGAATCATTTACACACCCAAATATGTAAACATAAAGCCCAGGTTTAAAAAATACTGGAATCTCCCTTTAATATTTACAACTGCAAACTTGATAAAGCATTGTAAAAACTCTTAATGACATATTAACATATATAATTGCACACCTGATGGTTTATTTGAAAGTATTTAGTATTAGAAAGCATTTATTGATGGATTCTAAATTCTTCTTTCTCTGATTGTTACCAAACAGAAATGAAAATATATCTTGTTTTTTAAATGTCCTGACAAAATATTCAGTCTTTAATGAGTGTAACTGATCTACAAATCATTGGTATGTTATTTATTAACCATTAGAAAGCCATTAACTTTCCTTTGTAAAGGATTCCTGAAGGCTGCGTTATTAAAAAGCGGGAGCCCATTTTTAAATAATGGCAACCCAGATACATTTTTTTTAGGATAGGCTACAACTCGGAATATCTCAGCAAGTCTACCTGCACACTGATAAATTGCATTAAATAGCCTACGGCAGACGTAGTCATCATTTAAACTCACTACGAAACAGTTGAAGTCAGTATTAGTGTTTTTCTTTTTTTTTTCTTTTTTCGTGCGGGTGGGTTGTTATCGCGAGGAACTCTGGAGCTCAAGAGGTGAAATGAAGCGAGAGTGTTTTTCTACGTCGACGCACCCAGGGTGGCATCGAAAGAAGTACGCCTGCAGACTCTATTGGCTTAATAGGAACATCGACTACAAATATGCTTTAATCAATATAATTGTATGTGTGTGTTTTATTTTTATTTTTGTATATCTAGCCCGGTTGCCTCCGCGTTGACGACGCTGCTCGTCACACATCTGTAGCCGCTGGAATCCCGTTTTCAGCACCTGGACAGCTCCCGGTGCGTGAACCTCTTCTTATTATGGGGCACATGGAGTCCCTGGTGTGATTGTGGGGGAAGCCCCTGCAAGCACATTATATGCATCCCTCCAAAGATGTCGTTATCAGCCTGATTCAGTGACAGCCTCGTCGTCTCCGCAGAAGGATGCTGCTTTCGTTCCGGAGTAGGTGTTTTCGACGTGCGCTGTCTTCTGAGAGGCGATACGGGTGCTTGGCCAACGCAAATTTCAGGGGAATCGCAGCCTACACACAGCAAGATCCGAGCTGCCCTCACACTGAACATCATCATCGGCGAGGAGGGAGATATCGCCATCATCATCATCATCACTGCGAGGGCAAAGGAGTCACGACCACACTTGTACACAATGTAGAGCACGGAAACGTAAGAGGTTAGTGCTATCCTTTGTGCGTCTTTTCGAGTCGGTTGTTGATTTAAAGTGCACTGGGTTGTATTGGCGTATTGGTGCTGTGGCCTCCAAGCACAGTGGATGTTAACAGCACCCTAAGTGTTCGTGTAGCTGCACGATTTGGTGGGAAATAACTGCAAATGCATCTCAGAAAGTGGACAGAAATAGCCCACGTTGCTTTTTCTTTTGGTGAAATGAAATGGTGAAAGAAATGCAACACTTTGCAACACTTTAGATGCCATGTGTGAAATTCGACCTCTCTGACACTGTCCAGAAACACTTTGCTCTGCAGTAAATGACCACACACACACACCTTTGATCGCACATGCCTTTCTGATCACATCCAGTGATTCCTCGCAGAAAGTGATTCGTATTTTGGCCATGTTAACCTCTCTCTGCCCATTTTACGGCCAGAGTAATTCCTTCTTTTCCCTGAGTGTTATGCTAATGGGCATGTTTTTTTTATTGTGCTGCAGTGAAACAGTGTCACTCTCAGCCCTTGAATGACCCAGGCTGATTTATCCTGAGTAGCATTTAATCTGCTGTGCTTCACTACATTACTGTGCTGTGGTCTCCTGAGGCTGTGAATGCTGACTCCTCACCTCTCCATGTCTGAGGGCTTTTTCACTGCGCCTCTGTACACACACACACACACACTACCACAAATCTATGAAATACTGTGCAAACCATGAAGACGTAAACTCGTCTAATTCGTCTCTTCTTGACAGCTGATTCAGCCTTGCAGCACTTGACTGTGACTTTCCTGTCTGCTCATTGTCATGTCCATTCCCTGCAAAGCAGCTGGAGTGGACTTTCACAGAACGAACTTGGACATCAATGGCTCTCTATCCTGTGGCTCAAAGAGCTAGCATCCTGCTGTACTTGCTATGCAAGAGGTGTGATGTTCCACAGCCCCCTGATTCACAGAGCAGGGCATATATTGGAGGAGATTTAAAATCCATTACCGTTTAGTGCTCCCCAGGAAAATAGTTGAACAGCACAGTGAAATTGGAGTGAGGACAGGACTCCTTCAAGAAAAGATATAAGCACTGATGCTTCATTAATAATTTTGCTCGCATTTGTGTTGTACTACTGAACTGTTCATAGATATTTCATGATTTTGAGATCAAGTGTTCAGATTTAACCTTGGAAACAGCAGTTGACAAAACAATCTACCTTCAAGGTCTTGTGATCGGTGTTCTGGACCTCACAATCATATCTCACAATCTTCCTCAACAGATGGAGATAAAATGCTTCATGATTTACTTTTTCTGTAGTAACTCCATTCTCAACTCTCTTGTATTTTCTATAGGTGTGGTCGGAGCCAGGTCTCTGCAGTGGTGAAATCACATTTTACACTTGGGGTCATTAAGCGTGGACGTCTTATTTGCAGCAACAAGACCTCGACATGAGCAATCCCCAGTGAGTACGAAACCTCGTTTGAAACCATGTCTGAGAGAGCGTGAAATCCTAAATCTCTATTTATGTACACGCAAGTCTTATGCAAAGGGCATCTCAGCATGGTAGGATATGATATTCTCACGCCTCTCCTGTGAATGACTTTGAGCAGAGATCAGCGGGAAAAGCGGAGCTCGGCCTCGTCCGCCTTCTCCGAGAGTGAGAGAGCGACCGGCCATCTCCAGTCTCAGCTGGCATCTCTTAGCATTCAGGAGGGATGTTCACTTGTCATCTTCTCTTATTAATAATTACTCCGTGTGTGGTCCTCCAGACAGGCCCTGCATTCTGATGACAGCCAGGGTTGAGGCTAAGAGAAGGGGGAAAAAGAGAGGGAGCAGGGGAATGGAGTGGAGTGGGAGGAGGTGGAGTGAAGTAGAGTGGAGTGGAGTGAAGGGTGAATGCGAAATGGGTTCAGTCAGCTGCATCTTCTGATTAAAGGCACAGGATGCTGCTCCCAAACAACAGATCTCAGGTCTCAAGGCCAGTATTTAATGCAGCCGATGGTTGATTACAAGTCCAGTTGAAGGAGAGCATTGGTGCAAAAGATCCGTAACCAGATGATATAGAGAATATGTTGACTGGTAAGTAGTACCAAGGCATGATTTAATGCTGCTGAATGCCGGTGTCTCTCTGTGAAGTGACAGATGGGAAACTCTCATGCAGAGAAAGGTCTTTGGAGTTATTTTCACCCTTGCTCTCTTAGACATGATGCTTGTAAATCCTCCCTCCCTCCCTCTCTCTCTCTCTCTCTCTCTCTCTCTCTCTCTCTCTCTCTCTCTCTCTCTCTCTCTCTCTCTCTCT
>JBBPCS010000917.1:8356294-8401469 GCA_037974645.1 Hollardia meadi | reverse complement strand
AGGGAGGCTCTGAATCTGTATGCAGAAGAGTGCCGTCTGCTGAAAAATATTGAGAAGAATGGTGATAGAAAAAGGAGCCGAGTCAAGGTTGAATACACCTCTGGATTTGTATATCTTGACGTTTCTTGTGTTTTATTGATTTGGCCTTGGATGCTGCCTGTCAGACCCACACATTGTATTACATTTTAAAGTAACACCATAACAAGAGCCACCATTTATCTTTGTAACCAAAGCTCCTCTAACTCCCCCCCATCTCTCACTCCCTCTCCCCTCCATCAGGTCGAACTGGCTGAAGCCATGCTGTGGGCGAAGGGCGGCGCTGTGGCAGGTCTGCCTGCTGTCGGCGGGCTTCAACTGTTTCCTGGTGACCTGTGTTGTTCTGGTGGTGCTGCTGCTGACGCTGGAGCTGCTCATAGACACCAAGCTGTTGCAGTGTGAGTGGTAGAAACCGAGACAGTGTGACGTCACCTGAAATAATAAGGATGTGGTGTTTGTGGGCATTGTGCTAGGGGAGGTGTTTGTTATAGTCATTTTCCTGACTTGCAGTATCATTCTTGGAGAGGGAGAAAAGTGGACTGCTCAGCACAGATGTTTACTAATTGTTATAGAAAGGCATTAGGCCATTAGAGGTATAGACTCAAGGCCTGTGACAAAGGGAGAACTCAATTAGCACAAAAACAGAGCTGCAGATAGATCATGTACTCTTGATCTTGTGAGACTGAGGTGCAGTTAAGACGGAAGAGTCTGGCAAGAGGATTAGAAGCAATGAAGCAAAGAATGAAGAACAGAAAAATATAAAAACATTTTCTCACAGTGTGACAAAAATCTGTTGTAGAAATACAAATTTCATGGTGTTTCATCAATTAAGAATAGGCACCGAATAGGCACCATAACACGTTATATTCGACCAATATACTGTAAATGAGCAGCAAACACTCACCTGCTACCTACTTTTTCCTGACAAGCTGCCTTCATCACAGCCACTGATAACATTGACGGTGTTAGTTTGAAAATGCCCAAATGAAAACAACATAGAAAGTCAACACTGAAGCACACCCATATACAATGATCTGCTATATTGTACTAGTATACAATAATACACAATGATAATACTTGCTGGAGCGAGACCAATAAATCAGCCAGGCCAGTATATCAGCCAGTACTAGTTTTGTGCAAGATCTATTGTTATTGGTATATATGTAAGCCAAGTCGGTTAATTTTATCAACTGAAAGATGTCGCCTTGGGTCACAACTTTTTTTAAAATGTAGGGTTCTTTCCTCTAAAGTTTTTTTGTTTATTGATTGAATTGATTGAACCATGAGATTGCTTTGAAGGTAGGGAAACAATATATATACACTATACTATACTACAATGTGTAACACTATGCTATAAATTATGATGTTTAATCGTAATATAATTCAGGACAGGTTTTTTTGGGGATCTGACAGAACACAAACAGATGCAAAACATGTATGTAAGCATGTGCAGAAGGCTTGCAAATTCTTACTGCTAACTGCTAATGTGGTCTTACTGTATGTGTGTGCTGTATAATGACTCTGTGTCACTGATAATCTATCCTGGGACCTGAGGGTCTGATCAATCACGGTCTGGGGAATATAATCCTCCCATTAGCTTTGCACAGTTAACACAAAATGTCAGGTGGTCGAAATACCACTGTGACCCATGTCACCTCAGTCTCACCTTCATCTACATCATCTGGCATGGGGTAGATATTCTCATTTATCATAAGTGGAAGGTCAGGGGTCGTGACCTGTTTGATGTCACCTGGTTGAGTGAAGAACACTCGTAGAGGAAATGTCCCTCCAGCAGCATCCAAATGCATTCAAGTCTTTACTGTCCCCCAGGGACTGAGTGACTGACAAGACAGAGCAGACAAGGGAAAATTAAGACAAAGGAGATTAGCAGACAAAGAGATCAGGCAATGCAGAGTTAGCTGGTGGATGAATGTGGGGAGGAAGATGAATGGACTGATAAACAGATCACTGAACACGGCAAACAAAGACAGATGGAGGGAGAGGTGGAGCATGAAAAGGAAATGCCTCAGCTGACACCCGAGTGCCGTTTGAGGCTGTCCACAATTATCCTGATGAATAGACGGGAAGATTCAGACACATGCTTCTATGGTATGTGGCGAATTCATATTCACGATGTTGCTTAACGCCCATGTCTGTCTCTCATTTTTGCCACTTTACTGCACCTTACCTACACAGCAGGTAGCAGCTGTTAGAAACAAACAAAAAAATGTTGCAAGATCCATCTTTCACCCCTTAATGCCACAAAAAAAACTGTTCTTAATAACTTATTCCGCTTTTATTCCCACAGTTAATAATGCATACCAGTTTGCCAGCATTATCCACTGGATCAGCCTGGCTATTCTCTCTGTGTTCTTTGCTGAGGTGAGTCTCTGTCTTTCCCTCGCAGTCTCACTTACAGCTGATGCAGCGGCCTGTCGATTAATGCCATGTTGTGCAGTATGTGGGGCCAGCTCATTAGAATACTAACAACGCCATGAAACGCCCCATGCCCTCTGTCACAGCTTGAATAGAGTCTGATTAGTAGAGGTGAACTTGTGTACAGCTCCATTAACAGTGTGCTTAATGGAAGTGACTATGAAACCTACGTAAGTATTCTGAAAAAAAATAACTTGGCTGCTGTTAAAGTTGGCACATTTTGTCCCTCTTGGGTTATTCAATTGATCTGCAGCACAAACACTTTAAAATGCAGATAGAGCTTTTCTGTGCTGCGAGTTTTAAATAATTTCAAGGCCGCAGGTGTGCTGCATTGATTACCATTTTCTTTACAGCCGGCCACGTTTGTCTTAGCTCCCTACATTTGACCACCCCACTGCTAACTTTGTGTAGCTGGAGTTTATCAATAAAAGCTCTGAGATACACTGATGGGGTAGAAATAGCAGGGGGGCTGGTTTGTAGCTCCAGTGAAACCTTGAATATCTGAAATGAGGATGGGGGGCTAGGGGATGTTCAGAGGAGGAAGAGACAAAGGGAGAGTTGTTTGCCCTTCTCAGCCCTGCTGCATCAGCAGAAGGAGCTAATTGCAGTGCCTCTAATTGTTTGGATGAAATCCTATCGCCCTGCCTGTGATGTGAATGAATGTGATGTCATTGATGAATTACCAGCCAGATGATGAAAGAAATCTGAATCACAATTGCAAAAGCCATTTACTGGGTCTGTCAGGTTTCTTCTTATTGATATATTATTATTATTATGTTCTACTACCCAGTGTGTGCTGCCCGCATCAGCCAGTCTCTCCCCGTTTAGCGGCCATTGTTGTCTTCCATCTCAGCATGTGTGTGTAACCTGCTCTCTGTCCCTCTGTCTGTCTCAGACGGTGTTTCGGATCGTGGTGTTGGGGATATGGGATTACATAGAGAACAAAGTAGAGGTAAGCTCCCATGGGACCCATTAGTCCTGATACTCGAGGCCCCTTTTCACTGCAGTGTCATTCCCTCAATGTCATACCACTGTGGAAGCTACAGAAATAACAGTAAGCACGCGTGTGCGTGTGTGTGTGCTTGCGTGTGCACGGATTTTCTCAGGTGTTTGATGGAGCTGTCATCGTCCTTTCTCTGGCCCCCATGGTGGCCTCCACAGTAGCCAACGGCCCCAGCAGCCCCTGGGATGCTATCGGTCTCATCATCACACTGCGCATCTGGAGGGTCAAGAGGATCATTGATGGTGAGACTGGGAAAGGCTGGGGGGGGCTGACGTCCCCTGCGTCCCGTCCTTTACTGTCAGGTCACAGAGATAGATACTGCAGTGTGCTCTCTGCGGTATCGGCTACATTCAATCTTGAAGTGGCTTGCTCAATTATTTTTTTCTCTCTTTTTTTTTTCTTCATTATTTTCCACCAGACACGATTGTAAATAACGTCTGGTTTGAAGCTCACACAGCAGCTGCTACTTGCAGGTTATTTTATCATGTAGGTGCATACTGAGCATTATAGTTATTGGGAGGAATGTTGTTTTCTTTTAGCAATGTTGCTCCCCCTTGTGGTTTTTAAATATAGTACATTATGTGTTGCCCCTGTACAAACTACACTAAAGATGTCGTTTTAAATCATTAAAATCAAATACAATCAAATACAACACCACCACAGCCGAAAGACACAACCTCAGCCAAACCTGACAGAAGCCTCACAAATGTAGCATTATTTGCAGGGCTATTGTGTCGCTACTTTGTCCACCTTGTGTGCAGTATATTGGTAGTAGTCCCTTGTCATGTGCCAGTGAATTTTGAGAATATGCAAGCTTTTATTTCAACAAACCAGTGGTTGACTTTGATGTTTAGTACAATCATGTGCTACCTAGAAGATCAACGTTCGGAGAGGGAATTTCTTAAAGTCATCATAGCATTCAGTTGTAATTAAAACCGACAGGCACGAGATTAAATGTTTTGTTTGTAGGAAAACTATAATAATTTATATATATTTATATAATATATAATTTCCTGCCACATTGTTTTAGCCTATGTACTGCAAGTGAAGGTGGAGATGGAGCTGGAGATCCAGCAGTATGAGAAGGCCAAGGCGGTGAGGGAGGAACAACTCGACCGGCTCACCCAGATCTGCCAGGAACAGGCAGTATGTCCTCCTATCTATCTCACATCTCTCACTTACTTACAGACCAACAGCTTATAGCTGCATATAAACTGTAGAGGGCAGCAAAGTGCTACCAAAGGGGAAAAAAATAAATCTGTACTCAGAAAGGCATAAAAGATGCTTACAAATTGATTACATTTCATCACTACATAATACTTTTACAGAGGTCTTGTGGATATCAGATAGCTAGCACTGTGCATTACCTCAGCACAATCTATTCACAATTTAATAATGATAGTTCTCTCATTGTTTTTAAGTCGTATTACTCAGTTTAACTTTTTAAGTGTATAGGTGCTCTATATTTCTCAGATGAAGACCCAGATTGTATGAGAGTTTTAATGCAAAATATTAGAGAGATAGAAAATGTGAAGTTTGGCATATGCACACTGTACTGTATTTGTCATGGTAATGTGTGATGCAAGCAATGCAGTAATGTAATTAAACATTGACAACTAAAATGTTTGACATAAGTGCAAGGAATATTATTAAGTGTTATGTACAGTTGTTTGTGTTAAACAGTCCAAAAATGTCTAAAGAAAAAACAAGTTTTCTTTAATCTCTCCCAATTTCCTTTCAGTTCGAAATCAGGCAGCTAAGGGCCCACTTGGCCCAGCAGGACCTGGATCTGGTAGCAGAGCGCGAAGCAGCCATGCAGATCCACCATATGTGGGGCAAGCAGAGCAGCACTTTCCAGGAGGTGGACGGACTGGCCTCTGGGGCCTCTGAGCATCACGGGCCGGCCAAAGCTAGAGAGCCCGGGGGGCCTGCAGGTAACCGTCTGGAACACCCCACTTCATTGCATCATTGTATTACAAGCTATCAAAGAATCCGGGAATCCGGGTTGTGCTTTCTGTGGTGCACTGTGTCCACTCAAAGTGGATGGTTGAAGGCAGAAAGATGGCTTAAATGTTAGCGATGCTGGCTCGTATTGGAAGGTTGCAGGTTTAAATTCTTTGGGCTTGTTGAGAAGATTAAAAGAGAAATCCTTCCTCATCTTTAGCAGCAACACGGATCGGTCAAAAATAACACAATAATACAGATATCTCAACGGAGTGTAACAAATGTAGGCTAGTCTAGTTTCAGAGATCTTAATAATTATTTAAAGTTATTAATAAAGGTTATTTAAAAGCTGCAAACCAGACTCCTCTGCGAATAGTAAACTCTCTCTGAAGCTCCATGCTGGAGGGAAGGACAGTGTCTGAGTAGTGGACATCACACACCGGCACAGTGTTAGGCGTCCTCGTCTTGAAAAACATTCATCTCACAGTTCACATCGAAATTCTGGTGCCACACATAGATGGACTATAAACCTTTCACACAGTGACAGGTCATAACTTACAGGGCTTAAAGCAACAAAGCGCTGTCAGTGCAGATGATGTCAGGGCTCAAAACACTGAGGCTTTTCCTTTATCAAAGCTATAAATCACGGCGCGACCTGCCATACGTCAGAGCTGTGCCTCATACACTCATGTTGTATTGATCATCTGGAGATGGTCCCTGTCATGCAGTTAAGGCTGAACAATGAGCGGCCCCTCTTGGGACATTCATAAAATTAATACGTAAAGCCCAAACATAAATGAATATAAGCCATCTAACAGTCCTGCGGGACCTTGGATAGCACTTAAGAGAAATACTTGAAATGATTTAGGGTCTGTGCAACATATCCACACCAAGGGTTGCTCATTCAGGTAGTGCTAAACAATATGTTGATTGAGCTATTAGTAGATAAACAAAAAAAACAAAAAAAATTTAATTATTGATTAATTTATCACACAATGGAAAACATTTACTCGTTTTACCTTCTGTACTATGGAGATTTTTGATGCCTTTTGGTGTTGGTTTGACAAAACAAGCAATTTAAAGATATCAGATCTTGGGCTCTGGATTAACTTTGATATTTTTCACTACTGTTTCTACATTTGATAGATAGATTGATTGATTAACTACAAATTAAAACAGTTGCATCCCCAAATTAAGGCACCACGAGCTTTAGGGATTTTAAGTTGCTCCTATTTAACATTTATAATCAGTATACAAACGTGATAAATGTTTTATAACACACTGTAATGTAGTTGTAAGCAGATATAAGGGCATTTTTGAGTTTTTTTAATGTTCAGGAATTTATCAGCAATTATAACTTCTTGTATTTTATATTATTGCAACTGTGTTTTTACTACATTATCAGTATTTAGATGTTTATACTTCGCCCCCCACTTAAGGTGGCCCACAGGAGTTTGAATTGTTAATAAACATACAGTATGTCTGCTTACAATTACATAAGGTGTTATATGACCCATTTATTACATGTTTGTATACTGGCCATAAATGTTAAATACTGAGGGTGACGGAAAGCTCACAGTACCTAAATAAAGGGATGCAACTAATTCTTATTTCAATTTTTAGTCATTGCCATTTAATCTATAAAATGTTAAATAATTGTGAAAAATGCCTAAATGATGAATCGAATGATTCCAGAACCCGAGGTCTGATGTCTTCAGACTGCTTGTTTTATCCAACCCAAAGTACTAATTTGACCATTTCTTAAATGAATGCAAATGCATTAAAGGACTTAAAGGATCCAGCGATAACCAAGTTAATTATATTACTGTTAAATTACGTTGGAGTGTGACACTATTGTATCTCTACAGTTTTGTTTAACTTCTTTTATCCTCTTCAGATCACCATGGTCAAGATGACATGAACAACTACATCAGCCAGTACTACAGTGAGCCAAGCAGTGGTGAGCAACAAGATCCTGCTTCGCTCTTTTCTGCAGCCAACGTAGTGCCACGATATTTCAAGGCCCTGTACATTTTGTGTTGTTTTTACAGATATGGGGATCCCAGACCCTGCACGAGTCATCACCACAGCAGCCATAGATGTGCACCTGCCCAACAACCCCAGCCAGCTTCCCTCCTCCTTGGTGAGTGCTGACGCAGTGACGTCTGGCTGCTTGCAGCGCACCGGCAGCTTGGTCAGCGAAGCCTCCAACACAACGGTGTCCCGCAGCAGCTTCAGCGGCCGCCAGCACAGCATCAGCAGCCACACGCTGGGCTCCACCACAGACTGCAGCTCCACGGTGCGCGAGGCCTCCACCTCCACAGATTACAGCGACCAACGCTGCTACCCTCCACCCTACAGCAGCCCTCTAGCCCTGGGCACTCAGCCGCGAGGGAGTCCCAGCGCTGTGGTGCAGGAGCTGCTCTCCTCTCTGTCCGAGGACTCCTGCCTCACCCAGAAGGGCCTGGACCCAGTCAACCTGAAGGCGCCCAGCCCAGCAGGTTCCACCAAAACCAGCCCTGAGCTGGAACACAGGGTCAACATCTACAACAAGAGGAACCAGGAGAGCAGAGTTGGGCTGCACTCCAAGCCCCTCATCCATCTGCAGGGCAAAGAGACTCTTCTAGAAGAGAAATACAGGATGATGGAGCCAGTAGACACTCCAGTCAACCGTCTGTCAGAGACATAAAACTCCGTCTGGCATGTCGAACTTCACAGGACTCGTTCTTCACATCAACGGCAAAAATTAATGCTCTACTAAACGCCGGTGTTATTGGGAGTCACTGGCACATAAACTGTACGTCTGTCAACCTCTTTGTACTGTTGGGATTGAGAATTAACTTATCGGTGCAGCACAAGAATGTGGGGCTGGAAAACTGGAAGAGGCAGACTTGTTATCAGGCACCACTTATCAGGAAATTACATTCACAAAAACAAGTTTTATGTTTTATGAGAAGTTTTACTAAAAGAAACCAGCAACAGGGCTCAAGCCCAAAATGTTCAGACAACTGGTCTGTGCAGAAAAAACAAACAAACCTGGCTTTTGATATGTTAAGTTGTGGTTTGATATCTAGGAAGTAAAACCAGTGAGGGGATGGTGCTGAGGGCTTAGTTCCTCTGATACACTTTGTAGGAATTAAATGGACTGATCAGATCATGTATTGTAGGGCCATTAACTATGAATCACTTCCCTCAAGCTGCAAGACGTGGATTTTTATCACAATGTGTATTGGCTGTTTTGATAGCCGGCCTAGTGTCTCCACACTCACAAAGAACAGTCCTCTCTGACAGGACTGCTGCAGGGTACCTTGGATCAGTCTTGACTCCTTTCTAATCTTTGTCTTTCTATATTAGCAATGTTAACATTTTTATCTAAATTCTATGAGAGGAAAGATTGTGGCCAACTTTTGACTGGTGGATGATTCAGGTGATTTAAGAGTTTTTATCCAGGTGCCATGACTGGAATCTGACCAAATCCAGTTGCGTCAGTGCTTACTGAGATTTTGAAAACTACAGCATGTCCCTCCCACACTGAACTGATTGAAAATCTACCTGCACATGATAGATTTGACATCATTCAGGTCTAAAATTTCTGATTGTAACGTTCAGAAGCTGTGTAAGTATTTTAGGATAGGATCGATAAACATAATAACAGCCAAAAAAAAAAAAATATTGAGGGACCTGAAGCGGAGCCATGATAAAATGTCAAAAAGAAAATTATAGCACGAACCTTAAAAATCAAGACTAACTCTATATATTGTACTGTTAATAGGGATTTTCTATCTTGTCATGGAAAGAGGGCGTTGGAAAAAATAAATCCAATAAAGGGAAAACATGGCAAAAAATGAGAAAACTCTTAGTTGTCATTTTAATACATTATTTCCTGATAGCATCTCAATTAAGCACACACTTGTTACGTTAGCATGACGAGCTACAGCTTCAACAGCATATCAGACACAAGTCAAGCATTCCCAAAGATGCCCTTTACTGTACCGGAACATAAAATACAAATTACAACCACTACAGTCATAACCCCCCACCCCCCACCAGGTAAGTACACCCTTACTCGTTGATATTTAATACTAATATTTATAAAAAAATGTCATTCATTTCAAAGTTGAGAATATTTTTCTCTATCCAGTCAGAGAGAAGATGTTGATGATGAAAATTTTTTCTGAACGCACACAGCTTCAGAAATGTATTAAGGCAGGGGCTCCTGTGGTCACTCTGAAGTCTTCCTTACTGTAGCTTCTGGCTGTGTGATGGAAGTTTGGTGGGACTTTGTTTCTCTTCACTTGTCCAGTGCTTCAGTCATCTCAGGAACAGCCTGAAGAGAAAACAGTGCAGAGACTTAAATATAGTATTCTAGCAACATTTTACAGTGGCAGTACAACAGGTACCAGTAGATATTTTAATAGTTAAGTGTATTTACTGCAGGAATTAGACACTTAAATAGACTTCAATAAATCGTTGAAATCTTTAGGTATTTAGAGGATGTTTAAGACATTTCAATTCTGCATTTAAGTTGAAAAAGCTAATATATATATATTTATATTTATTTATTTATTTATTTATTCCCAGGCTTTACCTGTGGAGGATAAATGTTCACCAGCACCTGTCATTTTCATTCCCAGCATATTCCATACAATTATTTGATTTATGAGTTTATTACAGACACCAATGAGCGCACACCTACTTTCACCTAAGATTTATCAAGACTGCTGCAGGCATACAAACATTTATAACAGTGTTTGCAAGGCTGGCAAGTGCCGAGCAGGATTCTACGTGGAAGGCATCTGGTGCCATCGTCATGCGTCGAGAGCAACTTCAGAACTGAATCATCAGTCACTGTCTGAGTTGGTCTGAGGTATCAATTGTCCATTTGGGGAAAACATAGAAAGCCCATCCATTTTAATCAGCTATCTGAGGAGTGATCACATGTAAGGTGAGCTCACGCAGCAGGTCACAACTCTATTATTACTAATCACTTCTACGGAGTTTGTTAGGACACCCGGGCTGCTCGTGCACCACTGAGGGGCTAAATAAAACATGACCAACAGTGCACACATGAAAATATAACCTACTAGCCTTTCACAAGCAGCACTGGACTCCGGTATTAGTCATGCCAACACTCCTAGCTCACTATCTCCAAGTACCAGCTAGACACACAAAACCAACTAAGTGTGTAAACGGCCTGGCAAGCAGAAGCTGAATACAAACCTGAAGCCACCTTTTCAGGAATTACTCATCACTTTAGCATCTTGTGAGATGCGAATGTGTTTCTCTCTTTGACTGCAAGCTCAGCCACAACTCCCCTCTGATTAATTCAAGGACTTAATAATTCAACAGTTGCACATTTCCATTAGTTGGAATAAGGCATCGTGCAAAATTTATCAGTGGAAAAGAATGTTATATTCTGACTGTCACTCTAGACCCTTAGCTATCAAGACATACGGAGCAAGTCTGTGTATTTGCATGAGTGGTGCTTTTGACTCACTGCTTGGTTGTTTACAAGTTTATGATCATAATGATGTTACTGTAGCAACATCAATCACAGACACAATCCCTTACCTTGAAAAGATCAGCAACCAAGCCATAGTCAGCCACCTGGAAAATGGGAGCCTCTGGGTCCTTGTTGATGGCAACAATAGTCTGAATTTAAAAAAGAAAAAGAAACATGTTTAGCACTTGTACACAACAAAATAATGATTAGGGATGCATGATATGTGTATTGTTTTCAGCTAATACAGATAGCAGATAATTACCTGCTTCTTATGGCTGATACCGATAAGATAAATTCAATAATTTCACATTTTTGTATTTCAAAAAGAAGTTTAAAACCTGTAGTTTCTGCACACCCAAGGATAAGAAAGGCTGACATACTGTAAGCAAAGATGGATGATTTAATATTCCATAGCTGTTAAAACTCACAGACTTTTTCCATCCTCTCTGAACCCTTGTGGAACATGTATTGCAAATTACAAACACGTCTTCCTCTGAAACTGTAAAAAAATAAAACACACTGGAGACGACAGGTTTGGCTCTCGGCTTCCATGTAGCTCCAGTGACTTTACCTTACTGTCTTTCATTCCAGCCAGATGTTGAATGGCTCCAGAGATACCAACAGCAATGTACAACTCCTGTGGACATGAACAGAAGACATTCGGACAAGTGTTTACTGGCTTGTTTAAATGAAGTGTTATGTCTCTGGAAAAGGTACACCTCAGAACTACGGTAGAGCAGAGCTGACTGATGGTATAATGACCACGGGTGTGTAATCAGACGGTGCTGGGGTGAGTGTGCAACAGGTCAGCCGTGTCCAAACCCATTAGGACCGGCTTATTTAACGTTGCAGCTGAGGTCTCAAAGGAGCAAGGCAGCAATTTATGAACACAATAGTGTCGCATAACTGTGGAAAATGCATAAAGCAACCTTTTCCACTAACCAGACAATGATAACAGAATCTGCAGTTTTCCATTCTTACATTATCAGTTTAGAAAGTGTAACTTAAACTCATAAGGACAGTCGAAGAAAGGTACTTAAGGCAATTCCAAGTGAATCTTTTTTTTTTTTTTTAGCTAAAATACCCTTTAAAAAAAATACATTTGTGTGGTTCATCCAGTGTCTGACTGGCATTTTTACGCTACTGCCAAGCTGTAACACACTCTATACAGAAACCAACAACTGTTCAAAGACACCTGACTCCGATTACACAAATAATCAGCAGAGAAGAGATTGTCTTACATGCATCTATACAAAATAAAATGTAAATCCTTTATTGTACTGACTACACTAAACATTTTATACAAATAGGGTGAAAAAAACAAACAATTTATCCTATACTCAATTAACTTAGCCAAATTCAACAAGCTTGTCATAACATTTGGAAAATCCAATTTGGACAGTCTGGCCTGGCCTGAAGCTCTGACCAGACATCCACTGCACTCTGCTTTAATGGATCAGCTAAATCATTTAGGCCCCTAAATGTGCCATCCAGTACATTTTGCAGGGCCTAATGTGTGGATAATCACAGCTGGGGTAACCCAGCTGAATAACATAATGGGAAGTTAACCTTTTTAAAAACGGCAAAGCAGTCGCCCTGATCATACTGAATTGCAAGCATGCTGCGTAAAGGCGAACAGGCATTTGTCAAAAAGCCACAGATTTGTCCACTCGGATACTGCAACTGCGCTTAAATGTTCCCCCCGCCTTCATAAAATGTTTTTGAATTCAACTGTTGTTGCAGTACAAGATAAAGTAAATCCATTTAACCACTTCAGAAAGGAATAACTTACCGGTGCTACAATCTTGCCCGTCTGTCCAACCTGCATGTCATTTGGGACATACCCAGCATCCACCGCAGCTCTGGATGCACCAACTGGAAAAAGAATATTAGGCACTTTAGAATATACCTTAGTAAAACTAAGAGAGCAGCGACTTCTTAAAACAAAATGATAATCCCATTCTACCTGCAGCATTCAGCTTGTCAGCAAGGTCATAAAGCAGCTTGAAGTTATCTCCACTCTTCAAGCCCCTTCCTAGAAAAAGAAAACCCCCTTAGTCTACTTGGTGAAAAAACAAAGATTCGCGAAAAAAAAAAGCATACATGCAAATGAATTCTCTACAATCCTCAACCTTTGACCAACAAAATAGGATCCTGCTGCAGATTTAAATTGCCCAACAATACTAGAATCAATCCAACCTGTAGTTGAGGAATGCTTTGAGAAAAACACACAGAAAGTGGCTAAATGATGGCCTAGCTTTGGCCATAATTTGTAATTCAGAAATCAGAACACAAAAAGATTTCCCACCTCCTGACACCACAACCTTGGCACCGGTCAGCTCGGGACGGTCGCTCTTTGTCAGACTCTGCTCTATCCATTCAGAAACTCCAGTGGGTGAAGCAGCAGCAACTGCAGTCAACAGATCAGAGGATCACAAATGATAAGGACGGACGTTGTATCAAAACTATATTTGTAATGATATCTTGGCACGCGCTGTTTCAGAGCTCTGTGGATGAATGTGTAAGTTACTGTACCATCTTCTGATGCAGCACTTCCACCCTCTGTTGCAGCTGCCTCAAAAGATGTCCCTCTGACTGTGAAGACCTTGATCGCCTCATTACATTTCACAGTGCTGACAGCATTTCCTATATATTAAAAAATATTAACATACAATATTTAAAAAGCAAATCATCAATGTCAGAGCAAAATTCTGTTGCAAAAATGAGAAGTGTTTAAAAAACACGTGTCAAATCCAGGTATCATGATTTAACACTTTACGCTAATTTATAAGAAGATAAAACAATTGTTACTTCTCTACCATAACAACAGAACTTACCAGCATAAATGGTTCTGACAAAAGTGTCTGGAGACTTGATCTCAATAATATCTGAAATTGGAGCAACATCTAACTTTGCAGCCACTCTGGGAAGCAGGTTCTACAGAAAAGGAAACAGTGAAAAAGCAGGAAAATATGCACTGATCAAACCTGAAGAAGAGAAGGGCACTATGGTTCATAAACTGACAGAAATGATGGGAACAAAAAAGTTTTGAGAATTTGTTGGTTATTATCTTCTAAAATAAAAATATTTTAAACAGGAATTTAAAGCAGGAACTGAATTTTCAGGACTGAAATGTACAATATATAGTAGAAGACTTCTCTCTACTCAGTGATTAGCATATAAATGCATATAAAATTATACATTAAAATGATACAGGTAATGCTTTTGTCCATTACTTACCTTTCCGAAGGCAGACGCACCTGCACAGATGTGGGTGAAATTAAATTGCTTTTGTGTTTCCAGGATAAGTGGAGTCAACTCCTCTGAGAAAAGAAGAATAAAATCAGAAAGCTGAAACAAAATCAAGAATAGGACTGCAGCTGTGCTGGTTCTAACCAGCTTAAAACGTATGAGCGAGGAAATCAAAGGATAAGTGTATCTCCCATCCCTCAGTTTGTACTGCAAAGATGCCCTTGTGCAAGTCAAGCACTACATCATCCAGCTGTGAATATGTGAGACTGTGCATTTATGAAGCAGGTTATTAGCATGTTCAGTATGTATTTGCTCTTTGAGTAAAAGTTAAACAAACAACAGTAATCAACTTTCCTTCATGGTACTTACCTGGCAGAAAACCTTTATAAGAATCATGTTGAGCAACCAGAACCTTCTTCACACCTTGTACTTTGCTGATTTGCTCCACAACCTGAAAAGATATACAACTTTGATTCACTATACTACATTCTTTACTATCATAGTGTTTGCTTATCTGTATGTTAAACCATTAAAAATGTATATGTAAATGATATCACAAATACAACATGTTTAGTGATCCTTCAAGCAGATCAATCTAAAATCCTTTGCCTACCTTTGCACAATCTGTTCCGGCAACCAGACATGACACCTCTCCACCGAACTTACTGGCAGCAGTGATGGCATTGAGTGTAATAGGGGTCAGCTTGTCATTGTTGTGCTCTGCAACCACCAAGGTGCTTTGAAACCTTTGGAGGAGACCAGTCTGTTGGAGAAGTTATTTGAATTAATAAAAACAGAGAAGAATAGAGCTGGGCAATGTATCCATTTAAAACAGAAAACAAGTTTTTCTTAATCGGAAAACATTTTCATGAATTAATAAATTAAAAATAAAAGCTAATTAGAAAATCAAAATAACTGAGAAAGATTTAGATTTCTGGTCTTGTCATTTCTGCTGGCACGCTTGATCCTTTAAGTTCACATTTGATCAAGAATATATGATCTTTATTTGTTTTTTATTGTAATATCACTAAACTCTAGGAATGAATTTGCTTTATATTATTGATCACGATTTAAGCTCTAAGAAAATAATATCAGCTTTGGCTTTGTTGTGAGACTCTCATGCTCTCTCACCCCTTCCCCCCTCTCTGGAGGAGAACACGTAGGTTAACGGGGCAAACAATCTACAGTACAACCTCTGAAACAGCTGCATCAAGGTCTGTCAAAGTAAAACAGGATAATACCAGCCTCGTCTGGACAGGAGTGAACACCGTCAGTTTATAAAGGTCATTCACGTTAAGTCAAACAAATAGGAAAAAAAACATAAAATACCGCATGCTAATTGTTCAACCATCAAATATTATACACACGAGATGAAATATTTTGGGTAACACCCGCTGCATCAATGATAATTCTGAAGTTTTGTAACACTTGTTTAACGTTTCGTAACCGCTAGGCTAGCTATGCTAACACCAGCTAGAAATAGCTTAAACAAACACTGTTAAGTTAAGATTCTTGTTATATCACGGTGTGTACGGTTATTAGGTCAATCTCAAAATAAGTCACCAATGCTGTCACATATTCAAGATAGTACCACCTGACGAGCACGACCAGCATTTACTAACGTTAGCTACGTCTAGGTTAGCAAGCTAGCCAGCTACAAAATACTGCACAAAATAAGCAAGATAACTGACGTATTTCACGTTCTTAGTCTGCTATAAATCAACAGATCAATACAATATCAGTGCATGTTGTCAACTGTCACACTCTTACCAACTGTCTTAGACTTGTTTTGTTTAAAGCTCTGTTCATCCTGACTCTTGAAGGCTGCGTGTTCTTTAGTGCTGCAGAGAGAGAGAACTGTGTCAAAGGTCGTCCGACGAGTTCTCGCGAGACTGACCGACCAAGAACAATAATGTCCGGTCACATCTCTCTCTCTCTCTCTCTCTCTCTCTCTCTCTCTCTCTCTCTCTCTCTCTCTCTCGCTCTCTCTCTCTCCGACATTCAATTAAACAGTAGCTCGATGTTTTATGATAATAAGTTACACATGGATACATTCATGATTAAATGGTTCATAACAGTCAAGTTCTTCAGCTTTAATTTCTCCCAGTATAGGAAGACATTTTCAACTCCGCTTCAGGTCTAGGTATTACTGTTCTTCAGCCTATTTTCTTAATTGACCTATAGTGCTACTGTTACAGCCTAGAGTCTCCAGTAGTCCTTTCAATCTGTATAATTAAACCGAGATAAGTAGGCTAGGACTAGAAGTAATATTAGCTTTATTTCACATAGCCTATATTATTAAATATCACTACACATATAATAGGCTCATGTAAACAATCAAAATTAATTTCTCATCAGATTTTATTGATGTGTTGAAAGGTCTTTTTGTTGAATTTTAAATCAATAGGCTATTTCAATATACAGTAAAGCTCACATCTCAGTGTCAAATAGGCTTGGCTATTTAATAGGCCTATAAAAATCATAAAATGTTTTGAGTGAGTTCTTGGCTCTAACCTCTCTCTCGATAATCTATATATTTGAGGAAATATTTACAGACCAGCATAAAAAAATCTGGTCTCTTAGTATATTTGATTCAATAGGCTAATCACCTTTGTGTTAGTAACATACCGTCAGGTGTCATGTGACTGTCTCTCTCTGTTGTGAGGCTCTCTCATCCCCTCCCTCTCTCTTTTACATATTGAATCTTGATCAATATGTACATATGTGTATGTGACAGTAAAGTAATTAAGAGTCATCCATCGGGTCTTACATATTCAGTGTTTATTTATTTATTTGTTTATTTATGGATAATCTACATTGCAAAAGAAAAAGATCTATGCTTATTTCTAAATTGTGCATAATATTAATCGTTCTTTGGATCCAAGATCTCACATGATATTTCATCCAGTAGAGGGCTCTCTGCAGTAATTTGAGTTAACTAGGGCCTATAGTCAATTAAATAAACCAAAACAAACAGTACTATTTTTAAAACATTTTTTCCCAATAAACACTGGCATCCAGTTATTATTATTATTATTATTGATACTTAATAATAATAATAATTTCATAATTAAACACATGATAACCAGTGATATTAAAATAATTTAAAATTTTCAACATTACTATTCGATGGATTTACTAGAAAAACCCAATATCATTGTAATAGGCTATAAGATATTGACAAGCATAAATTAACCTAAACAACAGGGGCCGATCGGCAAATATATGATATGATGCATAAGAACAATAACAACAACAGCATCTAAAGTCACACTTCATATCACATAGTAAGTCCTTATTTGAGCTGTGTGCTTACAGGAAAAATTGTTTGCGCTTGGGAAATAGAGATCTGCAGACAGCGCGCTGCATGGGACAAAAAGATAAAAAAAAAAAATAAAAAAAAGTCTCACAGCCAGTCCAAGGAGCTAAAACAACAACAACAAAAAAAAGGAGCAGGGGTCCAGGAGGAGATTTGCATGGGCACCCTCTCCCTGGACCCACAGAGGTCCAGGTTTGCAGACGTCACTGGTCGAGGATCTTTGCTTTCTCTCCACCTCTCGGTGGAGGAATACAAGTTTATCACCCAGCCAGGGACGGGACGGTCTCCTCTGCGGCTCCTCTCCTCCGTCTATCGGCGTGCACCGGGCTACTTCTCCTGTATGGTGGATATCCTGTTAAATACTTCTTTCTTGGATGATATGGGGGATCATTCAAAAAGTAAGTTATTCCTCTTTTTACTCTGATATTGTGGGGGTATATTTGTAGTTTTTCTATTTCATATTTCCGGCGTGTAGTCTCTTTAATTTGACGAATAATCGCTCGATTAATTTCGAAGTTTGTAGATTAATATCGAATATTGCAACAAAGCAAATCTAAAAAAAAGTATTCTAACGAAAACCCACTATAGGCTAATATTCATATGATATCCTTATAGCCTATATTGTAGCCTAATTATGTTGATCGTGCGTTTAAATTGGCCCATAGGTTATTTGGTGACATTTTTAGCTCCTGTGGCTCCATTATTATAATTCTGTAATACATTTGAAAATACGTGTGTTTGTTTTGATACGTGCGCACGTACAAACATTTTCTCTCCTTAAGCTTAAGAGGTGAATGGGGGTTTAACTCGGATGTCATGGGGATTAAAAGACCGCACAGTGTTACATTAATGCACCCCCCCACCACCACCCCACCCTCTCTCACACAGAGAAGTCGGGAATCGCAATGTGTGTGGGCTGTGGAAGTCAGATACACGACCAGTACATCCTGAGAGTCTCCCCGGACCTGGAGTGGCATGCAGCCTGCCTCAAGTGTGCAGAGTGCAGCCAGTACCTGGACGAGACCTGCACTTGCTTCGTCCGAGACGGAAAGACTTACTGTAAAAGAGATTATGCAAGGTAGGAGTTCAGCAGAGATTTTGGGGTAAATTCCGACATTTTAGAGGTCATGTGTTGTTGTGCTGTTGAAAAGAAAGCGATGGATATGAAAGGAGAAAACTGAGGTTAAATGAAATATCCCAATGACGCATCAAACGTGTCCGTAAAGTGTAAATAAAAGTGCGTACAATCACGAACAGCAGACTGAATCAGATTGCACTGCAGGCATTCACTTTTCTTTTGTGAACATTAGTTCTCAGCTTCTTTTGCGCTTCTTTTGAGTGGAACATGAACTCAACATCGGATGCGTTCAAGTCAATAACTTTAGGGCCGCTGCATGAGACCAATCGTCTCCGTGCTCCTTTCAGGTTATTTGGCATCAAATGTGCAAAGTGTAACATGGGCTTCTGCAGCAGCGACCTGGTGATGAGGGCTCGGGACAACGTCTATCACATGGAGTGTTTTCGGTGCTCGGTTTGCAGCCGACACCTCCTGCCAGGGGACGAGTTCTCTCTGCGGGACGATGAGCTGCTGTGTCGGGCGGATCACAGCCTGCTGGTGGAGCGGGCCTCTGCAGGGAGCCCCGTCAGCCCGGGGAACATTCATACCAGACCGCTGCATATCTCAGGTGAGCCGCCAGCTGGTTTATTATGAAGCCCAAAATCGTGCAACTTTTATTATTTTTATTTTATTAGACTGATTTCTTGCCCAAAAAAAGAAAGAAGTAAACTGGCCGAAATAATAGGCTAACATGGGCTATATTTTGTGTGCATAGGCTTACCCTGTAAAATAAGTAAAATGGAGTCAGACATGTCATTATTGCTAAGTGACAATTTTATTCCAGAGTAGGCTATAGAGTAGCCTAAATTTGGTAGGGTCTATAGCCTAATAGTTTCATATACTGGTGAGAGCTGGAAATTATTTGTTAATGTCGTAATTTAAGTTGCTAGAATTAATTGAAGACATAAAATTTTTTATTTATTTAGACTAGCCTAATTGTTTTGGCTTTTTTTTTCTCCTCAGGTACAGTTTCGGTCCGGCATCCTCCTCATCACCGAAACCACGTCCACAAGCAGTCCGAGAAGACCACCCGGGTCCGGACGGTGCTGAACGAGAAGCAGCTCCACACTCTGCGGACCTGCTACAACGCCAACCCGCGACCGGACGCCCTGATGAAGGAGCAGCTTGTGGAGATGACCGGCCTGAGCCCCAGGGTGATCCGCGTCTGGTTTCAGAACAAGCGCTGCAAAGACAAGAAGAGGTCCATCATGATGAAGCAGCTCCAACAACAGCAACACAACGACAAAACCGTGAGTTCAGCATGTTTTCTTGATGCATGATCAGGTCCGTGCAGGCCTAACTTAAGCTTATATAGCTCATCAAAAAGTCTGTGTGAATGAGCGCGTAACCAAATTGGGCAAATGACTATTGCACACAAGATAAAGAAAGAAAATAAATAGCAATAATGCTAGCAAAAAACAGATTTAGATTGATATTTAAAGGGCTGGTAGCATAACATAAACACTAGCCTATTTAGACTGATAATTGTGATTTGAAAAATATCAAATTAAAACTAGGATAATTCGTTCTAAAAATCGTTGTAGGTTAATACCATCAATGACACCACTAAAATGTTTTCGTTTTAAATAGCCTAGACTTGGCCTATGGGTAGTAGGCTATAGACATTAGCCTATAGCCTATGTTTTCATAAATCAGAAAATAATTAGGCCTATAAATGAAATTATTTCTGGAATTTTTTTTCAGTATTTGTTGGGCACCTTTAAAGGCTTAGGCTACGTTTATTGTATTTTTTTAGGGGTCAGTTACATTTCTATAATTTTCTGCATTTTTTTGGTGGTTGTTGTCGCGCAAATATGTCTCTTGGTTCCCTCATAGTGACAAAAAAAATGTCTTAATTTTCCTGTGCATCACGCACCCTCCTTGCATGCAATCTTCTTGTGCCTAAAGAGCAGAATATCCTTTATTCTAAAGTGTCCATGCAGACCACATCACATGGCCAATATTTGGACGCACTCTCCTCTTGCAGAATCTGCAGGGCCTGACAGGCACAGCGCTGGTGGCAGGCAGTCCAATCCGGCACGACAACACCGTGCAAGGGAATCCTGTGGAGGTGCAAACCTACCAGCCACCGTGGAAAACCCTCAGCGACTTCGCCCTGCAGAGCGACCTGGACCAGCCCGCCTTCCAACAACTGGTAGGCTATATTACATTACAGGCTTGGTAAATTCTATTTAAAACAAATGATAGCCTTTTAAAAAAATAATACAAAGGGGCTGCTGGGCTTCACACACGAGAGAAAAAATACAGAGAAAGGAGACGGATTTGTTAAGGTTCATTCATAACAAAGAATGATTGAGTCAAAGCTGATGGTCTAATTAAGACGCCAGTTTTGTAACTGATGATGATGACGACGATGGGCTTCATTTAGTTACAAAAAATTAATCAGAAAACAATTCTTCCATTTAGTAATCTTACAAACTGATTCAAATTGTATTGACGCCTAAAAGGATCAAGTGCAACCAAGCGGTCGAACGTGCCAAACATTTTCTTAACCTTGGATAGGCCCCCACGTGGAGTCACTGGATACGCTGATGGGGCCTCGTGATATTTACAAGACTGATAGATAGATATTTTGTCATATGTTTTTAATAGATAGGCCTATAACAAAAGAGAAATGCGGGCTGATTATTTCCACATCCATCTGGAGATCTCTTGACATTACAGCATGGCTCTCTAAGCACATTCACATGTTGACATGACTATAACTGGGTGTCCTGTGAGAAGTTTGGAACCAGCAGGGATAGACAAGCTGTTAAAAAAAACATATGCTATATATTTTTAATATTTTCTGACTCCCCCTGTGTCCTCCGGTAGGTGTCCTTCTCTGAATCGGGCTCTCTGGGAAACTCCTCGGGCAGTGATGTGACCTCTCTGTCATCGCAGTTACCGGACACACCGAACAGCATGGTGCCGAGTCCCATCGACACGTGAAGAAGAGGCCTCGAGGTCAGCTGGAGCCCTCCGAACGCGCACCCGCGTCCTCTGCAGGGACGCGCAGAGACAGACCTCAGTGACATTCAATTAAAATAAGAAAAAAACGACCTCAAGGACCCGGATGGATTATACATTCAGGTGTCGACTGGAGGATTGACTATTCCCTTTACATTTAGGCATTTTTAGCCTGACTTACTCAATGACACTTCGTCAGGACACACAGGTGATGTTGGACATTCTGGGCTTCTACTTGCCTTCTACCATGATGCCAATGCCGGAACTGGCCATAACGCGGTCAATTAGTTCTGGGATTCAAACACGTGAGCCTGTTTTGGACCCTGAACGTCAATGCTTACAGTATGTTTATCAGGAAACCCACAATACAAACTGTGTAGATAGATGTGCATGATTTGTAAGTTTCAATATCGACTCTTGTAAATGAATGAAACAGATGATATGCGCATTGTTTGCGTTTTCTCCCCCCCAAAAAACATAAGTTATTATTATTTATTATGCGGACAGACATAGCCGATCTTGTCAATAAAACAATAGTTAAAAACTGAGGCTTGCATGCAAAATTCATTTGTACCGTAAACCTTCATTAGCCTACCTGCTGCTTACCCGTGCTTCCCAGCTTATACACTAGGCCTACAATGAGGGCCATTTCACACACACACACACAAAAAATCTAAAATATAACTATTTATAAAAGAATTGGGCCACACATACACATTTGGGCAGTGAGAAAATGCATATTTAAGTGTTACAGGTGTTCAGAAGCCAAGATTTTTGGGTGACCTACTCCCCCCAGGAAGCTGCAAACCCTGAGGTAGCCTAGAAACCCTGTTTATATTTAGGCCTGCTCAATTTCTGAGCCAAGTGGATCAGTGACTGATGGCTGACGAGATATTAACTATTTGGCCTACAGGTCACTGAATCAAACACAATATGCCGAGGCGTGTTTAATTCGCCTCCTCATGGTTTCCTTTTTTCTGGCCCTTCAAACTGCCTGAGCCAAAAATGTTTTGTTCCCGCCAGTAATAAAACAATAAAAATGGTCTTATTTAGACAAATGTCATAGTGCCATACCAACCTGAGACCTATGGTTACAAGTCTAGACAGAGGACAGGCAGCGGCGGCCGCTTATCTGCATCTGGCATCACCTGCAAAGGATACACTGAATGGACCCAAAACAAAACGCGCAGACGCGCAGCGCTGAGGGGACTCCCAGCCTGCGGACGCATCCTGGCGTGTCTTGGGTTTATTTTCATTCCAGTAGGAATCCTGAACGGCAAATAGCCGCTGGACAAGAGAGCATGCAGGTCAAGCCTGGACTGACACACTACACCTCAACAATTTGTTAGGGAGGATCGGCTTTTATCAGTGAAATGGGAGTCTCACTGAAATTCAAAATCCTGTTAAGTCTTTAAAGACATGCTGATATACTAAATCTTTAAACTGCGTGCAAGAGTATCACACTAGCAACAATAGGCTACATTTAAGAAGAAAATGATTACTATATAAGGCTGTCTAGTAGTGACATATGGTCACGACTAATTTTAAAATACTGTAAGTACACATATTGTGCAAATTTGAAAGGCGATACCTATTTTATTGACTCTTAAACATTAGGTTAAATACCTGGTACCTGGTTTCAGCATCAACAGTGCCTTCAAACTATAATTTGGGCAAGATTAAAATTCTCTGGTTTGACAAAATGCAAAGGGCTGTTTTGTAAATTTGAGTTTTTTCTTTTCCCCCCCAACATATTTCTGTAGCATAAACATTCAGGCTGATTGTCATATGCATGTGCTGAATTATGCTATGGTTATTGACTATTTACAATAACAAACTCTATCACTATATTTTGAATATTTACCAATCAATAAACTTCTAATAATCATTACAGGGCAGGTATAAAGGAAGATTGCATCCTTGAAGCAGCCAGACAAACTGGTGGTCCAAAAGTAGATTCAGAAGTTCTTGGAAAAAAAGACATATACTTTTTTAAACGCCCGAAAAACCCTGTTTTTCTTGTGGATGTCAAGTCTGTGAGGACAAGCTCTTATATCTCCATGTTTGTTTGAGATTCAATTATGGAATTTGTTTTCTTAAATTGCATTTGTCCATCAAATGAGCCCAAATTAGGACAACTGACAAATATTTACCACAAAGCCAAAAAACAAAACAAAACAGTTTAAATGTTGTTTGTTCAGTCATACTTTAGTGAAGTCGAAACATACTGAAGAACAACGTTACATAACCGTAAGTATTTTATATGATAAAGGTAAATAACTCAGTAAATTACATCAACTTGTGAATGGCTGGACAGAGACAACAGGAGAAGAAAAAGATGTCAACTTGAAAAATATAACTCTTTTTGCAATCAAGGCAGGTCCTCTAACTTGTAACTGGCAATATGTAAACTAGAGATAACATTCTGGTCATTCACATTCCAAAAAAAAAACAAACAGACAAAAACAATAAATTAACACAAACAATATTGATGAAAATACTTGGCAGATTATAAATTACAGTATAAGTAAATGTTTCAGGTGTAGATCAACACTGTGGAACCATTTCAAGAACAAAAAGAGAAACAAATAACTTGTTTAGACATTAAATGGAATAGTTGTGCATGTCTTCTGATGACAACAATGTACAAACAAGACAATTTGTGCAAATTTCTCATAAACATCAATCTGATTTCCAAGAAATCAAAACGAATGCACAGAAATCAAATCAAATTTTATTTGTATAGCGCATAGTAGGTCTAGACCACACTCTTTACTATTAGTTATTAATTATTAATATACAGTACTAATGTAGAGTACAGTATAAGGCTTCACAATCTTTACATTTGACAAAGTTTGCAGACTTTAAGTCGCCACAAAAGAAGAACCCCAAAAAATAAATCCCAAAACAAGTCCACATAGAACTCTTTTTTTGTTGTGTTTATACTGTGTTTATCCATTCTGAGGACAGTGTGCGACTCCATCAGTCTTCCTGCTTTTTGAGGAAAAACTGCAGCGCCGAGTCCCACTGATCTCTTGGGAAGCGGTTAGACAACTCGCAGTAATCCAGCGGCTGGGAAACTTTGCACAAAAAGAGAAGAACAAATACATTACACCGCTTGTCCAACAGAAATCCTTTTATCCTTCTAAATGTGGCAAAAATCGGACTTTCACCAAAACAAGCTCAACGTGTACTGAGGGGGATCTCTCCCATTTTTTTCTGTTTATGCATTTATCAGAGAAACATACCTGCTTGCTTTGTTTTGTTGTCTGACTCGGTCTCATTTGCAGCACAGTCCTATAGGAGAATTAATGAGAAGCATTAGTGCCTACTATTAGTGCATACATTGTACAAAAAAAAAGAAGAAGAAAAATTTAAAGTTGCCACAGCATCTCATGGTAATTTACTAATCAAAGACATTTTTTTTTGGAGTGTAATGGGTATTAAAGAACTGTCCAGGATCAAATTGTTTTACTCCGAGGAATGTTCTTGAGGTTAACTCAACAATGAGGGCAGCAGGGCGAGACACCATGCATTATTGCTTTGTTTGAAAGAAATGACAATGGCTTGTCTCTCTTTGAATGGAAGTTAATCTGTGTCTAAACAGTGGTGGTTGCAGAGTGGTGAGGGGCGGGTTGTCAAGAGGAAGATGAAGGAGACAAGCTGTTTACTGGGAGTTGGACCAGTGGCAGGTAAATCCACTGTGAAGGAAGCCATTTATCTTTGTAAAAGCCTTCCTGTTACAGATTCACCGGGCCCCAGATGAGCGATTGTTGATCAGCCGATGCAGAGGAAGAAGCTTCTTTCTAATGTGAAAGAAATTTGTTTTGAAAATCTGTGAAATTCTAAAAGGCCAACGAGGTGTTTGCAATTATTTGTATGATTTCTGAATATATTTTCCACACACCTTTTTTTTGATTTGCTCCTCATAAACATTTTTTGGAGGGGCTTGGATACTTTTTTATCACTGACCGGTTTAGTTACGTTACATCTGTATGAGCATAAGTGTACTGTGTGTATGATGGTTTTCCCATGTTTACCTGAATGAATGTAGCCAGCAGCACACAGCTCATCTCCTGCTGCAGGATCACCTTGTTTTGGTAATTGTTGTAGCAGGCCGAGATGAGGGAGGGGAACAGCACTCTGATGAGGCGCGGGTGGCTGAAGTACTGGAAGGGCAGCTGACACAGTTTCTGCAGCACGCTGGGCTGGCGGCCAGACTGCACTATCACCTGGAACACACAAACAGGGAGCGGGGCCAGTCAGTCACTAAGCCAGTCAGGCGACCACTCAGTGGCACTGCTGGTTGTAAATCACCGCCCTGTGCCCCTCCCACATGTAAATCTGCCACTAAAACAACACACAAACAGCCATTAGGAGGAGACCAGTGGGGCACAGCCTCCCACTACGCAATTATGGGCTATAAAACACAATGATGGGATGTTTTGTTCTTCCTTTGCACCAAAGGTAATAGCATAGCTGCTGTAGTATAAGACCTGATGTCATTTTCAGTGGTTAAAACTTCACTTTCAAGTTTTGTGTCAAGCAACACTGGACCACAGAATCAGTGCAAATGTTTGTTACCGCCCTGTAGGAGTGAAGCTCAGGTTGAGAGGGCATTCATAGTGCAACAGTGGTATGAAGGGGTGGGGTGGGGGGTGAAAGGCAGGGGGAGCAAAACTCCGCCGTCGGTGTGGCCACCCCTACTTCAAGAAACGAGCAATAACATTAATGGTATTTTCACCCCGCCGACATCCTGCTCTCCATCACAGCCCTTCAATCATACGACATCACGTCCGGGCCACCAGTATTACAACCAAATCACTCGCAGCCTCATTTGATTAGAGAGGGGACCCTTTGCGAAGGAAGGGTTCCAGGGCCTAATCCTCTGGTCATCTCCCCAGTCTGGGAAGACTATCAGCACCTCTGAGAGCCACAGGGTCAGCATGCTAAATCCCGGCTGAAGAAAAAAAAAAAAAATCCTCTGCACTGCTTTACAGAGACGGGCTTTGGGACTGGGGGCTCAATGCCAATGGAAACCAGAAGGGCCATGTGAGGTCCCCAAGTCATGGCGACATAAATTCACAAGATTTACAAGATTTTAAAAATACACTCTCTAATACTCTTCCATTGACTTCTCCTTTGATAATGCACTCCAAGTTTGAGCAGCAGGATAAACAAAGCGATAATTCACCGCGTTTATCAGTTCAAGGTGAAACTTCTCAGAGCTGCCCTCTACAGCGGCGTTCAAAAGGACACAGAACAGTGCCATTTCCGACCATTATTTGTTTAAAGAAACCATATGGACAGGTCAAACAATCCGAACCTCAATGCATTACAAATACTTCAAAATGTGAAGAGCACTGAATTTGTCATTCTGAAACGTACGTGTTAATTTTTTAAGCTTAGAAAACATTCCGGCGTTTTACTGAGCTCAGCGTTGAATTAAAGAATAGTTGTGAATACATTACAGGTTGCGGTAAATGTGTGTGCGTAATAGCTGAAGAACAGTTTCACTGACTCAGTAAGTGTTTTTCAGAAAGGAATGTGGGACTCATTGGACAAGTTCATCCACTGAAATAAGAGGGGGAAAAGGAAAGCTCTGGTTGTTTTCAAAAGTAGAGCCGATTTTTTTTCAATGCATATAGTTTTAGCATTTTCTTGCTACTTTCCAGTAAATCCTACATCATATTTATCTTCTGTTGCAACACTGCACAAAGACAAACTGGTAATGGGGGGTGTCATAAATTTATGCAGCTGTCCTCATTAGAAAGCAAAAACCATGTTTCTGCAAAAGAATTTTTTTTCACTCTTGTGTTTTAATCCACAACATTTGTGTTTTAGGTATCATAATTTAACAGCATAGCAAGTGTTGGATCTTTGAGCTGGAGCTCTGAGAAGATCCAACCCACAAATCACACAGCGATCTCATAATCCTCCACTACGCACAGTTCCATCTTCAGCTGCCTAAACAAATTGTCCACCCTTCAAGTGCCTGATGCAGAAAGACATAAAACAAAACCTGGTGGCAGCAGGAGTCTGGACGTAACAAAGAAGCAGAGTCCCCTGCCAACTTTCCACGCCTCTACCAGGTGAAGAGCAACACCACAGCCCGAAATGGTTCCAACTAGAGATTACGCTGTAGCATTTCTTCTCCTAAGCTCATCTGAAGTATCGGCAGCTCGAAGCCTGACATCATAAAACTAACGAGCATGTGAACCCATGGATCTGGCCCACGTATAACACAGAACCTGTAAAAACTCAAGTGTCTTGGCTGCTCTGGTCTTTCTTAAGCTCAGAGATCTGGCATTTTCAAACAGTGCCGAGTTTTATGACGCTTTCATTACATAACTTCCTCACGGTCAACAATCGCAACAAAGAGTGTGTAAAGTTAATGTTCTGAAACACAAACAAATTCCAGGGAAAACCCAGTGATGAAGCGGAAACCAGAGTTGGGCAGATTTAAGAACATCTTCATCCAGCCGTTCAGTAAAGCGCACATCTCAAATAGCATAATGAGCCTGTGAGGCTGCAGCACCGCTTGATGAGGCAAAGACTTGTTATTCATTTCTTATTGGACACAACTTATTCTACAAGTTTAAAAGTGACAATCATGAATTTGTAGAGGGATCTTCATTTGTTGTAGCGTCTAGACAGACCGAACACCTCAGGAGGAACCGGTGTCAGAGCAGGGCCATATATCTGACACTTGAATCCACAATATAAACCAGATGCATCAGAGTGGAACTGTCTCACTGATAAGACAAGCAGCACAGCAGACAACACAAAGCAGAAATCGTCAAATAACTGTTTAGTGCTTCTTTACAACATTTACTGGCTTATTGGGACGAGCGCAAGGACGCCGTGCAAATTACCTTTGGACAATTGGATGCTAGCGACGCAGACATTGACAAAGACACTCCAACTTGACTTTTAAGGAAATTGTCAGCCATTTTAAAATCCCATAAAAACCTGATGTTTACACAATAAAGCTTAATAACTCAACATTTGTCTCTACGAGCTGGCACTGTCATTCCATCCTAGATCTTACTTGCTGATAATTCAGTCCTGAAAAAAAAAACCTGACGACAGTGTTACAGACAAATGGAAACTCCTCACTGAAAGGTTTGCAGGGATAAAAATGTCCTCAGCTTCACTTAAAGTCAGTTGGACCTGCGTTCACCCTTGAAGCAGAGTGTAAATCATCTACTGAGCTAACAATAAGGCTCTCTCCTGCCAGTCAGTGGAGAGAGTCTGTCTGTGTTTCTCTGCCTCTGTTTACTCTGCTGGGTGATACAGAGTGTGCATTCCCCGGCGCTGGCTCCCTGTGGTCTGCACGAGCTACACTTACCCTGCAGGCAGCGAGGACTTGGTTGTCTTGGCAGTAATGGACTGCTGAAGGGAGCGTTTCAACATCAGGTTAACAGGAATTACAGGCCTAAAGCTTGGCCTGGGCCTGCGGGGCAGAGGAAACGCCCTCGTAGAGAATGGGAAGAAGAGGAATGACCCCACAGATAAGCCTGAGCTCTGGAGATGTGTGTGTGGGATGTTCAGTGTAAAGAGACGAGCCATAGCTCATGTGATGCTACTGGGACAAAGAAAACAGATCCGCTCATGAGCCAGTGCAGGAAAAAAAGATCCCATTACATTTATAAAAACGTCCGTACGCTACCTGCAATTAGGCCTGCTTTTGTGTGTTTGTTATGGGGGCAAGAGCATTTGTGTGTTTGTGTGATTAGATCTCACTCTGCTTTGCGTGTGTGTGGCCATTTTCCATGTAGAAAGTTTTCTTAAGATTTCCACACTCCCAAATTGCTCTTGTCTCTCTAAAATGCAAGCAGGAATCAGGTGGGTTAACATGTCAACAGTTTAGAATTACAGTCCCGGCAGCTCAAAGATTCAACAGATCATCACCATGGATGATTCACAAATGAATCACTGCATTTAAAGATGGGGAGATTATTGGCACATATCTCTTTAGGGAAAGAGGAAGTACAGTCGTCAGTTACAAAAATAGGTGTCATTTGTTTTGCTTCTTTTTTGTTAGTCCAAAAAAAAAAAAGTCTCTCCGGATGCACCCAAGAGACAATGAAACATATGGCGACATGGCTTGCAGGCCCCCACGAGCAGAGGCACACTTAAAAAACACACAAGCCTACATATGTCACTCTCCCAATGGCTTTTTGTGTGACAAGGTAAATTATTCATGCCCCCATAGCAGAGGGAATACATCACTACTTGTAGTGCTGCTTCAAAGTTCTGCTTTTTATGAGCGGCTTTATTTCTACAGCATACGTATAAACAAAAGCTGGTGCGCCGACAGTGAATCAGCAGTCCCCGCGACCGCACAGGCCTCGAGTCGGGCCTCTTTTGTGTTCTGCCAATGCTTACATTAGCTTGAGAAAAGCTCAAGCTGCTCTAAATATTCTCCTTAACGCCATCCATCTTGGTGCGGAACTGGATGGACACATTCCAGGAACTGGACCACTGGCTAAGATCTACTCTGTGTGGAGATTGTGTGGGATCTTGTTTCCCGACAATCTATACTTGAATATTTTTTTTTTTAAAACTAAATCCTTAACTCGAAAACAAAGTAAAATGATTTTTTGGGTTTCAAATTAGCATCAAGCTAATGTTTTTATTCCCCCCACCACTACAGTGAAGCATGGCTGCTCCGTTAACGTTGCTGTGGGTGTACAAAGACGAATCATCTGTCACCTGCTTAATTTAATCATCAGTCCTCATTTAATTATCCAATATAAGATGCAAATTGGATCTACAATGACCAACAAATGCTAATTCTGTACATCAGAGTAATTAAATTGGATAGGAGGAGGACAGGGGAGTGCCACAGACTGGAGGAAGATTCTTAGAAGCAAAAAAAAAATCTGGTAAATTAGAGTCAGTAATCAGCCTGTAAAATATGAGGATGGGGGCTTGACTGCGACTGTGCAGACATAAATGACATATCAGAGGTTTGAGACTGAAGCTGTGGCTGCTGCCCGTTTGGGTCAGGATTAGTATAATCAAAGCCCAGCCAACTGTAGCATGGCTAATCAGGGGCTCGGTCGACGGGCCACGCATGACAGCCAATTACACAGCAGCCAGGTCTGCTCCATCACATCCTGCTCACTTCCATAGAGCCCCCTAAGTAGTTGCAACACCGACGCCAGCACGCTGCTCCGCTTTACCGGGATGGAACAATGGGTCACTCTGTGGGACAATAAACGACACACAAACCAAGAGCAGGAAGGTGCCAAGGCATGAATCTTTAAACAGGTGCTTTTTGTTACAATTACAAAACTACACCCTTTTTCTGACAAATAATACATGAACAGGACAATAGGAAGATGATATTACCAGGCTCTTCTAACCCAGTACACACAACTGAAAGCATTAAACGTAACTAAAAATTAAACAGCTACTAGATTGCATAGAACATGTATCTACTACAATTTTCGCAAATGATTGTGTTTAGGAGGGCTGAAACAATAAGTAGATTGATAACTTAGAAAGTTACAAGGCAACTATTCAATTACTTGTTTGAGTCTCAAACTATGAGGATTTTAAAGCTCAATTTTTCCATAAATGATAGTAAACTAAATATCTCTGGGTTTAACGCCGTCGGTCAGATAAAACAACTTCCAGATATCAGCTTGCGTTATTGGGAATTACAAAGGATATCTTCCAATGTTTCAAAACATTTCTTAGACAAAATGTTAGTAGCGAAAACACTCAGAATTTGACAACTTTTTGAATATATAATAGTTGTTGTTTTTTTACTCACATAATTCTGAGTATGTTTTCAAGTTTTTTTTTAAATTGTTGGTCTTACTAAAAGACACATAAAAATAACTTCAAGTATTTAAGATGGAAACTAGTCCTAACCTTTAATATTTTACATAGTGATTAATTGAACAATCGACAGAAATTCTAAATTGACAACAAAAACAATTATAAGTTACTGCTTCAACTATAATAAAAAAAAAATATATTTTAACATTTAGAGTAGTCTGGTTTTGTAAAACTAAATTGTAAATTGTAAAATTTAAAAATAAACTGTAAAATTAATTTCTGTGCAGTCAGTACAGGTTCAAGCTGGTTTACCTGGTTGTCAGGGTGGTTAATGGTGAAGTATCCCACACAGATGATGACTTCGTGCAGCAGCTCTTCGGAGGAATGCTGGGTGCAGTACCAGAGCAGGGAGCTGACAATGTGTCGGAAAGCTAGAGACAGGCCCTCAGCTCCTAGAACAGACTGACAGGTCACAGACAAAACATGTTAGTATGTTTTACAGTGAATTTAACATAAATTGTGATTACAAAGAGCTCAATACAATAACAATACAAAGTAATAAAAGATCATATGTTTTGCTGGTGGGAACATACACAGTGTAAGAGTATAAGCAACTCAAGCGGGGTCCCACCATAAAACACCCCGATGCAGCTCAGAAATGAGATGCTAGGAGCAGCTCACAGACAGTATTTATTAAACATGTCAGTGTGACCGAGCACCATAAGATCATCACTATTCCACTGAAAGTTTGGTGCATTAGCACTGAAACATCCATAGACGCAATACCTGAGAAGTGTTTCAGGCCTCATGACTTATGCATGCAGGCAACATATAAAACTCACTGAACCATGTAAGCAGCTGTCAAACAGAACAAAAGCAATGTTGTTGAACAATAAATAAATACAAAGAGATGAAGAAAAAGAAGATCAACTGACAGTTTGAATAGGCAAACAGGAACGTGAATGTGATCTCCCTTTTTACACATTTACATTAGAGGATCGCAGATTTGGTGCTGCCTATTCTGCCAAAATGCAACCACTGCAAAACCAGTTATATATATACTGCATTTAACCCTTTTGAAAAATCCTCACTAAACATACTATTGGGAGCCAAGGCTGCAGCAGTAAATGGCCTGAATTCTGATCATCCACCGCAGCGCATATTGGCTGCTGCTCTGAGGTAATATGAAACACAAGGTGATTACAACCCCTGGCCAGAAAAAGAAACATTATTTAAAATGTTCATAAAACTCTGGCAGTGAAATCCTTTCATTTCCAGCTGTTTTGAGTTGCCTGAATGTGGCAGGTCAGTGACAGGAAGCTGCTTCAACGTAATTACCCCAAAAAAAAACATTAAAAATAATTAACAGCATCTTGTTTGCTCTCGTGGCTCTCCGTTTATGCGGTGACTTTGCACCGTGAAGCTGTCGCCCTCTCCTTCTCGGCGTGGGTAATGTACGGCCCTGCATACAGTGCTAATCACTCGTGCTCCATCCTAACCGCTGACCCACCGGGCACTAGTCAGCTCCAACAACTGACCTGGGGTCAAAGGGCACCTGTGTTTATGTCCACAGGTCAACTTCGTCCTGAGGAGAGTAACTCTTCTTCTAATAGCCCTTAACAAAGGAACTAGCATCAATGCGATCATATACACAGATTTATTAAATCCAGGGAGGATAGTTCAATTATTTGTAGGCATTTTTATTATAGCCTGCAGTTTGTCATTGCTCTTTCCACTAATTATTCAAACACCAGTTGGTTAATGTCAAGGTACCAGATGTTCCCCCTATAAATACGTACTGTGAATGTCATTCTATAAAATACGTGTACTATAATAATGAATATACAGTACAGAAAACATGCTCAAATAAACATCAGATTCAGGACCGTAAAGATGCAAAATCTGCTGGATGTTTAAATGAGTTTGATTTGCAAAATGTGAAAGTAGAAAATATTCTGGATTTATTAGGAATACCTGGAAGGCGGATAGGTCAAGCAGGGCAAAACTGTTGAGGAAACGGATGCCTTGCAAAGCCACCTGGATGACCCCGGGGCCGTAGGGTTCCTGACTCTGGGAAGCAGACTCCGGCACAAAACTGTGCAGCAGGATACAATATAGGGTGTGCACCACTCCCACCAGGTCTGTGGACTGCAGCAGGGCCGTCAATCCAGTCGGGTCCTGGCGTTTATTGTCAAATATACTGGGAGCACTGGAGAGGAGGAGAGGGGAAGTGCGTGGTCAGTAAAACCAAAGATGAAGGTGACTGTTGATTACCAAATACACATAGATATGACACCATGAAATGCTACGTGGCATTAGGGTCTTTATTTTGCTGCCAGTGTCATGCAAAAAAATCCCCTCAGTGTCAAACTGTTGTATCACTGCGACATCTTAAGACTGAGGATGCAAATAACAGTTCAGACCTTCTAGATTTACTCACGAGACAAGGGCTTCGAGATGACTTTCCTTTAAGATAAAAAATACTAACCTGCTTGTGCTGATCCATTACCTGACTTAACTGAATGTAGCAAATGGAAGAGCACCAAGTTTAAAATGTGTTGCATATTGGATCACAGCTGCTCTTGGAGTTTTTATCTTCTGCTCTTCATGCGCTTCTGTTCATTTACAGAATAACAGTTTTTGCATGCGAGGAGCTCACACTCACTTTTTGACTTCACTAGTAAAACTCACTGCCAGCCAGTTTTGGTTGCAGTTGAAGAGCGGCACCGTTGAGATTCAAGATTGGCTCTTCCGCTCCCACCCCAGCTACGGCAAACATAGTAATGCCATGACGTGAAGCTCATTGCAGTGACTACAAGTTGGCAGATTGTATTGAGCTGCCTGACAAGGTGCTGAGTGCTCTGGCAGACTTAATCAAAGGCTGCCTGAGAGGATTCAAGGTGTGATGTTTGTTTGGATCCAACAAGATGCCACCCTGTTGGTTAAAGGCATTGGTACAATCATCCTTTAACAGAGGAGGCACCAAGTTTCTTTGAATACAAGCCTGAAAAAAAAACTACATTTAGTAAGCCAAGGATCTGACCAACCTGTTTCGTAGTAGTGCAGAAGATGTAAATATTTGAATGGTTTCAGGTTTTTTTGGTGCTGAAACAGGTAGACATTTAGTTGGAGACCCCAATAATAGAAAATGACAAAATGGCAGAATTTTAATACAACATGAAATAAGTTTAAAAAAAAAAAAATCATATCAAAGCCTGCAGGGTCAACTGAAACACACATTCAGCATTACCGCAATTAATGCCATAACGCTATTAAGTCTTTTCAGCCGCAATGCAGAGGATGCCGGTGAAAACCCTCAGGTCGTGCAGACAAATTAAGACAGCAGCACCAGCTATGATTTGCAGCCGTGTAGAATGAAGGGTGTGTGACCTCTGGATGGAAATTACAGTGCATGCTGATACTTGATGTTAGCCAACAGGCTCTGCGTGAAATATGCTGCCAGGCAAGAACACAGCCTCCTAATGCCATTATAATCCCCTGACACAGCAACTGGCATGGCCAAAATATTCTACAAGCCCAATCTACATACACCACAGAGAATCTTGGCAGAACTAAGCTCGCTGGCTGATGTATTGATCCTAAAACTGGTCTCTCATTCAACCTGTAAAGTCTGACACTTTTTTTTTTTCTCACAGATATTCAGTGACTGATGTGAAGCTGCAGCTAGTCATTGTTACTGCAGCACCTTGCAGCTGGCAAAGTACAAAAACAACTGGGCAACACAAAAAATGCAATGACAGCATCTTACAGTAATGTACTACCAAGGGGTGTTGCCATGGAATAAAACTTAATTGGCTCGATTGATACCTTGACATGCCCGACATCAAAGCATGCCTAAGCCTGCCACCATGGTCAGCATTTCTTTTCCTTTTAAGTGAGGAATTGCCTTACTGATGTCCCTTGGTGTGACTTCTGTGTGCTTAGCCTCTGTCAGCGGCGCCACTGAACCTCTCTGAGTGGAGGTCACTGTAGCACACGTGGGTGGGCTCCCCCTACGCTGCAGGCTAAGGTTTATGGTGAATGACAGAGCGCTGGGTCAAGTAGATGCCTATCTCTACCGGCAGTAACAACAGCTTAGCCAGCTAGCTGGCTGGCTGGAAGAAACGATCCGCTGCTTGATTGCAGAGGAGCCACAATCTTTGTTTGAGTTACTGTGAGCCCCGTCTTTATGGATCCTTGCGACATTTAAGAACTGACAGTGACTCAGTCTCTGTCATTAGACACACAGAGAAAGATGTGTGTGTGTGTTTGTGAGAGGAAGATGAAGAGATCACAGAAACGTTTAAGGCGTGTAGCAGAGTAAGAGATGCGCTCACCGTCCGGTTACAACAAAACACAGCTTGCACATGCTGTGCAGCAGGGCTGAGGCTTGCTGGAGGAAAGCAGACATCTTGGGGTGCTCGTCTACAGGGCCTTGGACCGACAAGAAGCACCCATACAGCTTGTCAATTAAACCCATGTTTACAACATAGCTGAAAGAAACACGAAAGGAGAAAAAAAAACATGCAGTGGTTAATAGTCTTTTTACTTAATGTTATTCACTATGGGAGACATCTTTGTAAAAAAGCTCATCTCACACAGGCAAACAAAGACCTTTACTGTGCATACTTCCACAGCACTGCAGCTGAAAGCGGATACCTCACCTAAGCCCTCCACCCCCTGCTATTACTGTGATATCTCCAATTTGTCTTGGCCAATGACAGGTCTCATGATCATGTTCCCTGTACTCTTTCAGCCACAAATCACTACTAATAGTGTCATTAGAGGGCTGTTGTGCCAGCCTAGCTCTGGGCCCTTGACAATCTGCTGACCTGGGGCCGTCTTCTCACAGCTCCGGTATGCCTGGACCTTGGGGCTCAGCTCAAAAACCAACAGCTTACAAAAATCTTTAGAAGACAGCAAATGCCAATCAAGGCACTCTAGTAGCCGATGTGGTCACTGTGAAGCCATGGTTCCTCGTCTTATAGCTGTCTTGACACCTCGCTTCTTTCACATACCTTTTTTTTTGTTGTTAGAACTGTCACTCACTGAGATACTCTCAAAACCATTTTCAACCTCCACTGCAGGTCATCTGACACTTGAACCAGGTCCCATTGTTTTGACTTGATCCTCTTCTACAGCTTTACTTAGGTTGAAAGGATCTTTCCTCACACTAACTGCTTTGTTCCATGCCTGCTCTGTTAGACAACCTGCTTGGTGGTCGAACTTGCCACTTTATTCGTCTACTCATACAATATAAATTGAAAACATTTATGACAAAAATAGGGGACTAAAAGCACTGAAAGCCAAAGTGAGAAACTTGTCATTAGAAGAAAGGAAATGGTGATTTCTCTGTGCGATCTATAGGTTTGCATAATGGGAGAGTGTTGCAAAAGCTAAAAATGTTTTGATCTTTTGTCCTTCCTTACTAGCATATATATTATACAAGGCAGATGAGGTAAATCTTATGCTTGTACTTGGGATTACCAGTCTGACGACACCATTTTTCTCAGGCCCTCCCCTGTCTCCAGGGTTACGACTGGGTCAGCGGATGAGAGTGGTGGGCCTGTGCAGCTGCTCCGTCCAGATGAATCATGGCTTGTGGGAGGGATGGTGGAGAGACTGCACTCTTCCACACAGCTTCATCAGGCCGGGCCTGCCTTTCCTCACAGCCCACATTTCTCCAACACAACCCGACTCCTACAGCCCAGACCCACATGGCTAGCTCCAGCACCAGGTTCAAGGAGGCCTTTCAAAGCTTTGGAAGTGCTCTCTGTTTATGCTACTTTGTGCCCGCCCCCGCCTACTAGAAACTGATTTGACTTGAAATGCAGTGCTGAAAGTGTGGAGAAAAAAATAAAAGATGGAAGGATGCCAGAATACACCCTCATTCTCACACTACTCCCATTCTAACAAGACACCAGTTGGATAATTTCCAAGAGTTCTGACATGTTGTCAGCCTGTTTCTTTACATATGGCACGCTGTTGAGGAAATCAGAGGTTGACCAACTCTAAACCCAGTGAAGAGGAGTGGAGGAGGGATGTACTAAAGCAGGTAAAAAGGTCATGAGATGAGGAAGAGGTGCCATGTAGGAGGAGGAGAAGCAGTGTGAGAGGAGTAGAGTGTTGGAGGGAAAATACCTGATTAGGTCTTGTGTGCGAGTGTTGAAGGACTCTGTGGCAGAGCTCTTGACCTTGGCATCTGGGGAGGAAATCCGTGTCTTCTCGCCTTGTCCAGACTCAGAGATATGTGGCCACAGGGACCCCAAGATTGTAGCAACAGTCTGCAGCAGGCCTGTCGTCAAACCCTCAAAGACTTGTTTGTTCACACTGCGCCCAAAAATGGATTTGTCCTCATCTGGGACATAGAGCTGCAAGGAATGGAAGAAAAAATTATGTATACAGAAGGTAGCCTACCAGTACATTGAGCCATTAATAAACCCATATTCTCTGATAAACCTTGCTGTTGACAGGCTGCGTTTAGAAACCAGACAGAATGAAATGCCATTAGACACAATATCAACAGAGTGTAGGGAGACAAACAAAAGTCAGGTCCATTTAACATGTGCATTAACAGGCATTCAATTAATGTAGAGGCTCATGTTGAATGCCATGTTTTTGTTGGGCAAAAGGCTTTCCCAACATTGTAGGTACATTACAGTTTAGTGGGTTTATTATTCATAAGCTTTAGGACAAAAATTTGTAAATTAAACTTTGTGATTTGTAATGGGTACAATGAGGTCATATAGTAGCTAATTAAGACATTTTCTCAGCCACACAAATGACAAAAAAATAAAGTTTATAATTAGTATTATTTTTTTTTTTAAAAAGCTGGTGTAAACAAGACATACTAAAAACGAGCTACATGATGTCAACATGGATTGAATATTGAATGTTGGATGTAAATTTGCATTTCCAGACAAACTTCATGAAACACACACGCACAGGTCCACCGTTTAGTGGAGAACCGTGCAAAGGTAAAACCTTCTCATTTGGTCTAATGGTTGGGGTGAATGCTGACAGCATAGGTAAATCCACCGACATTCTCCACAAATCTAATTAGAAGGGTACATGCTCATATGGCAGTGCAACCCCCACTGCTTTACTCCATTGCTCACACGCACGCATACCAGAACATAGACATGCACATGAATAGGCGCTCAGTCAAATTGTAAAACACAAAAAATATAAAAACATTTAAAACGTGGTTTTCTGAGTTGTAAATAATATCACAACTTATTAAAGCAGGGTGTTTAGGAGCATTAATAACATTTGGCCCATTTTTCAAATCTACATTGAACACATGGTGAACAGTTAGTCTCTTACAGTGCTGCTGGATATGTCAGTCAGCAGAGCAGCTGCTGGGATATGTTTTATATAAACTGAAGCATACAGGCTAACCTCTCCCTGTGTGCCCTAAGGAAATATGACTGCTTTGGATTGGAACTCGGCACTGCAGAAGGAAGCCCCAGTAGAGTTCATGCATGTACCACAACCCCGTGCCTGCACCTTGTCCTGTCTGTGTTGTGAGTGCAGGCGGCCCCAGCGAGCCGCCACCGTTAGATGTTTGGAGTGGGCTGATGTTTACAGTCCTCCTTACAGAGTGCTGAAGGATATGGGCTGACATGTCGCCGCAATGCAGCCTGCCTGCCTGCCTGACTGTGCTCTCACATTCCCTCAGTCAGGAGATATCTGCGAGGAGGTTGGGCAATGGCTTGTTACTCACTGGCTTGTGTCTTGCCCCATCTTTCTGTGGCAGGAACTGACACCAGCAAAAGGCAAGGTTTTCCCAGTGGTCAAAGCAATGCATATCAACAGTTTACTATAAAGAAAACAAGGAAGGTTTCATAAAAAGGCTAAATTTATGTGTGGCTAGAAATTGTATTGATGCTGTTGGCACAAACATATGACACAAATCCTGTATCTTATTGCATAATTTGAATGCTGAATTTGATAATTTGATAATTTGAATGTCTCTGTCATGTGCTGGAATGTAAAAACTTACTGTTAGCTGATGCAGCAGTAGGTCCATGAGGAGTGCTATTTTGTTGCTAAACAGCACATAGGAGCTGTTGAGGGGGCAGCAGGAACACGCCAGGTAGTAGGTATTTACAGCAGCACAGAGGGATCTAACACAGAAAGATGACAAATATTATTAATCACAAGTTTTAAAATAAACACACCTCAAGAATAGACTTCTACTCCCCTTGAAAGAGAAACACTACTACTAGGATGTAAATGTCTAGCCCTGGGCACTGGCAAGACTATATGCAGTCATCAGGAAACCAAACACACTCTTCTGTATTTGTGGTTCCTTAAGGGTGCAGTTTGTCTTCACAAGTCAAAAGCATATCTCACTGACAGCGTGAGTAAAGAAGCCGATTTGAGGAATAAAGCACTCATATCAGCTACTTATGCGGAGACTCCCCTTTCCACAGCCACCTTCAGAGGAGCTGAATGCAATCTCAGTCCCATCTTGGCTGAGATGGTGCAGCATTTCCGCTGGAGAGATAAAACTATTCCTCTCAGCAGCTCCTTACAGCTGCCAGGCAGCCCCAGGCGGCGGCCAGTGCCGAGCCAGTCAGCATGCCTCTGTATTATGTCTGCTCTAAAACAAGCCCCAAAGAAGATTAATGCTTCAGATAACTGACCAATCGTTCTGCTGTGACTGCTACTCCCTCTCGCCCCCGTTTCATCAGTTAATATTTTCTGACAACTGTATATTTTAGCCATTGGTGGAATGGCGTGTCCTATCTGCTCACTGGAAGAATGGAATCTGCCTCTCCAGTGCCTAAAGTAGGCTATGTTTATTTCAAATGGTAAACATTTTGATATCTACCAAAACCTTCACATCTGCTGTGCGTTTTCGGTCAAACCACGCTGGCATAGTAAAAGAAAATAGATTAGGCTGAGGCAGACCCAAGTCTGTCCATAACTTCTATTCTTTGCTCTGCGTTTTGCTAGAGGGCCGGTCAGTCGTTTCACTGTGTCATTATTGACAATGCAGAGTGAAACTGTCAGACACGGAATGTGGTGTTAATGTGAGAAGCACTATATTTTACGTGATCAGATGGAGTCTAAATCTGACATCAAAGCTCACTTCCGTCCACCTGAAAACAATAACAGAGCAGAGCCTTCTTGCAAATTGTTAATATCCAACATGGCAGCTATATTGACAGTAATTTAATTAAAGCATAAGGACGGTGGAAAAAGTTAAGGCATAATGGTTAAGAGCAGTCTGCGTAAAGCAACAGCCAAGGTAACAAGAGATCCCAAACACACTATGCTGCGTGCAGCTATGACCCATCGGGACACTTATTCTCTAGTGAACACCGGACCAAGTTCAGCCTATATGCAAATACCAAAATGATAGCTCAACTTTGTTTTCTCAAACACCTTTTTAGAATCACATGCTTCACATGGCTTATGAAATTCAAGCTGCGTTAGCTGCCTCGTACATTCCTCCAAAGAACAGGAGTTACTTTAGGTATGTCAACGTCAAGTCACTAACCTAATACTTAAGATCACATCCCTGTTGAGTAAAGTAGTGTACAATAGGAAAGATATCATATGACCCATCAGAGATAAAACGGTGGGGCAGGACTGATTTCATGACTGTCAAAGAAAGGCTACAGAACAGCCAGATAGAGTTCATCTAGGCCAATGGGAGCATTCAGGTTATATAAAGAATAATATTTGGTGTCCTCTTCCTGTCAAAGGTTTGTTGTATGAATGTAACACAGTATACTTAGAAAACAGAATTATCATTGTTTCTGTTATCAACAGTTTCTATCCTCCTTCTGCCATGCAAGTATTAAACTACTTTTGTGACTGATTAACAGGTATATTGCTAGAAGTTGCACCTCGGCAGGGTGTCCCCGTAGTCTAGTGGTTAATATGCAAACCACCACCTCTGCTACATATCATGCTCATGTCTGTCCTCTCGCCATGATTCCTTTCTCCCATCAATACAGGCTAAAATGCCATCATTATGTGCACATATCATATTTTTCTTTGTTTGCCATCATTGGATACAGGCAGTGTTCACATGGCAGTTTTGTTAAATTTATAATGACATTGTGTGATTGGGTGTGTTCATTTATTTCCATTATCAATATTGTTTTGGTAGTTTTGTAATCTTAAGAAACTTTTAACTCTTGGTCTAACTATGTCAGAGACCTTTTCACCCTTGTTCAACTCTTTAAATACAGTTTGTCCATGTTCGGCATACTATAGTGCAATGATTTTTGCTCCCCTTGTCACATTAAGTTAAGCCCTTGACCGTAAAGTTAAGATATTAGTTTAGATGTACTATAGCCTGTGTTCATGTGTTTTTCCATTATTTGTCCGCAAAGTTATTTTAAGTTAATACTTACACATCATACGTAGACAAAATATTGTGGTTTTTATTTGACTTAACACATATTACTTAAGAGAATTAACAGGGTAGAGCTTTTAAAGAAAAAAGTCAGATTTTATTACAAAAGTAGGATTACACACACCAGTAATAAATTTTTTGTTCAACTTTAATTCAAGGCATGGGTGTCCTTTCTCTCCCCAACCTGACTAACATATTCTAATTAAATCACTTCACTTCTGTCAAGACAAATCGGGCCCTCTGGCCCTCACAAAAGACTCACTCAACTGCTCATGTAATGAGCATGCAATTGCTTTGTAACACAGCTAATCAGGCTTGTCTTTGGTCATCTCTGAACAAATAAGGAGGCTGTCAAAGGCATGTTTGAGTTATAGCCTTACACCAGCTTGTACAATGAACCATCACAGTGATCTGTCTTTGGTTTCCTCCCACATAATTGAGCTTGATGAGCATGACACCTGATAGTTCGCCCCCTCTGGGAATCTCACTATCTTAATACCCCTCAATGACAGCTCCAGTGAAAGATTTTAAGGATCAATTTAGTAAAGTGCCATGCCACCCTGCCTCATGTTGCACAAAAACTTTGTGGGGACTGATGTGTGCCAGTTTGTCCAAGCAGGGAAAATACCTCCACCTACACCACTATGGGATTCACATTACATTTAATGATTGTGCTTTAGATGTTCCCAAATGAACATCATAGCCACCATCTGTCGCCACCCATCCAGCATATTACGATTCTTAGAACAAGTTGGCTTTGAAAAAAGAAGCAATAAACTATTATTACAAATTTTAACTGATGTACCAACATAATAGATCTCACACTGATAAAAACATGATATTGAGAAAGTGACATGCAAATAATGAGCGATGTAATCTGCACACCTACACTAAACAGCTTAACCTCACACAGTCAGGGAATGCCATTTTACCTGTAAAGCAATTCAGATCCATAGCGAAATGAGGCCAGGATTTAGAGGGATGGAGCACACCCGATCCTGTCTCGCCCCACTGCAGCCCTCTGTGACTCTGCCTGGGTGGCCAACTGGCCTATAAGATGGAGGCTTAAGGGGTTTTAGGAGTGCAACTGACCTCTGACTTTTCACTTTTAATATCAAACAAGGGTAAAAAATGAAGGTCCGGATTTGTTCAAAAATTATTTTAAAAAAAGCACCAATCAGACATCACTGCCTAGTTAACACTCGGGAATAAACGAGAAGTACCACCCTTAAACACAGTTTCCATGGCGTTGAGATATTCGGTTATGGATTGTGTCCATCTTTTAACAAAGTTCATTTATTACAGTGAATAGCCAACCCTCAATCAGCTGACAACAAGCATGTAAAAGGTTCTTTATGCTTTTCGTCACTACCTTGAGTTATCAACCTTGAGATCTGTGCACCTCAACCTGAGTCTCACATTTCTCGCCCTCTCTGTGTGTTTCCTATGTGCGCAGTCAAGCCTGACTGGTGTAACGCTGCAGAAATCTGACCAACTTCCAGATCAGGTTGAGTCCCAGCCTCTTAAACAGGGTAAATTTGTGTTCAGGGGAAGAAAAAGAATCCTAAGCCAAAATAAGAGGTGAGGAGCAAATCCATTTCCTTCTGCTGTCAAACAATCCCTTCATTCACTGCTATCTAAATGACATTTAATTTGATTCTGCTGTTGATCTCTCCGATACCCTGAATGCTTCCAAGAGATCTACTCTGTCTGTTGTGCCACACTGGCCAGGTATGAAGGGGGGAGAAATCTGATGAGCCGTCACACACCATCATGCGCACACACACAAATGGTGGAAAACATCCTGAAATAAAACCACAGGTAGCAGGTCTGATTTCACAGGATACACCAGGTCATGTGAGACATAGGTGGAAATACAAATTGGATTAACACGCAATGTCCAAAGACTCCTAAACCCTTCTCTGGAGTTCTCGAGTTTGACTTACCACCATAGCTCTGCTTGTCTTTTTAAAAATCATTTGAAATATACAATATACAGAATGACCAAAACATCAGAACATAAATGTTAGAATTTGATTTTTGCTACCCAAATTATCATAGACTAATGCATCTGTTGTTTTAGTTGTTTGGTTTTAAAAACGCAAGTTGTGTACAGGCAGATGGAGCCTAGTGCTGAGAACATTTACAAGCAGTAGATAAATCTTTTCTTCTCTTCAGAGATCTCTATTGGAAGAGAGAAAGGACAAGCCAAAACAAAACTTTTGTCATCTTTGATGCTGGCATTGGCTTTAACTGAAAATATGTGGTTGTTATAACAGAAAGACCAAAAAGGATTCATCCATAAAACAGTTTGGGACAAAACAGCTTTAACTACATAGTGATTATATATGCTACTGGTACAGATGGTGGTAATATATAATGAATATAATGGATACCTCACACAGTACAACACTACAGATAGTGCCATTTTCTATTTCACTTCAGTAATTTATGAATCAAACAATTAATTGAGAAAGTAACTGAAAGATAAATCTTCAGTTGGAGCCCTACTTAAGAATGTTACAAGGCATCGTTTAACAACTGTGTTAAGTGATTTAAGATATTAAAACCCATTAATATGAATCAAAGATGAAAAAAAGTAATACAAATTATATTAACTAATAAAATCAATGTGAACTCAAATTAATTTTGTTCACAAAAAACTACATGCCAAGATTTGGGATGTTCTGTGTTTTGTGAGTTATGATCTCTCCAGCTGAAGCTAATGACATTGGCTGCGCACACCCTGATCTAGACATCCCAGTGACCACAGGGTTACACCAGGACATTAGTGAAGCCTCGTAGGAGAATTAGCTCATTAATGTAATGGTAACAATATGGAATCAGCCTCCCTGGGGAGAGATATGGCAGGAGCATCTCCGCAGCTGCCTTTTTTGTAAATCACTCTGCTTATCTGGTAGGAGGAGGAGATCAATACGGCAGCATCACTGTAAACAGATAATGTAGCGCACTCTGGGGCTAGCGTTCGTATAGCAGCCCATTAGGCCACGCAGCCATTCAGATGACGGATAGTGATAAGTAGACAGCCGGGTCTGCGTCCTTGCGTTGCATCTCATCACCAGCTCCTGACTACACTGAACTTACTGAGCGGACTGAACGGCATCACTAGGCTAAAGTGTGACCTCTCCTGATTTTGCATTGTTCACAACACAGAATGAAAAAAAGAGTTGGTGAGATTTGTTGGAGTAAAATCGTGAATATTCAAATCTGTACATGGATTAATAAAAACAAACCACCTTTTAATTACATACACAACTGTAGCCTACAAAATTTTATATATATATATATATACACATATATATATACATATATATATGTGTATATATATGTATATATATATATGTGTATATATATATGTGTATATATATGTATATATATATATGTGTATATATATGTATATA
>JBBPCS010000917.1:8343966-8356194 GCA_037974645.1 Hollardia meadi | reverse complement strand
ATACACATATATACATATACATACATACACACATATACATACATACATACATACATACACACATATACATACATACATACACACATATACATATATACATACATACATACATACATACATACACATATATACATATACATATATACATACATACATACATACACATATATACATACATACACACATACACATATATACATATACATACATACACATATATACATACATACACATATATACATACACATACATATATACATATACATATATACATACATACACATATACATACATACACATATACACATATACACATACATACATACATACATACATATATATATACACATATACATACATATATATATATACATACATACATACACATACATATACATATACATATACATACACATACATATATATATACATACATATATATATATATATACACACACACACACACACACACACGTACGTATATAGGGGCATTAACTTTAGAAGTTTAATATCAGTACTTTTGCTACCATCTCCTCTTTCTTTTGTTTTTTATTTCTTGCCTTGTTGTAATGCTCCGTTTTAATACCGTTATTATAGTTTTTATTCCGTATTTATTCCAATTGATTTTATTTGGAAAGCCCTCTGTGCTCTAGGACATTTTACTTTCTCCTCTCATTTTCAAGAGACCAAAATTGGTCAACTGCGTTCCAGGTTTTCCAGGATGCATAGGAACCCTGAATAACTACATTAATTTATTATGGTGCATTCTACAAGCTACAGAACAAGCTGTTTCAATCTACAGTGCAGAACTTATTGTATACAATACATGTGGTCAGGATAAATGTCTCCACAGGGCTGGATTGATGTGTTCATCACAGGCTTATCTTTGGTTCAGTTCTCAGCTCTCAGCTGGCAAAGCTCTCACGGGCCCAGCGGTATGTGCAGCACTGGACTAACTGACAGGCAAACCAATGAACATGGGTATCAAGCTTGATTCTAAACAAGCTACTATATAAACCATTAGGCCTTGGGCATACCATTGTGTCTGTGTAACTGTGTTCATCTTAGGCTTGTGTAAAATTCCTCTGCAGATAAACCTGTTTAACCATGTGGCAAAGGTTTTGATATGAAACAAAAGCTAATATAAGACTGTTCTTTTCTAATTATTGTAACTCACTCCAGAGTTTGACTGGGCTAGTGTGCAGAGGACAGAAACACAAGGGTCTAATCTTCACCTCATGTCTCTTCACCAGAGCATGTCAAGAACATGTCCTAAAAGCTGAGAAGGTATTGTGTGTACTTAATCTAACACACCGTCATGCCCGGATGTGCAAACAAATTCCGCAAACAAAGGCTTTGTACAAGAAGACAGTCTCTCCATTTAAGATAATAACATTTCTTCCAATTCAGAAGTCTGCTTGAAATTCCCTCAGATTACAATGATTGAGGAAGAGTGAGTACAAAAAAAAATCAATATACATGCGATGCCCTTTAAAAGCCTTATAAATATAAGAAGCATTTGTCCATTAGCAGAGATTCAGAGACCAGTAAATGCTAATGAATGGGAGTGCAAGGCCATTCGAGTCCATTACAGAGTCCCACTAGTAAGTAAAGCAGCCTCTCTGAGGTTATCTACTGGCAGGCCAATACGAACGCCAGACACACAACTCAAAAATACCCTGTCCTCTAAATGATAGATGGGAAACGTGTGCTTTTTGTGTTTCGAGAGAAAAGATTGAACACAAATTGATTATGGAAGTGTTTTCCATTTCTGGAAGGGCAGCACTGTTACTCACTAATACATTCTGAGGATATTTATCGAGATGAAGCAATTATAAACAATGATGAAGTAAGTTAGTTGAGATAAGGTCACTCACTTCATGCAACTGCATAAAACAATCACAAAGAGGATATAAAGAGTTGTGCCGTCAGTAGGGTCAGAGAAAGGATACCGTCAAAGAGAAGTCACTGGAAAGAAGGACTGTAACAGCTGCTTGTGGCCAGGTGAACATACAGCAGAGCAGACAGGCATTAAACTCACTCAAAATGTTCCTCTGTTTTGTAAACAATCAGAAATGCAAAAATGAAATGCGTTAATACCAATTTCATTCTTTTAACAATCTCATCTCCACACAAAAAAACTCTAGTGTTAATTAAACAGAAATGTAAAACTGTTCATATTTTTGCCAGTGATTAAGGTGAACTGCCAGTCATAGCATAATTGGTTTATGTTTTTCTTCTATATTATTTACTATTCACAGAGTAATGAAAAACATGGAAAGTAATGCATAGAGTAGATTTGTTTCTACTTGTAAATGCATCAAGTAAACCAGTCCATATGCTACTTGTGCCATTTTAGGAAGAGGTGGAGAAAATACTCAGATCTTGTACTTACGTAAAAAATAGCATTACCACAGTGTAGAAATACTCTGTTCCAAGTGAAAGTCATGCATTTAAATTTAGAATGAAGTAAATTTAAAAAGTTTTCACATCAAAATATATTTTAAGTGCCAAAAGTAAAAGTACTCTTTATGCAGAGAGGCATATTTCAGCATAATGGATATTACATTATTGGATTATAATTACTGATGCATTACGTTGTTTATACATTAATAATAATAATAATGGTGAAGTTGGTAAAGGTGGTTCACCTCTTTATATAGTTTATCTTCCTGTGTAGCTTGTAAATTTCCATCAGGTTTTATCATAATATTTAATATAACTTTATAATGTATTTTTTGATTATATTTTGTAAATCTGCAAAGTAACAAGTAACTTAAGTTATTAAATAGATGTAGTGAAGTAAAAAGTATAACATTTGTCTCCAAAATGCAGTTGAACAGAAGTAGCAGAAGATGGAAATACTTAAGTATAAGTACCTCAAAATTGTACTTAAGTATTAATGTACTTAGTTACTTTCCACTGCTGATTTTAGGGCAAGTTAACAACAGTTACTGTTTAGAGAGAAACACAGGCTCACAGGGAATATTGCAGAAAATCACTCCACACCTATTCCATTCCTGACCGACAATGAACTTCAATTTAGATTTACACATACTGTACACTGTAGTAAAAAAAAAAAAAAAAAAAACCATCAATGGCTAAAGTCACCACAGATCTTAAGAACAACCGGTCATCATTTCAGTCAAATTGTTCTGATGATAAGCTAAAGAGACAGCTCACCCTACTGGCTTGGAACAGAAACTTGATTAAGTCATGATAATAAACTGACAGGCAAAGCAGCTTTTTTTTTTTTTTTGAGTTGTGTGATAAATCACAGAAAAATACCTGACTGCACCAGCCACTTTTATATATTTAAATACATCATTGTCTTAATTAAAATGTAAACAGCTGAATTTGGTGACGGTACTCACTTGAGAGGAATACGAGGAACTGCAGTGGGTGTGGAAGCAGCAGTGATGACCTGCAGAATTTGTTCCAGAGCCGACAAGCCACCGCCCACTTGGAAGGCCACTTGGTCTGCATTATTCTGTTAAGGCAAGGACAGAGAGGGATACGCAGTGAAAAAGAGGTGCAGTCAGGGGACAACGAGCCACAGGCTGGACAGGGGATTACGTGGCTCCCACCAGAGGGGGAACCTCTCCTTCTCCTACAGGAGCGATGGATTGAAATCTGAAACAAAGTGATCCCAAAAGTATTCCTGTTTAATCTCAAAAGTGCACAACCTGACTCCGCCTCATAGCAGTCAAGTTTCAATAGAAGGCAAATGCTCTGCAGGCTCCAGTTAGCACCAGGGTGGTCTCAGCGAATGACCACAGACTGAAGTGAAACTGAGAAAATGCCAAACAAAAATGGGCCGACAAGAGACCTTTAAAATGAAGACAACCATTCTAATAGGGAAGGATACAGAACAACATTAGAATCTTGTCATAATTGGACCTAACTTGAGGATGCATTAGATCTAATGAGGTAAAAAAAAAAGAAGTACATTTCTTCAACTATTGTGTCAGCATGTACAGGGATTGAAAAGCATTCTTATCCTGTTCAGAGACTGTGTAAGTGCAAGTGCGAGAGGAGCTCACACTTGTAGTTTTTCTTACAACCTGATTTTAGTGTGTTTGATTAAATGGCCCCATCTTTTAAAGGCTCTTTTCAAACAAACTGTTTCCCTCTTTCATCGTCTTAATTTCATTTTAGTTTTGAAAATACCCAGTCAACAAACAGCAAGGGAGGTTAGTGTCATTTGGCCACTCTCAGAGGTTGTTTTTTTTTTTTTTTTTAAATTGGGTAAAGCTACCAGTAGAATACCAATCAAACTGTGATTTCAAATATTATCTTTTTTTTATATGCCAAAAAAACTGCGTTTTGTTTTGCATTTCCTTTATAAGTCTTTTATGACTAAGCTTTAGTCCTTTTTGGTTATTTTTATGAACTAATGGTCGACAGCTTTATTAGGTACACATTCCTGTCACAAATGTCTTGTTCCTCCAGTCACTGAGGACTTGGATAAATTAAACTACAAAACATTTCCATACAATGATATAACAACAACAACAACAAAACATCCAGTCAGCGGTAGACCTACAGAAGTGGATATTGGTTAAAATGACTAAAACTATTATTTTAAATAACCACACTCGATAACTTGAGTCCATTGGTTGCTGTCGTTTTTAAGTTATGCTCTTCTTTTCTCACTTCAATTACAGTACATAAGATTTATGAACACATGTAAATAGTTAGGCCCTGCCCTCCTGTGATGATAGAGTAATTGGCAGTAGGTCAGGTGCTGTTGCTACAGTGTCTTATAAATCAACAAGTACAAAGCCAGGAGCAAGCACCGACTATCAGGCATGTTTGTGCCTGGGTCGACAGGGAGGAAAGGATCTGGAGGGGAGCTGCTGATGGAGGGCCTTCCTCACACAATTGCAGAAGGCTGTGTTACACTGCAGGTCACTCCTCCACCTAATGAGGTTACAGGCTCCTCAGTGCTGTGACAGCACTAAAATCCAGCCACTTCACAGCACTTTTGTTCTGCAGATGGGAAGTTGCCAACAAGCCTGAACACATTGAGAGAGAAGCGCTTTACCAAATTACAGATAAGCTCTTCATCTGTCATTCATGCCCGGTGCTAAGGTAACTGCTCCTCGATTCCGGCGTTAAACACACACACAAGATACACTGAGCAAGTTTGGGACAAAAACATCAACAAATATGCCAAAGACCCATTGCCTTTAACATAATGAGAAATGTCTCAAAGACAGTTTCAATGGTCTAAGCAATGCTTGAAAAAAAACAAAAAAACTTTAATATGACAGCATTTCTGTACATTGCCAGCAGTTTCCATGCCTAATCAATTGGGTTTCAGTCACTGAGCTTGGCTTAACCCTTCTCTTAACCCTCCCATCAACACACCTACCTAAAAGCTCTGAGGCTAAATGAGAAAAGGCAGCTCTTTCATAGCAGCTTATCAAATGGTATTAAAGGGGGTAACTGGGACCTGCCCAGTCCTGGCTGTCTCCTGTGAAAACCAGACAAGAGTTTCTGGGCTAGTCCATGCCTTGTCTGCTTTGCTGACAGATTTATCTGTTGTGATGATGGAACAATACAAGTGAAGGGGATTATGTTCAATCTCCCTGACACACTATCTTTTAGGTGGTCTATGCATGCAATGGTCCACAGAAAACAATGAATGTTGATCTTCTTGCCAAGCAGTTGACTTTCAGATGGAAAACAGCATCTTGTGATGCTATATCCTTTCTACAAACCTAACCACGCAGGGCAACTGAAATCATGTATGTAAGTGATTACAGTGATAGTGTGTGCACACACACGAAGTTAAATTTGCATACTAACGTAACAGGATGAAATCAATGTTTTCATCTGCTTTCACACAGTGTACTTAAAAGGATACTCTGACACTTGGGAAAAAGACTCATTTGCAGTCAGTTAGATAAGAAGATTAGTTATCAGTTTCCTCCCTCTGCCTTGAGATCTCCTCAGCTCAAATCTTTTAAGATTTGTACACTCTCACAGTTAAGAACAAAATTCAAGGATGCATAGGTGGCCGACTTGCTACCTGACAAGATAGAACAAGATAGAATATGCAAGTCATACCGAATTTGAGTTGACAGACAGCATATTTTTCAGCTACATTAGTGGCATAGCTCAAAGGATGGCAGTGTTGGTCAGTCAGTTGGTCCACCACTTTGGATGAATTACCACGAAATTTTGTACAGACATTCATGGTTTCCAGATGATGACCCCAACTGACTTTTTATCCAGTGCCGTTATGAGTTAATGTCTCGACTAGTATTCGATGAGATTGTCATAAAATTTTGTGTTTGGTGTTGATGTTCATATCCCCTCAGGATGTATTGTAACAATTTTGATGTTCCCTGAATTTCCTCTAGCAACATCATCTGCTCAAAAAGACTAATGACATTCCCACTGGCCTTAGCTGTAGTTTGTGAATTGCAGTATTACAGTTTACTAATGTTAGCTCACTAACACACTAACCAACGATCATGATCATGGTAATCATACCTGCTGTACATCAGCTTGTTAGCATCGTAACTGTAAACATATTAGCATGTTGACATTAGCATTTACCTTAAAGCCCCACTGTGTCTACAACCTCTACTTTCAGAGGGTCACCACTCTAATTTTAGTCATTTAGTCAATTTAAGTTAACTTACTCGTCACAAGGGCTACTTCTTGGCCTTTGAAAATATGTGTATAATGTCGTCTGTGGTCTGAGGAAAAATGATTCAACAACATACTAAACTGCTCTGTTACTGTAGGCCAATTGTTAAAAGCTTGCTCTAATTCATTGGGCTAAGCTAGGCTAAACATGGTCTTGATTTTCTCTGCGTCTCTGTACTGAAAGCATAGAGATGAAATTCATACAGAGACTGTGGGACAGCAAACAATCATATCTCAAAAAGTGTAGGATTGTTGGTGCAAGTTCCAATCTGGCTGTGCCTGGTTACACACCAGCAGAAGCTATAACAGTTAAAAAGGATGAGCAACTAATTTTCCCTCAAACAGAAAAAAAGGGCCAAGCATTAAGACAAGTGAGAAGGATGGCTCCTGAATAATACAACAGAGGGAATCTTATCCAATTATTGTCCAGGGTGACCATTGTTAGCCCAGTTGATAGGAAGCCTGAAGCAGCTGGCAATTCCTGCGACACTGTCCGCAGACCAGCCAGATTGCACTTTGTAGTCTCCTTCCACCAGACACTTTAATTAAAGCAGTGGGGAGGGCACAGCCTCAGTTGTCCTGCCTCTCCAACAGATGGACAACAACTGGCGGAGTTCATTAAGGACTGTGCTTCAACTTTGATCTGCACCTTTAAATCAGGAAATCACTCCTTCACTACTAAAAGTATCGACAGACCAACCTCTCCTCGCATGAATTTCAACATTATACAGTCTTACACAAAAGCTTGAGAGGGGTAAACAAAGCTCTGTGGGCCGAGTCGACTGTAAACCACAACAAGGCTGCTGGAGTAAACATTTTAAGGTCTAGTATAAACTTGTGTGTTTACAAGACATAATAGCATATGCTTCAGAAGACACTGTGAGTGCAGGGCGAATATGGAAATGGATAATTCTACAGTGTTTATTCTATAAAATGAACCAAGATTAATCAAAAGGCCAGTGTGGTGCAAAATCCAACCTGCCATAGAAACCACAGACAGTCTCTAGCTGTAACTAATACACAAAGAAATTTAGAACCATTTCACTCCTTGTTAGTCTTGTGGCGAGCAAACAAAAATTAGGCTGTTGGGAACAAATTACATCTTAAAATAAGAAAAAACAATATTATTAGAGTTGAAACTCAGATGGTTGCAATTTTCTATTAATGTATACTTTTTTTTTCAATTAATCATCTGATTATTCAACATCCAAATGGCAGCGTCCAAGATAATGATATACAGGGCTGATATAAAATTTGCTCAAAGTTGCTTAGTCTAACAGGAGATGTGATAACATTAGGGTTGAAACAAGCAATTATATTTATTTTTATTTAATTAATAATCTTATTTTGAGTGACAAATGCCCATGACAGAGGGCAAATCAACAAGCTATACATAATATTTTGAAATGGAATAAAAGGAAATATTCTTCCATCAATATGCATACCAGCTTAAGATAATGTAAAGATTGGTGCTTTAGGAAATCTTGGGAAATTATGGGTCATATTCAATGTCAGACACAGACAAACGGACACAGAATATGGCCATATTATTGACAAATAGTGGCAACGTCAGTTTTTGTAACCATTTACATTGCCAAGCCAAGAAGTAATGTACAACACAGGAACACTTTAATTCAAGAGTGGCAGAAGAATATTTCGCTCATAAAGATGGAAAATTTCTAAACTGAACCGAACAGCATGCTGCTCTTTTTTTTTTTTTACCGTCTCTGACACTGCTGATCTGGGGTGTACCTGTCAGTCTGCTGGAGGCCCAAGCAAGAAACTTGATTATCCTGCCATTCTGCCCTTCACCTCCCCCCTGTGTCCCCAGACACAACTCCCACCAGTCCACTGGTTGGCCCAACCAGGCTCTTACAGCTGGCAAATGAAAAAGTCTTTGGTTTTCAGAGCACCACGTTCCTGACAGTTCTTTCTAGACAGACCTTCACTGAAATCAGTGGTAAACACTTTGGGCAATATATAAATACAAGTGCTAAATAATAAGGCAAGTGTGCAGCAAAAAGAAAAGAAAATTGCTATTCTCAACCACCAAAAATTAAAGTAAACAAAAAAAAAAATCAGGTTTGACACAAAATAAACCATTAGAGGCCACAGAGGGAGAAAAACACTGGGGTCAGAGACTAGACGTTGCTTACGAAGCAGGGGAGGAGTGACGGGGTGGGAACAGCAGTGCAGTAGGGGGAGTTTCGGGTGTTGTCTAAGGAATTAGCAGAGAAAGTGGAGACTGAATCAGATATGGGGGAGAAAAATAAATCTCTAGGTGAGTCAATGACATGAGAGATGCTTGTTAGGTCAAATAATCTAAACGGTCCCGACTTGATGTGACTCAGAGGCCAGACAGCCATGCTGACGGAGACTCTATTTATTTGACTATGCCCAGGGATTAGAGAGGGAAGTGCTCCCCAGGCTGCCTTATTGGCCTATCGCATGTTCCACTCAGCTTTGGGTGGACGTGTCTGTAAGAAGCTGTAGAAGCAGAACTTGACAAAACGGTTTTAAAAATGTGATTTTAAACTGAGGCAAAACGACATAGAGCACCCAGACAGAGCCTTGACCTGCCTCCTTGCCGGCAACACCACTGTTGAATGGAGCATATCTCCTGTGGCCCACTGACCTCTGACCTCCCACTGGGACTATGAGGTGCTGAGGGGAGGAGCACTCGTGTAGTGACAGCTTGTGAGCTACTCACATCACACTGATCTCCTCCTCTCTCCTTACAGGACGCTGTGCCACCCATCTCAGCCACCTCTTTCTTTGCCTCTCTGGGGAAATTCAATAACAGCCTCTCCAGCCGTCCCCTTCGTCACTGATGGGACACCATAATCTCTATATCCTCACACCAAAAGGCATGCACAGTGGGATGTTATGATGGCTCAAGCCACAACTTGGCAGAAAATTTATGTCTCATTACAAGAAGTGGGCTGTATTTTCTCCTCATCATAAACAGGGTGGCAGGTGTTTTAATTCCTCCCTTCAGTCTCAAATTGATGTTAGTTGTACTGTAAAAAAAAACAAAAAAAAACTCGTCATGCAACAAAACCTCTGGGAAAGATGTTTCAAATCAACCATGGTAATAAATGTCTGCCATCATATCTGACAATTATATATATTTATACAGCTGTAAAGAAGTAGAAGAAAAAAGATAAATCTCTGGAAAAAAAAAATCAAATTTGATTGCCTTTGTTCAGGAAAGCCTTGAGTATCACTGGTATTTCATCTGGAAATCCAATTTACTATTGTCTAAACCAGTGACATCTGAGTTGAGTGAGCTGGATAGACACAAGACAATGCTTGCTCTCGTGCTAGGAAGCTCCTCTATTGGTACCATGTGCACAGTTAATCTGGTCTTCATTAGCCAATAACCAAAGGCAAGTTGGTTCAGGGTAAGTGATACTCTACATTGGAATGGTGAGACACAGGGAGACACAGCCAAACATAACTCATCACTGAAGAGACATGCCAAAGGGCTGGCATGACCTGTGCACTGCTGCAGAATGTTCAGTGAACAGACAAGCCTACAAAGCAGGACGATCACTGCAGACCAGCACATAATGCACTGAAGAGGATGGCCCTAATATCTGCTAGTGTTGCCACAATGTCAAAATCAAGACTTTGATACAATACCCCCCTTAATATCTCAATACTACTACTGAAACGATAATATGGCAAAAACCTAAAATACTAAATAGCATATTAAAATATAAATAATATACATAAATGACATGAACTGTAAGTCTGGCACTGCAAGTTTAAACCCAGGATAATTAGCCAGCACAGTAGTAGTGCACTAAAGTAACGTCACAAATGACTCAATATACCTCACTGGTGGAGGTCTACGCTCTACTGAACACATATTTGTAGTAATAGAGACAATTATTGACAAAAATGTACACGCCATGCCAACCATTAACAGTACTGACTGGGTATAGATTGATCATTTATAACTGGTGTTTTGTAAACGCCTAATTTTTATCAATTTGAAAGTTATGGTAAAGTTAACATTACCCATGTGGATTCACATGCATGTTGCCACATCTAAAAAGCTACAGCTGGATTACAGTCATCATTGCTTTTAATTGCCTCGTCAAACTCTGATGGTAAAAAAAAGAGAAAAAGTTATCTGGTCATAAACTAAAATCACACTTGTTTGACTTCTTAATATGGCTCTCATTCACTCGAAACACTGCTTCGTAAAGTACTACTACTAATAAAATGGTTATTATACCGTTTTAACACCAGCGTACTGTGATACCCTTCTAGTATTGGTATTGCATGCAACACTAAGGTCTGCAACTTATTTCGATAGACATTTGCATTAAAGAGAAGTAAGGCTATAGGTGCATAAAAACAATATAATAATTAAAATACAACCAATAATATATATTAAAATGATCTCTGCATGAAGAAAAGGTCTATGCAACTCAATCACATTGTTCACTGTATCTACACTATGAGATCCATTTGTTGCTCTACCTGTTTCTCCAAGATGCGGGAGATCTCTCCCAGAGTTCTGTCCAGGCCAGACACTTTGTTGTTGGCCCACTGCCCGCTGTCTTGGCCCTGCAGCTGCTTCAACAGGTCCTTCACCATGCGCTGCAACCTAAACATACAAGAGCACAAAGAGGAATCTGTTTACAAACACCAGTTCTTAATCCATCTTTTCATGCTGCCTCAGGCAACTTCTATCCACCACATAAAAGCTGAAACTATTGGCCAATTACATGATTAGTAACAGAAAAATAAACAATTTAGACAGTCAATTAATTGTTTGTCATTTTTCAAGCAACTACTACAAACAACTACAGGATTGAGTTTCTCAAATATAAAGATTTGCTGCTTTTTTTCTGTTTTCTATGACAGTAAACTTAATATCTCTGGGCTTTGGACTGGTTGTTTACATCCCCTAAAATGTCTGACCTGGACTATAGTGACTTGAATCAGTCCAAAGTTTGTCACTAGAAAATTGTTTTGTTTTTTTTACATTCCTCTATTGAACGGGGAGATGTCTATGCCTTTCCTAAAAATATGAGATTCAAACGTACAACGGGCGAGCTAGATTTGGTACGTCACAAATACGAAAGCCAATCGCTTTCTAATTCACAAATACTACTCCTGACAATGAGCCAGTTTTCAGGCAAACTTGGTTGGCTGTCAAGATGTGAACACACTGTAACATCGTAACAGATATTATTGTACGCTTCACAACCACTAACGCTGTGTCAGCCACTGCCGGTTACAAGCTAACAAGCTAACAAACAACATAAACAAAAGATGCTAACTACACTTAGTATTCTGATACGTCTGCTAGCCGCTGATTGTGGTTCACAACAGACTCCTCATCCGAGTCCGGGTCTGACTGAGGCTCAAACATGTAACGTTACAGCTGAATCTCTCCCATGTTTCCTCTAACACTAGCCATCTTGATGCACACTGATCTTTCACCTGTCAACGTAGCGCAAACTGCAGTGGCGGGGCCAGAGGCCTGTGATTCATAGATCCAGAATTTCTCAATGAGGGAGAAAGAGTAGATGTGCTTCCAGCCCC
>JBBPCS010000917.1:8324245-8343866 GCA_037974645.1 Hollardia meadi | reverse complement strand
CCCCCCCCCCCCCCCCCCCCCCCCCCCCCCCCCCCCCCCCCCCCCCCCACTCTAAAGATGTCCTCAGGAAATTGTAATTTTTCACTATTTCCTACCATGAATCAACTATTATTATGCATCAATTATGTAATTGTTAGTTGCAAATTGAATGCATCATGCAATTTTACTATTTTGTTTTTCGAATATTTTGAAACAGATTTTCTGATTGTGTAGACCAAATAATTAATCAATTAATTGAGAAAATAAGCAGCAAATCAATTATGAAAATAAATGTTAGTTGCAGCCATACACCACAGCTGTATAATCATTAGAATAAAACATTAAAAATGAAGAATAACTATGAAACTTCAAATTCTGAAAAAAGGAAAGCACTTACTTGGCCTTGTATGGGGAGTCGGAGACCTGCGTCTTTGCCACCATTGACGTCTCATATTCCTTTGCCCTACAGAGGGAGAAGTAGAAAAGTCTTTGACCTTCAGTAAAAAACACAACTAATGATAGTGTCAAGAGAGAGGGGGAAAAGTTCAAGCAGAGTTTGTTTATTTGGACCATCAGCCATTCAACAAGTAACCTGACTTTAAATAATCAGACAATGTCTCTGTGGGGACGAGCGTTTCACAGCCATCAGCTATTAATACGAGGACTTAATTTTACCTTTAAATCCACCTTCCTTTGAGTCATTTTTAACAAGGGAGGCTCAAGTTCTTCTCTTCACTCATTGTCAAATAAACAGTTAATGGGGGTTACAGGCAACGCAAGCAGTGTTTTGAATGTGTGACCTCCTAAAAAGGTCATGGTCATTAGGTGAATGGTGGCATTACTCCAACAGCCAACAGCGCGTGTGTGTGTGTGTGTGTGTGTGTGTGTGTGTGTGTGTGTGTTGGAGGGTGGAAGATTCTCTCTGTCAATCAGGTACTACCAGACCTGATAAGTAACTATTGATCTGAGCCAGATAGAGCGCCTTCCGGTCACCCATCTCTCCACTGATATGATGATATGATGAAACTTCCTGGAAGACGACAGGTGGACTCGTCCCGGCAGGCCGGGCACGGACCAACCAAAGCCTCATCCTCTTTTCACAATCTCTTGTATTCAAGGACAGTCATCTAACAGCAACTGATAATGCAACTCAAAGCTAGACCAGGACACTGAGATAAAAAAACAAAACAACCTTCCAACTGTTAACCCAGTGCAGAAAGTCTAGCATTCAGAAAGATAGCAGTGTTATAATTGTTCACTTACTTTCTGTATAGAAGTAGCTGTTACAAAACCTGTGTAAATTGTATAATCTTGTATGATAAACAAATCCAGCCTCGTCTGAAATACTTATACTATATTATTAATTAATATTAAGGTCAAACATAAACAAGCAATCTACTAGATCAGTCATTTTACATGTCCCGTGCGTGGGACAAATAGTTAGTATAGCCTTGCTTTCAGAAGGGCCTGAACTATATCTGCCCTGTTTGTCATTCATGACATTACAATATGAATGTCAGACAGGTTTATACCTAACTTGGTTAAACAGGGAGCAACTGCCAAGCAATTCATTACTGTCCGAAGCAGCCCATGTTAAATGGGCATAAATACATATCAGCAGGAAAGAAAGCACAAATCTATAGTGCAACACTATAAGCAGGTCATAAAAACAGATCTCAATTTCTTCTACCATTACTTCCTTTTACAGAGACACAATTTCCTCCAGTAGCACAAAAACACATTCAAACCATGACTACAATGTACACAACACAGACCCAGAAAAGGAAGCCAGGCATCAGCTCAAAGTAAAAAGAAATAGGTCCTACAGAGACACTTAAAAATAAAATAATACTTCAATAACTCAATGTACTTTTAAACCCATTAATTTGTATTAGTATGTGTGTTGTTAAGGTTGCATGTTCATTTATGAGAGAGACATTTTCCCCTTAATCTCAGGCAGCAGACTGGGTAAAATGAGTAAGTGTCATGCTCACCACCTCATGTATATTCTATACTCCATAGAGGAGTGTCTTTGTATACACACACCACCATCTGAGGTACACACAACCACAGAAACACACACACAGCCCACTCTGTTCCCTACGGGGCACAAGGAACCAGCTAAAGGCAAGCAGTTCGTTCCTGAGCATAAGAAGAGACTTTGGTTTCCAAAAAAACGCATCCTGACGCTAACCGACAGGCTACGTACATAAAATTTTAACAGCATATTTTCTTTCCCAAAACCCTTACTATTAGAGAAGGTTAGCCAAGCTGCAAAAACAAAGTGTGTGAACTGCTTTATGCCAGAACAGGGCAGCATGTTGGCCCGGTGAAAAGTCTAGTGAGAACCACTCACGTTTTACGGACACCATACGGTGTTCCAATAAAACGGTTAATTTCCACCCAGTGGTGAAGCAACTCACCTTTATGTTTACTGGGGCTCTGTGTTATTTATGACCTCTGAAAGCCTGTTGCCTTTGAGTGCTAGTCTCAGCAAGGCTGGTGCAGGAGTGACGGTGAACAGAGACAGATCATGTTGTCACTTTCTCGGTACCACTGAGACTCACAAAGCCAAAAACAGCATCTCTGACAATAAAGTACTGGGGCAGAATGGGAGTGTTTCAGCTTGTTTCAGCAACATAATAACAATGAATTCTTTTGTAGTAATTTCACTAAGGGTCATATCCACAGGTCAATCATGGTAAGGGTTTGGAGGATCTATAAGCACCATTAAGTCTGCCTACAGTCACAAAAGGACATTGACCTCTGTGATCACAAACAATGAAATGTACTCCACCATAGCCAGGACTTAAAATGCAATTTAAGAGAATGAAAATGGTTGTAGGTGAGTAGAAATTGGCTTTTTGCAAATTATATAGACAATTGATTTTACTTTTAGAAGAATGTATAAGTTTTGTCCAAAAAAAAACAAACACATTTATTTAAAAAAAAAAAAAAAAAAAATCCAAATCCATTAAAAAAAGAAAAATCCAAAAAAAGCAGGATCTTTGCAATAATTCAGCTAGTGTTGGCAAGTTGTTTGACAATTATCATCTCAAAAAGATCTTGAAAATTAATACATACATTTATAAATGCTATAATTTAAACCCCTTTCAAATACAAAAATGTACTATTATCATTAATACTTCATTATCAACTAAAAATGTATAAATTATTCCTGCAGCCCACACTTCATGAGTAGGAGGGAATGTGCCGAAAGCACTGCAAAACAACAAATTCTGCCTCTTCGAGACATTTAAGAAAGTTGTTTGCTTTGTTTGTACCTTTGTTCAAAGGAAGAGACATTAAAATCAGTAGAAAGGGAGCAGAAAAAACAATTATTTTCAAACGTTTTGGAGTTGTCCCTCTGTGCCTCCATTGCATCCTAAAAACAGTTTTTCATGCAAACATACTTCAAATTTTCATTTTTAATAAGCCATGCATGGATGAGTGTGCTAAGGAAAGTAAAATGGAGAGTAAAAGTATTGATTAAAATACTGTTGGGGGCATGTTAGAGGTCTTTTACTTGGAGACACTATTAGTAATATATCGATAATAGTAGTAAATGATAATAGTATATACGCTATATGCAATGGGAAGTGTTACTTATAATTTGAGAATTGTTATTGGTATGCAAGTTAATAACTGTATAAACTTAAGCTCAACCTTTAAGACCACATTATCAACACACCCTCCAGTATATCATAAATGGTAAATGGACTGCACATACATTGCACTTTTCAACCTGAAGGGGATAAAGCTGCTTTACAATGCCCATCAGTCACCCATGCGCATACACTCATGTCCGCCGCTGGCCTGGCAATTGGGGGCAATTTGGGTTTCAGTGCCTCGCTCTAAGACATTTAACCATGTGGACAGAAGGAGTCAGGGATCAAACCACAGACCCTGCAATTCGTGGCAACCCGCTCTACTTCTTGAGCCACAGTCGCATCATGAAGTTGGTATTTTTCAGTGTATATAAAGGCTCTATGTGTTCTTTCTGTGGTGGCACTGTGTTTATTTGGTTACATGTTCAAGCTGCAAAACAATAGACCACCAGTGTTGTTCTGATATGGTTCCCGACCAATACCAGTGAGTTTTTAAATTCACTTTCAGGGCCAGTTTTCTAACTTCCAAACAGAAGGAGGATGATGGTTGACGAGAGGTAACGCTCCCACAACAATCCCAAGCTAAAAAAAAAAAAAAGAGAAGCAATAATAAAGCTTAAGAATTTTGTAATGTCATTATCACATCTGGATATTTGTGTGGGGATTTTACCATTTTTTAGCTTGGTTTACTACAAAACTGACTTCATTATGCATAAGCTACTATTCTTGTATACCATACACATATTTTATTGTATACATTATGTTAGTGATTCCTCAGCCACTGACAGAAGCCATATCTTGCTTTAAACCTCTTTAAAGACAGGTACAATGCATAGTAAAAACCAATTAGCAAGTGTACATCTCAGATTATTAATGTCATCATCCTGCTTGTAATGGAATACAATAACCTGCATCAATAACATCTTACAGTGCGTATTGTCAGCATCGTGTCTCTTTCCACCCTTCTCCCTCCCTGTTGTGCCAGTTAAAATGATTGCGCTCAGGTCCGGGTTCTGACACATAGCAGCTCTGCCTCCTATTTGTTGATTACTATTGATTTTCTTTAATACTTCATTAAAAAATCAATAGCTCAGAAGAAGAAAAATAGGCATGGCTCATACATACATTAACATACATCCTGTACACCAATGAAGATTTGGCAATGCCATGGCAGCAATTTGGAGGAAAGCTCTTTACAGGTGAAAGCCCTATAGATCGATTTTGTAGTTTTGCTGCCCAATCACAGAAAGTGGTCATAAATTAAGCTCATCAGTGTTACCTTGTGGATAGCCAGGATGCACATAACAACTGCCTCCCATCTCCTTGTCACTCATAAAAAAGTCCTGGCACAGTTTTGTCCTCTGTGCCTGTGAGAGGATGGAGCGGGAGAAACAGGGGGAGAAGCAGACCGACAGAGAGAGAAAATGGAAGTATTACCTGGAGTTCATCCTGGCACGGAGCTTCTTTGCTTTCTTCCGCGCCTTCTGTCTCTCTTCTCCATCCTTCATGCTCTCAGAGGACACAGAGCTGTCCGTCACAATATCCACAATGTATTTCTTCAAAGAAAGATGTTCCTGGAGTAGACAAAATCAATACATTAAAAAGACATTGCTAGCAACTCTATGTACTACTACTTATCACAAGATTCCAAAATAGTATTGCGTCTGCTTTTGTGGTGCCAAAACAAGCTCACAAATCCGTGGTGGAAAGTAAATAAGTATTATCTAAGCACTGTATTTAACAACAGTTTTAAGGTCCTAAAAACTTTACTGAAGTATTTCCATTTTCTACAACTTTGTACTTCTACACGACTACATTTCAGAGAAATTTTGTATTTTTTACTCCACTACATTTAGCTGACAGCTCTAGGTGCTAGTCTCTGCAGATTAAGTTTTTACTTACACCACCTTATTACCTTATAAAATACAGTATCGATGCATTTTTAAAGATGGAACCAACTAGGGTACAAAGTTAGTAAAATTTTCTTTGACTGTCTTAAATATTAGAATTCTAGTTACACATTAATGCATTAGTAATAATATTTCAATAGTTTATTTTACATTTAATATATGACAGTCTGAAAGCAGCTTTTCTGTGTACTTTTATTTTTAATACTTTAAATTCTGCTAATAATATTTCTGTGCTGTTACACAAGTAAAACTTTGAATGCAGAACTTTTACTTGTAATGGAGTATTATTGCAATCGTGTGTTGAGATACAAATGCAGTTACTCTGTCAATGATACAGATTGTGTCTGTGGTATTACTCATTAAGACGCGTTGTCTTATTCTCAGTGAAAATAACCAATGCAACAACTATTTAGTTAAAATTAAAACAGAAATAGAACAGCAAATATAATCCATGTTAAATTTCTCTAGGTAGAGGTTATACACTTAAGATATGACATTGAGTATATTGTGTCACATGTAATCTACACCTTTCAATAACACCATTGTATCCTGTAATTACCTCAAATACTCTATTGTATTTGAAGCCACTTGCCCACGGGCATGCTATAAGGCTGGAGGTGTTGCCTCCTGTCTGGCCCTGTCAGATGATTCTGATATTTTCACTAGGACAAGGGAATGTAACTCAATTTAAAGAACATGATGCATGTGCAAGAAACCAATTACCCAATTATGCTGTCATCCAGCACCCCAGAGGATAGGATGGTCTCACAGATAAAGGTTTTCCATTCAGCAGTTGAGCTAACCTGTGTGTGGGATGCCATAGCCTTGGTCACAAGTGTTGTCAGCGCACCTGCTGTCTGAATAGGGGTTTTCACTTAGGGTCGTTGGAAAAACAAGTGTCCTTCACTGGGTGTGCAAAGTGTGCAACAGTGACTTAGTGCCACAAAAGACCTAATTTAAAGGTTTCTTTACCATCTTGACTGAAAGGCCCTGAAAACCTGGTTTACAAATATTACATGAGCAAAGTTAGAACAGGTTTGGTCATTTCACATAATGTACTCTCTGTGTTTGTTGTTTTGTGTGTGATTTTCACAATGGTTGTCAAGTGGGCGGGACTCCATTGGGAAATGGTGATGTTACATTTTTACTTGCACCAATCAAGATCTAACAATATTTCAATCAAAATATGATGACATTTGTGGTGTTTGCGGGATTGTTTGCTTATGTTGCCAGCAATGTCAACCAAATATAATTATACTGCAACAACATGAACCTAATGATGCAAATTAGCTGAAGTTTTAGGACTCTTAGAAAAACATTGAGTATTATTTATTAAGTATAAGTTAATTGTTGCATACTTGAATATTGAATATTAATATTATAAAGAAATGTGTAATTTTTCAAGCATCATTTTCAGGAGCTTTAATATTGACCAAGTAGATACCATTATATGTACACACACACACACCATCATGTATACTATTATAGAGCATAAATGTAACAAGAGTAATATAGGAGAAAGGAGATGATAATAACTTTGGAAATGAAAAGGGCATTGCGAGTGAGAGTATAATATTTTTAAGGAAGGTTGTGTGCGTCTATTTGTATGCGCACCCCTCTGCCCTCTATTCCAGGAGACTACAGGTCAGTCATGACTCATGACCGTAGCTGTCCCTCACTTGGGAAGCAGCTGTTCTGTAATCTCTCTGAGAGGCTATCCAGTGCACGAGGCACTCACGTAATGGAATCGTTTCAGTAACGCATCCAAAACATCTTCGCAAAACCACACTGGTAATATAAAAGGGTACCTGAAATATTAAGCTGTCAAATATAATGCTGACACACAGACAATGATCCCTTAGCAAATAAATATATAATGATTACATCCAATTTCCTGTTGCTAGGAGGCTAGTCTGAATGGAAGTTGTGTAGACTTTTGAGCGTTTAAGACAACCAGACTCGATGACAGACAGGTGTCTACCACTGAACCATTGTAACAAAGCGGCAAAGAGGCCTGCCTAAGGGCATTGCTACCGCACAATACCATAGATTACGAGTAATATGATCTTACTCTAAACATCTCTCCCTTTCCCTGATACAAACAGAACGATAACAGATCTAATGGGTGGCCTACACAAATACAGATTCAATGGGTTATGTTCATCAACTGGCTCTTATATCACATACAAAGGCCTGAGAGGTAGGCTTTCCATTTGGTGTGAAGCAAACAGCTGTATTTCATGATGGCTACTGGGTAAGATATGATATGACACTGGATATAGTTACCAACACTACAGTGGTTTACATGGTATTTTTGTACTGAACAACATCCTATCAGTGACATTTAAGGAGGGGGCAAGTCACACAAAGACACAAAAATCCAAACAGAAAACATTGGATCTCTCAACAGCAGCTTCACTGCTATAACTAGACAAGATGTCAGCTCTCATTACAGTGTGGGAAGAGAGAGACTTGCTTCAGCTGGCAGTCTGGATATTTCATCACCATTCTCAATTTGTGGCCATCAGTGCAGCTTTAACTACAAGACCTTTAGTATTATTCAGTGCCTTTGGGAGGTCAGTTCTGATACCCTTTGCAGCCTGGTGACATCTCTACTGGCTGTGCTTTTCCAAAAACTGTCTTTCCTCAGAGAAGCCACCAGTTTTTTAAGCTGCCGTGTCTAAAAGTGATCAGTAAATCAAATCAGAAGGCATGGGACTTGGATATTACCTGCATTATATTAAACCAGGACAAATGATGAGTAAAAGAGTGATCGCAACCACAAGCTCTATCCCCATACATCAAACCTACGCTGGTGATAATCAGTGTATTTTCAATTTAATTCACAACTCTTCCAGAGTGAGAGAAAATGACTAAATATGAAGGCACAGGGCATGTGTTGCCCGCTTCAGCTGAAAAACTATGGGGTGACCTCTGCACAATTGAACCAACCATCTTCATTTTAATTAAAAATCTTTCATTGCAGGCAGAGTTATGGAGCCGCAGTCAGGAAAATAGTTGGCAGTGGTATGAATTAAATGGTGGACACCAAAATAAGCTTCGATATAAATAACAAGGGGCCACATAAGTCCACCTAAACAAAGTCTCCATACATATACCTATTAGGCAGCTTGATTAGCTTTCACATAGAATATGTACCTAAACATTATCTATTAGAAATACCCCAACGGCTAATCACCCAATCTAATAATAACACACTTAATACAAACTGTCAAGTTCAACATTTAGATTCATCCAGATGCAGAAAAGGACAAGGACAACTTGGAGCACAGCAACTTTGACTGATTAGTATTGATAATATGCAAGGTGGGAAAATGGTAGAGTCTCAACATTGTGTTTATTCGCAACACTATAATCATACAGAATGAGACAGTTTGCAAATGCATATTAAGTAGTGCTCATATATGAACTGTTCATTGTGCTATATTGGTGAAGTGCTTCTCTCCATTGGTTGCATTGTTTATCACACTGTCAAACAGAAACAATGACGTGCATTTGGAGAGGAAATGATTTAAAGGAAAGGAAGGAGAGGGATATCAATTATTTCCCACTGAAAAATGCTTTGAATGAAGGAGCTGTCAGGGGCCAAAGGTATTGCGTATAGCACCAACAGTTGTCAGCCTCACAATGAGCACTGCTGAAAAGCCAATCTCAAATTGCACCCTGAGAGGTTACCTTGCATTAATGAGCTGCCTTCCCATGGAAAGGCACTTCATGACAAAAACAGCCTGGAGACAAGGGGGTGATGTCACCCCTCTGCTGAAGCACTGAACCCTAACTGTGTACATTTCAAGGCCCATTTGTAATCACACAAAGCCAGCAACAGAGCCACGGCAGCATAAAAGGGGATGCATAAACAATAATAATGACCGAGTCATAAAAGCCAACCACAGTGTCTCTTTGTCTTTTTACATGACACATGTTTGTTCCCGGCAGGGTGTGTATGTGATACGCACCACTTCCTCATCAGAGAGCTCCCGTCCCTGGATGCTGCTACTGTCTCGCACAGCCTGTTGGTGCCTCTTGCCCTTGGTGTGGCTGAACAGGTGCACCTCTGAGGTGATCTGCAAACACAAACACAGTGGTCAGAGGTCACTGCTGTGGACACAATGGAGACAGAGGCAGGAAAGGGTCAACAGAGACCCATGGGACGCTGGTGAAACAATATACCACAAGGGCTTGTCAAAGGGACAAAACCTGCCTATACTGAATGTCAGTTTAAAGCTAAGAGCAAGGAAAGGAAATGTGATTTGTTACATATGGCACATGTGTAATTTGGCAACACACACAAGATGCGTTTACAGTTGTATTTCTTTGCATTATCTCCTTTTGATACTAAAGGCACCTTCAGCAACAGTGTAGATGAAAAAAAAAACCACTCAACTTTTTACTATTTAAGAAATAAAAGAATAAGAGTGGAATATGCCTTACAACATGTTTTAAAACACTTAATTTGCTTTCCCTAAAATACAATTCAGTCAAGTATTGCCAAATGCAAGCTGGGCACAGCACCGGCCTCATAGAAGTCTAAATAAATGCAAACCTGAGAAATGGCCACAACAAGAGGCAGGTGTACAGGAAGCAACAGTGTTCTCCAATCTCTGGAAACAAGCCCATTTAGAATGGTTTGCGTTTAATGTCATTAAATTAAGTGCTTGCTGCTGACCAATCTATGATCTCTGGTGTCAGATGTTGGCCAAGGTCATCTAACATTTTAACAAGATTCCCTCTTTCAGCCCACGACCCTCCTCTTTATCTGATGCTGGTTTGAAGCCTCAAGGTGCCCCACCCTTGTTGCCGTCGCAGCCGGTCTGTCAGAGATAAATGTGTCTGCTTGTGGATTGGTTGCCTGACACTTGAAAGAATAATCATGCCCCGTCATAAATCTCTGTTAAAGAGACCATGTTTAATCAATGCAGTTAAATCCTCATTTAAATGTGCCCTCTTCATTTTTATGTACTGTATATGCAGCCTGGGGAGGTGCCCAGAGCTGTTTTGCTGCAGCATCACTGTCTTTTTCTAACACCCATGTTTATCATAGATGCACAATATTAGTTCAGGAGAGGAAGTTATTTAAATGAACAGTTGAAGAACCATTCAAGTCCATTTGAAAGAAATGAGGACTTTTTAAGCATCCCATCTTTCTACGATTGAGATGTTGTACAATTAGCAAGCCTTAATGCACAATTCAGATTTATTACTCAGATGTTATTATTTTGCTTGGCTGTTCACATTATTTTTTTTTTTTTTTTTTAAATATGGCCAATATCAGATTCCACTGTGAACTAGTCACAGTCCTCAACTAACCCACATGTGCAAAAGAACAATAATAAAAAAAGACGTCACACGCAGCATGTTGTTGTATAGTTGTAAACAGTTAAGTAAGGGACACCAATAAGCCCCAAGACTGACGGGATGAACCTGCACATACCACAACGCCGCACAGGGAGCAGTGTTTCTTGCGCTCATATGGTGTCAGTTTGGGGGCGTAGTCCGTGTTGGCATGTCGACCACTGCTGAGCTCAGCAGCCTTCTCCTTCCTCTGCTCAATTTGCTCCATATGCCTACGGCTGCTCTCATCATGCTATGGAAGAAACCAGAGGTCATATGGGAAACTGGGAATTCCTGTATGGTGGCTGATGGGGACGCAAGGTGGCACGGTATAAACTTACCTTCATCTGAATTTTCTTTTGCAGCTCCTCCATGGCCTCCTGTTGAGCAGCACTTAGAGCGGCCAGACGCTCCTCTCGGTCTCTTCAAACGCGACACAGAAAAGTGAAATGTGAAACGACTGTTGTGTAAATACAAGTCTCCCATTCATCAAAGTGACAGCTGGAATCAAATGAGGAACGGTGCAGTCATCTGTATATGTACGTCCATACTGAAGGGATTTGAGTCTACTGTACATACCGGGCTCTTTCCCGCGCTGCATCTTCTCTAGCCTTCTCCTTTTCCTGCCTCTGTTGTTCAATACGAGCCTCCTGCTCCTTCCTCCGCATCAGCAGCTCCTCCACCCGTGCCTGCCGCTCTGCTTCCAGGACCCGTTTACGCTCCTACAGAGGGAGTAGGACAGATTGAAGATGCACCTAAATGTGAAATTACAACTGGAAAAATTAAATGTGGGTTGATTATTGGTTTTTTTGTTGCACCTGCACAGCCTCATCTCTGGCCTGCTTCTCCTCCTGTCTCCTCTGTCTATCTTCCTGCAGCTCGTTAAGGCGTTGTTCATACTCGTTTAACTTGGCCAGGGCATCATGCCTCTTGTTTTGGGCTTCCAGAGTGTTGATGAATGCTATTTCATTCACCTGTACAGACACATACTTATGAATGAGGATATAAACATACAGATAGAGTACATGTCAAGAAGAAAAATGCATGTACACAGAGAAGTTTGCTTGGATGTCTCTAGCATAAAAACTATAAACTATGAAATGTGTTAAAACATAAAAGCAATATTTTGGCTAGAATCAGCCGAAATGACACAGCCTTCATCCAAAACAGTCATTTTTAAAGGGATACTGTGTATGTGAATGTAATTTAACGCATTTAGTGAAAAAACGATGACTGCAAATGTCCCACATAATTCAGACAATGCCTCAGATGTCATACGCATATAGTTACTGCTTTTCAGGGGATTCCCTCCTTTACCTTGGCCTCTTCTTCTTGGGCCTTCTTCACAATTGCCTGGAGAAGCAGCTCTCGCTTAAACTCTGCATGTAACAGTTTTTCCTCCATCATTCTCCGACGCTGCTCCAACAGCTCCTCCTTCCATTTTCTCACCTCCTTCTCCTGAAGAGAGTGAAGAGTGACAAGCAGGAGCGGGTGAAAATGTTAAAAAAAAAAAAAGAAAAAAGAAAAAGTACATTTTCCAGGACAACACAGACAATGGATTCTTAATCTATCAGTTGCTACCCTCTCCAGCGAGTCTACATGGGGATTAATGTGAATACACACCACTTCATGTATTTAGGAGGTGGTTAATCCTGATTTTTTTTTCTAGGACTCAATCATCTTGCCAGGGTCTGGGGAACAAAAACAAACTTCATGAAAGGCTGTTGATTTTGGCCAGGGGTCTCTCTCACGACTGTCTGCGGCCAGCTGGCCTGGATGGGACTGGAGGGGGTTATAATATTTAGTGATTCTATCAGGCAGTATGCTGACAAAACCTCTCAATACGAGCCAGGCTGGCCTTCAATTGCATGGAGTTTCTGTAGGGTGCTTTCTGTCAACTTTGCACGGCTCACTCACCCTCTCCAAGAGCTTCTGCAGTTTGAGTGTCTTTTCCTCACGGAGTTTGTCCCTAAGCTGCTGCGCCTTCAGCTGTTTTTCCTCATGTTTCTTCTTTGACTCTGCAATGGTTCTGTCAAAAACATGGAAACAAATCATTTATCTCTTTCGGTTTCCCTCTTATCAACAATGCGCAACAGTCTTAAACTCTGACAGGCACTAGGGCCTGTTTAAAGAAAAAAAGAAAGAAAGAAGAGAAATTAAGTGGGCCTGTGACTCTCAGGCTTCTGGGTTATATGCTTGTCAAAATAAGGTGAGGGGCTTGCAAATGAGTAGATTGAGGTGCTGTTCAGCAAAGCATTAAAGAAGTAGAGAAGCTGATTATACTATGTGGATACTGTCAATGTGTGTCAAAAATAAACAAAGCTCGGAGCTTATAAAAGATGCCATCTGGATCTTGAAGCAGGGTGTAAGGCTCATCATAGGCGTGAATTTTCCCAACTCAACCATCCACTACATAACCAAAATGTTTTGTACCTTTTGCGTGATGGTGAGGACAATTTCTCGTGCATGTGGATTCCATGTCCAGGAGGCCGAGCAGGTTCCTCTTCTACCATGTCCCCCCATGAGGTGCTCTGACGCCATGGCTCACGAGCTGCAAGAAAGTCAAGCAAGGAAAATAAAGAGACTTAAGTGTAATGTTTGCCATGACAAAGAACAACAGTTCAGTTTTCATTTAGATGTTGACCTCCGTACCGTCATAATCTGCCAGCATGTCACTCCAATCCATATTGATTCCACAGCTTCCGTTGCCGATGCTAGCCTACGGTAAAGATTTGTGTCTTTTACATGTCAACATACAATGAAGTAAAAAAAAAAATCAACATTTAAACTTGCTGTCAAAAAAGGCCCCTAAAATTTAAGGTATAAATGAGTACGACTAATCTTACAGAGAAGTCACTTTCGTTGTCAGTCTCCAGGTCGTTGTTCTCGGCCTGAATCTCTCTGGTCAGCTGCTCTTCCTCAGCAATGGCGCTGGCAATCGCCTCCTCGTTGGCCTTTTCCAATCGGTCGGCAAGCTCCTCTTTCTTGGCAAGGACCTCTGCCATGGACTGGGGCTGAACACATGGCAGCATAGATACCAGTTCACACATGCAGCATTTCACACTTCATAAATGCTGACTTTATGCAAACAACCACTGAGGAACCAGAAAAACAGAAACCCGTTATTTTAATATAATGTCTTTTTTCATGGTCATTTTGATATGTTGCACTAGAAAACAACACAGGTATAACTAGTAAAATTCATGATGGCCGAGTTTCTGTTTCAGAGTCCTGGTATTGTGCATGCTGGCTCACTCTCGCTGTAATGACTTACCATGACACCATCGTTACATATCCAACTTACTAAAATTTTTCATTTTTGGTTTCCAATATGTTTGCTGCTCCCTACATGTAAATTATGTTTGAAATTAATTGAAAACAGAAATTCATTTAAAAACAGAGAAGTGTGATAAATAATTCTAAATGAGCAAAAATGATTCAATGTGTAGCACCTGTAATCATATATTTTAGCTTCCGTGCAGTTGACCTGATTTGTTGATTTGGGTGCACGATCAAAGAGGGGAACATAATAATCAACCCAATCACAGTTTGTACCACACAACCATCACAAGAATCACAAGTGAGGAAGCATTCAAGAGTCATGCAGGTCACATTTACTGTGAGGATGAAGAGATGGTGGAACGAGGCAACTGATGGTTTTACGATAGAAAACTGTTCACTTGAACCTTTTAAGTATTTGGGGAGTTTATGTATTTTCATGACATGGCAATAATGAGGGAAAGACTCTCAGTTTACTCCAGAGCATCAAGTCTCTTTTACATGAGGTACAGTATGTATGGGAAGGTTAAAAAGTTCTAAATTGTAAGAACATAAGTATTGCCTGGATGAAGACAATACTGGTCTTAAATTTGAGGCCAAATAGCCTTCACTGCGGATTTGATCGGACATTATTTTCAACGTTTTTTATTCACCACCTATCAAAATTTGAGAGTATTCCACTTACAGGTGCAGTTATCCTAGATTAAATGTATTGAGCTCTGTGTTTACACACTCTATAATGATTAATAATAGTGACAACACCTGATGTGTGCCTAAATTCTGACGCTGGGTTGAACAGAAACTGAAACTCAGCAAAGGTTCGGCAGCATTTTTTTTGCACAGACTTTTTGAAGTTGCCAAAAAAACTAAAACAAGTTTAGATATTTGTTTTGTGCAACACCCTGGAGCACTTTCTGAAGTACAAAAGTCATCTACTCACAGCTATTCTTCACAGTGAACTGTACTATAACAACACTACACAGAACTATGCAGTCTTGCGGGCACATTTGGTCTGGAGGTTTCTTTAGATTGACTTTGTTTAGGCGGTGAAGGACCCTTGGGGATCCCTGCCCCACCACCCTCCCCTCCCCTCTGCTCCTCCATCTCTCAGCACTCACAGTAGAAAGCTCTGTGGGGTCCAGCACACTCTCCAGTTTCACCGCTGCCATGGGAGTCTCAGCCCGTCCTGGAGCAGATGTGGCCATGCCCTGTGACGCGCCCCCCTCAGCCCCACTGTCCCCCAAGGCCAACAATACACCGAGCCCATCCATCTGGGGAAGGTCTGGGGATGCAAAGAGGACCAGAGCAGGGACTGGGACTGATAAGGTAATGTCTGTTGGTGGGACTGTGGCTGAGGACGGGGTGGGCTCTGGGGCTTGTGATGGGGTAAGAGCTGCTATGTGGGGAGGCGCGTCTTCACAGGGTGCGTCGACACACTGCCCCGAGTCTTGTACACTCTCTGCTGGGGGCTGCACCAACAGTCACACACAAACACACGCAAACTCAATTTAAAGACATGCATATTTCAAGCAATAACAAAAAATATATACTAGTATGTAAAAATAAAATAAAAATCAAACCAGTCAATACTCAACACATAGCTAAAAACACAAATCATGCAGGAAAACTGGAACTAACATGCCCTCAACATCCATTTATGATCAGAATAAGCTGATAGATCGGAAATACTGATTTGTATTTCAAAACAACCGATGGCTATAACACACACTTACCAAGTGTGTCTTGAGGCATCGACAGAGTTTTTATTTCAAAATGGATTTTCTGCCTCTGAAATGTCAGTGTACAATCAATCGCCTTAAAGTTGATAAGCCTGTCTGGACAGTCTGTCTATGAATACCATCGAGCCCAAAACAAAAACAAATGTGGCTGGTAAAATGGTCTAATGTTACTCTGCTCCTTGTGAATAATTTATATCCAGGGACAGTTCAGAGACAAAGACATCACAAGGTACCGAAGCTCAGTACCTCCATCATGTCCCCGTTCTCTGAACGTCCAACCTTCTCCAGAGGGTCAGGCTCAGCGGGGACTTGCTGCTCAGTGTCTAATATGGTTGCGTCCTTGTCCAAGGGACACTGAGGACGGGGTTGTTGCTCCTCCCGAGGCGGCAGATGCGACTGACCACACTTGGCGCTCTCCTGTTTTGGGGTGACATGAGCCAAGACAGGAGAGACCTTGGCTACCATTGCCGCAGAGCGAGGTTTGGCAGTACGTCCCCTCTGGACGGTCTCCCAGCCCTCAGCATCCTTTTTACCTAAAGAACACCAGGTACTATGTCAGTCAAGGAGAGGATGTGTTACGGTCTTCTCCAAGGCTCTGTGCAGGAGGAGATTTCTTACCCAGTTTTTCTACCGGGGAGTTGGTCGGTTGACTGGCGCTGGGTACGGACTGAGTGCACTTTACTCGGTCTGCCCAGCTGGGGCCTGTGTGGGAGAGCCGGGCTGCAGCCAGTGTAGGTGGAGGACCACTGAATAAGACGAACACACATCATTGCATGAGAACAAACAAATGTGCACATGTACAGAGAAGCCTTTACTGTCAGCAGGTAGGATTTTCAATTTTATTACGCCATTACATCTAATCTCAGAGCAGCTCCTACAGTCCTGCCAGTGTTAGACGCTTCAGCAGTCTGAAGACGGTGCCTATCTAACACCCCAGCACTCTCCACTCTGAGATAGCACGGGACTGTACTGGACAACAGGCCTCCGTCATGATCAATATCCATTTCCTGCAGCATCAGATTACAGAGCAGTGCACATATTGAACGGATGCTTCAGCAGTCTTTAACTGACACTTTCATCTACACCTTCCACTGATTCTGTGGCCAATGAGTGAGAGACTCAACAAATTGCATTAAACAAATGCCTTACCATCAGAGATCAATGGCTGTATAGCTAGATAACGTAGTCTGCATTTTCTAACCCCTTCAAAACAGGCACAGTGCTTCATTTAAAATATTGATTGTTTAATAACAGGATGCCTTATGATACAATTATAATCAAACAACATGTTATGTTGACCTTTAAAATCAAATCAGATGCATAATGGTGATGGGGGGGAAAGGGGTGTGCAGCACACAAGCCTTAAAGCATGAGTAAGGATAATGACAGTAAGACAGAGCTTACCCAAAGTTGAGGGTGCGGCGAGCCCCTGGAGAAGTAACCATCCTGTCCGTGGAGGGGTTTGGCATCACATGACGCCCTGGAGACATCTTTCGCACCTCCCAGGCTAAAGACGTGGGCCTGAATAAAGGGAAACGTTACTCAACTAACACTAAATACAATCCCTAGTTGCCAAACACACACACACACACAGTCTTGGCTCACATTTGCAAATCAGTTAAATGGCAGATTCACTTGCAGCAATTTATACAATAAATGTAGCATGTAAAAGTTTCAGGTTTTCTTACTGATTAACAGTACACTTTAAATGAAAAAATTAGGTGGCAGCACTGGAGATTTCATTTCTTAGCCAATTTACAGTTGCAGTGGTCACTGTGTTAAAGAGAAGCCAATAAACTCATGGATCTCTTTGAATTAAAGCCAGGGCTATTGATTGATTCGGTTTGTGACTCAAAGCCAGACACCAGCACTTCCAGTTTCACCTCAGGGAGCAATTGAAAATGGGGTAATGAATGAGAGATAAAGAAAAACATCGAGCAAAAGAAGCTGAAGATCACCTGTTCTGGGCATCCGTTTTCTCCAACTTCTCCTGAAGCTGGATCCAGTCTATGAGAGCTTTGAAATCACGTACGTAGTTGTCCAACATCATCAACACCTCCTAAAGACAAGTATAATCACAATAGAATGGAGAATATGTAAACACAAACATGAAAAATGGCACACTGTACAAACCAACAGAAAAGTAGGTTTTAAATAAATAAAATCTGATGCATGCGTGTCACTTAAGAATTAAATACCACAGCAAATTTCCATTCAGTGCGTCTAAAAAAATTCAGGACTCAAAACTAAACCTCAGTGTATTCATGTTTTCTATTGATATTTTCATATCCATTGCAAAAATATGAGCATAAATGATGAATCATATCTTTTCGTTAGTATTTTCTTAAGATTCTTCTTCTTCTTGTGATACTACTTCTGGGATCAGCTAGATAATACAAAGACTTTACTTCCAATAAAACTAGTAACTGGCATTTCAAATGCTTGTGGAGAGCCCAATTTTGCCATTCAATCATTTTAAAAGCTGACAGAGTGACCTTAGGTAGTGGCAATCATGAGCTGCCCCACACGTCCATGTGCAAAGAGACTGAAAAGTTGAGGAAAAACAGAGAAAGCAAATTCCTATTATCTGCACTTGGACTGCCTCACACTGTTGGTTATGCAGGGGTGGTGGCCTGTGTGAAGCCTTTTCCCAGGACTCTAATGAAACGAACACAGCTGATTGATGGGGAGCGTGAAGGGAGGGGTAATTGAGAGTAAAGCTTCACAGTGCTTTTAGTTAATAGACAAGTCAGGCCAGTGAAAGATGTGTCCAGCAGCAGGTCTGCTGATTAGAGCTGGTTAACAGGCAAAGACCACCGCTATGGCCTGGTGTTCATTTGGTAATGAAGGCCAAGACGGAGAGAGGCTTGCTGCTCCTCTGACAGATAAACCAACAGTGAGTGAAGGCACTATAAAATGGCTTTCAGCATGTTAACAGGCATACTTACCTAAATAGAACCCTCACATAACATTTCATGAGGAATGACAAAATGTTTAACCTTCCAGAGGCATTGCCATAAAGAAGGATGGGCAGTAAAAGCCAACAGTCCATACACAGAAACAAGACTGAACAGGTACAGCAGACTGACTTCAATAATTCACAATAAACATTACTGTTAGAGTTAAATAATTTAAATAGCCTATTTCACATCATTTTATGAAAAAAAAGAAAAGAAAAAAGAATTAGAACCTTTACTGCCACCAAGGAAACAGGAACGCCATTCTTGCCTTGTCTTATCAATATGTCTAATAAATCAGAGATGGGATAAAGGAACAGTTGATGGGAACAAATTAGACCTGGGGGGGGGGGGGTTAGAGAGTGTGTGGGCCTTATCAATAACTATATATGAATCATTTGCTGGGTGAAAACTTTCCCTCCTAGTGGAAAAATATTATATTATATGCTGAGGTTCTCATTTAAACATAAAGCCTTAAAGTAACACCGCAGAGAGTCAGGCATCACTTCCTCACAATGGTTTTGTTGTAATGTCCACATGTTGGGGTGGAAAATTGTTAGCTCTTTGTGTGAGGGCACACAATGCAGATTGCCCACAGCTACACTGGGGGGTTTCTGGCTGGGGTTGATATCAGAGCACTCTGCTTCCCCTCCAGATGACTCCATCATCTATCAGTGTCCATTAAGCCCAAGCTGGGTGGGATCGGGGATTATGAACAGCACCCAGCTCCATGGCCATTAGACAGCATTAGGGTGTAGAGACATAGAGTGGTATGAGAGGGGGGGGGGGGGGGGGCA
>JBBPCS010000917.1:8311976-8324145 GCA_037974645.1 Hollardia meadi | reverse complement strand
CCCCCCCCCCATCTACGGGCCAGAGGTCTGACACAAGGCAACTGACAACATGCTGATCACACCACAGGGAGCTGCGCTGTGGCACTGACAGCAAGCCAACCACACCGCAGGGAACTGGGCTACGGTACTGACCACAGACAGTCACCAGAACCATGCTCAGCATAATGCTGCATGGCAGAAAAATCAATAAAACACAGGGCCAGCAGTATCAAACCAGTAAGCCCTCCAGCAACATTGCAGCACTGCTCCAAGGCGGTGCCAAAACAAAACACGTCATGGATCCCCAAACAGAGAATAATGTCAAAAATGCTGTTGTTCATTATATGTGCAAGATGCAGACCAAAAAGGAGCTGAAATGGCCAAGCCCCATTCCAGCAAATGCCTGACAACAAACACAATGCATATACAATATTGTTTACAGTCTGTCATCAATCTTCAGTCCAGTCAGGCCCAAGAGAGAGTCCCGTGATAGTTCTCTCACCAGCGAGCCTTCAGAGAGCCCCTCTGACATAAAGCAGAAATCAAGAGGAATGTGAGCTGTGATGGAGAAATTTTGTTATCAAGAGGAATGTGAGCTGTGGTGGAGAAATCTTATTATGATCTAAATGTCTCCCTCTAGTGCTCATAAATCCTAACACCCTTCAGTCTCCCCAAAGAAGCAACTCCTGGTTGATGAGTTCAGATCATGAACCTGCTGATCCTGTTACTAGAATTTGCATTTCTACCTGGGACATTTTTTTCTCCTCAAAAGCACACTAACCCTGCATTCTACGACGCTCTGATCAGATTCACAGGTGACGTAAATCTCGTCAACAGCTCGACGCAAGTTGTCAAAGAGGAAAGCCCAGTAGCGTGCTCGCAGGTCCACCTTGCGGGGCTGCCTGGCTTTGGTGGGGCTCTTCTCTGCCCCCTTGTCCAACAAGGCACCAGCTGTGCCTTTACTTTCCACACCAGCATTCTGTGGAGACAAGCATAGAGCAAATAGTGTCATGGAAGTCTCTAGTTGTTTATATATATAGCAGTCACAGTACTTTTTGTGCTAGTTGCGACAGGAGATACATTAAATGCCTTATAATACCAGCCATCATATACAGCTAACATGAGGGAAATTAGGGAGATTTGAACTAATGCTGACACCATGCATTATCCCAGTGGTTTCAACCAGAGTGCATCAAAAAGTATTACATATTAAAATGGAAAGTATCAATACGTATGTTAATTCATAGATGGTAATACATTAGTTTAGAGAGCATTATACTTGTCCGGTCCGTGAAAAATTGTTGGCAACAATTACTGTCATGCCATTATGGAACATCCTGTCCCACAACATTCTCCTTGTAGCCTGTTGCAATCTATCTTTTTGCAAATTTTGGCATCATATGCAAGAATGGACATAAGACTATAGAACCAATCACAATGTTATAACATCCAGGTTGAACGCCCCTGAGTCAAATAGCTTACATACAATTTAATTTTCTTTCACCATGATGTTATTTCAAAGTGCATGAATCTCATTCACCTAAAATGCATGTTTAATGCTTTCATATAATAACACTTTCAGTAATGTTATGTTGGAGACTTAAAACACCCGTTTGTTCACAGAGTAAAGAAAATGACAGCTTGACAGCTAGCGGTAGCAGTTGCTCGGAGAGACAGTGAGAATGTCACTGTTAGGCAGATTTGGTTTATCAAAGGTGTTTGCAAAGCAACACAGTACATACAATAAGCACAGCAGAAATGTCAGGTAAGTCAGACCACCATGTTTAACTATGCATCGTTAAAGGTTACCGCTGAAAATAACAACAGAAATAAACAAGTTTGCTGCTTTCGCATATCTCCACAATGCAAATCAACCGGCAGTTTTGTACTTGAAAGTGACCGTTGTTGTCAGCGCGATGTGACAGTGATCCAGCATATAGACTGAAAATTAAGTTCAAGGATCGAACTTCTGCCGACTAAGCTTGTTGGATGCGGCGAAGCAATATTCAGGCAGTTTACACACAACACTACATTTACAGACTAGGATTTCTCCCCTTTTCCACCTTTGTGAACTCAGCTTTTCCAAGACCGACTTACACAATGTAAAAACAGGAAGCTTCATAATCATCAGGAACCCACTTGCAGTGTTAGGAAAAAGAAATCGATGACTTAGCTTGGTGAATGGTGCCCTCTAGTGAAGGAAGATGATACACCAACCTGTTTCTTATTCCTCTGTTGACCAGAGTTGATCCTCTGGGCCCTGGAACTACCACTGGAGTTGCTTTTGGACTTTGCTGTGTGAAGAAGCAAAAAAAGGCTTAAAATGTATACATGATGACATTGGACAATTATTAAAACAGTTATGTAGTTGTGAATAATTACTAATACATTCAAATGTCACATATGTACAACAAGTGAGTGGACAAAACAATAACCTTAATTGGAGTGTCAAAGGCAAATTGACTACTCAGCTGCACAGGATGTATGTAAACAGAACAACCCATATGAGACCTAAAACTGGCATATGGCAGTTTAAGATTTTTGGCATTCACTAGCTTGAGAGCAGCAAATAAGCCTTGAATAAAATAACTGCAGTGACCCACAAAGAGGAGGGAGAGCCAGAGAGAAAGTGAGACAGTGTTAGAGGCTGGGGTGGGAGTTTGTGTGTGGGTTGATCTAAAAGGAGCTTTATTTAATATAAAACCTAAATAATGCGATAGGAACAGTGCCATACAGGAAACTATATCGTAAACAAGAGAAACAAAAATTTACCATCTTACCGGGGTTATTTTCTTTAAGGATTTCAAGAATTACATCAAAAGAACTGTGTAAACATTTCAAAGCCTATTACATAATATTTTTATTAACCAACACTATAAACCACAGTGTAGCAGTGGCCTGTGCCTCTGACGTGTTCTACATAACAGAGGACCAGACATCGGTGTAAGCTTCAGCTCGCATAAAACAGTTTCTGCACTGTACCATCATCAGTCTAGACATGAAATAAAAAACGGTCAGTGATCGCGCGGATATTGTATTACAATAAACAGCACTGTCTGGTTTGGGTATATGATTACAGACTGTGTGTGTCATTGCCAAAGACGGTCACTGTTATGCTCCAAATAAATGACTAAACATATTTCAATAGCCCACAGATATGGGAAATACATCTATAGCAAACATCATCAGTAACACCTACCACTGAACAATGAAGACCTAAACAACCGTCAACATCATCCATACTCCACTTACTCTTATGATGTTAAATCTGCAGTACGGAACTTTTTTCTCACCCTTCTGGCAGTGAGAGTAAATACACAAACACCATCCACATGCTTATGACACCATAGGCTCCGCCATACTCCTACTTTCTGCAACCTACTCTGTTGTTACAGTTGCTTCTCTCTTAAGCTCTGGCAAACCGATCTTTGCTGGTTGACAGGGAATGCGTCGCTACAGGTGTGCCAGTAAGGGAAAGTCGCCATAGACTCCATATATTAAAAATTTCAGTCTACCGTCAAATACGAGGGATTTATTTGGCAGTGACTGGCTTAATCTGCATTGTATGAACCCATCTGGCACGGACTTGAATGTAACAGACATTTGTTTACATGTTAAAGTCCCACAAGTTTAATATGGCAATGACGTGAAACCTGCCACAAAGCATATACAGTATACATAGTATAATAGCATATGCATAGTGTTTGTTTTGCATGCAGTGACCAACCTTCCTCCTCTTTGTTCTCTAGAGGTACACTCCAGGCAATGAGGTTTCGAGCAGCACGGCCCTCTTCAGCAACTATTTTCCTCACCTTGTCATGGCTGTTGGAGCGCTGAAAAGATGCCTGAAGGAGAAACAGATTCCACACATCAATTTTGCACTTTTCTCCATTACGTCTATTACATTCCATATGACACCACGGAGTGCAATATGGGCTCATTCCATGGCCACAAGTGAAGAAAGAAGGGATGCAATTTAAAAAACATTTTTTTACACTCGGTTCGCAGTCAGATTAAAGGATAAGTCAGAGGGGTGTACTACGAAGCAAGATTAATGGGTAAGCGGGGCATGTTGAGCCTAAAGCCAAGTTTTTCAATGTCACGCAGGTGACTCTCTATTAACCTGGCTAGATTGCCATGGTAACTTATGCTGCACACCTAACCTGGTCCAGAGGAGGTCATGTATGAGTTTTAGATTAATATTGGCTTTAAAAACTTTGATATAAAAACTTTCATTTTAATTTGGCTGAAAACTAAAAAGGGATTTCCACATGTCTTTCATTATGTCAGACCTAAATGCAGTATAATGTTTAAATATTCTGTATCAAGTTTAAAGTTTAAGAGCTCTACAATGTGCAGTTGTCATGTTAGAAAGAAAACCTTAAGCATAGAGTGCATTTAGTGGTAAAATAAAAATATTACGAATTAATATGATTAGCAATTTTCTACCACCCTTCCTCTCTTGCCTTATTTGAAGCAACAGTGTTGCATTTTGTTCTAGTTTGATTGAAAAAATTTATCATTTCAGTCATTTCTCAAGCAAAAATGGCAAACATTTGTTTTTCTTTGACACTTATGACAGTAAATTAAGTGTCTTTGGGTTTTGGACTGTTGGTTGAACAGAAGAAGCATTTTGAAGATGCCACTTTGGGCTCTGGGAAGTTTGGATGAGCATTTTTCAAATTTTTTTTAAAATTTACTGATCGATTAATCGTGAAAATAATCGGCACATTAATCGAGAATTAAAATGGTTTAAAAATTAGTTTCAGCCCCAAAAGAAACTATGTATTTATGACGTAAAGATTTATGTTGGACGTTGGAAAGTATTAAGAGAAAGACTAACACATTTTTGGCTTTGGTCTCTTCATGGAATTTGTTGACAAAAACAAAAATATAGAATATTGCTGCCTTGTTCTTAAAACCAAATAGTTCACTAGTGAGCTAACCAGTAACAGAGTGGAGTGTGAGTGTTGTTGCTATGGTTACCTCCATTTTAATACACCTTGTACACTGATTTTTGCAGTGGTTAAAGTATTGTGTGCAGCAGTATACTGTGTTATCATAGCCCTATATAGCTAAATATTTTTAAGCATGGTAAACAGTTGCTTTCTGTATTTATTCAATGTGTTATGTCATTTAAAGGTAATGGAAATGAAACAGTGTGTTGCAGAGGGCATATAGTCGAAACACATAATTTAAATCTAAAAACATAAACACCATAAAATGCAACACTGTTAAATTGAAGGGAAGATAGAACTATTCTGTGTCTCATTGTAACAACCTTTTTCTTTTTCATTGTGTGCAAAACAAGTTTAACAGAAAATCAACTGCTATTAAAAATTACTATATTAAATCCCTAATCCTTCCATTCAATGAAAAAAAAAAATCAATACCCAGTACCACAAGAGAGCATATTTCAATATAGTGTTTCAATTATATGTCCCAACCCCCGATTTGTTGTTGTGAGCAAGGGTCGAAGCCACAATACCGCCAGTATTATGTTGATGGGAGAGATCTACTGGCACACACAGCGACAAGAAATAGCTAGAGGCAGAAGCTCTCAACCCGCTCTGTGCCCAGCATGTATCATGGTTGACCTACACATTGAGTATGCATCAATGAACTTGACTGTGACCTCGGGTAAAGCAGATACTATGAACCAAAATAAATTCTGCAAGGAGTCATTCATCACAACCTTTATACCTATGGGGGGTTAAGATGCCCTGTGATGAAACATGGCATCAACATTCTGTCATATAACAGTTTGGTCAAACAGGTCACGCATAAGTGCAAAGACTAAATCTGCTTAACAGTCTCTCTAAGTATTATCATCTACAACTACATTTTTAATTGCAATGATAGACAAAAATACACAGTGTACCTTGACCATGTATTATGTACCATGACCAACTTGATTTTATTTGACTTTGTAATCTTATATCACTAAGTACTGTATTCTGACTTGTGACAATCTGATTACAAAACAACACAGAGGCTAATACCTAGAAGCTTATCACTCTGGATCTTCCACTTGCTGTGTTCCCTCTCCCAGCAGAATACAATGCACCACTTCTGGACTGTTCATAAATGATTGAATCTAATGTTGACAAAAGTCCTGAGCAAACTTGGCAGTTATGGTCAGGCAACTATAAGATGTGGATTGAAACTAAAATACATTGTTTCCTGAAACCAACAGAAAAAGCAAGAGCCGGGTCTCCCCTTAATGGCGAATGAGTCATGGAACAAACCGTTTACTCACACCAACACCACTAGTAAGACAAGAAAGCTACAGCAAGATCATTTGTCTTACACACTTGCAATTAAAAAGAGGGACACAGTTTATGTCTTATACAAAAACAAGTGATAATAATTAGACCAAGGTTTACATAAAAATGACATGTAACAATCTTTTCAGACTATCCTTCAAGGCTAGTGGAATAATGTGAACATGAATAATTAGGAGTTACACATGCAGAAACAGCATGCGTGTATTGCTCTGATACTATTTAATGTCCCTAAGGGAGATACCCAGCTGACCTACTTTTAGTGAGCAAAATTCTTTATATGCCGAGTGGCTCTGGCTTTATTCGGCCAAATAGAGAAAAAAAAGATTACAGAGAGATACATGAAATCAAACAACACAGGCCCTGCTAAAATGTGCATGAACTAGGGAGGTGGGTCAGCATCAATGCACCATCTCCCATCAACAAGCTGTAAATATTTACTCCGTTTCCTGGGCTTTGCAACCATTGGATGACCGACCAATGTTGTGAGAATACCTTAGCTACTCACAACTGTGTGCAGCAGCCTGAAGCAAAAAAGGCTTACAGCAACATTCTCTTGATCCAGTTAATTAGCTGCAAACAAGCTGTCTCCTGGGGTGCACTGTAGAAAAATGGACACATTGTGGAGCAGAACTTCTTTTATATTTCCTGGCCAGGCAATCCTTCCCGATGCACCAGAGACACAGGTCTTATTTTATAGACTCTGCTGAATAAGGGTACGTGTAAGGTTTCCCTTTTAGCAAGGTCTATAAACAGATGCAAGTATCAAAACAGTGCATAAGATCGAGCTCATTAGGAGAAACACAGAGAAAACAAAAGCTTAGGGGATACATACAGAATAGAAGTACAGTCTGAAAGCAGGTTCCTCGTCCTTATCCACCCCTGACATACTTGTGCAGCCCACTTCAGACAACCTGTTCCCCCTCACCAGCACTGCCACTTGTGGAAGGTGACATCGTCATCTGACGACAGGACCAAAATAGACTCCTACTGTGTAGTCCACACTGCTATAGCAACTTGCCCAGCTGTGTCAACTCCTCTCCCAGTGGCGATTGAGAGAGACAAGTGCTCAGTAGCCCGCCAGTCCTGCCTTTCACTTTCTTTCACTTTGACTATACTGTCTGTAATCTAGCCCGAGCCCCCAGTGCTCTGCTGAATTAGCAGCCACTTCTCAGGTGCGACTCACTGCCTGCTGCTGCCTATCTGCCTGCCACTCTCCTCCGCTTTCCAACCTATGCAGCTTCCTATATTTACAGCTTCTCTCCTCTGCATCAGAGCCCCCACTCTCTCTCTCGGTTTCTCATCTCTCACTCTCCTTCTGCCACAAAACTGCGCAATCATGTGAACACAACGGGCCTGCCGCTCTGCCCCCCCATCCTGCGTTGCCAGTGATGAGAGTATAGCTGCAGGCTCAGAAACAGTGTGTGCTAATACAAGCCTCGCCATGCATTAGGCACACAGGGTGATGCTCTGGATCTGATTGGACTCGGCACTCAATGACTCAGAGTCTGCTAGGGGACAAAACACACAAGCACATGGTTTGCCCACAAATGGTACAACTTACATAGTCTGCAAGAAGATATTGAGATAAACAGGGAGAGTAGGATACTCTCCTACTCCTACCTAGAGAAGGGGAAACATTTCAAGAACTGAAGAGACCACCAGAGATTCTGCCATCACACCTACGGCAGGTAAGGTCACCCAAAAATGATCCTTTCCTACTAGAACTGTTTGCCATGTGAAGTCTCTTAGCTCAAGCTAGCTATGAGAACATACTTCTACTGTTTTAACTAAATTTAGTGCTGTATTTTAGCTATTGGCAACGGCCTAATACGTCCTTACGTACCTTCAAGGCGGTTATGGATGCATTCTTGCTTTTGCCTCCTCCATGCGAGGAGCCTGAGCTGTTGCTGCCAGACCTCTCCCTACCGTCCCCACCTTGGCTAACTCTCGGACCGAGACGGTGCTGCCCTGCGCCACGCCGTCGTCCATCATGGCGGTTGTCTTTGGACATCGACTCACGTTATGTTCAATGCTCGGCCGGAGAAAAATAAATGTCTACGGACAGCGTTGTCAGAGTTGATGGAAAAACATGTCAGATAAATACATGACAGTGAGAGCAACCTAACAAAGCAGGAAGTCTGATGAGTTTAGATTTTTGACTGGCGATGGGATTATCCAATATATTCACCGTAACACGGAAACGACGTACACGCCAGCCAATCGTGTACAGTATAATTTGGGTCAAAGAGTCGGGTATGTTTTCTTTGGGCGGGACTTCAAACTGTCTTCCATAGCAACCATGAAGATCGGGAGGGACGTTTGGTTGATTTCTCAGTGTGTCAAGTCATCTACAGACAGCAGGAAAACCAGAAGAGGAGTGAACTTGCCTTCAAAATAAAGCACTTGGAGCGGACGTTCCTGCCTTTGCTTAATTTCTGTTAAGGTTCATTGTGCTCATTCTAGGTAGATGTTTATCTTGTATATACCTAAACACTTTAGGCCAATAAAGCTGATTCAGACTAACTAACTATATAAATCACCACGATTCAGCCCCAAAGTATATCATTGACCTGTTCATTAAGAAACTGCCAGGTCTCGCCCTGTAATACAAGTGGTGTAGCTTCTTTTAGTTAAAGTTTAGCTTCTTTAGTTGCACCATACACATGGAACAAATATATATAGTGTCTTGGGTGTGCCTGAACTATGACTACCCATAAAGGCAGGTTAAAGACCCCAATATAAGAGGCATGCCTTTAAATTTGTATTCATTTTTTATTTTTATATTGTCTTTTCAATGTGCTCTATTATTTTCCTCTCTTTTACATTGCTATTAAATATTTTGCTTTAAATTCATTTTTAAAGTTTATATTCTCTTTGACAGCCTGTATGGGACAAGTTTGTCACAATTTTTTTTTGCTAACATTGTTTTACTAGTCTGATCCAATGCTCAAAGGTGACAAAATACACTCTACAGACTGTAAAAATAAACAGGTGAAAATGACAGCTATCTCCAGCTTTCAATGAAGCACAGATATCACTTTTTGATAGTGAAATACTGATAGATAAAATATATTTGGGCAAACACACATTGGGCACATCCATCTACCAACATAATTAATTTCTCACTTGTCCTTTTAGATTTGTATTGGGAAACTCAGTCATCACTCATGTCCTGTGAATTTTTCTTTGCAGGCAAAACCAGTACCCGCATATTACAGTGCATACATTATATGTAAACTTAAGTGTATAAATTTTGTTGATTTGTTTTTGTATATTTTTGTCACCCCTGCATGACATTGATAAGCAGTTCTAAATAAATTTGACATACGCCACAAAAATAAAACTCTTATTTTGAAATCTGTGACCGGAAGTACCTCTATCCTCCAACGTGAATGACGTGGAAAACGCCAACCGTTGCATGAGTAACTTTTCACGGTAACAACATCTTATATTATCTGTCAGCTTTTGGCTTTTTACGTTGTCTTGTGCTTAACAGTGTTTATTTATTTTGGCTAACGCTGTTGAGTTTGTCCTCAATTCCGCCTGTATGTCGATCTGTCTTATTCTCATTCTTTGTCAAACACATTAAATAAGTTATAAACATGAATTAATTAAAACTAGACAAGAACGAGTATGTTTACCGGGCGTTTTGCCTTTACGACTCCCTCTCTCTTAATCGCTGACGCAGTTGTTCCCGGTTGATTTTAGCGGGCCTAATGCAGGACGAAGCTTACATTTAGTTCAAACGTTTAGTTTGTTTATACTTCCTCCAGTTGACCACTAGGTCGCACAGTTGCAGTTTGATATCTCTCTTCAGCCAAAGTTTAGCAATGGTCAGTCGGGGTTTCAACTAGCAAACCACCCTGGAAGCTAACTAATCATAATTTGTAGCGTTTTAAATTTCATAGCCCGATTTTTACTGTTAATTATTTGCGTTACTCCACAGATGGCGTCCTCTGCATTGCTGCTGTTGCTGCTACTTCACTTGGGATTTGGACAAAGCTCTCATAAACATCTTCATGAAGATCATTATATTGGCCAGCAGCACAACCCTGAACATGATATGAACATCCTGCTGGGAGATGAGGTTTCTAAATATAACAAATTTTCTGGCACCCATCAGTCCAACTTCTATACTCTTCATTCACCATCTGCTTACTTTTCTTTTTTTTGCACTTGTAGGACACTGAAGACATCAAGGAACTTAGCCCTGCAGAACAAAAGAAAAAGATAATGGAAATTGTAAAGAAAATTGATACAAATGCTGACAATCTGCTAAGTGCAGGTAAATCTATGTGTCAACATTTATCAAGAAAGCAAAGATAAACAGAAGTGAATGATGGTCATATTCAGGCTGCTGTGTTTTATCCACAGAGGAGCTCACAATATGGATTCAGCACGTCTACAGGAAATATGCTCTGGATGATGCAAAGGAGCGATTCCCTGAGTTTGACACTGACAAAGACGGTGTTGTAACATGGGAGGAATACAACATGGTTGTTCATGACAAGCTCATTAGTTTTGACGACCTAGCTGTTCTGGAGGATCCAGAGGAAGAGTCTCTCAGATATGTAAGTGTGCCTTTATCGTCTTGTTATTAACCACATTATACTGCAGCCTAATTTATCTGTAATACCTTAACATGGGCTCATACTCCCATTAGCTCCATCTGAAGGAGAGGAGGCGCTTCGACTTTGCTGATAAGGACGGCACATCTGGGCTTAATGTGACAGAGTTTCTTGCCTTCACCCACCCGTCTGAAGTGGATCACATGGCCGTAAGATGAGTTTAGCTCCTAGTCCTGCAAAACCTGATACCGATAATGCATTCTTTCGCCCATTATATGAGTTCACTTTGGGTTTCATGTTAAAAATGATTGATTTACCTTTTTTTGTTGTTTTTTTTTTCTAATAGGACTTTGCCATTGAAGATGTGTTGGGTGATTATGACGCAGATAAAGATGGATTCATCAGTCTAAGTGAATTTATTGGAGATGTTCATGGTGATGGTAAGACCACAAGGATTATTTTAAAATATAGAAATGATCTGTTTGTTGTTAGTTTCCTCTGCTGTGCCTAATTGTTACCCCCTGTGCAGTGATAACACTTAATTTTGTTAACAGAGGATCCCCCTTCACAGTGGGAGATTGAAGAAACAGTGCGGTTTAAAGACCTCTATGATCAAGATAAGGATGGCAAGTTGAATCGAGAGGAGCAGCTCCGTTGGGTCGCGCCTAATAGCTACGGCTCAGCAAGAGAGGAGGTAAGTCTCAACTGTTCCAACACGTGCCTGGATTTTGTTGGCATAATAGATTAAATTAATACAAAATTATTGAGTTCTAATTAGGGATGCACGATATGTGTTTTTTTCAACCGATACCGATAATTGATATTTACCTCCTTTTCATGGCCGATACTGATCGGATAATCGATAATTTAAATTTTTTTGTTTTTTAAAACAAAGTTCATAACCTGTAGTTTATGCACACCTGAGGGTAAGAAAGGCTGAGATGTTGTGAGCAACACTGGATGATTTAATATTCCATAGCTCTAATAAAATTTGTCATGTTTAAACTTGTTCAGACTTTTTCCCTCCTTTCTGAACACTCGTGGAACATGTTTTGCAAATTACAATCATGTTGTGTTCCTCTGAAACTGAAAAAACATCCACACCGGTGACGACATGTTTGGCTCTCTAGTCTACACTGTGTGGCTCTATCCAGGAGCAGCAATTGTGAGTGCGACAGCAGCGTGCTGAACATGTTCTTCTTCTTCTTTTTGTTACCTCCACCAAGGAGGTTATGTTTTCACCCGTGTCCGTTTTTTGGTTGGTTGGTTGGTTTGTTTGTTTGTCACCAGGATTACGCAAAAACTACTGAATGGATTTCCACGAAACTTGGTGGA
>JBBPCS010000917.1:8292953-8311876 GCA_037974645.1 Hollardia meadi | reverse complement strand
TAGTCTTTTCCTGGCTGCTGTACGGTAACAAATAGCGCTAGAAACCTGCAACTACCACCAATGTGTAGCTAAGTTAAAAGGGATTCAGTAAGGTACAAACAGAATGTCACGACTTGCTGCAGTTGATGCTGAGGCTTAAATAAGACGGCTGTTGGGCCTTGTTTATTGGTGGATTGCAAACCATCTTTAAAGATGCTTACTGCCAACTACTAGTATGTATAGATATCTTGCTTGTTAAGTCAAGGAAAGCAATTTGACTTTGTATATATATAATATAATCAGCTTTTTATTGGCTATAATTTTATTATCGCCCAACAACCGATAATATAAAATTTCATTATCGGGTGGATCATTTTTTGGACCAATAAATATCCTGCATCCCTACTTCTAATACATGGGAAAATAGTGTATTTGGATGCTCCTTTAGCTGTTGCCTGGTAGGATTATTTATATATATATATATATATATATACTGTATTGTCTCTCCGTGATCTCCAAATCAACATATTCTCTGATTTCTTTTCTTTGTTTTTCTCTCATGTCATCAACAGGTTCTTCACCTCCTCAAGGAAATGGACCAGGATGGTGACGGGCAGATCTCAGAGGCAGAAATTTTGAAAAATCAAGGAACATTCATGAACAGTGAAGTGACAGACTATGGCAGACAGCTGCATGTGTCACACGATGAATTATAGCTATAATGTATGTTCTTGTTTATAGTAGAGGTTTTTTTTCATTTGTTTCCTTGAAGATGTAATGTAGTTTATTTCCTGTGTTGTACTTTGACATTAGTTGTGGGACTTACATCACTCTATGGAAATTGTTGACTATTTGTCTACTATCAATTTGTGATGGCAAGTGGCATTGGCAAAATAACAGAAAACTATATTGCAACACAAGCGCACTACAACACCAACTCAAGCTACACCCTCTAAGTTATATATTAGATTGCATAATAGTGTAAGACATTCCTGTTATTTTGTCCACTCCCTGCATGCATATAGTCTTGAAGAACAGGGAGGTTAAATTAACCACTTTCAGAGAAATTGGACTTTGTTTTGCTGACATTTATAGAACTTACAGTGTGTATCGTCCTTTCTTGTCCTTTTACATGTGCCAAATGCGGCAACTGCTGACATGTTGCAGCTCTTCCTCATTTAAATCAAATGAGTGAGTGAGCTAGTGTTGCTGTCAGAAGACTGGTTTCCTGAATGTGACATGATCCGTTTCGCTTGCATTGAGCAGCAGCCTGTTACACTGCCGGGTGTTATAAAGTGTCTTCAGGTTGAGTGGATTCTCTAACAACAGGAACTATTTTTTAACGGTTGCCAAGATGACATTACTGTTTAAAGATGCGTTTTGGGTGAGTGAGAGTGATGGTACTCATCCTTACAGTTTCTGCAGTGTTTATGTTCAGAGCTGGAGCTGACCATGCGTTTTCACTGAGCTGTGAAGTCAGTGTTGTTGTATTCAGTATGTTCACTGGAGTTTTTTCATGTACTTTTCCACTTCTACTGTCTTTATTTTCATTTTGTGTGGACAGCATCTACTGTACCACATACTTGTATTTAGTTATCTGTAGTTTATATTTGACTACAGTAAGCTAAAGACTTTGTCCTGTCTTTAGACTTCTAATCTTCTTTGCTACATTGAAACTCACTAAATGGGTACCTTAACTGTTGCTTTGATTAAAACATAAACTATTATTTTTTTGTGCGCAGGGTTGATTAAAAAAAAAGAAATGTTTTTTCGATGAGTTGTGTACTCGTGTTTCTATCCAAAACCAGGTGTGCTGCACAAACTAAAAACCTCTTTCTCAGTACAACTTTTCAAAAAGTAGCAGCCAGTCAGGCCAAAATATCACTTCACCAGAGCAAAGTTATTATGGTGGCAATCATGTTCTGTGTCGTTACTGTGTTTCCTGTAAATCAGGCTAATTTCATCTTCCTTATGTGCCTTCGATAACACGATACATGCAACAATGCAACAGACCATAACTCAAAATGTCCATGAAATCAGATATCAACATAGTACAATATATTTTACAGTAACCATAAGCAAAGCATGTGGAACTGGCCAGTTAAACTCCAGCTTCAGTTAACATTGTAAAGTTCTCCGCTTCCTTTTCCCTCTTTATTCTCGTCCTGCTATCAGTATGTAAATTCTAACTCGATAACAATAGAAATAAGCATCAGAGATTTTTAGACCAGTAATTTTAATATTAATAATAATCAACTTTATTTGAGTCACAAGGTCCATATCAATAAAAATAATAATAATAGTAATAAATAGTATAATCATTACAACTCAATCCACAGTGATTTAAACAGATACAGACATCTGTTCCAATGTTTCCAGAGGCAGAAGTACCTAGTATCCCTCTTGTGTTGGCTCAGTTAAAGCCTCTGTTATTACATTTTTTAAATCAATTAATCGACACATTCATTTATACATAAATCTCCACAGCATTTAAGGTTGGGGCATTACTATTTGACTTGCACTTGTCCATCATGGGAACATCATTATATGCCAACTGCAGTCTTTTCATTTTTAGAACGACACCACAAGTGTACACTTTCACCTCAGTCAAGTTTCTTTAAAGTAAGAATTCTTTTACACGAGAAGGGAACTTTTGGTACTTTTCCCACCTGGCTGCTTTCCATTCAGACCCAAACAGCAGCATGCAACAATTTCCATTCTAACTGAGATACCACTGCACCACCTCTACGTGCAAATAAAATCTGTCTTAAATATAAAATTTGCTCTCTGATATCATTTAATCATCAGCTAAAGGTGATAATTTGGTTCTGAAAAAGATGAAGCAAAAAAGAATAACATTTTATTTACAATAGCCATACGACATTTTGGATTAACAGCATTTATTTATACTTTTATTCCAAAATTGAACATTGTGTGTGAAAAAGCATGAGTGTTTGGTGTATGTGGTTCCAGGGAGAGGACTTCATCAGTAATATTGGCTATGAGATTATCAGTCAGCGGCTTAATGATGGTCGACGGACATGCAAAGACATGGAGGAGCTGCTGAAGATGAGGTGGGCTCATGGATTTCTTATTGGATGTACACGCATGAATAAAATGCCCTCATTACAATGTGGCTCAGCTCTATTGTGGTTTTGTCCATGTAGGGCATCAGCAGAGGAGAAATATGGGAAGGAACTGGTCACAATTGCCCGCAAGGCTGGGGGTGTATATGAGATCTGGTAGGTGTGTGTGTGCATTTGAGTATTTATTTCCGAGTCTACCTTTCCAATCAATACATTTATTCTGCAGAATCGGACATAGAGAAAACATTTCAATGCGTTAACCTGGCCTGTGTTCATTTTGTTCTCACAGCTCTTTGAGAAGATCTTTTGATGAAATGAAAGCACGTAAGCACAGATTGTGTTTCCTGCATAATTCTTTCCTGTGCACTTAATAATGATGTCTCAGTTGAGCTTTTGGTTGTGTGTTTTGGGCGTTTTTCAGAAATCGAAAATGTAGGAAACTTGCACATTCAGCTTTCTGGAATGCTGAAGGAGGAGGTGAAGAGAATAGAGCAGTTCAGAGAGCGACAGAAAGAACAGAGAAAAAAGGTGACTTCTTATTTGCATACAGAGGAAATCTAAAAAGAGTTGCGTCTCATTGTGGGTTTCTGATGATCATGACTTATTTTAACATGTGGTCCCTCACTTCTTAGTTTGAAGTCATCATGGAGAAGGTCCAGAAGACAAAAGTCTCCCTCTACAAGAAAACTATAGAAGTAAGATCAATTCATATACTATCATGATTATCTGTATTATTACACATCTTCATTCAGTTCCAACAAATGTATTTATATTACTTACTAGAATTGTGGCATTGGTAAACAACATAAACCCCCTCGGATGCAGTTTTAGTGCAGGCAGATACACAATAAAGTGCATTAAGTGCGGCTGTTCCTCATTATGAAAAGACTTTAGCAGAGAAGCAGAAGATTTGTTTGTCATAAAAAGTGCCAATCATAACACATTGATGTCATAGAGACATTAAAGAGTCTGAGCTCATCATTCTCAGAAGAAGGAAGTCAGGTTTTACTTGATAGACTTTGTTTATCCTGCACATGCATGGCTCTTGACTGAACATGCAACCCCCCCAACCCCCCCCCCCCCCCCCCAACACCACCACCCCTTTTTCCTGTCAAGGGTTCATTTTATGGTTTCTGTTCTGTTTCCCTCCTAGTCTAAAAGATCCTATGAGCAGCGCTGCAGGGAGGCAGATGAGGCAGAGCAAACTGCTCAGAAGATGAGCAACACTCCCACAGCCACTCCCAAACAGGCCGAAAAGGTACATCTGCTATGACTCATTAAAGGCCTAGTGCAATCATTACAATTCACACTTTCTAAAAAGTAGTTTTAGATTGTTCATATAATTTAACGACAATAGTATCCTCTTTCTGTGCACAGTACCAATAACATAACATATTAATTAGTGTCTGATATTATTCATCAAATGATTACATCACTGAAAGGTTTCTACATCACACTTGAATAAGCTGCATATTACAAAGTCACAAAATCGTGCTTGTACATACGCACAGCAGATTAGTTGGAAAACAGTCTTCTTGTGTCAAACTTTCACCTTTCACAAACACCTGAAAAACATATTAACCCAATTACACATATTGCAATCTGTGTGCTAATAATAAGTCTATCATAACTGTCACTGGCATTTGAGAGCCTGCTGGGCATCTTATTAACAGTGCGTACTATTAACGAATGCTAACATCAAACGTAGGTGTATTTTGCAAACCATTGTGAAGTATATTAGAAGTAGAAAATAAGTAGTAAATGAAGACGTAAGGTTAAAATGAATTGCTGCTGCAACCCGAGGGATAGTTTCTCAAACAACACTGACAGTTATTCCACGGTTACCCCACAACACAGACAGATTTGGAAATTCTCTTTATTTAAGTCAGTTATTTATGAGCTGTTTGTTTTACAGGTTCTGTTCAGATTTAAAATGTAATTTCTAAAGAAAACAAAACAAAACCTTTCAACATAAACTATATCCGTATACCTGCAGTTTTACCATTATGGATATACAGTGAAGGCATTTTGTATTGTCTTTTCTTTTTCAGATGAACAACAAATCTAAACAGTGCAGAGAAGCTGCAGAAGAGGCTGGTGAGGACAAATTATAAGCAAGACACAATACTTGGGCTGTGAATGCAGTCGTTTCACGTAGGAAGCCGCTATGGTTTACCAGAAGTATTTTTTGAGTATGGTGGTAACATTTACTTCCCTTTTTATTGAGGATTCCAGAAGTTGGTTCAGATGCAGTACAGTATATAAAACCATATGCTGTCATGTTGTGTGTTTCGTTGTGGTTGTGATGTATCCAAAGTTTAAATCATGGTTAATCCTTTCCCTCTTGTCTTTAGAGAAACAGTACGTGTCAAACATTGAACAGCTCGACAAGATTCGTCAAGAGTGGGAATCAACACATATCAGCACATGTGAGGTAAAGTGTAGCACTAGAATTTGTATTTATCAAGTGAGGAATCCGCACTATGGTGATGCATTTTGAAAATGTACAGAGTTAGACCAAGAGTGGCAATACCCAAAGCTGTTTTGTCAATGAGGATGTGCAATACTTCCTATAAGCTGACTATGGAGTGAGTCACTAATCTACTAAAATGTTTCCGGGCTACAAAGTCTTCCTACGTGTGATAACATCAAGAAAGCTGAGACAGCCATTCAACTACTTTTTTCATCCCTATTCAAAAAGCTCGTAACACGAGACAATGCAAACAGACAATAAAATCCTTATTTTTAGCCTATTTTCACTATTTTTAAGGTTTTTATTCTCCATTTTGTTTCACGTTATTTATGGCATCCTGTCCCTGTTTTTACCCATCTTATTATTATTATCAAGTTTACATTCTCAATCAATTATGTGAAGCACTCGGTGCCTGTAATCCTTTTGTTGTAAAGCACTTTGAGCTGCATTTCTTGTGTGAAAAGTGCTATACAAATAAAGTTTATTATTATTAAAACAGGAAACCAAACATAAAATTAAAACATAGAAATAGATATTTGAAAATTATGAAGCATTAAAAAGCTGACCAAGACTAAAGACCATGCACCATACAGTACTGTATCGTGCCATGATAAATGTACTGTGTTTCAATGTTTTCTAGATTTTTGACTGTTTTTCCAATCATTGGCAGATGTTTCAGCAACAGGAAGAGGACCGCCTGAACGTACTAAGGAATGCTTTGTGGGTGCACTCCAACCATTTATCAATGCAGAGTGTGAAGGATGATGAGGTGTGTGCAGCTGTTCTCACACATCTGTATGTGACAGACCCTTCCAATATACTGTGCGCTTAAAACTCATTCTGGACAAACTGCTCTTTCAGTGTTACGAGGAAGTGAGGAAAACACTGGAAACGTGTGACATCATCACAGACAACAACAGCTTTGTGGAGATGAAAAGCACTGGCTCAACCCCCCCAGGTAAGCACCTGACCTGCAACCTTTCCTGATCTCGATTTGAATATGTTCCATGTTGGAATTTCTAATATTGTCTCTCAGCCGCTGCTAAAATGTTTGGCTTCATTGGAAACGGGTGATGCACTGTGAACTGTACATTTGAATGGTCCCTTCACAGCTCCAACTGAATACCAAAATTACTATGAGAGGGAGGTCACAGCTGATAGAAATGGCAGTGCTGGATTCGTAGGGGGAGTAATGAAAAGGTCAGAATTACACAATGGAGCACTTTTACCAAATGAATGATGGTGGAGATGATGACAGATGATAATCACAGGATTTTTTTTTTTGTATTAATTACTGAGCACTTGCTCCAATTTGTAGGTTTTCAAATCTTCTGCAGGGGAATTCCAGTGGGTCCAAAATCAGCATCAATGAACCAGTTGCGCATCCTACTGGTATAGTAGGTATGTCATTCAAGTAACAATGCAATTTCCAAAATGATGACAGATATGACTGTGGAAGCCACTTGTCTTTGCAACACAAGGTCTGAAGTGACTCTAAATAACATACTGTATTAGTTAGATCTTGGGGAGGGTACGCCTGCCCAGCATTTTGTTTGTGGTGCTAAACCAAAGTCTTATAGGTTCCAGCTTTGTAAACCCCAAGGCACACATGGATATTTAAAAAAAGTAGACTAATCTCACTTTCACCATTTATGCTAACATGTTTGGTGAGTCATCAGAGTGTGATGTCATTTCTATACAGGAGTTGGCAAGTGATTGGTTTAAAAGATCACATGGTAATTCACTTCCTGAGGTCCCATACATATCTTTTCTTGACAATATAATAATGGCTAAAAACAGGTGAGATACTGTATTCTTTACACCAGTGATTCCCACCTGGGGTACTTGCACTCCAGTGCAGGGGGTAAGTGGAAACAGTGTGGTTTTTATCCACTTTTACATAATAAACAGTCTTGAATAATGTCTATGGTGTTGTGGTTAGCGCTGTTGCCTTATAGCAAGAAGGTTGTCAGTTCCCCGCTGTGACAGGGTCTTTCTGGAGTTTGCATTTTTTCCCCCTTCCCCTCCAGCTTCCTCCCACAATCCATGCAAATTAGATGATAGATAATGGATGGACGGACATAACATCCAATCCAAAATCAGCTGAAAGAGCACATTGGGAACGCGGCACGTGGTGTTGATGAAGGGGTACTGTGGCAGACAGGGTTAGGAAACACTGCTTTATACCAACATCAAAAACCATTTTATTCAGCTTGCAATGATCTGATGAGATTATGCAATATCGATTAAGAAAGTTGCAAATTGCAAGTGGCTTCACACAGTAACTGAACCAGTGCTGATTACGCCTGCAATCCTCTCCACAGCAGAAACACCAGAAGGACTATATGCTTCCATTCCTGGATGTCAGGGGCTCCAGCTGAGCAGCGAGCAGTACAAGGCCATGTACGACTATGAGGCGCAGGTCAGCTTCTTGGCACGAATATCTTACCTCTACATAAGACAAATGTTCTAATTCTTGTTCATTTCGAGGGATATGTGTTGATTGCTTGTTTCTGCCTTTGTTTAGCGGGAGGATGAGCTCTCTGTATCTTGTGGGGATGTCGTGGTTGTCACAAATCAAGGGGAGGATGGCTGGTGGTTGGTCCAAAGAAATGGCCTAGCTGGATTGGTTCCAGGCTCTTACCTTGCCAAAGAATGAGTTTACCCAGTATCCATGTGTAGGACTGTATGACTACTACATGTTTTTAATGTTATACTCTATTATGTAAAGGCCTAGTCATTTCAAATTGCCTTATTGTTTGATCATGTCTCCATTACAAGCATCATTAAAGGGACAATTCACCCCAGAATCAAAAAATACACATTTTTCCTCTTAACTGTAGTGCTACTTATTCATTTTGATTGTTTTGGTGCGAGTTGCAGCGTTTTGTGGGTATCAAGTGTTAAGAGATCAGCCTTCATTTCAATATAATGGAACTAGATGGCACTTAACTTGTGGTGCTCAAGGTGCCAAAAAAAAACAACAAAAAACTTTTGAAAAACTCAACCGCATTGCCTCTTCCAGAAATCACGACCCGGTTACTCAGGATAATCCACAGACCTTGCTGTGAGCAGTTTCATGTAGGAATTATTTTCCAAACTTCATGGTATCACCACGCAGAAGGAAACACGGATCTACTCATGGCAAGAGGCTCGTGCTTGTGACAGGCAGGGATGCAAACAATAATGACGTCCTCCTCGGCTGAGCTTTAACATTAATTAGTTTAGTTAGCTAGCCTCTCACCCATGAGTTGATGCACGCTTCCTTCTGCGGAAAGAAAATGGTTCCTACATGCAACTGCTCTCAACAAGCTCTGTGGATTAACTTGAGTAACCGGGTCATGATTTCTGGAAAGAGACACTGCTGTGGAGTTTTTCAAATGTACTTTTGGCACTATGAGCACCACAAGCCGAGTGCAAACTAGTTCCATTACACCGGAGTGAAGGCAGACATCTCTACACCTGATATCGCCAAAACTCTGCAACTCACGCCAAAACAATTTAGACGGATAACTAACACGACTTGATTTTGGGTTCAACTGTCCAATTGAAGCCACTGAGTAGGATTTGAGCATTTACAACTTTGGCATCCCCTACTGTAGTATCATAAAGGACATTGTAGTACACCCCATGGACGTGACCCTGAATCAAGTGCTGACTAGAATAATCCGACAGAAAGAGGTTGTCCCATACAGTAGCATGACACAGTGTTGACTGGTGAATTATTTATTGCTATGGCACATATTCATATTACTTTGCCCTTACAGCTGGTGTGTTGAGCACTCCTCATACCAATGACAGCTGGGAGGTCTAGTGATCATGCACAAGGTCACTGAACTAAGTTTATTCATATAACATGGTATTCATGTATAGTCCTAAATGTTTGATTTCTGTTGTTGGCCTGTAAATAATTTCTATATGTAGATACTGTTACTATTCTTAATGCTTAAAAGAATAATTATTTGTCAATTAGAATTGTATTTATTCAATATGAAAGACAAATCCTCAGGTTTTGTTTTGTACATGTCAAACATTTAGTCCATGCAACTATTTAGCATGTGACAAAACCACATTGCTCTGTTTTTTCCTCTTATAACCCATTTATTGTAGTAAATGATATTCTCATTAATGTGAATTTCAAGACCAGAACAATCCAAACAGTAGCTCAATGCAACCGGGCGGTATTCTTAGTTCATGTGCCTGTGCAGTCTGCTGTCTTTGGTTAAAAGATATCCAGTTACTCTGCAACGGGTGATGCATTGCTAGCTCAGTCTCTCAAGTAACCAAGCTGAGTCATTTTAATTTCAAACGATGGTTGTTTGGTGTCCACAAGATGTTCCAGAAACAGGCAAAACTAGGTCTAGTAATTCCAGCAAGAGTTATAATATGATATTCATGCATGTGTTGCATCTTGAGCCCAAGGTAACCTACAAGCTAGTTTGAAGATGTAAAGCTTAGAAGATCAGACACAGACCAAAGCATCTGACTGAATGTGTGAACCCCTAGCACCCCTCCGTCATGGGAAACAGCTGAACTTTGACCCCCCTTTTTTTTGGGACCAAGTTGACTCGCTCTTCCAGTGAATGAGCTTTGTCTGGACAGAAAAGAAAAATCACATTCGGTGCAACGATTTCAGCTCTTTGTAAAGATCTGAGAAAAAAACAAAAAACAAAACAATAAATGTGAAAATGCACTCATTAACTTTCAAACTTCACCCATATTTTATTTACATTCTTGAGTCTTGCCGTTGCTACATGTCAGCAAATCAAATTCTAAAACTACCGTCAGAGACAAAACAGCTATAGGACAAAGTCTATTTAGAGTGAAGAATGCATTACAACCTGACAAATTGCATACTGAAGGGGACCGAAAGGGTTTATTCTTAAAAGAAAGCAAAAGCTAGTTAAGTTACATAGTTAGGGCTGTGGTGTCCAATATTTCTTGACAGAGTACTGCTGGTGAAAGCTGAGGTTTTAACCAAAACTGAGCTGTAATAGCAGTAGCAGTAGTCGTGGATGTACGGGGTAAATATATACAGTCTTTAATTCAAGAACATGATCTAAATATAAAATGTTGACAGCAAAACACATAGTGCAAACTAAGAGGAAACTACCCTGTCCACATTGCACTCCATACATGACTAACAAGGTTTGAGTTTGGTAAGAACGAGGTCATGCACCTCATGCCCTCATTTACATTGACCAATACAGAATTTGGTCAATAGCTTTTTTGGGGGGGAAATAAAAGGTAAAATATGTAACTTCAGTCTGGTTAGTGTTTTAAGGTTAAGGTGGTAATAGATTATTTTCATTCTCTCACCAGTAACACATGTAAATTGTGAAGGTGTGTGTAATGGGGAGAAATGTGTCCTCCTTTATGCGTAGGTGCCGTCTGTAAAGAGAGGCTCATAGGGAGGATCTCTGACTCTGCGGCACAGCACGACGCAGGCACACAACATCCCCAGAATCTAGAAGGAGGAGACAGACATCGTATTAGTGTTTTTACTTTTGAAATGTTGTTTGTAGTTCCTCAGTTGAAACCTGTCATGAATTTTTGGGCCGTGTGGTGTGGAATTTCACTGTAGCTGTGTAACTCTCGTTACTTTGTTTGGACTTCAGTGTTAGAATACCATTAGTGAGAAAGAAAACAAATGGACCAAAAATGGTATAAAGGTAATGGGTATAGTTAAACATTTCAGGAAATGCACTTATTACCTTCTTGATGACACAGATGATTTGATAATTTGATAATTGACATGTTCTATCAATTGTTAAATCCATACAAAATCCAAAGTGGCCTAGGCCCCGGGCAGACATGAGCGTGCCATTGATCTTGTCAGACATGTAGAGACATGATGAATGTGTTGAGATTTTTTTAATCATACTGCAATTATCTCTTTGTTGTACAACACTGAAGGTGGTGCTGCAGACATTTGTCATTTCACCACTTCTTGGAGAGTTAGAAAAACATAAAGCGCTGCACCAGCGTTTAACAGGGAGTCATGTTGCTCAACTTCCTGTAGAATTACAGCAAATATGCCAAAGCAGCATATTTCAACTTATGACTTATATAAATCAATCAAGAGATTCTAAAAATCCAGTAAATAAGAGTATACAAATTATCAAAGCGGAATTACCGGCTTGTGGTTGTATGCCTACACGCACCAGTGAAGTTGCAGTTTACATCCATGTCTGTCCAGACTCATATACAGTATATATAATATACTGTATGTAGTGACTGATAGAGATCCTTGGGTCCAAGTGGACATTTGTGCCACATTTAAAAAAAATTCCCTCCAAGTGTTCCTGAGATATCGCGTTCACAAGCATGGGACTGATGTGAGGTCATAGTGACCTTGACCTTTGACTACCTGACCACCAAAATCCAATAAGTTCATCTTTGAGTCAAAGTGAATGTTTATGCCAAATTTGAAGAAATTACTTCGAGGTGTTCTTGAGATATCGCATTCACAAGAATGGGACGGACAACCCGAAAACATAATGCCTCCGGGCCACAGCTATCGCCAGCGCAATATCAATTTTCAATTTTAAGATTCTTAAGTCTTAAAATAACATATAAAGTCTTAAACATAACAAAATGTGGAAAACTTGAAAAAGTCTGAATAGTATCCATACAGTATACATGCTAGATACATTTAAAAAAAATCAGAAATTTTAACACAAAAATCAGGTTTAATGATGGCCAATTCCAAAAAAAAACTGGTGGTTTAATGGTGACAAAAAGGGACCAAATACTCGACTTCACTTGTCCACTTCAGCCTGCTAGTGTTGCAGCACACGCCTCTCATTAATGACAGTCAGCTCTGCACTGCAAGTCTTTTTTTCTCCATGTGTGGGTAAAAATTAAGTGTGTCGATGTGAAAAATTACTTGATCACACCGGTCGGCAACTGGCAAAATACACAGATTCCTAATCTCAGATGGTAACAAATCTGACATTTCTCTTCTCTTTTTAGTCAAGAGCGGTGTACAACAACATTTAGCTAGCAGCTTCTCCTCTTTTGCTTCCACCAGCTACAATGACAAATTTCACCGGCAGGGATATCAGCTTTCAGGAATTAAAAGTTAATTCTGTGAGTAACTTGATGGCAAGCCAGAAAAAAAACTTTGCTGTTGTCTGCAAGCCAGCATCTGCACTCTGCCACAGAGTAGCTCCACTCTGCAACACCACACAACCAGTTGTGGACTGAGGGTTTTTGTAGTCCCAACAGCTCCAACAGAGTGATACATCTTCTCTCCAGCTGAGTCCCTCTTAAACTTACATCCAAATCATATTATAAATAATTTAAGCTTATCACCTCAATAGTTTTGAACAAAGACCTTCAGAATTTGATCGGATACATATTTAAATTTTTATATTTTTAAGCACTGGATTGGACAGTTGAAGGACTTCATTTGGGATCAGGGCCAAAAAAGATTAAAACCTGATCGGGTCATACCCTACTTAGAGTTGATATCTTTCTTTAAATTGAAATCTGGTGATGTTCTATGAAACAAGGTATCTCAATGAAGGTTACACACCTGGATGGCAGCAAATGTCAGTGCAGTCCAGATGACATACATCATGATCTCCCTCAACTTCTTCACGACCAGAGCTTCACAACCCTACACACAGAATATTTTTAAACAAATGAAACTATAACAAGTCACTCCTCTTTACAAATAACTGGTGTTTTGTATAAAAAATTCAACCAATTTAGAGATTGTTTTACTTCTTGATAGAGATCTTCAGGATGAGTGAGGGACCCTGTGCAGCTTCCAACGTTATTTTTGCAACAGCTGATGGGTACGCTGTTGTTTTTGGATTCTTCGTACCAGTGTGTATACTGCCAGTCTGAGTAATTGTGGATGCCACAACACTGAAGCTGTGAAAATGAAAACAATGGAAACTCAAGATTACTGTTCACCCAGTCAGAAGGTCAAACAAGAACATCTTTATATCTGGTTTACAGGAGATTCTATCCCCACCTGTCTCTGAACATAGTCGATGGCTCGACTCTGGGCATTGCTGTTGGTGCCACTGTACTCATCGTACACTTTCTTGATGGAGCTATTTACTTCATCTTCAACCTTGGAAATGGCAAAGAAGGGCGAGACTACCATTAAGTATTTGATGACGCATCTCCTTGAGCTTTACAATACAACATGATTGCAAACACATCTATGATTGCAGACTTTCCTGCTCTTCCGGTTTAAAGTTGAACATCAAACAAGGCCAAGAAAAGCAAACATGAGGTGTATTTGACTTTCTCACCCTTGCTCTGTAAATGTATCCGAGAACCACCACTGCCACTTCTGTCATGAAAACCAGCAGGAGAATGATGACAAACTGTGGATTGAATTTCAAGATTTAAAAAAATACACAAAAAAGTAGCATGCATATCAGTAAAAAGTGGATTGTTTGTACCAACACTTTTGAGAAAGGGGCTGAACGACAGGGTTTTTTTCAGCAGTTTCTGCTCCACGCTCCACTTTTTCTCTGCATAATGTTTCAAAGTTCATCTTTAACTAATCGCTTACAACACCAGGGTATTAGTGCCCTCATCTATCCTGCTGTAAACTGCTTTACTGACCGTTGTGAGTCCACAGTAGCTCTCTCTCACTGTGGCGCAGCAGCCAATGAGCCCGATAATGAAAAGGAGGGCTCCAACTGCAATAATGGTCACTGCTGGGATGAGGGTGTACACGTCCTCAAAGAAGTGATCGTAGTCATCGTATGTAATGAAGACATAGGCTCCAACATAACACAGGACACCAGCAGCGGCCTGTGGGTGGAATCAAGTGGTAACACACACACACACACCATGATTTCATTATTTAAATCTCAAGATATCGTAACAGGGGTTTTCCAACACATTTCAGACTTGTTTTCTTTTTTTGTGAAGTGTCTTTGTTCTGCTGCAGTATTGAATGATTGTTGTTCAGCATCTAACATGCAGCAGCACATACAGTACATCATCACTGACAGTACACTAATTATCAGTGCTGAAAAGCAAGTAAGTAAAGAACTCTGCTTAAGGAAGCTTGAGGTAGAGTCTGCCCATAAGTATGTACTCAAAATTAGATCAACTGCTGCAACATTAAAATGCATCAAAAACAATTTATTAGTGTATATAATAATAACAACACACAAAACAATTAATGAATACATCTTCCACCACAGTTTAAACACCTGTGATCACGTGCATTGTTATTCAGAATGACTGGACCTGCAGTTTGTTACCAGAATAACCGGACGGCTTTCTAGCAAAACAAGATGAACAATTTAAATACTTATTTTGAGCTGGGTTAGGTTGCAATTACCAACACGTATATTTGAGTCCTAATCTCTGCTGCTTGGTGGATTAAGGTTAACCCTACCCCACGCAGGGAGGGTCCAGAAAGTGATACTTCGACTTCAAAAGCAACAACGCTGCGGTGTTTTACGCAGACAGAAGCCTCCTTTAAAACGTGATTAAACGTGCTTCACTCAATGTGTTGTTAGCAGTAAATCGTTAAAGCTAACAAATCATGCCTATCGAGTAACGTGTTCTGTATTGCCTTCACAAAATAATCCCTCCCTGGTTAAACAAAGGTCGGCTGCCGCAGCTAGCAGAGCAGCTGACTGGACACGCAGATAGCTAGCTGGGTACGCTGTGACGCACGTTTAAAACTGTCAGAAACACGCAAACTTACCCAAAATATCATGTTCAGAAAGACCAGGACTGTCTTTGACGACGTGATGCCGCACTGCCCCATCTTTAAGACGGAGATTTAATGCTGTACGTGTTGGGGGAAAAAATATTGCAGGTCTCTACTCAGACATGTCCCAGCCAGGCTCCACACTCCGTATCCCAACTCTGTGTCACTGGATGTAGTTCATTCGGTTGCACCGGCGACGCAGCGCCACCAACACAACCGAAATAACAACAAGCCCTCTATAAACTTACCTCTATAAAATTACTTGAGCGTCCAAAAATTTAGTAAGTATGCGATATATCTTTTTTATGTTGCTAACCATTAGCCTTTACTCGTGATATATGCAGTCAACTATTAAAAATAAAATAATTTTAAATTCAAGCGAATTTTCAGTTGGGGTATTTTTGCTGACATCTAGTGGTGGAAAATATAAATTCCCTTTTTTGTCCCTTATCCATTAAACATTGTTGAGTATTCAGTAGCACCTCAGGGTCACTGGTCACATTACATGACCTCAAAAATACAACAGGCATACTGGTGTCACAATAATCCATGTATTTAACCAATGATTCCCCTGCAATAAAGATTTAAAGTGGAAATGTAATAAAATGATTCTGTCCCTTTTCTCCACGCAGTCAAATACATAGAAATACTCTAATACACTGTACAGAGCAGAAAAGTGGCTCAAAGGATTTAGCTACACAAGGGAGAATGTAATGTAAGCCGTGCCTAAAGCTCAGGATCACTCTCAAGGTTAAAGAAACAAGACACACTGGGAGACTAATGAATTTAAGTGTTATTTAGACTGCAGACAAACTTCAAATGGGTTCAAAATCACTAAAGGTACAGAAAACACATCTTCTTTTGACGGTGTTGTTCAAATATCAAATAAAATACAGCAACATCCCTCCATTTGTGGGTAAAGGAAAATGTATATTTCTCTTGCATTTTCACCCCATCCACATTTTAATACCCACATAATTTGGAAACACGAACACATAAAAGACACAGGTCTCCATCTATAGCTGCTACCAGCAGTGTAGCCTTCTATTTCATAGCAGAAGAGAAGCTAAAATCAGCATGTGTGCCAAATATTCTATCCCAGTGGCTGAAGTGTGGTGCAAAATTGGTGTTGGGTTTCTGATGGTGCACGTCGTGTTTGCTGGGCCCTCCATAGATGCCAAACGGTATCAGACGCGATGTGGACCAGGGGAAATCATAGCCACAGTGATCCTCTATAGAAACGTAGACATGCAACACCATGAATGTCCATGTGGTGAGTAGGTGGCATCTCAGGATCACAGGATTCAGAGTGGTCCAAAAGCCTACAGTGACCAGCTCCCAGCCACCAAGACACTGAGTCGCTAGAGCAAAGGGAGATGAATAATTATGATGAATAGCATGGAAAGTGACATACAGCCAGCGGATCCTGTGATGGAGCAGGTGCCAGATGAAGTACTGGAAGTCAAAGAGCAGGAGGTTGCCTATCACCCCGGCAATCAGCTCCAGCAGGGACGGAGCCCGCCCCGGCAAGTCCACAGGTGGCCTCCATGCCCACTGGGCCGCCGATGCTGGGAGCACGAGTAACACATGATTGTACAAGGTGACACCTGCACAGTGCAGCAGTGTAGAGGCTGTAGGACGACGGCTGGGTTGGATCTTGAATTGCTGGACCCATGTCCACCTTTCTCCCATGATGTCGCAAACAAGGAAAGGAAGGCACAAGACAAAGTAGGAAGACACAGTCAGAACAATGGGGAAGAGTGGCGATCTCAAAGAGTCTCTGTAGTCGAGCCTCAAGCTGTCCCACAGAGGCTGCAGCAAACAGTCGTTTCCTAAGCATCTCATCCAGAGATCTATGATGGTGTCTGCGAGATTCATCTTAGAGTGAAAATCACAAGGTGAATTTCTTATAAATGTCTGAGGAATGTAGATGTTTCAGCCATAAAGAGTGTAAAGACTTTCTACCATGAGCGTCTTCTTGTGCTTTGCTCACCGTGTGGTATCAAGTGACAGCTGGGTGCAACATTGCAACAAATTATTCATACGTCTACACCCTTGGTCACTGGTAAAAGCATCCACCTTCCCACGGGATATATTGTTCAGTATGGGACATTCTTTTAAAATCTCATTATGTTACTCTCAAACTTTCTATTAGTGATATATCTGTGGAATTTTACACAGATAGACAACAAATATGAGGGCGCTAAAAGGGAAAATGGAATATTTTTAAAGGTACTGTAAACATACCAGTCACAGTAAACTAAAACAAAAGTAGAATAAAATAACACAAAACGGAATAAAATATAGTGTATATATGGTGTGTTCAGATGCAGTCAAGCGATCACATGTATTGATGCAGTACAGATTGTACCAGCAGGTCTATTATAATGTGAACCAAGGTACAATCTGGACATACAATATAATAATAATAATAATAATAATAATAATAATAATATCTCTCTATATAAAGTGAATGTTAAATTCATATATAAAAAACAGTCCCAGCACATCAACCTTAGGACAGAGCAAACTCCATACGCTGATAACATTCCAGAGTAGTCGTAATTTAATGGACTTTGAGGTGAGACTGTTTTTCTCTACTGCTGTTTGTAAGGTGAACTTTGAACCTGAGGAAAGTGGACGCTTCAGGTCCATTTCAAACTCCCAAACTGTAGAGGGCGACAAAACAAATGTCTGTCCATTATACAACTGAGGACCCTTCGACAGCCTGTAAGTAAAATCTCCATAACCTTTACCTAGGATAGTCTGTTTTTGTTTGTGTCACGGGCCCGATTGTTACCCCCAAGCGACTCGGAACCTTTTAGTCGCATGTGATGACGCAAAATTACGCAATTGTTTCAACCAACCACAACGCACAAATACGTTTCCTGTAGCACGTAACAGAATCACTTGACAGCTAATCGTTAAAGCCACTTTTAACACTTTGGAATAAACCGTAACGTGGACCCTTGTGTGTATTTGAGGTAATGTCATCTTCCAACAATAAGTGGCCTTAATTTGTTCCGAATGAAGTGACTAACATTAGCAAGACACGTCCCCTGACAGCTGTAAAGTTTAGCCATTTTCTTGTCCATATAGTGAACTAGCTTGGTTAACACGAGCAAAGGTAAAGGACGAAACAATTTCTTGTTAAGAGGGCAATGTTTCTTAAATACAATTTATGATGACGTGAATGATAAATGGACCCTTTTTGGGTCAAATGTAGCGTAAAATGATATTGATTTTTTGTCAAGATTTATGTTGTAGATGACCTTATTTTTCTTATTTTTATGGCTCATTGAGAGAATTGGACGATGGTGCACCTTGCCTGTAATTCAGAGATATTTAAAACTGGCGGAATGATATAATGAAAGGTAGTGCGGTGATGTATCCTTGTCCTACTTGAGAAGCAGACATTAAATGTGAACCAAGTCACTCAGACGAAGTTCTCCCCGTGCTTTTACTTTGCCCAGTCCATGTAGCCTCTGTCCCACGATAACCAGTCCATTTAGCCTCTCTGCCCCATTGTAGCCAGTCCACTTAGCCCCTCTGTCCCACTGTAACCAGTCTATTTAGCCTCTCTGTCCCACTATGACCAGTCCATTTAGCCTCTGTCCCACTGTAACCAGTCTATTTAGCCTCTCTGTCCCACTATGACCAGTCCATTTAGCCTCTGTCCCACTGT
>JBBPCS010000917.1:8273699-8292853 GCA_037974645.1 Hollardia meadi | reverse complement strand
ACACACACACACACACACACACACACACACACACACACACACACACACACACACACACACACACACACACACGCATAGACTATTAGCAATTACTCAAGCTAATTAATCTGGCCCCTGGAATAACTACCTCTAGTACAGCAGAGAGGAACACTTGAGTGTTTAAATCTGCCCTTTTTCTTTCTCTCGTGACTGGCTACCATTTTTCTTCAGTATTATATCATCAGATAAATTTAGCTTTATCCTCTGCTTCAACAATGCAGGACCTCTTACTCTTCATTAAACCTGTGATAGTAGATTTCGTGGTCACTTGGGGGCAGCAGAAACAAGCCATTAACACTTACCTGTAACATTTCTGGCAAATACAATATGCACAGATTAGCAAGATGTTACATTAATGATATATTATCACCTTTTAGTTGATATGGGGAACTTCCTTAGCAGACAATTGCGTATTTTTATACATCCAGCAGATGCAGATCAAAAGTAGTATTCATTTACAAGTTGTGTTTCTGGCAGCCTGGTGAATGTAAATTCACTAGTCATTCTCCTTTTAACTGTTTTTGGTCTCTGCCAACTCATCTCAATCTTAAGGTTATGTTCACAAGCTAGTCACTAACTTTAAGCACAAAGTGGGTTTTTAGCGCATTTTTACTCATAGGCTGGAAATGAGGTACAGTAGAGCCCCAAACCAAAACCAAACCAATGACTTAAAAACACTAAAATGCTTCAGAGCTGAGGAGAACTGCAGCGTTGGGTGATAATTCTCACTACAAGCAACAGCTTTCACATCACAAATAGTCATGTGATCTAATGTTATGAAAAGTTTGTGACAGTATCACTACAACTGGCCCTGTAGTATTCAGGTTTGTTTTCACAGTCCCTTCTCATTGTGCAGGATCTGACATTTGACCCCATATTTTCTTTGAAAGGGCTTTTCCTGATCCCTGTCTGCAGATTCTGACCATGAAACAATGCAAAAAGCCAATCAATATATTTGCATTTCAACAATTTCTCAAAGCTCTCTATTGCTTCAACATACACACATTTTTATCAGTAACTAGTTATGGTTTCTATGGTGGTCATACATTAATGCGAGGGTGAGGAAGCTAAAGAGACCAGTGATCCTGTGAGATCCTGCTCTGCTTAACTCTGCACTGTGTGTGTCCAGTGTATCTCCATGTCTTTACTCGTCTCTCAACAGGTCTCATTCAAATAGGGGGTAATGTAATGTAAATAAGCCAGGATGAGACTAAAACGGGAGCAGCCAGGGCCAGGAAGCAATGCAGGCACAAAACTGCAACGGGAGGCGGCACAAAGGAACATGGAGGCCAGGATACAAAGACAAATCAGGCATGAACGGAAGAGCCACAGCAGCTGACATTATTTGCACAGTAATTGGTTGTTTTTGTCTCCATCAAATGGGGCCTGTTAAGGAATGGATTCAAAATAAATTAGAAATAAGGACGCCTTGGCTTTTTTTTAGGAGGCAGGTCACTGGCAAGGGATTGCACTGCACCTCAAGTATTTTGTCTTCATTGCCCAACCTTATTTCACAGAGGGGAGGCTAATATGAACATACAGAGGCTGTTTAATGCTCTGGCCTGGCAATACTGCTCTGTCCCTTGAAGTTTTTGGGAAGCTTCTTTGAATGCAGATATAGTCAAGGAATTTTCTGTGAACTTTTAATGCAACGTTGTATTTGTGGTTTGAGCTTTTAGACATTATTTGACACGTCATCTGGTGGTTAATGTTTATTTTGAGGTAATTGCCTCTGAAGGCAGGGTGGTAGGGATTTCATTAGTTCCATTGCCCCTGTCTCACAGCAAACATTTTACCTGGACTCATTAAGCATCAGACATGACACATCAGAGAGACCGTTCTGCCAGTGTTCAGGCTGTTAACTCTGCCAAGGTCTGCCCTTGCTGAATAACCTGCCAAAGCTGAGAGCTTCTTTATTCTCATGCCCTAAAAATTTCCACTCCTTTTGGTGGTGCACATTTTGTCTTCAACTATTAAGTCCAGACAAAAAAAAGTGGCTTTTGTGCAGGAGTGTGTAGCGAGGTTGGAGGGTGAAAATGTAGTATTTATCTCACAAGAGTTAAATTCAAACCTATTAAGAATTCCTTTTGGGCCTTCTCGCTGAGAAATTCCACTTTAAAATAGAATTCAGATGGGCTATTTGTGGTCTTGAATCTGTCAGCGTTCATGAACAAGAACAGCTGTGGATGAAAAGCCACACAAATAGCTCTTTGTCGTGAATTGTAAATTTGAGCACTCGTCATGTTTTATATGAGCTTAGACAGACACATTTTAAGAAATTCAGTGAAATTCTAGGGTTCGCAAACATTTTCTCTGATGCTTTGTTCAATTCCATGAAATGTCTTGACTTAAGAGATCATTTAGATGTCGTGTTTAGAGGCAAGTTTGACTTCCTTTGTCTGAATTGCAAAAGAATTACATTCCACTTTGAGTTTTAGTTTTCTTGACAGTAAATAACAGAATGATGTAACAAAAGTCCATTATTTGGTGTATGATGGAAGCCCTCCTGCAGGTGTTTTGCCCTTTTAAAGGTTGTTCTACAGACTGTGCCATGGTCGACTCTGCAAAGTTTTTGAAAAGGGTCTGAAGGTCTCTGAAAAGGTCCACATTTTCACTGAGTCTTTTAAAAGGGGACTGGGACCAGACAGAGACGCAAATCGATACTTCATGAAAAAGAAATCACAGCATTGCATATACAGTACTTTCCTATATTTGCACCAATAACTGGGCATCATTTCAGCAATATTGCTGTCAGACTGTTTTTAGCCATACGTCAAACTTTGGCACCCAGTGGCTTGAGGCAGCCTGAGTGGTAGTAGAGTGGAGGGGGAGAGGGGTCTTCATCATGTTTCATTTCAGGCTCCTAGTGCCCTCTGGCGGCCCTCAGAGCAGGATACCCAACTCCTTATTTCTTCCTCAGCTAGTCTCACTATTAATAGCTTAGTGCTGCTCCAGCTGCCATTGTTATTCCTGCCTGGCTGCATGCTGCTCAAAGGATGTCACATGTTTATCAGACCAGAAATATTGCGCATCTCCACTTTGGGAGAATGAACTTTGAGAGAAAGCTTCCTCTGAATCCAGATGTCCTCCTCCTCCTGTATTCTATAACTTTCTTTATCTTTGTTGATCTCTCTGACCTTTTCTCTGTCCCCCTGTGATGGCCGTTCTTCAAAAGCTCGGCCAGTGAGGCCAACGGTAAACAGCCGGAGCACTGCTCAACAGATCGTACTGATTCAGCTACATGTGCAGTGTGTATCACTGTTAGAGCCTCTGGAAAGAAATGATAGTGTGTATTAATTTGTTAGTTAAAGAGCCAATGTGCACAATTCAGCACATGCCTCTTTATGCAGAAGGATGCTGATTTATTAATCATGTCACATGCACACACACAAACACACACACAGAACTTGTAGAGTCAGCCTTTTTTAACACCTCAAAGGATTTGGATAAGTCTTTGAGTCTGCATAATTAAGACATTATGCCATATAACTTCAAAAAGCCCAGTTGCCCTGGCGACTCATGAGAATAGCCACTGTGCTCATCGGTATGTCACTGACAGAAGAGCAAAACTCGCTGACTTTCGTTTTGCTGTAAAAACACATTTATTTCATACATGGAATAAACACAGCTGAAGATTGATGCAATGCACTGAGTATTTAATATTGCATTATTGGTGCAGCTGATCTTTTTCTTAGTAAGTCTGTGCTGTATATGTGTGTTCAGATGCAAATGTGTGAATGTCGCACACAAAAGTGAAATATTTTTCTAAACCATTCACGCAAAAATGTTCACAATATAGTCAATGAAAATGATAATATGATTAAACAGATTTGTTTTAAGTGCCTGGTAAACATGTTACACAGTCAATGATAAGACTACATTAAGATGTAATGCAGGAGAAACTGAGCCACAGGGTCCCTGTCATGTTTTGAAATCTGTCAAAAACTGCACTGTGTGTTAAATAAATTGAATAGATTTAAACTGTTTCAAAGATTTTTGTTGGAATTTGCTACTTTTATTGATTAAGTGTGGGAGTGTGTTTTATTCTTTTTATTCTGACAGCTCTGATCTTTATTGTTTCTGAAGCTGATGAAACATGATAATATTGATATGATCATATTTGTAGACTGGGGCCATCATCAGTACACAGATACTGTAATATGGCGTGTGAATGCCCTCTACAGACAATTTTGAGGAACTGGAACAGGCAGCTTCACAAATTTTTCGTCTCGTACCTCTTCATTGAAACTTTTTTTTTTTTTTTTTACTATTTAGTCGAAGTGTAAAAAATACACTAATGCAAGGTTGATACACCAGCTTTGCTGAATACATGTTAAAGCAATGTGGTTCATGGAAAAAATTTTAACAGTCAGAAGTGGGCATGGCATGAGTTTAAATAGTTTATTTAACTATTTCAGTAGCTAGTGTGAGCATTTTCTCATCCCATAAAGAAAAATTAAGTTTTTAATTTTATCACCAACATTCAAAATCACGAAATTTGGGAATACATCCAGATTTCCCATGACAGGAAGGCTATGAAAAATTGTAATCAGAAAAGTAACTAATGAAGTCTCTCATACAAGTAAGTATAATGGAGTAAAAAGTACAATACTTGCCTATCAGATGGAGTGGAGGAAAAGCATATAATTGCATAAAAAGGAAACACTCAAGTAATACCGGTACCTTGAATTAGTACTTAAGTTCAGTACTTGAGTAAATGTTCTGAGTTACATTTCACCACTATAATAATATTTGGCGTGCAACTTGGGTGCTGAGCACTATGTAATAATTAAGGGAATGTATATTTTTGCCTTTCAGAGAAGAGATTTCTGCAGAAAAGCCATTCTGCTGTCATCTCCTACAATATTAATATTGCACTTTTAGATTTAATGTATCTGTTTCATTTCTTTTCACTTATTTATTTAAACTATTTATTATTTCTTAGAGCACATGAGATCACATCATATCATATATCATCATGTCATTTCATGTCAGACCTGGGACTGCTTGTGAACTGCTGTTGGATGCTATACGCTCCGGTACAGTAGGTGGCAGTATACACGTCAGCTCTCTATTAGGTTTCAACTCATTCAAAGGACGAAGAAGGCTTTATGACAAATAAATATTGACAAGTGAGGGACACACTGTAGATGGTGAGGAAATTGGAGGTGAGCTTACACACGTCCGTTCTTCCCAAAATTTATACATTCAAATTTTCAACTTTGTCTAGAAGTAAGAATGGCGCTGACATGGTCCATGAAAATGTTCCACGACATGTAGCAAAGAGATAAATGAGCAGACAACCTGCTATATTTTGTTGTAGCTAACGTTAGTAGCATCACAAATGATCTACAGTCTGCCGTCGGGGTTTTAATCTTTGATTTTAAACGTATATAAAGATAGGCTATGTTAGCTGTTTAAGGGTATGTGTTTTAGGTCTAACATTGATATTCGTAGGTTTTTGCTATTAAACTGTAGCAGGGTTACTTTTGAAGCATTTATGCATGCCAAGAGGAGGGATAGACCTGCCCCCAGTGTCCTTACAAGGCTTCAGACAAAGCTGATAAAACAAATAAGTAGCCTAGTTTGTGAAACCATCCAACGAATCTACGACAAACCAGTCTGAGGGCAAAGTTCACATACATATACATATGTCTCGTGCTTTCCTCTGTTGAAGAAGCATATTATACACTGTGTTATGGCCTTTTATCTACTTGTGAAGTTATGATTCAGAGAAACGATACAATATTTTGAGATAGGTAAAAGCTTTTCATTTTGAACTCGTAATTTGTAGTTATAATATTTGTACTAATGAGCGAAGTGTCTCAAACACCTACTCAGCAGCTTTAACACTGACCTCATCGTTTTTTTCTGTTCTTTTTTTCCAGGATACTTGATCTAAAGGCAGCAGTGGAGAACTGAGAGGAGTTTTGACATAATGGAGGCTGTGGTTGACTTTCTAAATATATTCCACATCAAGACCAGTGGATTGTCCGTGACCGTCAGCCTCTTCCTCATCTTACTAGGTCTTCTCTACTGGTGAGTAAATGCTTTAAATCCATGACTATTTGTGATGCAGCAGCTGCTGTCAGTTATGTAATCTGCTAATAACATAAAGCACACACGTTTTGGAAATTCAACACACCCTTTCAGATATTCACTACCCTTTTCATTAATCAGATCTAAAGGTAGCGGCTTTGTGCGTTGAGATTTCTGACAGCATTTTATGGGGAAGGACTTCAAAATATTCTAAACCATCGTGGGAACTAAATAGTCGAGGCTCAGACGTGCATTTTTGCATGCTACACCTGAAACCAGTCAACTAAAACATGCACACATCAGTCAAGATTTATGAAGCTGATAGGGCAAAAGACTGTAATAATAAATCAGTGGGCTGAATATTTGAGGAAATGTTGATCCATATTCTTCACTGTATTTCCTCTTTTCTTTTCTCATCAACACAACTCCGCTCTGTTTTCTAGGTATTCAGTTTACCCTTTCTCGATCCTTTCTCGATGCGGCATAAAACATCCAAAGCCAATACCTTTCTATGGCAACTTATTCATGTTTCGCCAGGTAAGATATTGCAGCAATTTTCATCCAACTCAGACTCACCCCTCATTCTCTAACCTTTTTCTTCTTTGTCTTTAATTTCTATCAAATTATGTTTGGACCATGAGACATTTTAGCCACTAATGTGAGAAAAACTTCCTTCCATCACATTACTGCACTCAGATTTGTACATTGAAGAATACAGCAGCAGCAGCAATACTTGATGTACTACAGTATGTAACCCCCAAATAGATAAATGTATGATTGTGTTTTTGTTTAGTTTGATCTCAGCTTTTAATGCCAATCATCAAGATTATTCTGCACTGTGTTGACGAGTGTTAGCTGAGTTGCATTTTCACTTAGTAATGATTGACATTGATGGGTGCCTTAGAAAACATTAACCTATATGAACAATCTAGGTGTAGGAGTTTATAATATTTTTGAATTTGTGAAGCTTTATGACTTTGTTCATGTAAGAATAAAGAAGTTTTGTGGCATACTTGTAAAGAAAGTGCCAACGTGAAAAGCTCAGGCTGTCAGAGACCATGTTGCTGATCATTTCCGTGCACTCGTGGTACACAGTACATCAGTTCCTGGTTGTCAAAGAAAGATTTAAAGAAAGATTTAACATATCTCTGATTTTAACATCTGGTCCCTGCTCTTTATGAAACGTGTTTTCTATACAGATGCTGACAAGGTGAACAAATGTTGCATTAGTTGAATTGAGAGGACCCTTCACAGACAGGGTACTTGGTATTATACCTGGTATTATATATATTATACTTCTACCAGCACTGGCTTGACTAACCAGTGACCTCTACTGGCTTGACCGGGCATTGATCAACACTCTCAATTGGAGTATTGACTGTAGTGAACTGAACATCCACAATCACTTTGCCCTTTTACATTACAGCCCAAAATTTCTCCAGTAATGAATAAACATGTTAAATAGCAAAATTCGATCCTGAAATCTTTCCAATGCAGAATGATTTGTATAATCTATCCGAAAGCTGAATCTAAAAGTGCTCAGAGGGGCCTTCCTCATCATCCTTGCAAACACTGAAGTTTTGTTTAAGTGTATTTCAGGTTTTTGTGAACAAGTGAGTTAGAAAATTGTTTGAGCGTTTTTATTTGAAGAAGTTAGCTAAAGTTCACAAATCTAAGAATGTGAAGTTAATTCCATTCTCATCTTTGTGGCTTTTAGTTTTGGGATTATAGGTGAGTCTCAGGGCTGGTGCTTTTAGTAGGCTGACAGTTGAGTGTTATGCAGCTCCCAAAGAGTCTTAAAGCTCATAAACTTAAAAAACCATATTGTTTTCTGTTCTACAATTACCATGAAGACAACAGCCCAAATATCAATATGTCTTCAACATGGATTTATTTCATTCTTAAGAAATTATTTTCTGATGCTGTAGGATGTAATTTTTAGTCTGTTCTGATGTCACTCATTCACTTTCTTTTCAGGGTTTTTTCAACCCTACCAATGATCTCATAAAAACATACGGCAGAGTTTGTGGGTAAGTAGAATGCTTTCTTCATCAGCATCTGGTAAAATAACATTTTATTGTCATTTCTTCCACATTGTTAACAGAATTAAGATTGTAGTTTGATATGACAAAGACTCTACTTTGTATATTCCAGGTATTATTTGGGCCGCAGACCAGTGGTGGTGGTAGCGGACCCTGACATGCTGAGACAAGTGATGGTCAGGGACTTCAGCAGCTTCCCAAACAGAATGGTGAGGACATTAATCAGAGCCTGCACATATATACAGTGTGCTTAGTTGTGCTTCTAGCACAAGCTTTGATGATGTAATGATAACAGATGTCTGCGCCTGTACTCTTCTATCTCTCTGTGCAGTTTCTTCGCTTTACCACCAAGCCCATGACTGACTGTCTGCTTGCGTTGAGGAATGAGCGCTGGAAGAGAGTGCGGAGCATCCTGACCCCAGCATTCAGTGCTGCCAAGATGAAGGAGGTAAGACATGAATGTGCCCATTGATTTGGCGCAGTTAGAATCAGCCCATATGTATTGCCATTTTTTTCAGCCTTAAAATTTGCCAATTTGAAAAGAGCATAAATGGCTGAAAGGTCCACCTCACAAACATCTGAGGGAAAATTCTTCTGTCTGTGGAGTAGAAGTCAAACAATGGTATATTGTTCAAGGCCTGTATGATAATGGTTTAAAGCGTGAAAAAGCCAATAGCTGATTAATCAGAGTTTTGAGATTTACTGGAGATTAATGAGCTAACTGTCTGTGCTACAATGACATATGTTTTTTTTTTTCTTTTCTCATTGTGGACTGCTCTTGCTACAAGCTAACGCCAGTGACTAGTCAGTGTACTGGTGGAGTAAACTGGACTCTGAGAGACATTTAATCATAAAGCTGACAACAAAGGATGACATACAGGAGTAACAGAGATGCTGCTTCATGTTGGAGTGCTACTTGTGAACTTGTTTGTGTGGGACAGTAGCATGGTAAAGTTGTTGACATGTTACTCTGGATACGACAACCTCAAAGTGGACTTGCCTAGCTCACAAAAGCTTAAGACTGCTCACTTGCTCATTAGGTTGCACATTATACGAGTTGTGCCTCTGCCAGTTTTAAAGGTGGTCACTGTAACAATCAAGTTCATAGTAATGTAACCAGCTTACACTAGCAAAACAGAGACAGCATGTTTTGAGCTGAGCAACAGTTACCTTCAGTCTAATGCGTTAATAATGTCATACTGCAACCAAAAACCTGTCTAATATAAAGTTAACTTTATATAAATTATCTCAGGTACACATTGACATTACCTTGACTTCATGTATGAAGCCTCCATGCAGCCATGATGTACATCCCTGCCGTGAGTCTGCACAGCCATTGTCCCCTATCAGTTTGTAAAACGTCCTATCGGCCCCGATTAATTGACCTCTGCTGTGGAGGGTCAGGGCTGTGGAGTTGGAGGACAAGTAACTGTTTTTCAAAATGTTTAAATTTCTACTACAATAATAATAATGAAATCACAGTTTCTTATATAACTAAAGCGCCAATTTGTTGTAACTAGTGAGGAGTGTCTTTTTGGAATTCAGAGTTAAATAGTGGTCTGTTACTACTGATTAACATGTCTCATTCATTTGCCCCAATGCTTTCAAGTGTAATAAATATCAGATCTGCATCATTTTGGACACAATGGTGTAAGGAGAGGACATGAAAGGGGATATTTGCAAGGCATGTTGAATTTACAGGTCCAAATAGTCTTTTCTGTCAAAACTCAATTTTGACTTTTGAAGGGTCTCTGATGAAGTTCTTTCTTCTCTTCTTTAATTACTCACATTACTTTAATATTAGAATCTAAACCTAATGGCTCGTGGGAGGGCTGAAGTATGTTTGAGAGACCCAACGATGGAACAGGAGTCCAAGTTCAAAATGCAGAACAGTTTAATTTTCATTTCTTTGTTGATTTATTTATATGAGTCAGTATGTGTGGTTTAGACTCTGCAAAGAGAGACCAAAATTATTAAAATCTCAACAGAAATGTGTGAAGTAATAAAATATCAAATATTAAATAAGGAATTTAACAGGATGCACACATCAGGGCTGGGTTCAAAGAAAGAATAAATAGAGGGAGGTGATTTTTATAGCCTTTCATTTAGTGATTGCACCTGAGGGGGCATGGCCTTCTCAGGTGGGACTGTCTGTACTGTCCTCCCTGCCTCAGGTGAGATCATGTGACCTCTTGATGGGGACTTCTGACATTTAAAGTTAAATTTCCATGACCTCTTGGTAACATTATGTCTTCTTTGTATCTTTATGTCAATAGCTCTACACACATTCTTTAAATCCCTTTTCAGCCAGGTGTAACTAATCATCCCCACAGTGTTTACAGCATGTACTGTATGCTCTCAAAGTACATCACATGTTCATCTTTTATTTACAGCTTTATGCAGTTACTGTACAGCCACTCAGTTTGTGTAGGCCTATTTATAAGTATTTTGATCCACAAAGGCTTTTTCAGCTGTGTAGTATGAGTGTGTTCTTTATGTTTGTGGAACCACATTGACCTTCTCCTTATTTTTGCGGTAAGTAATATTTGCAGGACAGGTGACACGTGTCTCCCCTTTCCCAGAAAGTCTTGGCAGCTATCTCTTATATTTTCCTGTAGATGGTTCCGCTCATCAACACAGCCACCGATGCCCTGATGAACAACTTCAATGTTTACGCTGAGTCAGGAGAGGCCTTTGACATCCACAAGTAATCACACATGCAAAGAACAGAGGCTATTGGAATTATGGAGTCTTTTTCTGTTCTACCTCATATTTGTGTTTGTGTGTGTGTGTTTCTGTAGATGTTTTGGCTGCTTCACCATGGATGTTATTGCCAGTGTGGCATTCGCAACTCAGGTGGACTCTCAGAACAACGTAGATGACACGTTTGTCCGCCATGCACAGATGTTCTTCTCCTTTTCTTTCTTCAGGCCCATTATGCTTTTTTTCAGTCAGTCCAATTCTTTTGTATTGTTGTTTAAGTGTATGAATTATGACATTTGAGATATTTATATAGGACATTTATAGAAATGCAATGAGGGCAAAAGTACAAAGTATTAATGAAACATAGACCCAAAACTCAAGGGTTTACTATCCTCTGTTATTTAGATTTAAGTGGAGAAGATGTCTCGGAATTGTCTGGGCTTCCCAAGTATACATTTTAGGAAAATTAAACATAAAATGAAAAGATGTTACAATATTAGTTTAAAAATATTAAAACAAGTACATTTTATGATTGTACATTTATGCAAAGTTGGAAGATGTGGTAGGGTCACACCAACACTTTTGGTTTGTGTGTCCAGCTGCTTTTCCATGCATCGCAGTTCCTCTGATAGGACTCATCCCCAACAAAAGACGAGACCAGATAAATCAGTTCTTCATCAGCAGCATTCAGAAGATCATCAAGCAGAGAGAGGAGCAGCCTCCTGAACAGGTCAATCTCATGGACATTTAAAAAACTCGTGCAGTGCCTGTTCAAAACATACGTGTTCGGAACGGGCCGATTGCTTGGCCTCTAGCATTGCTGCTTGCAGCTAACAGCTCATTGGGTATAATGAGGTGTCATTTCCAGCTTTCCTCTCAATAAAAGGTGTAAATAAACAAAACAAATATATATATAGCTGATGTTATGCTAAAATTATCAAACATTGGCATGGTAAACATTTTTAATTAGGTATATGAAGGTAAAATGAAAAGTATTTAAAAACAGCCAAAATCATCCAAGAAAATGCACAAAATTTGACAATGCACGTTCTTGGGTCCCTAGCAATACACTTGCCAAGTGTGAAGAAGATCAGATCAACGGTTCTTAAGATATTTGGAGGATATACAGACAGACTGAGATTCCTTGCTTTATAGTTGGATACAGTGCAACTAATAATGTCTGAGAAATAGTTCTTAAAATAAATTAATTCTTATTTTTTGCATGTAGAGGCGTCGAGACTTCCTTCAACTGATGCTGGATGCACGAACCAGCAAGGATTCTGTGTCTTTGGAACACTTTGACACAGCGAACCCTGCCGGTGAGATGCAATCGTCGACCTGCAATCAGGACGACCATGTTCACCAGCAGGAGCTGCCCGCCACGCGTCCACAGAAGAAGATCATAACTGAGGATGAGATCGTGGGTCAGGCTTTTGTCTTTCTTCTGGCAGGTTACGAAACCAGCAGCAACACGTTGGCCTTCACCAGCTACCTCCTGGCCATCCACCCAGAGTGTCAATGCAAAGTGCAGGAAGAGGTGGATGATTTCTTCACCAGACATGTGAGTGCTGCTGACAATATTTTAGTTGAGGACAGTTGTGGCTTTATCTCATAATGCACACATACTTTTAATTTCATATTAGGTTTAAAACTACACAATTATGCTCAAGTCATCTTGTGTTTTCTCTTTTGTTGTAGGAGTCAGCAGATTATACAAATGTCCAGGAACTGAAGTATTTAGACATGGTGATAAGTGAAACTTTGCGCCTCTATCCCCCTGGATTTAGGTAAATTAAGGACATTAAATGTGGATAGAAATCCATTTTTAGTAGATTTAGTACTCTCACAAGGAACAGGTTCACTTATTTCTGTTCATACCTTTAGATGTTTCTACTCATCAAAATCATACAAGAATGGCAAAGAAGATAAAGAAGGAAAAGGATTATGAGTTTAGGTGTATAAAATATGGCATTTTGCTCTACAGGTTTGCGAGAGACATCGAACATGACTGTGTGGTGAACGGCCAGTTATTCCCTAAAGGAGCGAGCCTGGAGATCCCAGCAGGCTTCCTCCACCACGACCCAGAGCACTGGCCAGAGCCTGCGAAGTTCATCCCTGAGCGGTAGGAGGATGTTCTTATAGTAAAGAGGAAAAACTATAGTGCCTGCACTTTGTGTTTCATTATCATCTCAATCTAGTAAAAGGCTTAACTGTACTTGCTGACAGATTTGTGAAGATCGCATTACAAATTAATTTGATTAAAGTTTCACTGTCTTCCACCACCTGAAATAAACAGAAAAGTAGTGTCACTTAAACACTTAAAACATTGATATATTGTCATGTAACTTACAGCTGGATATTAACGTGTGCAGTGTATACCACCTTGATAGCTTGAAGCTAAATGATATACAGTATTTTGTTACCGATTGAATCTTATTCACTACTGCTTTTATTTCATCAAAAATATCACTTGTGGTTGAATCTCCAGATTCACACCAGAGGCCAAAGCCAGTCGACATCCGTTTGTATACTTGCCGTTCGGGGCCGGTCCCCGTAACTGTGTGGGAATGAGGCTTGCTCAACTGGAAATGAAGATGGCTCTAGTGCGTCTGTTCCGCAGGTTCAGCGTCGTGGCCTGCTCTGAGACCAAGGTGGGCTGGGAACTTTCAAAACTGAAGACAGCAATCTGTTCAAAACTATTTGAGTCTAAGACAGGATTCATACACACAGAAGACACATTTACACACAAAAAAGGAAATGCCAGTATTCTTAAGCACTGACAGATGGTCAAAATATCAGCACAGGGTCAGTCCTAGTGTGTAAATAGCTATACAACATGCCTGCATTTATATCTGTTAACATCCCAACGCTGTACAATCATCAATTACAATAAAATATTTAAGCATATTTATGAATAATTCCAACAAAAATAAGAATTTGAATAAAAAGTGTATCAAGCATTACAAGGGATCAGAGAGTGGAAATACAATCAGCCACAATGTAGTCACGGCTGTAAATGCAGTTTTATGTTCACTTATTGTAGCTGCTTTGGGATTCTGCCAACATAATAATAATACCAAAAGACAAAGCACTGTCTATACAGAGAGTGAGTGTCTTTTGGTAAAAGCTCATCACCTCATATTTTAATTGGACTATCCATATTAATGTAATGAGTCCTGTCAATATTATTGTCAATGATAATATTGATGGCCTTTATAAATCATTTGAAATTGCTGTATTTGAAAAGGTTGCAAAACGAGCCACTGGGACAAGACAATGATGGAATCGTCAAAATTCAGTATGCATCCGTCAGCTATTTACTATGTGGTCCTGAACTTAGTCCTACATTTAAGGAACACAAACACGTATGGAAGTTGTACCTTTACATGTGATCTTCTTGTCTTTATGCAGGTTCCTCTTGAGTTGAAGTCGTCAAGCACTCTAGGACCTAAGAATGGCATATTTGTGAAAATTCAAAAAAGAGACATGGGACAAGGTCAAGCGAACTCTTCACTAGACGATTAGAAACTCACCGTTCATCTTGGATGGTGAACAGCGACACAAACACAGTGTTAAGTGTCTGAGCAGTTTTCTGGATCTCCTTTAGATGAAAATATTTCCACAGGTAACCTGATGAAGTAACAATACACTGTAAACCTTGATTGTAGTGCTTGTCTTGTGCTTTTTTAGGGGAGTGAACTGTACAGTGAATTGAAGATTAGAAACAGCGTTGCTGTAATAATTAGCGCAGGACAGGTGACCGCATCTGTACTGTGAATGAGTTCATCTGAACTCATTGCTGATGGCTCCATAAGGTTTTCGGTGAATCTTAATGGAAAGAGAGGGAGCTGGAGGACATGCAAATAAAGAGAGGAATGAACAAAGGAACAAAGTGTGCTCTACATAAAAGAGAGCAACTGTCAGCCTCTTATCTCAATATGTAGCAATATTTAGAATTGTTTTTAATCTGTGAATTTTAACGGCCTACAACATTGCTGTCTGTCATAAAAGGTTATTTAGGGAAAACATTTTTTGCATCTGAACAATTATTTCAATTTCACTACAACCTGGTTACCGTTTTTGTCTTCCTTGCACTGTAGAATTATCATTCTTTGTCATTTACAAATTAGATCATTTGTAAGTGCATTGAATTTTTTTTCTTTTATGGTCTTCAGTTGTTCCTGCAGTTGATAAAATGAACAGAAATTGAAACATTTACAGTGTGTAGTAAAATATAATAATAATGATGAGGTGAGCCTATAGAACAATTTCAGCCAGGAAAATCAAATGCCACAATGCTCAAGATTGAATCTGTATGCTGAACATGAAATTTTGCACATTCCTTCACCACATGAGCCGTCTGTTTAACTGAGCTGCTCTCTTTGCTGCTGCTCACTTTACTACTGCTTCTACCTGTGAATGGGTGAGAAGCTTGAGAATTGCGGCTGTCAATGAATTTTACTTTTGAATTTATACAGTAGTGTAAAGAATTATTTAATACCGATTAATTCAAATGTTTCTATGAAACTGCATATATTAAAGCAGCTGTGATTAAAGGCAGAGGACCGAATGTGCCTGCTTGAATGATGGACTGTACATTTTAAATAGTTCTAATGCTACTTGTGTGTAATTAAATATTTACATTATGATGATGAGATTTCTCCTGTTGGCTTGTTGTGTTGTTGTATAATTACATTGACTACTTTGATGCCAATTGTAATATGTTTATTACATTACAACCAGTGAATTTCATTCCAATATTGAACGCCCAATAAGCTGTCACCGTCATCCTTCATTTAGACTTTAATTAATGAACTTTGACAGACATTCTTATCACAATAACACAAGGAAAAGCATTATTATCTGTTTTTATTCATTCTACAATTATTTTCTGACAAGTTATTAATTCACCAGGATACACTGTAATAACCACACAGAAAAATCCCATTGAGTGTTTCTTTACACCTTCTCCACTACACTTCAAAGGAAAATATTTTAACATACAAGTTTACAAAATATGATGCATTACTATAGCTAAAACCATCCAACACTATGTAAAAAGGTTCAAATTACCTCCACCTCAATCTGCTACAACATTAAAATGCTTTATAACTGTTGCATTTGATCATATGATACACTAAAAAGATCGATTATGGCTGCTTTAAGCCAAAAAGACAGGTCTGTGATGATACCACTGAAAGACTTCTCTGGATGTTGTCAATTCTAATATGTGGCATGATGCGCTTAAACATTTCAAAACTCCTACACAGATTTGGAGGTACGAGCTGAAAGATAAGAGTTAATGAAGGCAATAAAAATATATTTGTTGTTGTAGAAGGAACAACTCGTAAAAACAGGAACATTAAGTACAATTTACACACTGACATTGAGGGTAAACAACAGTCTCAATGGTGTCAGTTTGCTCGAAAGTGTTTTACACCTTAACTTTCATAGATCCTATGGACATTTAACAGCGTTAATTATTTACTTGGAAAGTATAGTCATGCCTGTATGTGAACAACAACTAAATGAGAAGGAGGAGAAGTCTGCTGTGCTGTTATCAACATTTTGTCTCCAGCAGTGGAGAACGCTGTTAGCTCCTGGGAAAACCATCTTCGACAAGATGGTGAGCAGGCACTGGGTTTCTCAGGTAAAACAGACTGAGCACAGAGTTCTTTTCTTAATTTCTTCACCACAGAGTTGCCTGAACTTGATTAATGCTGCAGTGTCTGTTGGTCAGACGGTCTCCTTTGTTACCACTGCTGCTCTGCTTGGTTAAAGTTAGTCTCTGAGTGACGACATAGAAAGTACTCACAATAAACTTCACGTTAGTTATGACGATTCTTACAATTTTTTTAACCACCCCAACCATTCATTCTTCCAGTTGAGAATGTTGGTGGACTGCACTAACTCTTCCTTCCTGGAATCATCAATAAAAAAGAATTAACAGGTGTGCTAGAAAATATCTGGTTCTTTGATAAGAAGTCTCAGCTAATGAAAAATTACGCCACTGAAAACACTTATTTTACAATCTGCAGCTCAAATTATTTCACTGTGGTTTTCACTTTTTGATGAATTCAGTAACCATGGCAACATGTTTTGTTAAAAACTGCAACAGCTAAATGTTTTGAATTTGCTACAATTCTGGTTCATGCCTCTGACTGGCTTCTCCATGGCAACACGGGTGAGGCTCTTGGAGGAATGTAGTATTTAGCATCATCGCTCAAAATGATAGAAAACGAATTGACAGAGTTGAAAAATTGAAACTGGTGGTCAGAACATAAAACAATAGGATTGTTACGTTACTGAAGAGAGTCCTGAGGTTCTTTGCTCAGTAACATTGAGGAAATCATTTGAAGAACACATTGAAATGGGAGCATGGAATGGTGAAAATCCTCATATTATATATTCTCATCAAAGCATAATAATAGTGATGACTGTGCCAGTGAAGGTGGTGGAGGGGGTCATATCAGCGGCTATCAGAAGATCTTGAAGCCTTTGAGTAGGGTGAGTGTGGTGGCCCTCCGTTTGCTCTGAGCTCTGGACGTCTTCACTGTGACCAGCTTGGCGGTAGCGGGGACTGGCAGCTCCTTGTAGCAGGGGGTGGTGAAGAAGGGGACATCGAGCAGTGCTTTGTCCTCGCTCAGGTAGACCGCTGGTACAATATGGCTGCGCCCCCTTCCCCGCCTTGCTCTCCTTACCGCCTCATAGAAGACGTGTTGCACAGAGAGGAAGTCCAGACAGGCTGACACCTCGAAGAACAAACAGCCAAAACGAGATGCCAGAGTCTGGCCGTCACACTGGCTCACCTGCCTGAGAGGAAGAATACATCATTCACTCTGTTGTACTGTGTCAGACTTGTGTCTGTACACTTAAAAAGGTATCTGACTGAGGGCAGTTTATACTGAGGGAACTCTCTTTATATCACAGTGCACTGTGTGGGAAACATTATCATGGGATACGGTTAAACTATTACATTCATTACATTCAAACACCCTTACCTAACCCTTTTATATTCACAATTTGTTCCTATTTTGCAAACAAGATGAATAAGACAACACTTACACAACAAATGTTAGCATGTTAACATGCTAAACTAACATGGTGAACATAGTTGTGCATGGCACCAATAGTATGGTTAAGATGAAGAACTGTGATGATGACAAAGATGCTATGTTTGAGGTATGGTTAGAGTTAGGCGATTAAAACAGCTGCATAAGGTTTGGGACAGATTGTGATATGGTTAAAGGAATAGTTCACCCAAAAATGAAAATTCAGTCATTATCTACTCACCCCTATGCCAATAGAAAGTCAGCTTTTGTCCACAAAACATTTCTGGACCTTCAAAGCAAAACAGAGTTGCAGCATTCTCCTAAACAAATGAAATAGATGGGGACTTGTTTTAAAAACTGGAAAAAAAAACACAAAATGGATCCATACAGTTTGTCCAGTGTAATCCAAGTCTCCAAAAGCCGCAAGATCCCAAATTGGTTTGAAAAGATGTTACACCTTTTTCAAGCTCACTTTCAAGGTCCCTGTGGGGTGTGCACTGATGCTTTATGCTTAGTGGCTACAGTAAAGATTTCACCTGTGAAGCTCCAGAAATGTTTTGTTGATAAGGAAACTTCACCTGACTTTCCATCGGCATGGGGGTGAGTAGATGATAACCGAATTTTCAGTTTTGGGTGAACTATTCCTTTAATTAAAAAAAAAAAAAAGGCAAACAGAAGCTGCAGCTCTGTAAAGCACCATGAAATCATGGCTCCACACTTTGACTTTTCCCCTCACTACATACAGTAAATTGCACACACAACTTCCTGCATTGGCATGGGATATAAACAGTGAGGTGTAGAATTGTCAAATAGGGAGGGAGATCCTATGGAGTCGCGTGGGGTCAGCTGATAAAAAATATAGTCATGTGTCAATCTGTGCTCTCGGTTTACAAACCATGCGCACGGAGTAGAAGCCGCGCACGGATTTGCAAACAAGAGCATTAATGGACACATGATTGTATTTTTGTTTTTTGACCTGAGTCCTGGGGGCTCCATAAGATCCTGTAGGGCTGGTGGGCTGCTTTGGACTGTGAACATCTCAGCATGCTGATTAAAGTTGCATTTTGTAGGATATGGCCATAATTTTTGTTTAAAACGAAAAAAAATGAACTGACATTATCAAGAGTATGTGAAGAAACAACTGTGTTTACATTATTTTAAAGACGTCTATGTACAGGCAGGTACATAAGTATTTGGACAGGGACACAATTTTTGTAATTTTGCCTCTGTACACCGCCACAATGGATTTGAAATGAAACAATCAGGATGTGGTTGAAGT
>JBBPCS010000917.1:8246228-8273599 GCA_037974645.1 Hollardia meadi | reverse complement strand
AATAAAAGCACTTGTTAAAAGAGAATGGCTCACTTATATCATAAATCTTCTTCTTCTGACAGTTACACAGACACAGAACATGCAGGCCTGTGACACCTGCACAGGAAATGCACTTCCTGTCTCTGAGATGAGATGAGACGGTAACTTAGTAATCTTCTCTTAAGCAGTCAGAACATAATTAAACATAAACGCTAATGCAATACTCATAAGCACTCAAAACTTAATAAAACAGAACAGTAAAAATAAACTATTAATAAAAATGCAAGCTGAGCATTAATATAAATTTACTTGCACTACTGCCTCACACATCAGTTCAGTTTTAGCTTTCTCCATTTCAAGTGGCACATTATAAATGCAGATGTTAATCAAGAGTACATTTTACAGTGAGTGTAAGTTGAACGTTTTGATCCACTGTGGGCTCAATTTTTGGAATTTCAAAAAATCTGGCGAGGTCATTTGTGAAGGTCTGAAGATGCTGTGTGGCAAGTTTCGCACAGCACAGTTCATAATCTGTACCCACAGATTTACACAACTGTTTTTTATTCCTCACCTGACACCAGGGGTCTCCGTAATCTTGTCACTTTAAAACTGCTATATTAGAGTTAAAGAAGTGATAGGAAATATTCCTTGCTGGATTTAATCTTAAGGCATAGGAGTAAAAGCATTTTATCACTTTTCTTTTTATGACATCGCTGTTAAAGCGGAACATTTACATCTCTTTGAAATGAAAATGTTAAATACTTCTCATGTAGTAAGGTAAATCTTCATTATAATTGTAGCTAATGTTTGAGTTATTCTGAGATACTTGCAGCTCTAAATTAATTTTGAATGTATACTATAAGTGATTATCTGATAAATAAAAATGTGAAACATGTATATTTCAGCAGCAATGTGCCTGTTTAAAAGCCTGTCACTTGGGTGTAACTCAACATTTACATGAGATGATTAAATTTCTTTGTTGGTTTGCTGTTATATAAATACATTTCTTTGTCTCTTTGTTACTTAACCAGTGAATTTCATTCCAGAACTGCAACACCAGATAATTCGTTGCTCTCAGTACCTTTCATTTAGTCTTTCATTAATGACCTTTGACAGACATACCACAACAAATCAGACACCACTCACAAGGAAAGACATTGGCCAAGGAAGTCTTTTCGGACACATAAAGTCATCAAGACACTCTTTATTAACTACACAGAAACATCCTCTTAAGTAGTTCTCCTACTTTACATCTCTACTCCATACACTTCAGAGGAAAATAGTGTAACATGCAACAGTATATAGAGTTCAAATTAGCTCCACCTCAATCTTCCTCAACCTTAAATGCACATGTAATCCAATAATTTAATATTATACTCACAGGGGGCATTCTGCTGCAGCATGAGTACGTTTTACTTTTTTCATATAGTCTACAGTAAACAAACGTCTATGACCTTAAAGCCAAAGGAGTTTACACAATGCTAATTAAGCTGATAAAGACCAGATAAATCTTGCTGTATTTCACAGTATAGCAGAGTTTTTAAGTTGCTGTCTGTGGCGACATTCCCACGCTGGCTCATCGCTAGCGGCGTGTTTCAACAAAGACTGGTTTTCCAGAGCAGAAGAAGGGAGCAACCTTTGAGAAAGAGTAGGCTACAGCCATTGGCTACAGGCTACAACTACAAGTATGTCAGAGCCTATGGCCTCATGAGCATGTTGACAGTATTTATGTAATTACTCTAACAGCCAGAAGACGGAGACAAAGATTCTGCACTGCAGGTTTAAGAATTTCTGGACTTTTACTTAAGATTTCTAATGCACAACTTTTATTTATTTTTTAAAAACTTTTATTTTCACGTTGTATCACTCTTTTTACTTAAGGATCTGAATAATCCATCTGAGGAGTGAAAGAAAATATTGATACAATTAAGTCACGCAATATTATGTTGTGATACTGTATTGATTCTCAATAACATTTGATTGTTATGTTATGTCGAATGTTAGATTTGCAAAAAGTACATAGCTCTTGCTGTATGGGGATTACGGTAAATACAAATGAAGATCCAACTGTTCTGATTTCAGAACAAAAGTGAACTTTTTTACTCAGATTTGATGCATTTGGTAAATATCATGGCTTAAATCATATTTTTCAAAAAATCACAACATATATGGTCTTGCTTACAGTATCACAATATATAAAATTCTATCCCCTGTATCGTTATATTTATCATGTATTCTTACAAATACGTAGCCCAACAAGCGTAAAACTTCACAAACCTTTAAGGAAGCCACCTGCTGCTTCCAGTCAAAATAAAGTGAGTTTTTGAAACAGCTTTAGAAACAGCATTAGAAGTTATGAGTAGTTGATAAGATACTCTGGATAAATCTGCTGTTTATCAAAGACAACATAGATGCTGGGATCACTCTCGTGGTCAACACAACTGTCATAGAAGGTTTTGCTCTTTGCTTTTGGTGGGGGCCTGACATAACTGCTGCTTCCCCTGGTGTAATCCCCCACCAGGACCAGAGCAACAAACATGATCTTGTTCAGGCTTGTTTTGGTGCTGGAATATCTGTCCGAGTAGCACGCATCTCTGGCAAAGTAGCTCCCTACAAAATAAGAAAGTGTTAGTAGCGACACAGCCTAAAAGAGTGTGAAGTCCAAAAATGTTCTTTTCTACTGCCATGCTGCTTTTTGTCTGATTAACCTGTAATTCAAGAGGTTGCTGCTCCCTTAGCAAACACAACACAAAGACAGATTTTTGTGGCTTATATATAGTATTATATGCTGTATCTTGCTGCTGACGTTGTCCCACTGTACCTTTGCCAAAGGCTGTGCCGTGGACGCCACACATCCTCCAGTCAAAGTTTTGCTCACAGATGGCCTCGATCAGGGATTTGTCTGTCCCGTGGAACAAGTACTGCTGATTCACAGCTTTCCCTTCGTTCTTCTTCTCCATCTGCTCTTTCTGCCTGAACACACAATATAGAAACCATAAATGTGATGATGTGCAACTAAGCATTATTTTCACTTTTTATTAATCAGTTAGTTTACGCTTAGTTAATTAATTGCTCCCATAAACTCTGTTTTTGGTCTCTACCAACTCCTGAGAAAAAATATCTTAGCTGCTAAATGGTTGAACGTCTACCAGCTAGTCTCTGTCTGTCTGCTGGTTTAGAGCTTTTAACTGAAAACAGCTGCCAGCTGCACATGAAAACATAGCCGTGAGAGAGGTGTGAGTGGACCGAAACACCAATCAAAAAATCGATCGAAAAACCAAGGGGAGCTGCAGATTATGCTGTTAATTCTCTGTAAATTCATCACTAGACAAGCAACCTCTTTCATGTTGTCACACACATCATTATTATAAAAATACAGCTTTAAGCCAAAAAGGCAGGTCTGTGATTTACCACTGAAAGACTTTCCACAGAGAGGGGTTCTGGATCCTCTGGATGTTGTTAATTCTACTCTGGGGCATGGTGCGCTTAAACAACATCTCAATCATATTATACTCCTTCACAGATTTGGAGAGAGGTATGAGCTGAAAGATAAAGAGTACAGTGCAGATATCCGTGTCATTGATGAATGGTATGAATATATATTCATTGTTCAAGGAACAAAATGTAGTAAAAACAGGAACATTAAGCACAATAATGCATGCTATGAAGATACCTTGTATCCAAAATCTGGTATAGCATTCTTGTCCCAGTGGGAAGGGAAACTTTCAGCTGTGGAGGAGCTGGAGCTGTGTGATGATATGCTACAGAAGAAATAAACATAACAGCTGACTTGCAAAATCGTGTGTTCCAAAACAGCAATATTACAAGGATTATTCAAAATCTCTAGAACAGGGAATACAAATACCTGTTTAGCTTCACCTCCACATCATGAGCAGACATAAAGCGAGGCCTCCTTCGAACCTCTCTCTTGGTTTTGTATTTTATATTCTGCTGATACATCTGCTGGGTTCCTGGTGCACCTTTGAAGTGGAGAATATACTGCTGTTTGCCAGCACCAAATGGAATCTCTGTATCTTTGTCTGCCAAGTACATGTTCTCCAGAGTTTGAGAGGTGACGGAGGCTGGTGTGTCACCATCATCCTAAAGAGAAAAAACAGAGCAAAGAGCAATCTGTCAAAGTTTACCAGTGATGAAATGGGAACAAAGATAATACACAGATACTATAAAGGATCAAAACAAAGACACATAGCTGTTGGGATCCATAGCTGAATTCTTTCATTGTGGGACACAAAGGGCCTTACTCAAACTACACCCTACACCCTCTCCCTGCCCACTTCCACTCTGTTTGCGCCTCCTCGCGGAGGGTCCCCCACATTAAGTGCCAACCCAAATCAATTACCCTCAAGTGGAAGTGGCTTATAAAACCCTTCCACAGCGAGTCTGCACTGATGCTGACTTACTGACCACATGCAACACTGTGTTCGTCATGGAAGACGCACTGTGTAAAAGTTCCGTACAACTACTCATACAAACATTAACTGCTAAAATACTGTCATACAGATGCCAACAACTTATAGATTACATTGCATTTAATATCAAATATACCCTTCTGTAGTCTAGAAAATGGTAAATGTGTTCATTTGAATGTAAAGTTTTGTATATTTACAGGGACTGTTACAAAAGATTAAGTAGCTAATAAACATCTGAGTGAAAAACAAGATGTTTAACAAAAAACATAGATTTTTATAGAATATGCTGATATGAAACCATGGTTACAAAAAGGAGTGACCATTGCTGTTTCCTCTGGAGAGAGGGAAGTTCGTCTCAAAGCTTGCCGCTGCCCTACACCTTAATTAAGGGTGTCTCATTCAGCGAGTGTGACTCCAAACAGAGTGGGAGTGGGTAGGGTTCGGTTAGAGAAAGGCCCAAACTCACCTTTGTAAAGCCCGAGACAAACCAAACCGACATCAAAGAACTAGCGGCGACGAAGACTGATTTCTTCGTTGCCTGTCTCGGGGCTAGAAAGTTGCACTTGAACACAGCAGAATAAATGGCTGTTGAGAAAGGCCAATCAGAGTAACTGGCTGTTCAGCTCCCACCGACGGACTCCAACGCCGATTCAACATGCTCAATCGGCTGAAAAGCCACCCACAAGAGCTGACTAGTGCCAACCATTGACATAAATAAAGATGGATTGCATGTCTCCACTTCCTCTCATTGGACAAAAATGAAGCCAAAATATCCTGAATATGAGCGCTGCCATCTTGCGCTGGTGACATAATATGGACGGTATAATATGTTGAGCTGGTGCTCCCCTCCCCTGTGTTCGCTGCAAACGCAGACACACAGGATGCACTTATGGATGTGACACAACAGCCTGCCCAGGATTAATCAAGATCACGTTTATTTAGCCAGCAGCTACAACAAAACCTGCAGGCAAACCCTTCCACCAACGGGAATCTCAAAGCCAGTTAGCACAGAGCTGCTAACTCTACCAGTAACAAAAGAGCGGCCGGTTTCCTCCACCCTGTACCATCAGGACGGCACAACAAAGACAGCATTCTTCGCCAGAATTACAACTTTCCCAGCTTGGCTCATCCCTACAGGACAGAATCGCCTGACTAGAAAGGCTCTCTTTCCTTCCAAAGACTGGAAACCTTGAACTGGGCCTAGCTGTATGCTCGGCCCAGTTCAACACAGATCAGCTTACCTTGTTTCAATGTAACATACATGTACGTGTATTGACTGGATTTAAATTTTCACTGTTAAGCTTTATTGTTGTGACCTCTTAGTAGTCAGGTTATCAATATGTGGCATGGTCACACTTTAATAATAACAATTTAATAATTAAGAGTTTCAAATTGACAGTTAGTAGACTTTATGAGACAGAATTTTTGATAGCCAAACTTAACCTATAAGTTGTTGCATGGAGCCCCAACATAGCTGTATTAAGGAAGAAAAAAAAAGAAAAATACGCGTTTATCTCTCATCTGGAACACAACTTCCTCCGGAGCAGGTTAGGTGTGCAGCATAAGCTCCCCCTGCTGATACCCCGATAAGAAGTGACCCAGCTTGGTAACACCGAAAACCCAGGGTTAAGTCTGAAGTTACCTAGCTAACCACAAATCCTGCTTGGTAGTACAGGCCTCAGATCTCAATGAGTTTATAGATTTGACAAGTTTTTTGTGAACATTTTTTCTGTATAAGCTCCCCCTTGTCTCACTGCCTATTGTGGTGGATGTATGGTTGTCTATTTTCTCCATGTTTGTGTGCATGTTAATGCTTCTGTGGACTCTCATCTTGTTTGTTCTCACATTTGTTTGTCCATTTGTTTCACCAGTCTTATTATCCAGGTCATGTGATTGGCTCCCGTTGACTGTTGCTACTGTATAGTTGTGGCTACACACCTGTTGTTTGTTATTTTTGTAACCCTGATAAAGACCTAGTGGTCAAAACATGTTGGCTTTTTTAATGATTTAGCCACTATAATAAAGGCTTTTTAGTATTTTTTTCTTCCTTGTGTGACACATTATCTTATATTTGGAGTGCCTGGTTCGCTTTTCTGGTTTTTACATAGCTGTATTATTCCTACAAGTTTGACTGACCTGTCCGAACTCCAGCCATTTCCCACTGTCATCCTTCCAGTACCAAAGCCACTCTGTTGTAAGAATGAAGTGGGGGGGCTTTGAGACAGAGGAGGCGGTGGACAGGCGACGAACTGGAGACCCTCCATATGTCATTGTCATGAAGTCAACTGATGGCACAACAGGGGATGGAGAGCTGAAAGCAAGCAGGATAAGTACATCAACAATACCCTCAAGGAGAGTAGACATTTCTAAAGGCTTTAAACTAATATGAATAAATGGTTAAAAATCTGTTTGGTGCTCCAGAAACAGAACTGTATACTTCTCTTTGACCGGTCACCTTTGAATGGACAGAAACTTGAGAATCGCCATGGTGGGCGATGGTGAATCTATGCAGTTTGTGTCATGTTCTGGATCACAGTATGCCTTCTCAATATCCTCCATATTAGGCAGGTCCTTCCAGGTCACACCACTGCTGTCTAAAAACTGCCATCTGTAAGGCAGGTGCCAATGAACACGAGCACACTTCTCTGGGAGAAAAAAAAATAGTACAAAAACACTCATTAGATAGTGGTAGACATATAGACATAATCGTCTCTTCACACAGATCAATACAAGCGTTTATTGAGAAGTTACCGTAGATATGATTGGTTTCAGTGTTACCTTTGAAGCTGCAGTGTCTGCGAATGAAGAAGAGGCAGATTTCATTCCTGTCAGCATCACTCGTGGGTTTAGATGGACAAGCAGAACTCGTGGAGGATCCAGGGTTGCTGTGGTAAGACTGCGGAGTTGGGTTTCTTACCCGTGGCAGCACTGCAGGGGACACATATATAAGTTAAATATATTGTGCAAACTACCACTCTCTTTAGATTAAGTTTTCCATACAAGTCCTTATTCTTTACCAGGAACCGCAGTGGCTCCTCTCTCCTGTTGTCCCATGATGATGAGTTTGTTTCTGTAGATCTTACAAAGGTTTTTAATATTCTCCTGACTGAATCCTCGGAAAATCTTCATTTCATGGGCACCGAACTGATGGGTCCTCTTACAGGAAGATCCAAACTTACAGACACCCTGGAGATAGTGCTGGCAGACGTGAAGCTTGATGCAGGAGGTGGTGAACCTGCAGGAACCGTGCAAACCGTTGCCCTTGTTGTAATGTGGGCAGATCTACAGGGGTGTACAGACAGAGGGTGGTGATCTTATTACAACAAAAATGTATGACAGTTCATTCAGAAATGTACTTCATTGTCTACGCAATAGCGAGAGATTCTAAATTCCCACCACCGGGACAACCTACCTCAGGAAGCAGATAAGGATCATTCTGCAGCAACAGTTGGAACAGCTGTTTCTCCGTCAAATCGTGAAGACCGTGTCTCTTCAAAAGCTCTGCATTGTATGTAGAAACTAGACTATGGGGATTTTTACACTTGTGTCTGAAAAAAATTAATAAAATTAATGAAATATCATTTTAGTTTGACTAAAAAAGGCTTACAAGTATCCATTTGGTTTCTGGTCATCAACTATACTTTCAGTGTAAACAACAGCACTCATTAGGGCTTTGTCATTGCTATGTATATGGTATATACAGCAAGATATCAGGGGAAAACGATGATCAGGATGATAAAATGCAATTACTGCCACCTTCTGGTCAAATAAAGTACCTACAGGTTGCATTTTCTGTCTTTTTCATTTACTTTTTGTTTTGTTTTCCACAGTTGTTTTACGGTAGTCTACCATTTTCTGTTCAGGTTGGCAGCTTTCCTCAAATGTAAGCTAAACATACAAAAGGTAATGATGATGCTCAGAGGAAGATCAACAATCACCTTTGACAATGGACTGAACTCAAGAGCTCACACCCTGCAGTCACACGCACACGCACACGCACGCACACACACACACACACACACACACAGGTGTTTTCATTATGTCTTAAATAGCCATCTGCTGATCAGACTGGAGTTGGGTGGAGCTTTGCTGGGAATTATGGGAAGTCACCAAACTTATTGCATAACATAATGCAAAAGAACGGTCATTTAGTCAGGATAAAAGGTCCAATGTGTGTGTAGCATTTAAACTAACGCTTTCCAACTGTTTTGCCAATTTGGGATTATAGTACGTATTACCATACCGTTGTAATTATGTACAGCTGGATAAAAGACAGCACAATAACTTTACTTACCCGAACGTGCAGTCTCCACAAACTAAGTACCTACACAGGTGTAACCCATCGCATTGTGAACACTCTCCGGTTTTTTTCTGACAGAGCCGCAGGCTGGTTTTAGCCACTATAAGACTATCCGGGCTGAGAATTTTATTGCCGAAAACCTTCTGTCTCCCTTCTTGAATGGCTATTTTACCGTCGTCGAAGAGGACACTGTGCAGGACTGGTTCCGCAACAGTGAAAGCTTGTGTGATTCTCTCATCCAGGCGCTTGAAGTCCAAACATCCCTGGTTGTCGCACAGGGTCTTGATGATAAATTTCGAGATGACTGAGGTCATTCTGAAACGAGTTTAGCTGGAGGCTAACGTATACTATTGTTGGAGCTACACCAAGCTAGCTCCCCACAGATACAGACAGCGACGTCCAGTAACAGAGAAATGAAACCGAAACTTTTAAAAAAGAGGCGGAACAGTGGTAGGCCTACCCTAAAAGACGTTAACTAACTTTTTTTAATTTCTAAAATAAATAAACATTGAGTTTAGAGTGGGTCGGAAAAATCCGAAGAGCAAACCAAAGAGCGAAGTTATCATCGACACCTTACAGTGTTTCCATGGTATTAACCCATTGTACTGAAATATTGTCCTAAACACAAATAAAAGTCGACACAATGTAATCAAAAAAATCACGCTTATTTTTTTCTGTCATTATTTTACCAAGTTTACAAAGGTTTACGCAGTCACGCGAAGGCAACAGCAGCCCTAGCAACCACTGCGGGTTTCAGTGTACCTTAGCAACCATGGAGGATGAGCCTTCGTTGATGGAAGTGAAAGCTAACCAGGTCAAACAAGAACAAAACCAACTACTCTACAACCGAGTCGAAGAGCTAAAGTAATGAAAGAATATATTCAGAACACCCTCGTAAAAGTAGCTCAATTGTTAAGCTTGTTAATCTAAATATACATTTATTAGCTTGTATATTTTGTGCAACCAGCTAGCGTTAAAGGCTAACGCTAAGCTAGTTCGGTCGTTGAGGAATATGGTTATGTTAAGCCAAGCTAATGGTACTAAAACATAACTAGCTAGCTATATATCCTAGAACCATTAGCTACCAATAAGTATAGAGGGCTGCAAGTAGGGTCACATAGTTTAAACTAGGTTAGGTTACATTATGTATTGCATGTTAAAATACTTACAGATACAATACAGATTTGTAAAGTTATTTTGCAGTTTAATAACCTCTGTACTAAACATTAGCTACGGTAGCTAGCGGTATATAATAAGTTATATATAACAAATTATTAGAGGTGAGTGAATAGGTAACATTTGGCAGGTGGTTAAGTTGTAAACAGAACTCTCTTTCTAAACATTTAGGGGTACCTTTCCAGCTCAAGCAACCAAACCTTTAGCTTCAAGATGTTTCTTTCTCTTGTTGATATTCACTTCCACCCAAGATGTTCCAAAGCAGCCCTCCTGGCAGAGAATGACATGTTTGAGCGGTTCATCAGCCGCATGGATCATCAGGACCTGGTGTCCCAGGCTGGGGGAGACAGTCTGGGGGCAGCAGGATCCACCCAGCTGGAAGGTGGAGTAAGTGCTACCCAGTGACAGGACGTCTGTACTATATGTAAAAAACTATCTATTATAATTATCGGTTTCCCACTGAAAATTATCACCAGGAAGACTGATTATCCTCGCTCTGCACTCAAAGAAAAACAGTATGTAGATTGAGACTACACTTTCTTTTCAGTTTTGGAAAATTATTCTTGATCAAAGTCACACAACTGGATTAAGAATTCAAAACACAGTCAGAATGGGTCAAACTCAAATATTTTCTAGGTTGAAAGAGCAACAGAACATATTGTCACAATCTTGGAGACAATCCCGATTTTAATTCTGTTCGTGGGACAAGTGGTCTCTGCACTGTGCTCCTGATAGCCTCACATCATTTTGTATGTTTGTGTGCCTCGTCAGGGTCGTGGAAGGAGGCAGAGGTCCCGGTCCAACATATCAGATCACCTTCATGAGCTGACCTTAGAACAAAAACTTTATGTGGCAAAGAGGGAAGTAACAGAGACGCGGCAAGACCAGGAGAAACTCAAACAGAGATATGAGAGAATTCAGGACGACTACAAGGTTACAACACACCCTTGCACAGAAAAAAACATAAGAAATACAAGCGGACAAAAAATGCACTCTTACAGCACATTTTGTCTTTCTAGGCCTCCCTGAAAGAGGCAGAACTGCGTCTTGCAGAAATATGGAAAGCTAAGAATGTGTTTGAACGCAGACTGCTCAAACATATGAAGGACCACAGGTTGGAAATGAAGGAGCCTGAGAATGTGCTCCAGTACATTGAAGACAAGTCAAAGGTAAAAAATTAGGTTCAGTCTAATGACGGCAACCTGTGCAAATACCATTTGAATAGATTCAAGGTTCAGCTTTGTTGTCATTATACAACACAGTATTGCAGAATGAAATGCAAATTTTGAAACATAAGTGGACTACTCATTTTACCAAAATCTACAGAAGAAGTTATGTTTGCCAGTGTTTAAAGTAAATAGTTTTAATCAGTTTAATTATATGTACACTTCTCACAGTTCAAACATTTAATGCAATTTTCAAATACATTCATGTTTCTCCCCAAATATTATATATAATTTTGATGTAATAACTTGAAATTTTGAATTTTATTCAGTCAACATATCACATTATTCGCTAAGTTTCTGCGTTAGCCTTTCCGCCTTAAAATGCCATCTTAACATGATTATTAGCCCATGGTTAAACCTATAGGTGGAAAAACACTTTTTTGTGAATGTCTGATGTTTTAATTCACCAGAAAATGCCCAGTGTGGACAAATTATACAAATCTTTTAAAATTCTTTTTGATTCATGTTGGTTTCCACAGTGTTGTGGTTTCTCTAGTAAGGGTGCAACCCCAACTTATATTGATCATTGTCCTCTCTTTGTCGACATTGTCTGTTCTGTTCACAAACACACACAAACTCAAACAGGTCACTCAGGTGGAGAAGTTTAATCTGAAGAACCAGACACTGAAGGTCCTTGAGAAGAAGCTCGAGCAGCAGCTTCAACAGAAAAAAGAAGCAGGAAAAGCCGAGTACGAGGTAGATAGTAAAAGTGTAAAAAATGACTTTTTTTGATGGATCTCTTTATTGATTTTTTCGATGACAAAGGAGAAAAATTCATTGAATACAAGGAATGTCAGAATTTACTGACAAATAACCTCTTATTAACAGGAAAAAATCAAGGGGGTGCGCACTGTAAGGTTATCTCAAGGCCGACATATTTTATTTTCTAATTAACAATCTCCAGTCTTACGTAAGAGAGGAGAACTCTCCAGGTCTCAAGGAAATTAAATGAGACCAGAAAGGCTTCCAAATCTTAGCAAACTTTTTTTTTAATGTCATTCCTCCTTGTGTATCTAATTTTCTCCAGGTGCAAATAGCTCATCAGGTCTTTCATCCATTGAATAAAGATGGATGGTTTCTGCTGTTTCCAATTCTGAAGAATAAGGTGTCAATAGAGTTAAAAAGGCAAGAGTCCCCCTTAATTTAGGAGGTATTGAAGAGCCCTACTACAGGGTATAAATCAAGGAAGTATAGGTTTCAGAGACATCATTCCTTTCCGCATTTGAAAATGTATGGCCAAGATCATTTTCTCAATGTAGTGTAGAGGACAGAATGGACGTGGGTGTGAGTGAGTGAATCAACATACAGGTGATGGAACCTCTATTACTAATATTGACCTCTAGGATGTTATCCAAGTCAGATTTAGGGGGCTAGTGTGGGAACTGTGGATAAGTGCTTCTCATGAAGTTGCAAACGTGAAAATATCTAAAAAAGATGTGAGCTTGGGAGATTATATTTTTGTGAGACGAGAAAGATCCAAATACACTGTCAATATAAAGGTTGAACACATCCATTAAAGAGGGAGGGAATAGAAGATTTTTGACTAAAGGTGAGAAGATTGATACATTTTGTCTCCTAAGCTGACCCCATATCTGAAAAGATTGTTGCATGACAGGGTTTCAACTTGTGTGAGCAGTAGCTAAAGGAAAGGGTGAGGACAGAATAACTGAAGGCATGTTTACAAGACGCTTCCTCTATTATTCCAACTCAAAAGAGACAGTTTTATTTTGTCATTTTAGTTAGACTGTTATGCAAGAGAGCGCTGAATCACAGTCTGAAATCCACTTTAGCTAGTTAGTAAATGTAACTATGTTTTCAGGAAATTTTCCAGGAGTACGGTGAGCAGAGAATTAACAAAAACCTGGATGAACTTCAAGTCAACAATTTGAAAGTGCAACACGTCCTCAGTTCACACAAGGTAACTCATCAGAAATGTGTGTGGGAGAGCAAGGGGATTTTCTCTGTGTAGTTTCCTTTAGATGTGTAACCACCTTGAACTTAGCTGTAGCTTATGAAATCTATGTGTGTACTGTATACAGGCATATGTATGTGTGTGTCAACAGGAGAAGCTGCAGAGTGTGATGTTAGAGTCCAAAGAGCTGAGCAATGACATCAACAACAGGAAGCAGATGCTGGTAAAAATTGAGGAGGAGATACAGCATGCTGAGGAGGTTTGTCCAAAAATGAAACTTTTAGCCCAATGTGGCCACCCAAATCAAATGTAGTCATTCGTACATCATTTTGGTCCACCAAAGAATAATTATGTACCAATTAGAATAGAATTATGTAGGGCAGACTAAAACACATTAAAACTTAATTTCCTTTATTTCTTATCTCCTGCTCATTAAACTAATTCTTAATTCTTTTTGTGTACTCCATCCCTTCTACTGTATTTTCTCTCTTCAGGAGCGTTTGAAGGAAGAGGCTCTCAACCAACACCTGCGCCGCCAGATGACAGATTATCAGGCTCCTGATATCACCGAGTACATGCATGCCAAGGACAAACACAAGAAGCTGCAGCAGAGCATTCACACTTGGGAGAGGAAGGTTGGGATTGCTCAGGTAAACCATATTCATATTTTATTGTCTCTCCCCAAACACAGTCACCTCTGTCCTAAATTCTCTCCAGGATTCTGTCGCCTCTGTAAAAATGGGATATTTACCAAGCTAGTAACTTTTTTTTTTCTTTTTTCTATCATTCCACACGATGCTTCAATCAAGCTGGAAAGATATGCTGTGTGACAGTATTCAAAACACTGAGCTCTCTTTTCTGTTTTCACCAGATGGCCTTGAAGACCTACGCTAAAGCCTGGAACACAGACAAAGCCACTGTTACTCCTGCATACAGTGCCGGGGCTGGAGCTCGATCTGGGGGACGCCAAATCCCAGTAAAGCTCCCATACATAGCAGAACACAGCACATAGAGAAATAGCAGATCAGAAGAACCGGACTAGATTGGTTTAAAAAAATGTTGGGAAAGTGTTTGTTTTTTTTCTTACTCATAATCACTGTGTCCTTGGAAGAGTTTTTACATGCACTATCCATCATGCCCCATTCCCTTAACCTTATCCCTATTCTCTTTCCTCTGAGCGCTGTTGGTGCTGCTGTATCACTGACTGGGGCAAACATTCAAATGTCTTTTACCTTAGTAACATTAGTAAGTACCACAATTCTGGTATTCTTATTTAATTTCATCATATTAACAATTGTGGAATGTAACCAAGTACATGTACTCCAGTACTGTACCTTAGTACAATTTTGAAGTACTTGTATTGTACTTATGCTGCTGTATACTTCTGCTCCATCAAAATTCAGAGGCAAATATTTGACTTTGCAGCTTTTTATTTTACCCACAAAACTAATGATCATCATAGACTATAACTCTGTGGAAGGGGCCATTCTGCATAATGAATACTTTTACTTTGAAGTACATGTTGTGGGTGATACTTCCTTACTCTTCAGTAAAGTTTTGAATTCAGGACTTGTAATGGACTCCTTTTATATTGTGTTTCTACTTTTATGTAAAATGACCTGCTTCTACCATGGAGTATAAATTAAGTTGAAGTTAGTCTGTCTAAAAAGTGGGGGGAAAAATACACCTCAGTCTCGACAAACTATTTCCTTTATTAGAAAGAAATCCTTGAAGGTATAAGCCCTCAAAGAACTCTAAACGTTATGATGTTACATGCCATATATACAGTTATATACATAAAAGTGCAATGTCACAATGAGTAAGCTGTTTATGTATTATTAATCTGTCATATAACTGTTTGGAAAATGGCATCATTACTTATTCATGTGTCTTCTTCCTGCACTGCATTTTCTCAAAAAACAGCATCTGACATGAAAATGCAACAGTACAGAATGTCTCAAGTTCCTCTAAAACATTTTCAAAGGCACTTACACAAGTACATACTACAGATGTACATACACTACAGAGTAGCTTAAAGCCTACAGACGGCATAACTGAGTCCTACTGTTGATGATGTTAATATAGTGACAAAAGCACACTTTTTTACAACTGGCTTCATACTGTAGCTGGGACACTCTGTATCTCTGGATATTTAATAATTTGTTCCAAGTCGTTTCTACCCAGAAAAACAAAAAGTGATTACAAAAACAAACGAAAGTTAGTAAGTCAGAAAATCAATTAACTTTTGATTATTATACACACAGTATCTGTCAAGTCAAATATAGTGTAAACCTGTTGTTAGAGAGCATTGTGTTTTCATTGCAAACCAAGTCTTTTCTGTGTGTTATTATGCTAGCCAAACATACCCAGGACATGCACCCACTTCTGTTATTTCTACAGTACAAAGGTTTTTTTTTTTTTTGTTGAAAAAACACACACAGGGGTGCAGTCACACAGTTGGAACTCTGGCACATACAATTTTATGGGGCTATTGCATTTGAAATTATTACTCTGCCTGGACACACATGAACTGACTGACACAGGCTGCTCATCACCGATGGTGAGGGTTTTCCTCTTGTTCCACGTGTGCCGTTTTCTGCTACATGTACAGGCATCTACAAAAAGCCTCTATGTCAGAGAACAAATAATAAAAAAAAAGACATTATTGATATTCTCTCCTGCACACAAAACAGATTAGAAGGTCACAAAGCAAGCTGCTGTTTTCAGAGATGCATAGGAAGCAGGGTGAACACATTAGGAAGCTTTAACACTAACAGTCAATAGGTCCATGGCTACTGGCAGCACTCCCACAGGGCGCTGCCTTGAGTCTACACGAGTCAATATGAAGAATACCTACATAATTATATATGGAGGGTCAACATCCATGCTTTAACTTGCACAGTCATGTCTTTGGGTAGATAGAGCCAAGCAAGGCAGAAAAGACGCTATGGTATGTGTTCCACACCATATAATAGCATATGTGTTGTGTATACTGTGGGTAGGAGATAATTTACCATCAGAAATTTTCACACTGCTCCCCTAGATAATACAGATGCAAAGGCATAAGTTATTAGGCATATTTTATCCCTGCATCGTGACTTATCGAGGCAGGAATTCAAGAATGCATTGAAATATTCAAAGTTCATAATGAAGTAGTGGTTGTATCCATTAGTCATATGTCATTCCAGGCAATATGGAAATATGTTCGATTAAATCTGGGTGAATCCAGCACGGAGGTGATCTTTGTACATTTCTGAGACACAGCAGATGGTTTGCCTTGCCAAAGAAAGTTCACACACTTGTGACAAAAGCATACTGCCATCAGGCCAGCAGTTCTACTATCTATTAACAAAGTACCGCTTTTTATTATAAGTTTATAAGTCCAACCTTCAAACCACTTCTCCCCAGGTAGTCACAGCACCTTTATAATATTTAACATTTGAAATTAAAAGTCACTAAGGCCTTTGAACCAGTTCACAACACCTTCATGGGCCCTCACAGGTAAGATAAAAAAAAAAAATCATCATCTAGTTGTGAGAATGCCTCTCTGGTCACTTCAGTTCATCAAGCTCCAGGTTCAGGCTCAGTGGTAAACAGGAGCTACTGTACATGCAGCGTGTTTTGTTCAAAGATACACAGTTCATGAATGTCTGTAAACTAAACTAACTAGTGTACATGTTCTAAAACCTTGAAGGAAGCCTTGTGATTTGTTAGATAATATTAACCTAAGCATATCAACTGTACACGTTTATTGAGACAGAAGATTTGTCCGACTGACAGATCTCATGTTAATCCTACATCAAGACTCCCTGTCAGAGTCCTCTTTATTTTCACCACAAGGAAACATCTATCACTATCAAGGTCCATGTATTTTACACGCTCTCGGATATTATTTGTTGTATGTCGATGAAGTCTGGACACTGGTAGCGTTTTGCAGCCCTCCCAGAAGAGTTTTACATCTCTGGTTTCTGTCCTGGGTGTTACATGGTACAGGACTTGTCCAGAGAGTCCTGAGAAGCTGGAGGCTGTGATGCCTGGCTGGACTTGGGCAGGACCATGGGCTTAGGCCTCAAGGCAGGGGGTTTGAGCTGCACCCCCATGCGGGGCGCTACCACAGGCTTGAAGGTGCTCATGGTATCGCTGGAGGAGCTGGTGCTGCGGCGGATGGGCGGCTCAGTGTTGGCGGTGGATCTCAGCATGACGCCGTGGATGGGGCTGAGTGACTCGCTAGAGCTGGCCGGCGTGGGACCCCCGCCACAGCTGCCGCCGGAGGTCTGTCGCTGTTCCAGGGTGTCCAGCACCACGTCAGGGGCGTGCTTGGCTGAGCTCTGCCGCTCTAGCTCGCGCAGCTCGTTCAGAGCAGTGTTCATAGTTTCCTCTATGTCCTGCAAGAGATGGAGAGAGAGAGTGTGTGTGTAAGAGAGAGAGAGAGAGTAGTGGGGTTGTGGGAGGATGATAATAACACTGGTGAGAGATGAGTGAGAGACTGGAAGGTTGGGGTTAAAAATGAGAGAAAACCAAAGAGTGGGTAAAAAAGTGAAGAAAGAATTCACAGAGAATGTAGAGTACAGTTTGGTAGGAAACATAAGAAAGCGATGATGACAACCACAGTGACAGTTGTTCAAGAAAACACCAAGCATGCATTATATATGCAGAGAGTTGGAGTATTACTTTCCTCCGGCACCTCTCTGCACGCTAATAACTTTGAATAGCGAAGGAAATGCAGAGATGACGAGATATGTTGATCTGAGCATGCTCCCTGTAGGCAGACAGACAGCCCAGCACATTTTACAGTGCTCTCTGTGACCTCTGCTTTCTAATTGAGGCTCTGTAAAAGAGATGGTCAGACATGAGGGGTGAACTACGAAGCAAGATTAACAGGTATGTTGAGCCTAAAGCCAAAGTTTTCACGAAGGTGACTCTCTGGTTAGGTCATTGTGGTAACTTAGGCTGAACACATAACCTGGTCCTGAGGAGGTTATGTTCAGAGTTTCGGATTAAAATCATTGATAAAAACTAATTCTTTTCCTGACAATATTCCTCTAAGAGATAAAGATTCTCCGCTGAGGGAATATGTTGTGTGCAAACTTGCTGAGCTGTACATTAAACCAGGTATTCTCAACCAGTGGACCGTAGAGGCAGTGGTACTGCCAAATGGTTATATTATTATTATTATTATTATTATTTTAATACAAAGATAGTTATTTTTATATCTAAATGTGTTCAAGAATTAACATAAATAAAACATGTCAAATTAAAATGCATAATTTCAATGACATTTGAAAATCAGATAAACATGTTCTCCCACTACTAGCTAAAATCTGTCACAGCTAGCTAACGTCTGCCACAGAATAGCTAACATCTGCCACAGCTAGCTAACATCTGCCACTACTAGCTAACATCTGCCACTACTAGCTAACATCTGTCACAGCTAGCTAACGTCTGTCACAGCTAGCTAACGTTCCCTCGGATGCAGTTGCACAAAATGTTTGTTTGTTTGTTTTTAACTTTGTGCCAGTAAAAAGCTCCAAAGTGTGTGTTGAGGAAATGCAACTGTGACTACATTAAATTTGGATTCAGGATGGCAGGCAATGATGCTGCACTAAAAGTACAGTGTGTTGAATGTGGTAAAATCCTGTACTTTTTGGACCGTGTTTTTGGTCATTAATTTTGTTTTTGTCATTTATTTGAGAAGGTGGTCCTAACAATCATAACTGGGCCTTAAGTTACAAAAGGTTGAGAACCCCTGCATTAAATTACAGTACTTGCAGTAAAGCCACTGAACCAAGAGGTGTAGTTACAGCAGCGCAAATCACAGTATATGTATTGTGTTGTGTTTTTTGCCACTGTAACATACAGTACATACATTCAGTTTGTTTAGTGGTAAAATAAACACATTAAAAATTTACATGATCAGCCCTTTTTGCCAGCCTTTCTCTCTTGCATTACTTGCAGCAACAATGTTGCTTTTTGCCATAATGTTTAAAAGAAAATAGTTTTCATACTGTAGCTCTCCATTATAACAACCCGACTGAAGGAGGCAGCATGTGATCTGTCCGTTTTGTGTGGACGAGTCAACTGACGCACTAAACACCCCTTTTAATGGGAAGGTGCACAGAGCCTGAAGCAGAAAGCCTGGGTTGTTGGTAAGTTGATAACCACGTTTGTGATATTCATCATCTCTGACTGGGGCTTTAGGTTTTGCTGAGCCAGCTCCCACAAAGAAAGCCTGGCTATGTCTAACTTGCTTCGTAGTTTACCCCTCTGGATGCTTGAACACAGAGTTTTTTTGTTTGATTACAATTAAGACTACGGTAAATATCCTGAGATGAGTCCCGGTGTCGAGCTATGCTCCCTGCTGTCTGCTGCCTGTGAAGCTAGTCTTTTGCGTGTATTTAGCACACAGACACAGATGCAGCCAGAGGAAGCAGAAGACAGGGACTGACTATGTTTTTACAGGGCGGGGCAGGGCTTTGATGGTGGAGGGAGCTGCGGTCGGGTCGCCGCTCGTCCCGCGCTGACCTGTGCGATGGTCTCCGGATCCAGGGGCTTGCCACCGTGGTGGCGGTGGGCATCGGTAAAGCCTGTGTACTGGCCCGAAGAGGTAGAGCGGCGGATCGGGGGGCTCTCCATCTTCTTCAGTGACTCATGGCGGCTGATGTTGGTCAGGCTGCCATGGCCAGTGCGGCGCCGACGTTCAGGGCTGTCCATAGGCATGTGGTTGTGACTGCGCAGCATGTCCCGTGGGCTGAAATGGCCTAGAACTGGGGAGCCCATCTCTGGGGTGCCTCCATGTCCTCCATGACCATGCTGGGAGGGATGCACCATGCAGTGGACATCGCTGGGGCGGGCAGGGGGCCGCCGAGATGGTGGTTCTGATCTTTTCTTATGCCTGCTGGGATAGAAGAGAGGGACGGTGAGAAAAGCAAAAATATGTATTTATGGCACTACAGCATTCATCTTTTCATATTTTACCACATACCTCTCAACCAAACTTTGCACTTTGAGTTAAGGATTTTTATTTATTTTTATTAATTTAATATTTAAATTATTTACTGAAATTATTGAAGGGCTTCCTTTGGGTCTCACTCTGAAAACAGTAAGCAGACATGAAAATCCTCCAAACTGAATTCTATATTGCAATAAGTGGGCACAATGCATCATCAATCATCAACCCTGATGAACTCTGAAGTCAGTGCCTAACAGATCCAAAGAGCTTAGTTGGACAGCAGGTAGCGTGGACCTGGCTATCTGCCCGAGGAGGGAGGCCTGTGGTTCGTCAGAGCACCAACATAGGCTCCCTGGGAGAAGCTCCAGCTGCTTCAGCAGTACGGCTGCCCTCTATCTGAACCTGGACCAGCACAGCACCATACACACCTAATCTAACACACGTCTGAAACAAGGAGAGACGGAGCTGAACGTTAATGCATGTGTCTGGTCCAACACACACTCCCTCACACAGACGCATGCTTGCTCAGTTATGCATCATGTTTCTGCACAGTAACATCTACTCCCTTGAAGTGGTTCTATTGCACCATAAAAGGCCAATAGAGCAGCACATCCTCCTCAGTATGGCTCTAATAGGCTCTGCTCTGCATATTTATGACTACCAGCACTACAGTAGCTACAGAGTCAAGAGCTGTAATGTTTAATCAAAGCAGTCATCATCACTTTCTGTCTAGCAGCTAGGGGTCTAAAAAGATATTTGAGCATGACTGTTTGCCAAGAACTAGAATTTAATAATATAGTTACCTCATATTTATTACATGACATCTTAGAAATTCAGATGATTTTCTTAAGGTCAAAAAGAAACTAATGATATTATTTTACTATTATGCAGTCAGTTTTTCATTTGGTAGAAAATTTTATGAAATGGCGACAACTTGAAATATTAAATCAATAACATGTGAAAGCTGATACATGACAGATTATTTTAATAAGTCTGCGACCTGCATTATTGGTTCTTTGTGAAGATGAACAAGCAGTGAATTACTCATCCTGTAATCACTTCTCTGAAGCGAATGGCTTCATTGGAGAGTTTACATCTGCCTAATGAACGCTGTCTCAGCAATTATCACAGAGATTTACAGGCAGCTTAATCACCGGGCAAAACAAAAAGCAATAATGAGTACGGTACGGATATAGATAACGGTCATGCTCGGAGAATGTAAATGCAGATGGGTCTCTCCCTGGTTGCATCACTTCAGAGAAAACTACTCATCTACATGAACTACAAACTCTCAGGTCAACCCTGAAGACTGTGAAACTCATAACTGCTCACACACCAGGGCTGCAACTAACAATTATTTTTATTATTGTGTAAGCTGCAGATTATTTCCACGATTAATCCTTTTGTCTATAAAATGTCATAAAATAATTCTCATCGCAATTTCCCAGAGCCCAAAATGACGTCTTCAAATTGCCTCTTTTATCCCAACAGTCCAAAAACCGAAGACTCTTTGTTTACTATCATAAATGACTAAAAAAGCAGCAAATCAAATGAGATGATCAAAATAGTTGGCAATTATTTTTCTTATGATCGACTAATCATTTATTTGACTAATTGTCGAAGCTCTATCACACACTGCCAAACAGTGAAAATTAATAAGCACACATACGCTTCTTGACAGCACTAATAGCTACTAATGATAGTTAAAAAAAAAATTAAGACTCATTAATGGAGCAGTGCAGGCTGGTGTTCCTCATGAGAGATTTTCTTTTTTTTTCCTGACTGCAGTGAGAAATCTGAAATAGTAAACAACTGCAGGTATCACTGCAGAACCTGCAGGGGGAGCAATCTACATTCAAAACATAATTCAGTCCCCCTTCTGGGAGAGAGTGCACAACAGCCACTGCAACTTACTCTGTAAGCTGTCATCCCGTACAGCTCGCATTTTTGTTTATTGTGGCCTTGACTGATAATAACGTAACTCACAAGACATTCCACGAGTTTCTCTCCCTCAAAACAGAAAACAACTGTAATACTTGTGATCTCATCAGTGTGCATCCTTGCCACTAAAAGGGCACTAATATAACTGTATTGTTTAAAGATGCTTGCTGAAGACAAACTCCACCAGAGGTCCCGGCTGGTGGTTGAGAACACCAGGAGGGGAAAATATCTAAATAAAGCTCAGGATATAAATGATTCAGCACTTATGAGGATTGTCTGAATGGAAGAGCAGAAAAGTGAGTGGGGGCGGTAGACAGGAGTTGAGAGAGAGAGAGACAGAGAGAGAGAGAGAGAGAGAGAGAGAGAGAGAGAGAGAGAGAGGTGGGGGGATCACCTGGGAGCTGCAGACAGGTAGAGAGTGTTGTAGACGCTAGCTTTGGGAGTTAGAGGAGCTTCATTAAGGCTGATGTAAAAAAGATTAATCATTCAGATATATTCTCCATCCGCATACAGAAACATGCACCTGGTGTAAATATTGCCTCTAGGATGAATCATCAACAATGAAGTAGAGGGAGTGAGTGCGGCTCTGAATAAAAAAGCATTTGTTCATGTGTTTGGCAAGAGCCAGTAACAGACGTTTCAAGGTCACTCACTCCACCAGCAGAAATGCAGCAGTGAAGAGGGAAACGGGAGACAAAATACTGGCATGCACCAACAGACGCTGCCAAAAAGCCAGAGGTGTGATGGCATATGTGTGTTCTGTCTGTGTGACCATAACTCCCTATGCATGTGTATGTACAGTATGTTCTAGTGGGACCAGCTGGTGACTAGTCTCCACTGTGAAATAGGTATTTAATACCCATAATTATCAACTGGAAATCTGGTCAGGGAGGATAAAATAGAGTGTGAGAATTTATTTCTCCAGTGGCTGAGAGGTGAGCTGAGGATACAGGATGATAGCAGGAAGCAGCATATGTAACACTGAGGATTGGGTGCATCACTGTACAGGTACTCCCTGCTCCTGGCAAATCAGATACAGGCTATAAAACTGCTCTTGGTGCATTAAAAAAAACACAAGGACTACTTTCAGCAACATACAATAGTCTGAGTCCCAATAACTCTGATTAAATCTTTTTAAAAAATGGAGTTTTGTTTGTTTATTTTTCAAGCATCTTGGGTTTTTGCGTTTTTTTATATGTGTGTTTTTGTTTGTGTGTGTGTGATCCTGGATGATGCAACAGTGAGGTGCATGTTACTGCACGACTGTCAGTCTTTATTGGATTGGCCGTCTCTCTTTAGATAAAGCCAATTTGTCCAAGTCCAAGATGCATTCTGGTCATATATCGGTCACACTGGTGTTAGGAGAGTTAACTTGAAAATGTGTCTTAAAGTGCACTAAGAACACAGTACACAGAACCTTTATGAACTTTTGGTAAGATCTTTGCTGTTACTGCTGTTGCAATTTCCACCCATGTCTGTCCAGACTCATTCAACATATGTAGTGACTGATAGACAGCTTGGTCACATGGTGCAACAACAATCACCTGAAGCTCAATATCAGCAAAACTAATGAGCTTGTGGTGGACTACAATGCTTCAAATATTGATGTTGCTGCAAAGAAGCTCCAAATTCTAAAACATGAATTTAAAATGCCAGATTCCTAATTCAGGTCCCTTATAAAAAGTTGTTTAGGAGAGGATTCAATATTGCAGTCCGATATGCCAACTGATCAAACCAACCTTGTAATGTATGCCTCAGAGATCCTGGTGTCAGTGGGCGAGCCAATGTCTTTTCCCGAGCATTTATCCTCTCCAGCGTGGCCGCTGCTGGCCTCGCTGTCAGCCTTCTGACTCAGAGTGTCGGAGAAGTTGTCATCTCTGGGACACAGAGACAGAGTGACATTGAGACATGGAAAGAACAAGTGACAGAAAAACCAACTAAAAAAAAAAAAAGGGAAAAATCAGCATATCAGTCTATCTTGCATATTTGCACCGTTCTTCGATGACAGTATTTGATATCAGTTTTCTGCGAGTCAGCACGTCTTCCTCGCTCCCCCAAGGTCCAGAGAGTCAGATGAGTCATACTCCAGGACCTCTCAGTATTCTGGTGGTGGTCTGGTAGTGTTTCAGTGAGGTGTGTGGCTGGATACTGGGTACAGTTGGTGCCCATCAGGTGGCAGTTAGCAGAGCTACTGAGCTGCCCTGCTGTCTGTGATGTGTATTTAGCTGATATAAAACATAGTCATTTATTCAGTGCATCCACATGAGTGCGCAAAGACAGAGCAAGGACGAGCACTTCTTCAAAGTAGGAGTGGCACTAAACAAAATTTACAGGCCGACATGGAAAAGTTGGAACACCCCAACAGTTGAGTCTTGAGAGAGAGATCCTGTGCGGAAGTGGTCGCTAAGACGTCTCTCTGCATGTTTTATTCTGGGCTCTTTTATGGGACAAGTGAAGATCACAACCCTTTGTGCTCTTACACTTCTCAGCCTGCTCTTTTTAAGTAGAGAGCAGGATGTTACCGAGATCGGGGACAACCGTACAGCTGTAAATTCCCCTGCTCTTTCATTAACTAAGAAGACACCCCATCAGCCGTGCCTCTTCCTGCTAAATTATTGATAGAGGCACACTGACGGGCCAGCAGCAGGAGAAAGAAAAGACGTGAAGAGGGGAGGCCTTCTAAATGGCCATGTTGTCGGCCAGCTACTAAGTGAAAGGAGTGATTCTGTTCCCCTTCTAAAGAGACAGTGAATCCAGTCCATTAGGTACCAACAGTCGCAATGGCGAGTGTATGCTTGTTAGTGCTGAGAGTGGGAGACAGTGACAAAGGGGCTGGTTGAGGACACTAGAGATGGAGAATTTTCTACAGCTGAGTGGGGACGACAGTGGCGTGCAGGACAAATAAGGCTGACGGTCCCGTATGCACGGCCATACAGTCAAGTGATGGCCCGCGGACTCTTACGGAGCAAAGTCAACAAGGACAAGAGCTGGAGGATTCAATTCTAAGGCTCTGAGTGGAGCTGGTAGTGGTTTAGGAATAGAAAGGAACATTTCCTCACAGTAAAATTATTTGATAACCAGAGTCTTCAGCCATGCTAGTAGCTCTCGAAGGCTGTGCTTATTCACAGTGGTGCTTTAGCTAAAAGCTAACGTTACATGTAAACATGCTCTCAGTGACAATACTAGTCTGCTGATGTTTCGCAGGTATAATGTTTACCATGTTCACCATCTGAGTTTAGCATATTGCCATGTTAACATTTACTAATTTGCACTAAACCAGGTGAGGCTGATGAGAATGTTTTACAGGTAATTGGTCATATTGGACAAATTGATTGAAGCTGATGAAAAGTGAAGGAATCATCAAAGTTTATCCTGTTGATACCATGAATGTCAGCAACACATTTCATGTCAATTCATTCCATATCTCTCAAGACATTTGACTCTAAACACACACGTCACAAATGTCAACCTGCTGGAGGCACTACAGGTAAAATCAGGGGGTCATCAAAGTTAGTAGGATTCATTTATACAAGATTTCATTGCAATCCATTCAATAGTTGCTGATACATTTCAGTCTGGACCAAAGTGACAGACTGATCAACAGGCTGTCATTTCTATCCCTAGAGCCATGCTACTACTGAGGCTTAAAACATGTTTAAGTTTTGCTTCAAGGTTACAGCACTCAGCGCAGTTTATGTAAGAAGTCATCTACTGTTCTATAAAGTAATGTCATATTTAAAATAATGCTCAATAAAAAACACTCACACATCTTGGACCACAATATATTGGTGTGGCACCAGGCCATCGATGCCGTTGTGCCGTCCCTCCCACCAGTCTTCTGACGCCCGCTGATACAGCAGCAGGGAGGCGCCCTTCTTGAAGGACAACTCTCGGGACGAGCGCCCAACGTAGTCAAACTTGGCAATGGCTTCAATGGGTTCACCCTCTGTCAACGGAGAGAGGATTACACAGGTCAGGTATGTCAGACAGGGCAAAGACTTCAGGTACAGATGGCTATTATCGCACAAGCACACATTTGTAATGACTGATGAAAGTGGTGCAGTCTTGTGAAATAAAAATCTGAATCCTGATAGACAACAAATGCACTCAAACACGTTAGCTCTGATGTAGCAGAGTCTCGTATCAGCTCAAGTACCCTGCACATGGATGCTCATGTGTGACAGTGTGTGCTCATGTAGTCCAAGTGTGCTGAGCCAGTTGGTTATTTTAGTTGTAGTCAATAGTAACCCCGCTCGACAACACCGTGCCAGCGCCACAACAGGCCCTGAGGAGCTTTAGCAGGATAATTATAGAAGCTGGTGAGAGAAGATCTATATGACTCAGGGGTATGTCAGTCTCTGGGTTGATCTATCTACTCAATAACTGTACAAGTAGAGCCCTGGATCAGTGACATGGAAAAACAAGTATGGGAAAGATCAGGTAAAGTTATAACCGACAGTACTAACCCGTGGTAGATTGAACAGTTACTATTATGATTTATTTCAATTTATTTGCACTGATTTCTCTCTCCTAGTCCATTAGATTTTTTTTAAATACTGAAAATCTGAAATCGATGTGCATCCTGAAGAAAACAAGGTATGTTTCCAAAGCTAGTATGCATGCACTACAGCAACACAGGTCTAAAAATAGCTGCTTTATTCATCCCTCACTCCTACCTCTGCCCCCTTCCCATCTCATTTCAAGTCAGACAGGGGGTCCCTGGACAGACATAGCTTCACCCCAACACAGGCTCTCTATATATACATGGGAACAGAGTAAATGGCTGAAGCTTGTATCAGCTGTAAAAAGCCATCATGGTATGTCTTTCACACGAGCTTGAAAGTAGTTCCCAGATGAGCAGCGAGGCCACGTGAGAGAGGAAATACAGGCGTGATTCAGAGCAGAGCAAAGGACTCTCCTTCATTTCTCTGTGTCCCATTCGACTTCATTCATTTCTATTCCATTCTATTTTCCCCCACCCGTAACTAGCAACCTTTCTTGCTTCACTTGGTTGTCAGGACTGACAGGGTGGATGTGATGTGGCTCCAATGAAATGTGACAAGCAGGAATTTACTGCCTGGATTAATTGGGCAGCACTGCAGTGGACAAGGCTGTTAATAAAGCTGACAGAGCCCTTATCGGTGGTGGGGATTTCTCTTCCTCTCCATTTTCTCCATCTCTTTCTCTCACTTCCACTTCCATCCATCTATCTGTCCATCTGCAAATGTTTATCCAACGTGCAAACACACACACACCAATGGTACAGTGACGTGGCTGCGGATGAAAGCAGCAGGCCATAAACTCAAATCTCAGTGCGGTAAAGGATCCCCTCTGTCATGTTGTGCAATTATAACTGAGAATAGCTTCAGACTCAACCACTCGAGGTCTCTCTCACACACACACACACACACACACACACACACACACACACACACACACACACACACACACACACACA
>JBBPCS010000917.1:8226173-8244657 GCA_037974645.1 Hollardia meadi | reverse complement strand
GGACATCCTCCCAGGCCGCTCAGTGAAGCTTTTTGGAACAAAACCATGGTAACACAAGGGATTTCTGGAAAACATAATCTTCCATTAATTACTCAAAGAGTTGATCACTGCCATCTGTGCTCCACAGTGGGAATCCTAACATACAGGAGTTTTCCAGTCTGATCAGATGTCCTTTTTAGTTAAAAAGGACATCCAGATGACGACTTTAATTTGGAAGCAGAATGATTAACAGCTGACACAATGAGATGAAATTAACCATATTTCCAAACTCTGTATGTAAAGGCTGATGATGAATGGTGACAGGGAGACACTAACCATCTCTAGGTGTGAAAAGCTGTGAGTATTGGGGACAGTAAATGCGGGAAGTCTGTTCAACTACATCTGGTCAGCTCTCTGTCACGGATATCTATTACGTTTTAATGAGATGGAAGTTTGATTTCTTTTCTTTTAGTCTTTTTCTGCCTTTTGCTGGATGTTAACAGCAATGTCCGACTCTGTCTGATATTTTAGTTTCAAGTCACTCACTATTTGATTTGGACCAGACCAACTGGTATCCATTTCACACAAACAAAGGACCAGATGTATGATCACACAAATTTACCGTGTCCCACCATGTCTGAGAGAAGTCTATTGTATCCTCCAGTGTCTATATGAGCCTTGTGTTGTTTTAAATTTCTTCATATTTCTCTTGGACACATGGAAATGTAGTTAAACATAGGGAAAACACAGACTGTACTATTTTTGAAAAGCTATTAAAACCTGACACACATGCATTTGCTTTTCTTTTAGAAAACACACAGTTTAAAAAAAAAATGAAGGGAACTGAAAATTTAACCCATGGGGAAACAAAAATCCCTCTCCCAAGGGGCCAAGGGGTCCTGTGGGTGCAGACCACCATGGAATTTGTAAAAAAAGAGGGTGTGGAAGTGTCTTGAGGCCCCCCGAGGTAGAAGCAGCACAATTAGAATATGAATGGCAATGCATCAGTGAGAGTCCAGTTCCCTGGCCCTTCAAGGTTACTGCATTTAACTGGCTGAAAGGCAGGATTAACTGCAGAGAGCTGGGTTTAACCCTCGCACCACCGCGGACAAGAGGGAAAGATTCAATTTGGACACAGCACACGGACAGGACAGTACAGCATTTTATTCTATGTGTGGGTGTGTGACAGTTACATTTAATTAATTTGATGCTCAATGAATAACACTCAAAATGCAGTCTGGTAAAAACCCATAAGGTGCAAAAAGGACAAATCACGCACATAATCTAATAATTGTGTCAGTGATTAGGTACTTCATGCATGCACACTTTTCTTACTGTCACTCACCGTCCTCGCTGGTGTGTGTCTCTGTCCCTCCCTCGTTCTCTACCTCCTCTAGGGCTCCATGTTCACTGTAGGGGCTCTCACTGTGGGCGACAACATGCAAACTGTCAGGGTCACGGCCGAGGCCCGGTCAGGGGTCGAGGGGGAGTTTCAAAATAGACAAAAACAACAAATTTTTTCCTCTTGTGTAGTTGTTTCCTTCATTTCTTCTTCTTTCAGGAAGTAACAGTAGTCTGAAAACGGTTAATCCCCTCATTTAGTTTGCAATATGAGTCTTTTGTTCAAATTCCAACAGTCAAATCTCATTTCAGTGACAAATGACAAGGATGAAGGGAGATAGTTCAAATAGCGGTCATTCTATTAGAGGCTTAGATCCTCTTATCTGTGCTTGGGCCACGTTTTCTAAATTGTCCTTTCTGGCATTGTCTTGAGAGAGCGGGCAGTAATGCCACACACACAGATTACCCCTGCCAGGAACTGAATTGTCTCCTCCCATGCTAACATGTCACCAGCCACCTCCTCTCCTGCAAAAAAGGGAGGCAGCCAAGACAACAAATCTCCCCAGGGCATCATGTGCCTTGCTGGTGGGACATGGTCGTGCTGAGACGGCTGATTAGCTCCTGTCGTGGATAAATCCATGTCAGCCTGTGTTGATGTGGGGGCACAGAATGGGAGAAATAGACACAGGTAAGAGAGGAAGAAACAAGAGCTACACTCTGCTTACAGATGTGGAGCTGGCAAAGGGCCGCAGGTTTGATCTGTTTGGCTGTGCTGCATTTCATCTAATCATTCTCCCTTTCCTCCCGCCATGATTGTGGTAATTAGTGATTGTTTCAGCCTGTCTCACTAAAACATGCTTCTACCTTGTCATGTCCCTTAACCACAGACGGCCTAATTGGTGTGTATAATTACTCATAGCAACTCCACTGACTTACTACTGAACCAGCTGCAGTGATGAGAGCACACGCATACCTGCATGTTGAGTGTGTCCCTAAGGAAGGAGGTTTGGCTGCATGCCTTTGTTCCATTCACGGTACAAAAAGAAGAAGAAGAAATAATAAGAAAACCACCGGCATCTGTCTTAAACCTACATCTTGTGTAAATCTGTGCAGCTGCATGAAGTGACCTCATCATAATCATTTCCATCTTCACTTTTAAACCCAAACTTTCTCTTCAGACACCACAGGGTGGCCTCAGAGGTAGGTGTGTGAGAAGTTGAAACACCAACGACAAACTGAACCGGCACCTGAAGAATGATTTAATGTTTGGACAATTATTCAATGGCGACACCAGCTAAATGCATCATTCCTCACCAATAGTCTCCTCCAGCCATACACTTCTCGTAGATGGGCCCATCCAGTTCTTTGGCATCAGGGAAGATGGTCTCATGGTGGATGATGATGGTCTTGATGATCTCGTTGACGTGGGCCTGGCAGGAGACCTGGTCCTGGCTGTCTGGTGTGGGCATGAGTGTGGGGCCGAAACATATGGCCAGGTTGTACGGGTCCATCATGTTCTCGTCGCTGTACTGGGACAGGCTGGAGGATGGATGGAGGGAGGAAGGTAAAGAGAGAGTGGGACGAATAGACCAAGAAAAGGCTGAATGAGAAGAGGACACGGCACTGGGGACAGTATTTCAGACCTTTCAGACTTAGAATGACATTTCAGTATGAGGGGGAAATCCTTACAACCTGGTTTAGTGGCTATAGACTTACTGATTGAGGAAGGCGAAGAGGTAGCGCATAACGATGAGAACTGATCTGGGGATGGTCAGGAGGATCTTACGGATGTAGAGCGCTCTCTCATATAGGTTCTCTATTCCTGGAGCAGCACAAGGACAGAGAGGGTATGATGTTAATATAATGCTGTAACACAGGAATAAAAGAATAAAGACTTTGTTTCCGTCCTTTCACCTCTGCTGCACATCATATTCACCACCTTGCAAAGCTGCATATTTACACTCATCTGATGATCATATCTGTGTTTATCAACACAGATTGCAAATACAAGAGCGTATTGATGCTGAGCCAATTACTTATCAGAATTACTATAAGTCTCTAGAGGGCCAGCAAAGATATAATGCAGTGATATGTTAAACATGTGTACTTGCGTGTGTGTATAGAGGCCACAGGAAATGTAGTAACTGTGGTGCTGACCTTCACCTGAGCCTGTGTGTTTCTCTTCTGATACCACAGAGGAGGAGGAGGAGGAGGGAGTTAGCACTCACCTAACAACAAGGACGCCTAGTAGTTTTCCCTGCTCTAAATGCAAACAGTGTCTCTCTTTAACTATTTTATCAAGTTTTCCATTCTTTCAATCTTTTTTTTCTGCCTTGCACAAATGACGATATAACCAACAAAGGGGTAACTTTTGTCAAAAACATATTTATCACCGGAACATTATCATAAATGTAAACAAAAGCAAAATCGCACATTGTGCTAAATCGACATTGAGAGGAAGCCAACCTTTGTGTCTTTAATTACTATCTCATTTGTGCTGCTGTGGCACTTGGAGCTTTTGGCGGAGCTGGTGCTCTGCTGCCTGCTAAAAATAACCCCGTCACCCTCCAGCCACTTCGTGCCATCTGGGATTTGGGCTTCTGGGTTTCTTGCAATGCATTTCATTTTTCATGAATACCTAACTAGGACTCTGCAGGCTCCTGAGCACTACAGAAGCTACTATTTAAAGATCTACGCCAGTGTACGCTTATACATCATCTACAAACACACGTGTGAGCACACCCACGCAAAACATCCCTGCTGCCAAAATGAAAGCTATCAGTAGCTGCAGTATAAAAAAAACATAGTAAACTGAGCACAGTTAAATGGAAAAAGTGATCTTGTAGCTGGTTTGAGCTGCTCCATATAGAACAAGCATAGGGTTTTTAATACGGAGCCTGCTGGGTGTTCAGCCCACACTGCAATCACTGGCATGTTGAGCTGGGCAATGTAAACAGGGAATCCCCATCACTCATCCTGCACTAACGTGTAAAAGTACACACACAGACACACTTTGCACACTCACAAAAAACACACACAAGTAGACATGGCACACACAGAGCTGCACGAGGCATAACAGCACACCATGTATCCATGTGACTGTGTGTTCAATTGTTCTTTAGCAGAGTCTAAAAGTCCCCCATGTAATGTCTTAAAAGATCAGAACAGGCCACACAAAGAGCTGACTGATCCGTGAACTGACTTGCGGAGAAATGACTATGTGACTGTTCTTACGAGGACTTCAGTGCAGATTCAGCTCTGGATTCAAATGCCGCTCAGTGCTGCGGACATTTAACATTCCACCACGGTCCTGTAAGCATGGCCAGCTTTGTGTCACTTACCACAGATAATAATCCTTCTTCAGTAGTCAACTAAATACCACAGAGTGGTATCAACACAAAGTGTCAAAGAGAAGATAATAGTCGGGGCCATTCTGCTGACGAAACACTACAGACAGTTGATTATATCACTTCATCTGTATTTGATGGGGAATGCACACTGTGTAACACTACTATAGATACCACAGTCCCAGTAAAGACTTGAGACAGTGCTTCAACAACATAATAGAAGTATTCAGGAAAATTATTCACAAGTATTCACCTACACAATTACCAGATATTATTAATATAAACATATATAGAATCTTTACAGCCTCACACTGTATTTCTGTTATAAAGTTGTAGATCTGCAGCTTGTAGACAGGGGTTGTGGGTACTAACTCAAGTTTTATGTATTATGTAACATGTTTCTTCTCTCTTTACAGTTTCTAACTTTTAATTCCCTCGCAGCAACATGCAGGCCAGTGAAAGTCCATCAAAACTGGTCTACCGTAGGGGTAGCATGGGGAACAAAACATGGTATAAGGGAGAAGAGCCAGGCCAAGTGCGCAATTTTAAAGGATGATAGTCAAAATTGTGCTCCACAAAAGCTAGACACAGTTTGGAAAATGTATTTTCAGATTTGGTATACACGTTAGATGAATTTGCCTGGCACACATAAAAGCATTCATCTGAGTGAGACTAATTTCCCCCTTTGAATGAGCAAAAAATTATCTTTTAACCCTAGTAAAAATGAAAGATTCAACAGAAAAACAATGAGCATGATGAACAACAAAGAGATGCACTCAGAATAAAACTACTGTGTGTGTTCTTACTGATGCAAGCCAGCAGGTCATTGAACCTCTCTTTGGGGAAAAGAGGGTTCTCCAGACCACGGAAGTAAAGCTTGAGAACGCCAGCCACCGAGTTGATGTCATGATTGTTCTCATCATCCGTCAGAGGGTCGTTTCCTAAGACACAGACATGTGAGTAGGTCAGTCAAAAATGCACATAATTTTAAGTGAGTTATACATAACTTCTGGCTAAATGAGGCAAAAGCAAAGATGATTTATAGATCCAGGCGATAATATAGTTAAACCGACATCATGTACCTCTTTCAAATGAGTTCTTGATGTCATTGACTTCCAGCTGGGATCCAGACACACGAAATATTCCTTGATGTTGGAGGCCTGCAAAGAAAGACAAAGAAAGGATAAGGAAGAAGGAGCAGGACAAGGTAAAGGAAGAGCATAGACACACTCAACATGCTCATAAATCCACTCTGACGGTCACAGAAAGAAGCTCCCTCACTCACTTCCCTCACTTAGTTATACTTAAGAGGCACATCCGGTTCGTTAAGCCCCTTCACTTTTCTAATTAAGGATAATTAATGAGTCGGGGAGACTGCAATCAAGCTTTAGCAAAGTGTCTTCTAGCTGGGATTAGGCCTTAATGAGGGGAGAGGTCAAGGGTCAAGAGGAAGCATGATTAGTCTGCTGTTTGTCCCTTTTCAGCGGACGAGCCTGCAAACCATGAGATCTCACTAGTGTCATAAATGCTGGAGAGTTTATATTCTTTCAGAGTGTCTCTTCCAATCTGGTTTAAAACCAAATTTATAATTTAGCACTTGTGCCAGGCTAAGCTGTGTGTCTCTTTGTCTCCCGATATGTTTGGGAAGCTGGCTGGAAGAGGCTGCGCTGCTGTAAACAGGATGAAATTGGCATTTGCAGATGCAGTGAAACACACTGAAACCCTAGCATGAAAAAAAGATGTACACGCCTAAACTATTAGTGCCTGGAAATCACCCAAGTGTCACTTTTCACCAAATGAAGCAGGTCACAGTTGGTTTGTGAGTAGAATTCATTAAAGAAATTTTAAATACACTTCACTGAAGTCACAAAATGTCTACACACTGTACAGCCACCAACTCACCATACAAATTGATGTAGCGGATGCAGCTTTCAACCACGCGGGGAATAGCTTGTCCAGAGTCCTTTGAAGGAGAGTAAACAAAAACGCCCAAATGTCAGATCACGTATGATTTGTTTTCATTACATGAACAAAATCAGAGCCCGACAGATACTGAAATTAAGAGCACTATCAATATAAAAAATTTAGATAAAAATCTAATGCAATATATTAGCCAATCTTGGATTTTCCTTTTTATATATACATAAATTCATAAAATACATTCTGTGATAATGATATACCTAAGTAAATATAAGAAGAACGGAATTCAATTAATTTTTAAATAACTATAGATAGAAATATCTGAAAACACGCAGACCAATGCCATTATTTCTGTGATGACAGACGGATGACATCGGCCTGCTGGTGTATCGGTGGGGCTCTGACTGAAACTGGTGACGTTAAATGTACATTAACATGCACTCCCATTGTAAGTGAAGTCAGCAGCTTTAGATACAAAGTGAGGGTTACCTTTTAGAGATCTTACTGAGACAGACTGAGTCGACCTCACCAGCTATTTTATGATTCATGCCCCGTCTCTCATAATAACTGATTATGAAATATCACAAAGATCACTGAATAGCTACAACAACAAGCATGTACAAAGCTGCTGTCCAACACATTTCAATTGGCCTCTAGTGTTGCTAAATATACTTCATGTCTTGTTATGCAGGCAAACAAGTGCATTGTGTGTTTAAATCAACAAGAACTTATCTAAAGAGCCGCACACTCGATGTGGAGCTAAGGGGAGAAGTGGTGAGATGAAAGCAGCAGCACCGTCTCCTTCAGACACCACATTCCTCTGACCGCACTCTGTGCCAGCTGCTCCTTCGGCCCAGTGCTGGACAAGGACTCGGTACATGCTTTTAATGATACAGTGGATCTGTTTACAGCCCTCAGGGGTATACGCACGGTCCAAACACAGCGACCATGCCAAAATCGACTACCTATCACTAGAGTGGAGCTGTGAGAGTTGAGGCACAGGTCATGTGCAGCAGGATTATGAAATGCCATCTCTTTGGACATGTGAGACTGAAGAGGACTGCTTTGTATCAGATAAACCCAATACTATTTTTTACAGTTGGAAATGGTTCATGCTGGGAATTTCACAATTGAAACTAAAGACACAATTTTGGTGCAACATGTCTATGTGGGGTGAAAGCCTTCAAATCAGTCTGTCTCAGTCGACTCACAGATGTCAGATATGAAAACAAGATACAGACAAACACAACAAGGGTGGGAAATGTTGTTAAGGCAGGACAGGTAAAGGAAATGAGTGCAGGCAAGCAGCATGGGCCCCCCAAGATGCTTCAAAGTGTCTACCTGATGTCGAGTGTGTGAGTTCCGTCGTCCACGGCTACACAGAAGTGTCGCAAGAGCCAGAGGAGGACACAGAGAGAAAGAAAGAGAGAGAAAAGGCAAGACCCAAATTAGGACCACAGAAGCTGCCCACCAAAGCTTTTACCAAGAGTGCACCCTCTGTGCTGGCAGCAAACCCAAAAGTAAAGTAGGAACTGGACTTGGCCAGGCAGGACTGGACATGACCACCAGTGAGAGGCAGTGAAGCGGCCTGGAGGAGGGAGGCAGCAACACCTTATCAGCCTGGCATCCGCTGCCTGACCTGCCATTTATACTGCTGTGTCTGTGTCTAGAGGAGGAGGAGGAGGAGGAGGAGGAGAGAGCATCTCTGCCAGAGAGGCTCAGTGATGCCAGGTCAGCAGTGAGTCAGGGAAGCTGACGGAGGGAGACAAACATTTATCCTTCCAACTCCTCTCCTCCTGCAGCCTTCCTAACCAGTGCTACCCTCAGACGCAGACCGCCAGAGCTCACTGACCCATGAGGAAGGTTTCCATCCAGAAACCATCTTAGCACAAATATGTTGTTGTTGCTTTTTTCTTTTCAAATCAAATCTAAGCTAAGATGCTTTGGGGGAACCCACCAAAATCTCCAGAGAGCCAGAGCAAGACAGAAAATAAATAGGAGGAGCAGCAATGTCAAGCGGGCAGGATGGTAATAAATACCTTGATAAATGACTCCAAATTGCCATTAAATAACCTAACATTAAAAACAGAGCGGGGTCTAGCCCGCCGGGTGCCAGTGTGGTTTTTGAGATGCCTAGAATACAAAGAATGCATCAGAACAAGTAAACAATGAAGCTTTCTTTTCAGAGTGCTTTATCTATTCTCTTCAAAAAAAAAAAATTGAAGTTGAGGCAGACTACTCTTTGAAACCCTTCGACTCAAGATATTAGGCAGGTGAATGAGGGTATTTTCAGACACTGCAGAAACCTGTGGATGAACTTTTTCTTTAGAAGTCTGTCTTTTCTTTCTCAACATGATACCACAGGCCAGTGAAATGTCAGCCCCGCTGGGAGCATCGCATGTGTCAGCATCCACCTCATGAGTTTGTGTGGATGTGTGTGTGTGTGACTTAATGCAGTTTGGCTTCTTGTGAACTGTCGGACTGAGATTAAAAGAGTCCGGGATTTATTATTCTGCTAGAAAGGCCTGAAGATGTTTTAAATATATGATTATACAAACACAAAAAGTGACATCTTTGAATATGAATAAACTGTGTCATGAGGAATACCATCGCCCCCGCAAGGGTGTCATCAAATGTTTTACTTGATTACAAATACTGGTGTTAATCTCTAATCCTGAGCGGGGTTGCAACTAAAAGTTTCTGCATTGATTAATCTGCTAATAATTTTCTCAACTGATTCTTTTAGTCTATCCAATGTTGGAAAATAGTGAAAAATGCCCATCACATTTCTTCGAATGTCTTGAATTGTCTGATCAGCTGTCCAAAACCATTTTAGTTTAAATATAGAGAGAAAAAATAATTAAATCATCACAATTGAGAGGGTGAAAGTAATTCACTTTTGGTATTTTTCAGTGAAAAATAATTAAATGACTGATTCGAGTAACTATAAAAATAGTTACTGATTCTTTGTCTATCAACTAATTAATTACTCCCCTAATTGAGTAATTCCCCGTTTTAAATTGTATGCAAAAGAAACATTTTGGTTTCTTTTCTTAACACTGCCAATGAAAAACTAAAAATATGATCATATAATTTTTGTGACGTCAGATATAAGTAAAATATGCAGTTTCACTAAAACTGGTGATTGCAAAACAGTCAAATTACAGTAAAAGGAGTAAACTCAAGACGTTCATTCTATATTTGAACATAAACAATGAAAAGTCAAGGACTGGTCCTCCAAAACTGATGCCAAAACATTTAAGTGTCATCAAAATGAATTCTCTCCTCCTTTTCTTAAGCTCAACATTCTGAAATTTACCACCTCTCACTCTTTAAAGACATATGGTACTGTTGGGAATGGGACGTACAGTAACCCACAAACACAATACCAGGTAGGGCTTAAAAAACATGGAGGCCGGCACATCTGCTCTGTGCTCTCCAGGGGCTATTTTTGATCTGAGTCTCCTCTGCTTGCACGGTCACACAGGACTTCACATGAGAATTTCCTGAGGCGAACGGTCCTGGCCTTCATGAGCTGCAACACATTTCTGTTGCTGTTGAAAGGAAAGTGGACTGAATGTGCATCTTGATTATGTACAGGTCCTTAAGTGTGAGCGTGTGTGTACTTCACCTTGTGGTCATGTAGTCAGCTCTGTGGCCTGTGGGCGAGGAGAGAAAAGAGAGGAGATGTGAGGGGGGGAAGTCAGATGTGTGTGGACATGACGGGACCTGTCTCTGAGGTCCCTGCGGTGCATTTTGCATACGGCAAGTGAAGCATTTGAAGCCTGCCATCTGCCTGCAACCGCTGGCCTCCTGAGCAGCACAAATAAAACCAATACACACACCTACGCACACAAACACACGCACTGCACAGAGACTTCTACAGGCAACACTTCAGCTACACATAATTACAGTACAAATAAACATCCACCGGGAACGCAGTTGTGTGTAGGGACACAGGCGCACTAATCATTATAGCAATACACCGAGCTACAAGTTTGGACAGGTGGCCTAAGATGAAACACAAAATAGCTTCCAAATGGTTTTGGAGAACACAAGTAGTTTTGAATGTGTGGCCATCTGTTCCCATGAACATGATGTGACCTGTTTGTGTGTCTGAGTGACTGCACTTCAGCTCATTGACAACAATATGTTAGCATGTGGGAGAAGCAGGAGGCCTTTCTCTTCCTCGTTAGGACACGGCTCCATTACTTATTGAGTGGACAGTTTGAGTGAGACCACCGCCACTGCTGTTTAGAGCTGATTGACAATCTCCGGGTTGACGGTATATTAGCTGAGGCCTTGAGGAGATCCCACCAATGTGGAACAAGGAGAGAGCGTCGGTAATGACCGCCACCCCTCTAATACACGGCAGTCCATTAAGTTGGAAGCAAATCAGTCAGTAAGATGGATAATACAAATTCAAAATGTCCCTCAGCTGTGGCTTGCCTGACTAAAACCCAGATTACCGTCTAGGGAGCTTTCACTTGTGGAAAGAGCAGGCAAACAATGGGAAGTTTGCCACAGAAAAAGAAAAAAACTGAAGTTGCTCAGTAGGACCGCAGAAAATAAGAAGACAATCTTCAACAACCAATTATTAGTTATGCTGGATGTTTGAGTGGCTTAAATATGTCCTTGTTTTGGCTGAATGAAGCAAAAAAGTGGATTTGACATTGAGAGGCAACAATTAACAGGAACAGTGGGAGCTATAAGAGCAGAACAGTAAAGGGATTGTGACTATACCTTCACCAAGTGTCCTCTTCAGCAAGTCATGTTTGGCCTGCAGTTTGGAGATGAGATTACTGCCCTCCAGAAACTCCCGGAATTTCTGTGGAGAATTGAGAGTAATTACACGGCGGCACTGAGTGCCAGCCAGAGCGCCCGCTCTTAAGACAGCAATCTGCGATAGGAAAGCCAAGGGCAAAGGACACGCTGAGAGTCTTTTTAAAGCTGTTATCAGAGCATGTCCATCTTTAGACTGGAACAGAACAGCAGTTAGCCTTATAAAATAGAAATACTATGAAAGAGCTGCTCCTCTGCCAACTGGTCAAATATTCCAAAAGAGTTTTAAAATTTGAATGCACTGATTAAAGTATGTTCAAGTCCAGATAAAAGCTTTGGGTTCATAATCACAGATTCATTTCAGAGATTTTAGCAGCAGCTACTGAACAACGTGCAGCTATTGAACAGAGTATATAATCAGATGAGAGAAATCTGGCATTTTCACATCTAAGCATAGAAAGCTAAACAAGGCATCAAAGACAGTCGATAAGAGGGATTTATTTCTGCTGTCATACAGACATAAGAGACATTTTTGAAGTTGTTTGTCTTTGTATTTTTCTACTGGTATCCAAGACCATCCTCTTTTCTTAAATCTCCTCTCACCATGAAGTAGAACTGCTCTGTCTCCTGCTGGTTGGCCCTTCTCTTGGCAATGCTGGGTTTGCTGAGGTACGTCTCCGACACAGTCGACTTGACCGACTCTGTGGATCGGCTGTGGTGGAAACACTCGGACACGTCGTAGTCTTCGATGGTCACCATGTCCTGGATGGTGGTCAGGGTGGCCTCTGACGTCTTTTTGATCTGGAGACATAATGGATAGGGGAGGGAAAGAGTTGAGGAACTGGTCGGAGCAAAATCCAGCCAGTTTAAAAGCCAGATGTTATCCCTTCACCATCAGGATGTTACCATCGCAGCATAGTCAGTGGTTTGTATCATCACACTCCCTAAAACCATCTCTTGCTATCCCATGACACTCTGTTTTCTGACAAGACGCACATTTCTAAAAATCCACCCGCCCTTAAACTTGACACTAGCCAAAGCAATCAATTTGCAAGCACTCCAAGGGGCAGGAGGTGAACAGTATCTGCTGGAGATGGTACATTCAGTCGCAGGCTTTTAAGATTTATTTTAACGCATGTTCCCTGTCAACACCAGAGCTTATAAATATCAAGACTTTGCTGAGAGAGCCCGACCATTTACTGCCAAAGATTCCAGCCAGTGCAAGGGCTGCAGGCCATGACTTTGTCCGGTATATGACGACAGAGGATGTGACAAACAAATGGACACATTAGTTTGTAACTGCTCCATAAAAGAGACCAAAGCAGATACAAACTGATTGTCTACGCAATTAATAAAGAACTTGCAGTTTACAGATGTGATGGCACAATGGAGTATTAGGCCCAATGTTGGGTACAATTGACACTTTAAGAAAAAAGTCATATTTAGAGAAAACAATATGTTATGAGAAATTAAAAATTTGAGAAAGAATAATATTATCAAGACAATTAAGTACATTATTACAAGCCATGTGCCATTACTTTAGCATAGCAGTGCATAACATTTGGCTATTAGCACTAAAAACAAGCTACAGCTGAGAAGGCTGATGGGAATGTCATTAGTTTCGCAGGTATTTATTCATAAACCCTTTGATTCCTGACTAAATAAAGGCAATATTGAAACTGTGACCTGATAATGGCCTTAGATGGAAAGTCAGGGGATCACCAAAGTTATTATAATTAACCCTGGGGGGATCGGGAATGTCTGGACCAGATTTCATGACATTCCATCCTGGAGCTGTAAAGATAAAAGTGGTGGACCGACTGCTGGGTACTGCCATTCCCAGAAAAAAAGTCATTATATGCAACCTTATTCTCAAAATTTTGTTTGTTCTGTCCCAAGACTGGAACTATTACTCTATGATATGACAAAATGAAAATGCCCAAATGTGAGGATTACAAATTTCTTTCATTTATTGTAATTCTACATATGATTTATGATTAAATGTAAAAATGTATTGAAACCAGGGCCAGTCAAGGGTCAATACAGTGTCTGTTCTGTTTAATCCTTCAAGTTAATTGACTAACCGCCCAGTTTACTAACAGATTATCAATATATAGAAGCATACAGCCTGAATTTGCAGAGCACGGACAAATAGGAAAAGGAGGAGATAGAGAAAAAGATAAAAGAGGCAAACAGACAAGAAGGAAGCGCCTAGAGGTTGTCAAGTGTGAGCATGACTCACTGATGTGGAAAAGCTGCAGAGGGAAAGAGGCCATGCTGATGTAGAAACATCAACATCCACCTCTCCAAAAAAAAAGTCATCATAACGCTCTTCTCCATTCAACAGAGACACTCTGGGGGGAGAGTGAAGCACTGGCTGTGACAATCTAGCTCGATGGTGTGTGCTTTTAAAAGGTGGGGGCACCACAGGTCAACGGGGCCCTGAGTGAGACGCAGCTGGAATTCCTCCTAATTATTCTTAATGGTGTGGACCCCCACTCAAAGGTAGTGACCCCATTTCTTCGTTATTAAGTGAGTCTGACCTCAGTGCTAATGAAAGAACAAGGTGGATTACACACAGAGACAACAGTGGACTAAAGCTGGTTTTTATTTTTTGAACAGGTTGACCTGTGACTCATTCGGCCACCTGAAAAGCAAGGTGGATTTCATCTCTTTCATGTGCTACACTGATGCTGACACACATGCTCGAGGTACGCTGAGTGATGTAGTTACACACACTCGGCTATGCCCATCAAAAGCAAAAACACTGCAGGTTGGAACACGGCTAATGACAGTGTAGAAAAGGAAATGAGGGATTCTGCGATCATAAAACTTTGCGAAAACATCATCCTGTCCTGTGACAAGAGTCAGGGATGAGTGATCAAAGAAATGACAAAAAGAACCAGTTGCCCTCAATAGACAGAAGTAGGAGTAGCTTTATCCATGGCACATCTTTAAAATAGGTAACTTACTGTGACATACAGTCATTAGTTACACGTTCTGAGTGTGTTTGTTATCTCTCTTTCTCCCCGTGTGCCTGACAGCCTCATCCAAGATGGCCCCGTGGAGGCGAGAGGCCCAGCTGTCATGACGAAGACAGGACGCATGCATGCGAGAGAATCACTCTCAGTGAAAAAAAAAAAAAGCTGTTGAGTTTATCCATTATTCAGCAGACCAATAGTTACCACTGTTCACTGCAGGCTCAATTACAACTGAGCTCTTAGTGAGACTCGCTTTCATTGAACATAAAAAAAAAATCTATAATATTAAAATCCAAAATGATTCCACTTGTCGCACTTTATTATTCTGCAGGGCAGAAGAATATCTCTAACCTTTTTTTTTTAAACAACTATCATCACTCTTAAAAGGCAGACTGCTGTCCATAACTTCAACAGACCATGGATAATCTGCTGATCATCACTCTATGAGCACATGCATGCATGCACAGTCTTTGATGTGCTTCCCTCTGATTTATCTGAGGAAAAACAAACAATCCTTGTCAAATAGATGGTATGAGATTGGCAGAGTTTAGTGTGAAAAGTCTTGAGAATACGAAAAAGAGCAGAGGAGTTAAATCAGCCTGTGCATGCTCTGATTCATACGGAGGCAAACGAGATTTAAATGGCCAGATTATTACATCTGCAAAAAAGATGAACCACGCTGCCTGACTGAGGAGCTGAAATGAACGAGTCCCTCTGAGAGCAGACTTTTTTTAATGAAGAAAAAAAAAAATTCAATTGTAATCTCGGCAGCAGGGCTATGTTAACCCCCAACCCCTTAGTAAGAGTGAGTTTTCATCCCACGTTGCATCCTGCCTGCCACTGATACACATTAAATTATTCAGCAATGTTTTCTTTCACCGTTCACAAGAGTCAAAGAGGTTTGAGGAAACAGCTGCACTTCTATTAAGCGCTGCCCTGCAGCCTTTTCTGGCCAGATAAAGACAGACTCTCCTTTCTCTCTTGTACATTTGACAGTCATGCTTGTAGGTCGTTCATTGCGCTTTGGAAGTCCATTTTTTCGAGGATGTATCTGGCGTGCTGTGCCCAGGAAGAGAGGCCATCTGGTGGTCCTACCACAAGGCAGTGGCACCCACCAATTCTGACCCACCAGGACATCCGCTTCAGCACGGAAGGCGGAAAAGGACATGGAGCAACCAGGGCTTATCATCATAGCCTCACACACACGCACACACCCAGAGGGGTGCAGAGACATGATGTGCATACTGTGAGCTGTGATGACACCAGCAGGACCCTGACCAGGCCTCATACACCGCATAAAACAAGATATTCAGTCTGAATGATACTTAGTAGAGCGGCAGCTACAGATTAGTTCCATCACCAAGTAGTATGGTTATTTTTTCTATTAATCGATTAATCATTAAGTCTATAAAATATCAGAAAATAGCATACACACTCAATTTAGATCAATATAAAACACAGAAACATCTTAGAAACTGGAACCAGCGAATATTTGGCACTTTTCCTTGAGTAAATGACTAAATTAATGATCAAAATTCAGAGATTGAGTTTCAGTTGATTGACTAATCGATTAATCGACCAGTTGTTTCAGCTCTAGTAATTAAAGCACTCAAATAACCCCCCAAAAATAAAGCTATTCATCATCGTTTATTCTAGTGCATGACTTTTCAGTCAATTTCAGTAAAGTGTCGACAAATCGTGACAAGTAATCCTGTGTTTCAGTCTTTGTAGTGGGATAAAAGAAAGTGCACCGATGTGGAGGGAGAGACAGAGAGAAGATAAAGACAGAAGGCAGTGAGAGCTCATAGAGGAGGCAGGTCAGACAGTTATGGTTCTTCTCTCCTATCGGCTTTAGTTTTATAGAAAATGTTGAGCAACTCAAGCGTGCTGCGGACCAAAACAACACAGCCTGAGAAGCAGAGATGCACCACCAATGTCAAAACAGAGCAGCGCAGGACACGTTTGTGCAAATAAAAGCGAGACAGCGAATTCTACCGATGGGAGCAAAGATGGAGGCTTCACAGATAGTGTTTGATGGCTACCTGCAGGGCATGAGAGGGAGGAAAATATAGTGTGTGCATGTGTGTGTCTGTGTGTGGTGTGTATATGCAACAAAAACTTTTGATTCTTCAGAAATCAGCAGCAACTATTCTGTGTCTCACCTTGGATGACTTCTGTATAAAGTTAACTGTCTTTAGTAGCTTTATTGCACTGCAACTATCAGCACTTTGCAACCAACAAATAGCAGCGTAAATAAACTCCTGTATCACTGGTGGATGAAGAACCCGGAGCAGCAGAGAATAGTTTTGACATGTTTGACATATCTAAACCCTCACACGCCACAAATAGCTGTATAATTAGTTGAATTTATTTGCAGCGTTTTACCTCTTCGTTCTCGATCTTCAGAGTGGCCAGGCGAGACTGAAGCTGCTGGAACCTCAAGATGAGCTCTCCGTTCACCGGTGGCTGCACTGAGATCTGACACAGCTGGGGGGAAAAAAAGAGGAAATACATGATCAGAAACCTGAAATTACAAGCTACTGAATGATGGATGCAGGCACCCAGATTCTTCCTTCAATTGCAGAGCAAGACCGCAGTGACTTTTGCCAACTGAATGCAGACAGAAACCCAATAAGAGCTAGTAAACAGGCGTGATATCATCACCGGCAGTGCCAGCCAAACAGTAAAACATAACACATGTTGATCTTCAGACTGCAGGGGGAGAATTAACACATGATTTGTCAAATTGAGTCCCCCATAAAACCTGACCCAGATGCAGTAAAATGCTGCACTTAAGCTGCTAAAAATCAGACCAATTGATAAATGTGTCTCTTATTTTTGCAGTTTTTTTTCCATATACAGTTCTGGCAATTCTGAATCATGTTACAAATTCCAGTTATCAGATATTCTCATCATCACAGCTACTAGTGATTACTGAACAATGTACCTCGTCTCCCATATGAGGCTGGAACTCAAATTTTGCCGGTGGGCAGAAAGCTGTAGGGTACATCTCCATAAATCTCTGTCGGTCACTCCGTGGGTCCAGACTGTCCACGGCATTCTCTATGATGTCAAGACCCTCGTGGCGCGATGTCTCGAGGTTGTATTCAGCTGACAGGTAGGTCCGCAGGGCCCGGTTCAGACTGGCGTGGTACCCCAAGTCACAGCACTGGGTGGAAAGAAAGAAGAGGGCCAACATCAGGTGGAAAGTCAGGAAGATGAGTAGTTTTAATTTAAAGAACTTAATTATTACAGAAATTTAAAAGAGGAAATTTTAAAAGGAAATTTAAAAGTTTAAAAGGCAGAATCCATAATCCACGTAAAGACAAAAGGGTTGCCTCGCCACCAAATTCAAAACACTGGACAGAAACCCACAATGACGAGAGTACAAATGATCCTACAGGTCTCATAATGCACAAACTAACACCAACCTGGCTGATGATTAACTTTCTTATTTTCAGTGACAACCTGCTGATTCTCTATGAATCCTTTGGTCTATGAGATGTTAGAAAAATGGCTGTTACATTTCCGAAAGACCCAAGTTGATCTTCAAAAAGCTTGTTTTTCTCTGAACTGTCCAAAATTGTTTCTCTGCACTAAAACAAAAACAGTTGAACCAAATTTGCTAATGTCTTCTGATGCTGTTTAAAGTTTGTCTAAAGTAGTAAAAACAAGCCAATAATTTAATATGATCAATCAACAAACAAAACCTATTTCTCAGAACTACCGTAAAGTCTTTAAATCTCCTTTAAATATGACAAATTTCACTAGTAAACATTCCTGCACTGTCTGAGCCAGCAGTGTTGATTTTTAATAACTAGAGCCTTGGCCAAGTTCTTTCCTGGGAATACACAGATGCCTCGGGCACCCACAAAAACAGATACACACACAGTTACATACATACACACACATACACACAAGACATGGCCTGAGTGATGGGCAAACAGGATACCACTACCAGCCAGCTTGTACACTTTTGTTTTCGACTATAAAATGTCTCCTTCATCATTGATATAAATATGTGTCAGCCTGGACATACAATTCATGCAGCCACACCCACACCCACACCCACACACACACACACACACACACACACACACACACACACACACACACACACACACACACACACAC
>JBBPCS010000917.1:8209790-8223052 GCA_037974645.1 Hollardia meadi | reverse complement strand
ACACACACACACACACACACACACACACACACACACACACACACACACACACACACACACACACACACACACCTGTGTGAGGACGGTGCAGATGAATCACTGACTCTGGGAGAAACATCAAGGCCATAGTCCATGATGCATGGAGTCATCAGCAAGAGACCTCACTGACTAACAATGAGTATTTATTTGATGCATTTAGCTTGTTTATTATTATTATTGTTATTATTAGGAAAGGAATCAAAAGGAAATGGGAGGAGAGGAAAAGCAACAGAACAACATGAAAAGAGAGGTTAAGAGAGAAGAAAGGATAAAAAAAAGGTGAGAGGAGAAAAGGAAAGGCATCTGTACTCTATTCTACAGAACCATCTTTCTAAAGAATCAACCCAAAATTGAGAACAAGCAAACTGAAAATGTTACAAAAGGAAATGAACTAATGTACTGAACTGAGAAAACGAGGACAGAAAATATATTCAAACTCTGACAAGAAGGCAGCAATATAGAGCACCAGTGGTTCAATCTGGAAGGAACCACCTCCAGCAAATTACAGCACCACAACCTGTGTGTCCAATACACAATCTGCACAAAACCTCAACTGCTGTACACATAGAGACTCACCCATCTCAGAACCTAAACATCTTTCCCCCAAGCCGAGTTATTTCTGTATGGGTGGAACAACAGAGCAAAGCCTGACTTGTCTGGAGCCCTCTGCCTTTGGTGGGGTTTGGCATAACTGGAACCAGTTTAGAGATGGGTGACTGACCTTGGGCCCCGCACACCTCACTTACTGGTTTGGAGTCTGCCGTTCCTGTGTTTACTTTGGTGTTTCTTTTAGAGGGACATATTTAGAGAAGGAACAGACCTGTTATTTCATTGGCGGGAGCTGACATCGGGACTGTGGCTGACTGATGCAATAGCTACCAGTGTGTGTGTGTGTGTGTGTGTGTGTGTGTGTGTCCTCCCACAGGGGCTAAACCAGGTCAAATCTGGAGTGTGGACTGTGGTGAACGTGACACACATTGAGTTTGGAGCAACACGTTGTTGTGTTTGGAGCAGCACTGCTATCGACTGTAATCGTAATAGTGAGTAACTGGAGACTGCATAAGCAAACTGCTTTTCACTCCATCTCTTGGGAAGCAACAACAACAACCGCCTCGATTTCTACCCCCATCTGTTTACATCCCAGGGAACCATGATGATCATTGAGGATGCTAATTGATTGTGAGTGAGGAATTTTATTTTATTTGTTTTACTGCCTGATCAGTGTTTATTGATGTTGATGCCTGTGAGTGACCTAAAGTATCTTATATACAGTATCACTATAAACCCATAGCAATCATATATAAACAACATATCTCACGAGTTACACAATATGCAATAAAATCAAGCCACAATTCCATCCAGTCATCCGGTCTAAGAATACACCAGCATCTAATTGTCCAACAATACGCAGCATTAAAAGCATTAAACTAAGCTAGTAGGCTAGCAGGGCTGACTGGGACAATTAAGGCAGTGGAATTAGCTATTGATTCATGATTTAGTACCCTTGTCCACAAGGGTTGGAGCTACACGCAGACAAACTATTTACAGCAGAACAGAGGAAAAGAATTGAACAGAGGAGAAGAAATGGCCTTTATAGAAACCAGACTGCAGATATGCAGCTTGTTTGAAGTTTGATGGTCTGGTGAAATGTTACTGAGGCCAGGAGAAAAATTAACATCTGGGTTAAAATGTCTACGTGTACCATTTTCAGTTACTCAAAGTATAAATAGCAGGTGGCCTAAGGCTGTCATCACAACAGCTCAGATTAAATTCAAACTGGGGACCTTTGTTGCATGTAATCTCACTCTCTCTTGCTCTCTCCCCAGGCTTCCCATCTGTCTCTGCCATCAACTAGTGACTAAAGTCAACAAAAATAAATCATCTTAAAAAAAGATAGTGAAAATGTATATAGCAAGAGCAAGAAAACACAGCTATGAATCAACAAAACATAAAGTTAATCCTTCAGTTTGAATAGTTAAAAAAAAAGGGTAAAAGAGATTGTGTTTCAAAATTTTGTGCTGTAAAATAAATTAGAGTTTCCCTGCAGCTGGAGCAATCTTTGGTGGCAGGTCTTTTTGCTTGAATGTTTAATATTTGATCCCTCATGACATGTTTAAGCTGCAGGGTTAAAGACTTCAAGCTGTTACATGCAGTTAGAAGCTAGTTAGCTCAGTGCTATAAACCGGTCTCAACCACAGCAAAGACCAATGTACTTAAGTGCATTAGTTAAAAACAGGGCAGTCATTACTACTTACTGTGTATAACTCATTTAGAACTTTCATTAAGTCTTCCTGGAGCTGGAAGGCTATTTCCTTGCTCTGAAAAAGAAACACAGAAGAAAAAAAGACAATGAGATAATTTCAACAAATCAGGAAGTTGACACAATAAAATAGAGAAAACGAATTTTCCCAAACAAGAATTAGAATTAATACAAACACAGTAGCACCATTTTGTCAGTCCAGTCTGCCAAGTTGAATTTCCATTAGACTGCCACCAACTATTTTTATTGAACTGAAACATGACTGATAATGCACTGTTTGCTGTATATTAGCTTTTGTATGAATGGTGGACAATGACCAAAAATTTACCCTTGGTTTAAATGGTACAATCACGAAACATAATAGTGGATTTATAGTCCTGAGTCGAATACTGGGTTTCTGTGTGAAAGTGGTATCAGTGTCACAGCGGCTTTTCCGCTGGAAAATCATGGAACACAGCTTGAGTTTCACCGTCCACATGCTCAACACATTATCTGGCTTCTACACCTCAATGTGAAAGATTTTTCCCAAATATGTTAACTCAATCAGTCATGCCACAAGGCTGACTCAGTAATACTATCACACACAGACACACACACGCCCACCTTAATGCATCTTACAGTTGTGGGATACAGTTTAGCCAGCGATGCCTTGATGGATTTTAAGGGCCATTCACTATTTATTTAACTCTTGAGCTCCCATAATTCCTTCACACCGCCTCATATACTGTATCGCATGTTTATAAGATTATGAGTCATCATGACAATGAATTTTTAATCTCTTCACTTCAGTTGATACCATACGCTGCTACCTGGATGATGTTACAGCTTTGGCCCGGACTCTGGGTCTTTATTCAACTCAATTATCCTCAGACAAATCTCATTCTGGGAGCCGCTCCCAGCAAAAGGCTGTAAGAGGGTTCGGAGAGCGTATTGAACCACCTAGTGTAGTGGGATAGAGCAGTGGTTTACTTCTGATCAAGATTGGACTGCACTGCGGATTTCTTTAAAGGGCAGTGGTGGTAAAAAATAAATAAATTAAACCTACATCTACAACTGCAATCAGATCCCTGTTTTGTTTTTGTCATGCATGTGACTAATAAGGCGCTGGTTTTCGGCTATTAACCTGATCCACACTTGGTCAAAGGCAAGACAGGAGAAAACTGCAAGCTAGCAAACATGAGTGTAAACAATGCTGGATTTAAAATAAAAAATGTTCGCTCTGTAAATGTTTTATGAAGACAGAAACACATTCAGCACTTTTGTTAGACCTCGAAGATACACACAATGCGTTTTTAATGAGATATACTGAATGTAAACATAACTTTTGTTTGTTTACCTTTAGGATGTTCTACACAATGCACAAATGTTGATAGTAGGAACAAATGTGAAGGAAAACTTTTTTTTCAAAATAAGTTGCAAAATATTCATGAAGCAGGATTTATGAGAATTTTCTGAGCCATGTTTTTATGCTTGTTGCATTTCAAGGCAACCAGAATTTCTTAGCAGTATGTCAGGTCTTGTATTAGCTGCAGGGTAAGTACCATACACTGGGGTAAGCCGAAGCCAACAGCTAAAAGCAGGATCAAATAATCACAAACTCAATATACCTCTTGTATTCATTTGATTATATTTCAACTGTTATAAAAAAACCCAATACTAGTTACTTAAATCCTGAAGCAGTGTCCATGGCAATGACTTGAGCTTAGACGAGTCACAAATACACTGTTGCCTCGCAGACCTGAGTCCTCATGTGGGTATTGGCAACAAATAAGAGTCTCTATTTAGCTCACACTTCTCATTGATCAAGGTGAGTTCACAAGCATGTTCCTTCTGACATAAAATTACACCAATTTGTAGCTTTAAAGGGTTTATGCTGACCCGTCAACATGCAACAGACCAAGATAGAAGCGATCTTGTGAAAACTTTGTGCACAAACACACAAATCTTCCCTCTTGTTCTTCGCAAGTCACTCACAGGTAAAGCTGCACAATGTCCTAGCATGAGAATAGACAGCAAAGAGGATTACACTCTCAGTTATCGGCTGCCAGGCCAGTGAAATAAGAGCGTCGTGCTGGGTGACCTTTTCGATTGGCAGCATCTTCCCAAACACCACCTTGTCTGTCAGTTCCCTGATTTGTACTGTAGGTCTTACCTAATCAGAGGGCAAACAGCCTGTAATCCTGGATAACCAGAGCTTTACAAGCACCAAACCTGCCAAGAGTGAAACTCAGGTGTGTTTGAGAACGGAGTGTAGATAAGGGAGCAACCAAAAGGTCGCAAGTTAAATTATATTTGTAATTGGGGTAAATCACAAGATGATCTGATCCTGGAGTTAATAGTAGATCTGTATCTTGCAAATGATGAAAGCACCATATTTTATAACTGGATGGCGGGACTTTTTTCATTTGAATGAACGTCCGTTACCTTCAAGCCCTTGCCAAAGGGGTGCACACAATCCTGATAAGTCACTGCTAGATAAATCTCTCTGTATTTCGCGGTATACCAAAGTTTTTAAGCCAGTATCTACGGTGATTTTCCCATGCTGGCTCACCGCAATGCGTTTTTAGCAAAGATTGGTTTTCTAAATCAGAAGGGGGGAGCAACCGTAGCGACAGAGTATGCTATGGGCTACAGTAACTAGAACTATGTTGGAGCCTATGGTGTCATAAGCACCTCAACAGTGTTTGTGTAATTATTTTTACTGCTAGAAGAGGGAGACAGAAGTTCCACATTGCAGGTTTAAGTAAACTGCCTATCAATTGTAGATTCTTACACAAAGATCATAAAGATGCAGGGCTTCTTCTGTGGGAAAATCCCATTAGTAACTGTCAGTTCAGAAGACAGAACCTTTGACTATCCGTCAGACCCAATGCTCGTCAGCTCTTCTACATTGAGAAGGCTGGGAAGTGATCCAGGGCTCAATGAAAAGCCTTCTCAGGGATCACATGAGCTGTGAGAGAGTGTGTGAGAGGGTGAGAAAAGTAAAGACAGAGATGAAAGTAAAGGGGCATTACATTCAAGACAATGTGCTTTCACCAGAGGAGCTACACCTAACATAATACTTTGAAGTACTCTGAAATAATCTCTCCATTCAAAGTGTCGCTAAATGTAACACAGATACTGTTTACCGCAAAATACAAGCAATAAACGCTGTTTACTAAATGCTGTGTTGTGGAACTGATGTTGTTGGTGTAATTTGAGCAACTTACCCCCTTTCATTTGAAAGGAATTCCCCCCAAATTGGGGAGTTCCAATTTGGTCTAAATTCATTAAAAAGATCCTACAAATGGGTTTCCCCTTTTAGGTTCATACCATCTGCATTCCAACCACATTAGAAAGATAAACCCAAGAGAGGAGAAACCATGTCAGCCTTTGGGGAGTGGTGGGTTTCATATTGCCACTGACATTAATCATAGTATAGAGATGGCAGTTTTATACCCTCTGGTTGCATGTGCGCGTGTGTGTGCGCGTGGTGCTTAGCTTAGCTCTGTGTGCCTTGTCCCGATAACACTGACCCAGTTAAGGTACACAGTAGAAAGTCTAACAAGGTCTTAGCCAAAGTACTTTGTAAAAACAAGCTTTGACCAAGTGACATGATGATGTAATCAATTTATTTAAATGTAAAAAGAGTATCTTAAATTTTTGGGAAATACAATTAACTGTATAATTTATGAGGGTGAGATGAGAAGATTGATATCAGTCTCATATTTTTACATTGAGTACAGAGCTCGAGTCAGGAAGTGGTTAGCTCAGCTTAGCATATATGCACAGGAAAAGAAGGAAAGAGCTAACCTGGCTTTGTCTACTATTAAACCGTCTTATTTACACAATGTATCTTCTTTGTTTAATGTGCACAAGAAACGAAATGTTGAAAAAAAAAATCATTAGGGGTGCTTCCATTGTGCACACCCACTGCACCCAGTTCTTAATTGAGAATAATTAATTCCACCACAAAACTGCCTGCAAAACCACAAATCAACATAATCAGATTCTAGGTTATGTAAACGTTTAAGTGCGTTAGCATTAGAGGAGTTGGGCTAGGCTAGCAATTTCCCCAAATTCCATTCTTTACACTTAGCTAGGCTGAGATTGTCTCATTCTCACTCCCCAAAATTAGACATAAGATACACTGCACCATCATGTGTCACCCTCACTTGATTAAGTGAATCATCTCTGTAATAAATGCACACCAGGTCTTTTTCACAGCAGATATTTTGACTTGTCATAGTAGGAAAAACACAGGTGTCACTAATAACATTAACGATGGCTATTCAAGTTCCCCAGTAAGCCATGATGGTGTGACAGTGAGAGCATGAATACCAGGACTGAAGCAGCTAAATTAAGTTCAGCCATCATTCATTTGATTACATCTGTGCATTTCTGACAATGAAATGTCAAAATGTTTTCTGTAAGAATGCATGTAAAATAAACAACATCCAGCACATGCTTCGCCTGTGAAAAAGTTTTGGGAACTTCACCTCGTAGCTGCAGCCACAGAACGTGACTTCCATAAATAAAACAGTGCAGAGTAAAACAAAGAGCCAGTTGTATGAATAATGAAAACTGAATCCATGTGTTAAGATCTCTTCAAGCATAAAGAAAGAAAGACAGGTCCACGACTTGACTCGTGTATTCAAACAAAAAAGCCAAAATGGAGTGTTTTCTAAAAGACGTTGTGGCTGTAGTTGTTTGAAAAGGTGCCCACAATCCAGCACTGAAGAAATAAATGCACATGCCAAACTGCAAACAGGTCAACCGGAGGATGTTGACGAAGACACCAGGACTACTTTGTTTTTGAGTTCTCCGCTGTTCCACCTCATAGCAGGAGACCTGAACATACAAGGAAATAAAAAAACACAGGTCTTTGATGTGCTGGGAGAATGACAACAGTACAGCTGTCTCCTCGAAGCTGTGAGGGAGCCCACGTAACATGGGGGACTTCTCCCCTTGTTTGTGCCTTATTACTGAAGCTCTGCTGAGATCAAAGGCTCAGGGAAGCTTTAATTAGAGGGCAAGCGGTGTGTCAGGTCTCCTATGGACCTGGACCTCCCACCTGCACCATGTCACCTGATCTGCTGAGAAACTGCATTGCAAACTTTGAAGGGACGGCCCTGCAGATTGTGAGGACTTGGCAAAGAGTCTTCAGAGTTACACTACAAAACGTAAATCAGCACATCATTATGATCATCAAAGTGTGTTGAGCAAGTGGAGGAAAAGAGAGTAACATCTGAAAAATGCCTCTGTTTCACATCTGGCCTCAGTAGTAGAACCATAAGCCTTTAAATACTATCAAAATGAAATGACTGCTGCAGCTTCCTGTTTGTGTGTTGGGGGTTCGGGCCCGGGGGAGTATTTAAAGACCACGCCCCCATACAATCAGATTAAACCACAACCATTGAGAGATGTTAATTACTTTCAGAACGAATAAAAGAGCCACGCTTTTACTTTTTGAATCAGGTGAAAGGGTCATGGTCTGCAGTAACATGAAGAAAAAAAGAAAGAGTGGAAAATCAGAGATAAAAAAACAAAAAGTCATACAAGCTAAACTGATACAAAGGCACCCCTCTGAAGAAAGGCCACTTTGTAATTTAGGCCTGTGGTGAGTTCATGTGTCTCCTGCTGCATAGGAGCTCATAATCTTCTAGGGAGTTGTCGTCTCTGTGGTGGAAAAGGCAGCAGAGGCCCGGTTTCAGCCAAGAAGCCACAGCCTTCAGACGGGAGAGTGAAGGCATACTGATCTGAAACTATGGTAACCAAGGCTCCTCTATTCTAATTCACAAAATTAAACCACAAGAGGCCAACAGCTGAATATATACTGCATATGACTAAATATATACTTCAATGTCAGATGAATCGGTTAATTGAAAGTGAAAGACTGTTTGTGTAAAATGAGTGACTGGAGACACTGCTGCCAGATCTGACCACTCTGAAAAATCTGGATTGCGTTAGTGGTGAGTTCAAACCTCTGTTTTTGTTGATCAAAAAAAGTCACATCTGACTTCTTCTAGCCAAGGTCAAACATCAGCACAGTACAGGAAAACAAAAGGGTGAGGTCAAAGACAGACATTGGGGGTGTAAAAGAGACCGTGGTGAGACAGAGAAGTACATAACAACAGCAGTCTGTGTGTGAAAGTGTATACATTAAAGAGTGATATGACTAGAGTGTTTAAATCAGTATGCAGAATCTGAAGATGAACAAGTCTTTTCCTTCTTGTAGCCTCTATGTTACATTCCACATTTCTTACGAATGTTTTGTTGAAGATATAAACTGATTTCTTTTAAGTCTGTCCGACTTTCAGCCCAAACACCTAAAAGCCATGTTTTCCCCTCTCCAACCACAAGTAACTTCTTTTTTTGGACCACATTGGGAAATGACCTCAAAAAAGGTCATATTGACTGTGACATTACACGTTGTCCATTGTGGTTCTGGTGGCAATAAGGAAGAATCACCATCAAAACAAATTAGCACTCTTTTGACGATCACAGTTAGCTTTACTGTGATCATAGCCTCTGTGTATTTTCCACCCTTACCTTCTTTAGTAGCCGCGTGGAGTCCTCACTGATCTGCATGAACCTCATGATGACGTTGTTGAGGTAGATGTCGCTCAGTGTGGCGTGGTCCTTACTCTCCCTCCTCACCTGGTTCAGCAGCAGGTACCAACAGTTGACTGGGGATAGCAGATTCTGGTCTTTCCTAAATAAACCAAGGAAACAGCCAGGCAGGTGTCAGATCAGTCAAAGACACCTGGAAAATTAATATCCTGATGTCTCATTTACTACATATCACAAATAAAATTAGAAAGAGCCAGCGTCAGTGTGTATGAGAGACTTGTTTGTGTAGGATGCTTTAATGACTCAGCATTTTCTTTGACACCTTGTCTGTTAAGTCGCATGTGAAGCGTATAGATAAACAAGAACCCACATAGTCAGACTTAAAACCAACTGCCTAGTTTGGCAATGTTGCTGTATGTGTTTTGGTTTGTGTCAGTGCATTTCAACGGTCTGTGTGTCTGTATCCATGTCAATGTCTCAGCCCTCATTTCTTGAGATAGTATTTGTCATTTTCACAAGGAGATTGTGGCAGTTCCTCGACTCACTAAAACAAGTGCACTTGGGCTCGTTATAGAAGCAGAAGATAGATGTGTCATAGGCCTCCCTTGGTGTTAAATGTCCCATATACTGCTGGTTCTGGATGTAAAAAGCGCACCATGGACTCCGCAGTTAGGTTGGAAAATACTTTGTATCAGTGACATTTCTGGGGCAGAGCTCTTGCAATATTTTGAGCCAAGCTGACTTCTTATAACCAGGGAATAAGGTGTCGCATGCTTTAAACACACTTTGTGTAATGACGCTGGAGGAGCCATGGATGCATTTTAAGTTGTAAAGCAGAATTACTTATGAACTGTGACAGCAGAAGACAGACAAGCAAGGAAGGGGAGATCGCAGCAAAGAGGTAAGATGAATATCTGAGTGCAAAAAAGCTATGGGGTAAAACAGTGAAGCCAGAGAGCTAGATTCCTATGCTGTGTGCTGGCTGCTTCCAAGCTAACTGTAGGACATTGTCCAGACCTGAGCAGGCTGGGGCCCTGCGTAAGCACTGGCCTGCAGGCGGACTTCCTCTGGGTTAATCTATAACATTCCTCCTGCCCGCTAAGAGTAGTACAGAATATGTGTGTGTGTGTGTGGGTTTTGGAGAGGTTTTAGTGTTGGGTCTGGGGTCAAGTCTTGCAGGAACCATATGGAGACTCGCCTCTGCTCTCCCTTCACAAAGCTAGTTTGCATAGACAGGCAGCACTTGTCAACACAACAGGTGAAACCCTGCACTCGGCAAGTGACCTAGCCCTGAACTAGCCTTGAGCCCTGCACAACATCTGCTGCAAGAGCAAAAAAGAATAATTTCTCCACAAGAATAACTGATACAAATATTCCAACCAGCTGAAATGTTCCCCGAGACTCTGCAAAAACAGGAAGCAAACTACATTTGATAAAGGCAGAGCCAAACACGTCGACATGAAAAACATCCCAGAGCAGTCAGAGGGACATTCATTTTACCGGGAGAAAAAGATTTTGCTTAAAGCTGAGTGATGTGCTGGTGCCACATGTCCAGGCTACAAGACACATGCAGAGGAGGAAAAAGCTAAAAAATACAAAGTGAAGCAGTCACAGAGCTACAGCAGCAGGACTGCTGGTCAGCATCACACAGACACACTGTCAAAGCGCAATTACCATAAATCCTTTCTGCATTATGTATCAACAGAGTGCGATACTTTCATTCTATGGCACTATGTCATTTTTAGATATGTGGAGAGGACACGTGTGTGCACGTGTGTATGTGTTTATTAACTGATGCTGCATTTGCAGATGCATAATGCCCAGGTGGTTACTGACATGATGCTGGACATGGTACATCATAAAATAAGTGCATAGAGTAACCTGCTAGGTTGTCAAAGCAGTCAGTTGCTTGAAAAAAATAAGCTAATTTGATCGGAGATGCAAAACAGCGAAAGTGAAAGCAGCCTTTTGAAAGGATCATCAGAGAAGTTTTTTGTCAGGACAAGTAAATGCACAGATCTTAAAACAATTAGCTTGTCACACTAGCTAATCAACTAAAGAAGCCCTATTCTTTCACATGAAGTCCATTTTTTTATTGAAAGGCTAAATCAAACACAGGAATGACTCAGAATTGATTACAAATCAGTAAAACAATAAAATAAAGCAAAATTGTGTCACAGAGTTGAGTTGGGAAAATTACTCTATTGATGTCACTGATGTACCCAAGAGTTTTCACGGACGCATCAACAGTTCTTAAAGTACCTTGTTTGTTTGTTAATAGGCTGACCTACTAAATCAAACTGGAGGCCTGCAGTGAAAAAAAACAGAGCGAGAACACAAAGGGGCTACTGACATCAGCCGGGATGACAAAATAAGCTCTGGGAGTTGCTTACCCAACATAATAGCAGGAAAATCTCTCAATGTCATCATTTCCCCCTTTAGCCAGGGCAGGAACTGGGTCAGACAGACCAACAGACAGATAGAGGGGCCCCCGTGGGGCTAAAACACAGGTATAAAAGGGGAAACTGATGTCCAGGAGAGACAGGAAGAAAGATAAGTGAAAAAATAACTCATTAGCAACTTACTGCCTCCTATTGATGTGTGTGTGTTCTGTCCATTTACATAATCTAAAGCCAGGAGTCACTGAGTCAATGTCAACATGCTTGCACTCTCATACAGTAGCTCATACAGTGCTGACAATGAAGAATAACTACCACTTTAATATGCAGGCCACTGAAACAGGAGCCCTTATCAACTTCAGAGGTAAAAAGTCCTCTAGTGCTGTACTGATAATATCTTACCGTAGACTTTGTAGCTGCAGCACAGTGACAAGCATTCACCTGTTACATAGGTGTACAGCATTACCAAAGCAAAGTGATCACTGCAATTCGAATTTGGACCAAGCCTATCATGTAAAGGAAGGTTCAAGTTGGAAATTTAAAAGTATAATATAAAATAATAATAATAATTCTCCTTTTACCTTATTCTGTGAATAAGTTCAAACACAAATGGTGTTAAGCTGAATGCACTGCAGGTAGAAGTGTCTGGCAATATATAGGCTACAGTATGCAGCCGCAGCATGTTCTACACTTTATTTTTATCCTAACAAACAAAAGGAGGAAGTCCCTTAACCAAAAACTTAATTCTGGATAAAAGCAGCCCATTTAAGATGATCCCAGCTGAGGCTTTGGCATCATAAATTATTCAGTGGATTCCTCGGCTTGCCATCTGCATGTCCCTCCCTGAACAAACCTTGCATAATACAATATCTGGTTGGTGCATGTGTGTTTAAGAGTGCGTGTTTAAGAAATTATGGGAGAGACGGAGGAGTGTGTGTGTGTGTGTGTTCAGCAAATAGCCACTAAAGCACAGACTGTTGCTGTGGGATGGACAGCGGGATGTTGGTCTGTTGTTTTGTGTTCTCACAGGAAGGAAAAAGGAAGTCACGAGTGGAATTGATCTTTTTCTTCATGGTCATTAATGGCCATTTAATGTCTAAAACCCACAGATGCATCTGAGACAATCAGTCGCGATCACTGTCTTTTCTGCTGCAGCACTGACTGCCTGACATCCTGGAAGCTCTAAGCTCCAAATGTTTTCCAGAAGCCATTATCAACAGCTCACAGAGACATGTTGCTGTTTTGACCAACATAATACATCATGTCGAACAGCGTGTGTTCTGTTAAGTTTCCTAACTCAATTTTATAACATCTAATTATCAAGTTTAACTGAGGCTCTTTGCAGTTTTTTTTCCATTACTGTGCACTGCATTTACTTCTGGTGGTAATGAGGAAAAACTTAACACAAATAATGTTTGATGTAAGTGCAATAGTCAATGGAGAGTTCCCATAGGACATGTAAAACATGGATGTAGGCTCCGTGACATCAACCATATGTTTCTGAAGAGCCACTGTGAAGCTTGGTGTGACCGCTTCGGCCGTCGCCATCTTGGCAGTGCCTGACACCACAAAACACAGTTGAGAGGTCAAGTTCAGTGACTTGAATAGTCTGAGGTGAGCTTAGCGGACAGCTTGCATCTAGATATCGCTCAAAGCAGCCATGCCCTTAATTATTAGGAAATTAGCTGTAGAGACCAAAGCTGTTTTTTTTCTACCAGGCTGTAAACAGGTTTATTTTTGCTGTAAATGTTTAAACATTTTAATATGGGGGTCTATGGGGAGCCTCAAGTGGTCTTTCAAGTAGGGATGCACGATAGTGGATTTTTGTCGATATCCGATATGCCGATATTTTCAAACTCATTTAGGCTGATTGCCAATGCCGATACCGATATATACGCATCTTTTTTTTAAGAGAACCCCAAATCTCTAATGTACTAGAATTAACCTATTACTCTTACTGTGATGGCCTAGCCTACTTGTTGTAGATATGGACATAAAACATTTCATTTGAT
>JBBPCS010000917.1:8190393-8209690 GCA_037974645.1 Hollardia meadi | reverse complement strand
GCAGAGCGGAGCTTCTCGAGGAATAAAAACAACAAGTCACATCAGATTCTGTTCGGATCCGATGTACTTTACTTTGTGAACATACAGATGTATAGCGAGGAGAGAGTGGACAGAAACAACCGGCTGCTCAAAGTCGCACCGAACTCAGACACACGCCATCGGTGCTGCGCGAAGCGAGAGTCCTATACTTGACTGACCATAATCCATATTTCGAAGTAGCTCCATACAGCTGACATGTTGAAGTTTGTCGCTGGCGCTCATAATAAACATTTAGCGTCGTCGCGTGCGCATAATTAACAGGTCACCTTATCGGCCAGGCACATCGGCAGAATTTTTCTGCAGATGCCTATAATTTACTTTTTAAGCTTTTATCGGCCGATACCGTGCCAGTATCATCGTGCATCCCTACTGTCAAGAAACTGTAGTTTTTGGCACATCTGCGGTGGCTTCATTAATCAGCCCCTGAGGTTGCCCTAATCTATGTTAATACATCTTACTTAAAAGGAAGGAGTGTGTTTGTAAAGGAAACAGAATGTCTTTGCAGCTGTTTAAATATTTAAGTTTTTGTAAACAAGTGGAGACAAATAGCACTGGCTACTGAATGTGGTACTAGTGTGTTTGACCTACAATCACAGGTAATGATGCCGATAAAATAAGAAATAAACCTTCTGCATTGTTACCTCCTATGGCATAACAAAATATTGTGCTTATGAATTCCTGAGAAAAAAATAAGTATTCTTGCAATCTTAAAAACTAGTAGAGCTGAGCTGCACTCACCGTTCAGAAACAAGAACCTCTAACCCTAATTTCTCTCTTTAAAGAGCAAAAATATTCATTTAGATATGAAGTCTTGATTGTTTCATGCCATGTTGAATTTTTATAAAAGTGCTCCAATCCACCAAATTTTTAAGTCAGAAGCAATGTCTATGTGTTTAAAAACATCCATATTTACAGTTGGCATTATCTATCTTGCCACCAGTTTTTTCAGCCTCAGACAGAGAACTACAGCTCGACGTAGGGCACATTCCCTGAAGCAAGATGGATTCCTCTCCAGCAGTGAGCTGGCGCAGTACTTCCACAGGTGACACAAAGTCTGTGCTTTCTGAAAAACACTAACTTCATCTCCTTCCAGTAGATGGTTTTTTGACTGAACTCCTACTGTGCCAATCCCTTTTTCATAGCTCAGAAGAACATGAGAGAGAGGCAGACTTAGACCCATATATGATATAACACATCGGTGCTGCAATCATGAAGCTCGGTCATGCAAACAATGACAACAAACACAAATGGCAATGCTTGCAGTTTGGTGGGTAGCCAGAGTGGGATCATGTCTGTGTAGCTTCAACAACAGCATGGACTGTTGAGGGTGGTGGGACCATGGAGGGATAGCAACAACCTCCACCTGTTTTATTTATTTATTTATTTTTTACCATATTTGTAAAAATTCTTTGTGGCAGCAGAAACAAGTACTTCATGTGTATGAAGAGGGGGGATGTGACTGACTGACAGGGGAGCTGGACACAAATTAGGAGAAATTGTCTTCCAAACAAACTGATGTCACACACGGTGTATATTAACACACTTTTGACTTTTAGAATGGCATCTTGTCAACTTGTGTCAACATCATATATGTAAACCAGATGCAAAAATGCAGCTCCACTGACAGCCACAGAAATGTTCTGCTTTTGAATGCAGCTTGTCTAGACCAATTACCCACAGACTTAGCTGCTCATTTTAATGCAACTTTAGCATTTTGCGGCGGTGCCAAGCTGACCCGTCATGTGAATAGTGGCTTCAGGCTACAGACAGAACAAAAATGCACCTTTCACACCAGAGACAAGTCTGCCCAATACAAACAGCCTGGAGAATATGGAGAACACAGACGCCTTACTGTACGCGTGTTGTTTATGTGAAGACAAAAATATAGGCCACACGATTTACAACCCACACGAAGGGTTTTAAAGTTATTCAGACACCTTTTATTTACTTAAGAAATATGCTCCTAAGCACTTGCCAAATGTTTAACTTGTGAATGAAGTGACCAGGCTGTACATCACACGATGAAAACCACAGAGCGCCATACCAAAGTCCCTTCACCATTTATACACATGGGCATACACAGCTGGTAGAGCCATTGGAGCTTCAGACAGACAGCAGGGGCTATTTGTGGACGGCGAGGACAAACATACGTTTTTATTTTCGTTCCCACCACAAGTTCAAACAATATGCTAATGTCTGCTTTTTCCATGAGCAGACTCCGACAGAGCGATAAAGCCAAAAACTGCTATACGTTCAGCTTAACTGTGTCAAGATCATCAAAAAGTCTCCAAGTCAGACTGTGATGCACCATGAAGACAGATGACAAGGTGACAGACACAAACTTTCTCAATTTGATAATGAAACTCATCTAGATCTAGGTCACCAAACTAGATTCTTTTTTCATATGTACCTCCACAGCCGGGTTATCTCTCTATAAGACGAAGACCTTCTTCCACTTCTCTTATACTTTTTATAAGAACCACAGTGTCAGTGTTCTGTTGTTATCTGTTGTTGTCTGTTATTATCAAAAAGTCAAACACTGTACAATACACAAACAAGCAAAGAAATTAAAAGAAAAGTCAAGATGGATTATTCATAAAGCTCCCCAGCTACGTCAGTATGATGGGCTAAAACACAAGTATCAACATAAATATGCAAACATTTCATTACATGGAAATCCAGTAAGACTTTTACTGGCTGCTATAATTAAATACCAACAATAATAACTCTTTAGACATAAATTAAACCAGCAAACAAATCACAGTCCTCATTCTTAAAAAGGCAGGCCCATAAATGAACCCAGATGACATCGTAAACAAACTAAGACAGCATCTCCTCACTTATACTGCTGGTGGTCCTTGGTGCTACGAGTCTTTGCCATGAAGCGTTCGGCCAGTTTCTCCAGGTTTCTGGAGTATTCCGTCTCGATCTCTGCCTTCTTCCTGAAGAAGTCCTGGAGGTCCTGCAGCAGCTGGACCCTCATCTCTGTCTGCTGGTCCAGACATTTCTGCTGCTCCACCAGCTGGGCCCGAATCTCTGAAGAGAGAACGCAACGAGAGAACAAATAGATTAGGATGGAGCCAGAACCTGAAGGCCGAGGTTTATTAGATTCTAGAAATCAAGATAGAAATATAGTGTGTTTTGTCCATCTTTAAAGTAAAGTCTACTCTCTGTTGCTCTGTCATATGTACAGGAGTAAAGACACCAGAACACAAAGTCAGACAACCAGACAAAGGTCAAAGAGTTTCACATTTTTGTCTGGCCACTTATGGACATCAACTAGCTACAGATGAATACATTTGACTGTTATAACTGTCACAGTTACAGATGTTTACCTCTTAAAACTTTAACGACACGTTCAAAGCTCTTGCAATTTGAAAAAATACAGTTTAAAATTTCAAAAACCATCAGCTATTAAGGTGCACAACTCAAAGTAACAAATCAGCATTCAAACATTGTATATCAAAAATGTATTGAATCATTTCAAAAGTGCAAAGAATAAGCAAGGGACGTAGTTGCAGCACATGTACACATCAGTACTACAGAGCAGCACAATGTAACTTATTATCTTTTACATATGGATCGTCCGAGTGCTTGTAGGGGCTGGCAAACTGGTCTCAGGTGTTTAGTTAAGGCTTGAAATAACTTCAGGAGGGACAGATGGACTAATGGACTAATGGACACACACACACACACACACACACAGATCACTGCTTCTGACTGAAAACCCAAGTCACTTAAGAAAACAAAGGGGCGACAGCAGGCCTCACTTAAACAAGCTGTATGTGCAGGTAAATTACCCTCCAAGGTCTTTTGCGAGGATTCATGCCTGTCAGAGCACCCCTCATTTAAATTTTACATCCTCAACAGGACAACTGGGATCTAACACACACAAATACATGCACACATCCACACACAGTTTGTTTCCTCTGTGTGTCCTCTCCAACCAGGGCCATGTATAATGGATTTCTCCTAATGGAAGGTGTAGCCTGGACCAGACATCTTCAGCAGAGGAAACGGATTAATGAGGTGATTTAGAGCCATGCAGACATCAATAGAGAGGGGAACAGAGTGATCCTTCATATTAAAAGGAAAACAATTCCAAGGCTGCAACATGCCTTCACAATTTATTTGTAAATGTATTGGACATCATTATAAAAGGTAACGGCTCGAATGGTCTTAGTGGTGAGGAGTGGTAAGTTCAGCTGAGCTGGACAGAGATAATTGTTTCAGGGCAAAGTTTAATGTGCATCGTATTGTCCCCACTTACAGTTAATGAGGTAATGATAATGCAAACATTAAAGATCAAGTACTCAACAGAGGGTAATGCCACCCTTTCATAAAAACCTCAATGAAATGCTCTGAAATATGTGTAGTGGAGTTTCGGATCATCGTTCAAGAAGCAAAACGTTGCTTGGTCGTGATCGGATTGAGTTTGGTGATGAGGCCATAAAAGGTATTTGCTCCACTGTTACTGAAGCTGTTCTTGGTCTGATAGTGTCTACTATTCTATGAATCCAGTCAGTAAGGGTTGAAGTAAACACATTTATATAACAGAACAAAGTAGACTGAGACACAGAGATACTGTACACTGCAGACCTAATGAATTATAAATCTGTGTTAGTCTGATCCCAGCTGTCTGGATCATTAGATGATCAGCCACGTCATGGTGTCACCGCTATGACATATGCAGTGCTGTGAGATGTTTACACCCAAGTTAATGTCAGCAATTTTCGATTCGATTTGCTGTTTTCTTTACAAATGCAGTAAAAACAAAATGGTGACTGGAGGACTACACTTTTTGTCATTGCCTAAAACACACATTTTTTTGGTACATATGAATAGTCGTGCTGCAAATTATACGCAGCTTTTTAGGCTTTTATCAGAGAAAAACAGTGCATGAACAACATTGTGTTCAATGGAGGTATGATCTTGTCTTCTTATGTCTTCAAAATGATTTTTACAAACCTTTACGCAAACAATAAAATACTGATCTATCATATTATTGTCTATGCTTCAGATTCTATGGTAATATGAATTCGGATCATATTAGCTTCTACTCATTATTATGTTCAAGTTAGTTTTTGTTTTGTTTGTTTTTGCACCTTAAGGCAGGTTATGTAGTTTTCGAGTTTCATGAGTAGACCAGTCCTGAATAGCAGCTCTGCCACAATCACCAGTTTTCTGAATGTTGCAAAGTATCCTTATTGCTTTTTGTTAATCAACTGTCCTGTTGAGTGTCAGTCAGTCCCTGGCAGGAGATTCAACTGGCAACTCTGCCACAAAATAATTTGGTTGTTTCGGTGACCAGTAGACACTGACTTTAATGACTCTGTGAGATCTGTGTCATTGCTGAAACATTCTGCTTCCAATGTACACTTTCCAAGTACTTCCACTGTAAGTAATCTGCTTGTGTAGCAAGGATTTACTGTAGTTACTACATCAATAGAAGTCCTTTTTTATGTGCAGTTATTCTTGTAATTGTCTACCTCCCTGTTTGTGGCAAAAGGACTCACTGTGACTAATGAGCTGGAAAAATAAAAGGAAAAGCTATTTCTGTTTTTCATTTGAAACTCAGCTGTTGTAGTCAACATCATTAGAACTAGAGACTACACTGATCCAAAGCTAGGGGAACCGCAACAGTGAAAATTCATGGTTGGCTGAGAGCTTTAATCTGGCCAACCTGAAGCTTAATGAATACTCCCATTAATATGGAAGTAAAGTGAAATGAAACAAGACAAGTATTTGACAAGACAATTAGACAGCAGCAAATGCCTTTGCACATATGCCAAAAAATCCCTCAGAGCCTTTATGGTATACTATCAATAGTTATGTCAAGCTACTTAATGGCAATTCAACTGCTGACTCAATAAGAAAGCTTCCAGTCAAAGAGGGGTGAGAGCAGTCTTGGTATGTACTGTATGTGTGAGTGTGTACTTTGGGCCTACGTATATGCAGTAATCAAATTACCAAAATCCAACCCTATCAACTTTCCATTCATCTGCATTGAATCTTCTGACAATGCCAATGAATCAACGATTTACATCGGGTCTTTTAGAAATTGTTAATTATTTTCTGCATTTCCCAGTAACAGTGCCTTCCTTCTGGCACTCAAGGACGTAAACCACTTAGAGACAGACAGGACATAATGGAGACGCTTCAGCGATACTAAATCTGAATGAATGTCTATCACAGAAGTAACTCCACCACAGTGAACTATAAACATCATTAATATGGCCATTGGGATTTCAACAGCAAAGCAGAGACTTGACTGCTATCAACAACTCAAAACTTCTAAAGAGGATCAGGTCAATAAAAAAACTGGGAAGACCACCAATGATTACTAAAAAGGAGGTTGGTTTTAAATGTGACTGCATCAAGGTCCACCAGGCTTTTTTTGATGAATGGGGAAACCTTGCACCTGCTTCCAACTCCAGAGGATGTGGGGATTAAAACAAAGCTACTACGACATTGACGCAAAGTGTACTGGATCATTTAATACATATATGATTGCACACCGAAACTCAATAAATCATTCTTTTTTTAGAGTCAAACATTGGCCATTGATACTGCAGTGCTAAATTGAAGTATAGAGGAGTTAATGTAACGAGGTAACCAACTGTCAGAGAAAATAACAGGTTTGGCACTTCCTGAAACTAGGTCGCGCTGTGAAAACTCACTTTTAGTTTAAGAAAATTCAGCTGACAACAGTCAAAGCAGATTCATGACCACAGAAAGGCAAATACATTTTAAATGCATCTTTTTCTCTCCCTTTGGCCTCCCTTCCACAGTAAGCTGGTGTTTTTTTAACCAGAAATCAATGCTTTTTCTAACTGCTTTCCATATGCCTGAATCTGCATGTTAAGAAGACAACAATTACCGCCAAAAACTCTCTGAGTGCTGATTTTTACTTTTAATACATATATACATATACATATATATTTATGTTTTTCTGCTACTGTTGTCTAATAAATCTGCAAACATAAAATACAAATTGAATCAATGTTTACATTACAGCGGCTCAGAAAATTACTGATCATCTTATGTTACAGTTAACATTTATGAACCATGATTAAATCCCAATGTGTACTTGTTCAGTCTGTCAATAGGGAAAGCTAAGATGTATGAATGAATTGTCTGACTATAACACAAAAAAATCTTAGTATCAGTGATCATCAACGAAGGTTTAACCTGCTCAAACAGAGGAAAGCTGGAATTATGTTCTCCAATACATAATGTCTCTAAACCTACACAATGAGGGGTTGTAGGTAACTGTAGGTCACAGAGGAGCTGATGTGCACACCTCCCAAATCTCAAAAATGCATTGTGTGGAAATGTGCATCAAGCAAGTTGATTGGTGGATCCAACTCCTTGTGGGAGGTGTGTTCCCAACGGAGAAGAAAATAAACAAAATGTTACAAAAGTTGTAAAAAAAATAATGAGCCATACTTATATCTACGAACAAACCTTGTGCACTTTTGCCAAGGTGTACCCAGGAGAAGCATTTCAGCCTTAACTGGGGGGAGTCAGTCTCCCCTCTGGCTGTAACACACAAAATTGTTGTTTGAGTAAAACAATCCAAAACCACAATAAAAAATAAATAAATAAATAAATCCTGAAAGCAATCCAAAACACTGTTGAAAAAGTCATTTTCACTATTTACCATTGTGTAGAAAAGACTTTATATTATGATCTCACAATTACATAAGACAAGTTATGTAATCTCATAGGCAAATATTTGAAAAGAGTAACTAAGTCACTCTTGTGTTTGGGGACAACCAAACATCTCTCTTTGCTCATAGGCTACTGATGCTTCATATGAATCCCCTGCTGTAGGCAACATCAGCTGTCTGACTGGTTTCTTACTAAACTAACACAACCAGTAAACTGGCACGTGGGACTTTGCGCTTCTTTCAAAATCTAACAACTGTAATCCAAAGTTTCTCTCAAGTTACACCCATTTTATTGTCACAGTGAGTGTTCCTCTACTATTACACTGCACATTCCTGCCGTTCTGAGGTCATCTGTATGGTAAACACGTGTGGAGGCCTCTGCGCCGGGGCATCAAAGCCCTCTGTGATCCCTTTAACTGGGGAGCTGAGGGGAGATGAGAGCACCTGTGGCCCATGTTGAGAAATGACACTACAGGATACAGACAGACAAAACAGTGTAATTCTGGAGAAAGATAACTGTCACTCCTTTCAATCTATCGAGCAAGCAAACAATCTGCCTAAGCTCCACAGAATTTTACAACCATATTCAGGTACATGTTGACATGAGTGGATAACGGCTTGTAGAATTAAAGCAGGGCTTCTAAAGTTGTCAGCAACAATTCCAGCTGACTGAAGGACAACCAGTCAATGCAGCCCAGAATGCACATGATGTTAATATGGACAATGAGAGAGCGCTGTTTTGTCTTTGTGGCGATCAGTTTGGACCAAAGCCCTTTTGTTTCTGAACTGGATGTTATCCAAGTGCTCCTTTGGAGGCCACATCACATACTTCCCATAACCCCATTCATGGCAACAAATATGTCCAAAGTTGCAGTTCAGAATGGCTTCTGATTTGCCAGATAGGCCTGTTCTATTGTCAAAGAAACTGCCTTGTAAGCAGGAATGGGTACTGACCCACACTGCTGACCTCCAGAGAGAGAAACTGGGCTTCAGTCAAAACAACTCACCCACTGTCAGAGAGACACAAACATAAGTTTTTTCTTTCTCTCTTGAACCAAACAATATGTTCTCCCCCCTAATGCTCCCAATTAACCTTGTTGTCTAAAAAGCATCTGTCACTTTTACTAAGTTCACAATATTCCTCTATGGGTACCATAAAAGACTACAAACTCTCAGAGAGTTTCTACAGTTTCTCCTAGTTGATTACAGTCTCAACCAACAGCTATCTGGGACATGCCGTACCACATCAGTCCCAGGGATGCATTTCCACATACAGAGTGGCTCATCAGCAGCACCTGAAAATCGCAGCTGAGGCCTGGGGATGGATGGTACAGGAGGGTACCCAGCCCCACCATCTGCTTCAGATCTGAAGTTTGAGACTGGGGGAGTTGTCCATGCCTCTTTTGGAGGCTGGAAACAAGACAGGATAAATACCATCAAAGGTAATTACAAAATGGCCGATCGGTTTTTAACGAAGCACAAGCTTTCAATTACAGCTGGAGCGGAATCATATGCCAGAAAGAGCTGAGCATTTTCGTCTGACATTTTTTGAGTATTCTGATAATCCAACAAGGCTCTACTGCCATATTTAATTATAGCAGGGCTATCGTTCATGTTCTTGCTTCTTTAATAAATGCATACCATATGGCAGAAATTATACATAACGTAGTTCCAAGTATAAAACTGGCAAAAGATGTGCCTACAACAGTTAATTTCCACTGAGCATGAATCACTATACAGTGTGTTGGTTTTTATTTTGAGTCTTGTGGTGATGAGGGATCTGTTGCTTGATCTGGTTTACCTTCTAATGTCTGTACATATTTTGTTAGGAGCTTTTTCAAACAATAGACTATATGCTAATTTGCATTTCTGCCTGTGAAGAATGTCCTCTTGTTATTAATATGTGCCAGTACAACAGAAAATTTTGGCTTTGAATAATCAATGCAAACCATGGGCCAAGGCCATGTTAATTGTAGGAGATATTAAGTTGGACATGTGGCAGCACAATCCATGTTGTCACTGTGTTAAAAAGATTCCCACTGATGAAAATTGATGTGGCTCATTCTCTTTTAGGTGGATGTTTAAACCCAGATGTAAAATACTCTACTGTAAGCAAGCAAGCACTCTGAACCTCTTAGCCATCCAACTCTTGTCTTCTCCCCTCCACCTGAAACTCTTTCTGCTCTCTCTACACCATTAACGAGAGGCAGATGGAAGTGAAGTAAAGGCCTGAAGGGTGACTGACAATTTACCAGCACTATTCCAACTAGGCTGCCATGGAATGTTTTATCACCAAACCATTGTATGCTAGGCCCTGGACCAGATGGAGAGCACTGACATGTTTGTGACCAACAGACTCAGGCTTGTTGGTCACGTAGGCTGACTTGTTGTTAATACATCTACTGTGAAAGTTGTAAAAAGGCTAAAGATTAGAAGACACAGAATCAGAGGAGCAGACAGCATAACTGCCCCTGAAAGTTGAAAATAAGTAGTGCAAATGATAATGAACCAGAAATTTACTCGGAGTGGTCTTTCTTACATTGTGCCATTAGGTTCAGGAACAATATTTGTAAGAAAATAATAAGAAGTTCTATAATGAGTGCAATATTCCACTCTTTGTTATGGCACATATTAGTATTACATTCCTGTTACTTAGTGACAATACTAATGGAGGTGTAGAAGAATGATAATGGTACTGCAGTAAAAAGAATTAATGATTATCCTAAACATGAACAGGAACAATTTATCACTTTTAATGGAAACAAAAACAAGACTGAGTCATACCTTTAGCCAATGGTGGCCTGTCAGCTAATGGTGTTTTAACAGCTTTTACCAGCATTAGTGTTGGCTATAACGCCCCTGGTCATTTTACTGTATCATGTTTGCTCAAGTCTCCCAGAAGGGAGAAGTTTCCCATCTTGACTCATTCGGGCCACTAAGTCATGACCCAGAGACTCACACACAGAACACTTGTAACAAACATTGTGCAGTCAGTGACTAAATCTACTGAGATCACACGGTGTCGTTCTTAAGAAGGACATGTGTAATGACTTCATTACATTGGTGGGAGCAGAAAGAAATTCATCACGTGCTTGGTATGTCAGACATTGTTGAACCCTATCACCCACTCTGCTTTACATCTGGGCATGGCTGGAATGTGTCACTGATTCCTGTGTGGTTTTTATCTGAGATTACATCACTGCTGGGATTAAATTACTACTTCCCAAGTCTCCTTTTATTTACCAACATGTGTCATACCCATTGATCAAATCCCATTTTTGGTGGAAATGAATTTGTCAGGGACACAGTTATGACTTTAAGAATAGTCAGATATGTCTGAAGTTATACAGATGTGCCAACAAGGCTGAACAGATTCTCTGGGATCACATAAAGCACAGCCAAACTACACACAGCATACTGGCAGCTTTACTCAAGCATGTTATCTGAAAATATTACAGAACTGGCAATGTGGGCTCCATTACAACATCTGACTGACATGTTAGCAGCTTCCAAAACCACAGAGAGAGAGTTCCAATAGTAGTGCCATAGCCTACTGTGATCCAGAGAATGGCTGTTAAATCAGTGGAAAAGAGTCTGGCCCATAATCCTCTGCTTCTTTCAAACACTGTGAGCTGAACCAATGTCCTTTGGAATATTTTATGGTCCCATAGGAGGATGGTGCTACTTATGTGAAGTGAGGTAAGTAAGCTTTACAGCCACTCATCTACACTGGCAGCGTTGTTTGTTGGTCACTGCTGTCGCATACATCCTGATGAGAAGAGGAGGACTATATATGCTGCTATTAGCTCATGTTAATTATGATTTCATACGACATGAATACATAAACGTGTATGCTACTTCTCTCAACAATTCCAATAAACACACAGGAAATGCAGTAGTGTTTTGTGTTTTCTCTTGGGCCCTGGAGTATTGTGGGCGGCCGACCCAAAGAGCTCAGGTTCCTTCCTGCTCTCTGGTTTTTATAGTCTGATTCAGAAACAGCTCAGCCATGGCAGCTAACTGTGCTGACTGTTCAAACACAAGACACAGATGTTACACGAGACGATTTTTCAAAATCAACGCTTAAATGTCAGTTCCATTCAACAAGGTAATATTTAAAACGTGCAATCTCAATAAGTGAAATGTAATAATCTCTGCCAATTAGATTCAGCTCTGCCAAACAGCATACGAACCAAAATGCCATGGTTGCTAAGGCAAAGCCCGCACAGACGAGAGGCCTGCAGTGAGCAGGATGGAGATCAATCACTGCTGACATTATGGTGGCCCGTGAGGACCATCGTTTTGATCCAAATAAAATAAGAGAGCGAGGAGCTGAATGCTGGGAGAAGTAAGCACACTTTAGAGGCAGAGCTGTTTGCTCAGCTGCTGGTTAACATCTAGACACTCTGTTTGATCTGGACACCAGTCTGATGTGGGTTTGGCCTTTCAGATGCACCGGCCAAGATTTGTGTGGCTGCATGTGTGCGTCCGTTTGAGTATGTGTAGCTTTGTGATTATGCATTGATGTATGCATGCAAGTTTATGTGTTTACACTTCAAGGAATGCTTCACTTGTAAGGTGGCTAGAAAGGTTTGTAGTGTCACATAACACATCGACCAAACATCACACTCTTGTCCCGTCGTTTCGCCTCGCCAGCTCACTCCTTTTATATAGACAAGTCTGCACCGTTACTACCTCAGGAGAGATACGACAACAACCCCACATTGCCTTTGTAAGTTTTATACAGACCAACGAGCCGCAACAGTCCTGCCTTGAACAGGCTGTGTAAAAGAGACTATAGTTTCTCCACATCATAGCTAAATACTTACTTGCCACGTTTTGGAGTCCTCATAGCTCCAAAGTAGTGAGAAGTTATGCATTTTGTGATTAATTGGCTATACAAAGATTTTTGGGAGCAGAAATGGATTCGGGCCTGTTCACACCAGAAAGTGGCAATCTGGCAAGCTAACTGCTAACTTCTCTGTAATGAGCAATTTGTTCTCAGGACTCGACACCATTTCATTCAATAAAACGATACTGAAGGGTGAAAAGTTCTCAGAGTTAACAAGCTTGCAGTTAGCAAGCTTACAGAACAAGTCCACACAGTCAAATAAAAAATATATTTATACCATCCACTCCTATATTAAAACTCTCTGCAAACCATTCCTTCTTTGCAGAACAGTTCATATCTGACAGAGCAGGTTAAATAAAACTGAATGGTGTAACACAGCTTATAAGCTACAATAGCGTCCACCATTTTGGATCCCAGCTCTCTGTTACCTCAGAGGTAAACACTGTCCGGATGACTTGCTAAATGTGTACAAATGTACTTTTCCTGTATGACTGAATTGTGTGGCAAGGCTTTCATACAGCAGAGTCTGTTCCAAAGTTTCTATGGACAATTTGCTCTTTTTTCTGCTGTAACTATGGGTCACCAGTGGAATTCTTTTGTAATTGCCAAGAATCAAAGCAGAGCACAGCTGCAGACCTCTGCTAAGAAGCAAGCTTTGCAGGGACACCTTTCAAGGCTGTAGAGAGTAAGAATTTAATAATAATACTAAAATGAGATTTTTGGCAGAGTACGGTCCCAAACAGAACAAGGCAAAAAATGATGGATGCTGCTTCACTTTCACGCTTCATGCTGAGGATGAGAAGAACGTGGACGAGTGATGCTAAGGAGGGGAAGTGGTTACATCTGTATGGCTAAACATCAGAGACAACAGAGTCTGTGAGAAATACATTGATCTCTTTCAGTCTCTTGGCCAGACTTCACCCACTTTTCTCATTCATCTCTAGACCATCCCCAGCTGCTCTGCCCTAGAGGGACCAGTGTGGGTGCTTGTGTGTGAAAGAAAGAAAAGGAGACATGGATAATCTGTATACTGAAAACCAGTCCAAGCAAAGGCTCTCAGCTTGTTTGAATTTAAAGCCCAGTCCAAACACTGGAGTTTAGAAAACAACAATGGACATACGTCTACACCTTAGATGTATTGATTTTTTTTTTTTTTTGAAATGAGAAAAGACACCTTGCCTTGTATCTGGCCTGCCTCTGTTCTTTTGTTTGAGGATATTAGTAATGGGAGAGATAAAGCTCATATGTCAAGGCAGCCAGTCAGCCTCTCATTCTCAACAAAGCTAACCTCGGGCAAAAGACTTGGCTGGGCAGGCCTACAGCTCTTACCGTTGGGATGTTTGTTTGGGGTAACAATACTATGAAAATCCTGCGGTCGGACAGCTGAAGAGATAAATGCCTCTGAAAAGGGTGTCACACAAGAAACATCTGGAATGGAGGCACACAAGCTTTCATTTATAGGAATATTTACATCCCCTTTCCGTAAACAAATGGAAAACGGAGCATGCTGGCAGAGACCTGAATAATACAAACTCTGAAAGATGAACCTCAAGAATGGCACAGCAGTTACGTGGCCTGCGGTGATAAGGGTTTGAAGGAGGGGGTGTATTGAAGAGACTGTGGATATATTTTCTTCTCATGGGACCCAAGGAGGCAGGAAGGAGAAAAAGAATGAATAGTCACACAATATGGCTCCTCACCCACGCACCTGCATATAACACACACACACACACACACACACACACACACACACACACACACACACACACACACACACACACACACACACACTGAGTGACTGAGTACATTACATTGCAGGTTTGCAGACCAGACGGCTGAGACATTTCCAGTGGGGGAGGTGGATCAGCAACTCTCCTATGTATCTCCTGTGCTGCACCTGTCTCCTTTCACTGCACACTGGACACTTTGGTCTCGGGTCGGGTTTGTCAAGGGCCTCTGATGGCTGTCCTCCAATTCTGCTTCTTATTTCTGTCTGTAAGCATGTCTGTAACTCAGTCTGTTGGTGTCTCTATTATGGTGCATTTACCTCCACTGAATTCAGATGGGATGTGATGACACATAAGTGCATAAAAATGTATAGTGCAATTTAGTTTTATCATTGCTTTATGATCTAGTCCGAACCCCAAAAATATTCAGTTTACATACATGTGAAAAGAGACAAGCAGCAAAGCCTCGCATTTGAGAAGCTGAAAGTAGTGTAGGTTTTTACAAGCATTTTTGAAAAGAAAATCTGGATGGGCTGATGCTTTGATATATCCCTGATTGTATGATGTTTGTCTTGCTGTCAGCCTGTGTGCCTACCTGCCTCTGTCGTCCATCCGTCTGTTTATCTCTATCCAGACGATCTACATAGTTGCCTTCCTATGCCATCTGTCAGTTTCTGTCCAGCTGTCTATTCACTAATGTGTTTGTACATCTGCCTTCCTTCACAGTATGTACACCTCTATTTTAAAGGTCTGTTCCTTTGTCTGTCTTCCCACACATCAGCATGGAGACACCAGGGCTGAGCAGGGATACCAGGATCCATGGCCCGGGGCCAGCTGGACCTGCTGCCAGCATGGGTTGACAACGTGTTCCCACAGTCGGGACACTGTGGCACCGTTGGGCCACAGAAGAGTATGGGGGGGGGGGGTGGAGGTGTCACTGACAAAGCCAGACCACCCAGCCAACATACAATCAAAAGACAACGAAAGCACTTGATAACTCAATAAAGAAGTTAGATCATGATTAACTTCCAAATTACAGACATAACCATGCTTATTTTTTTTTACAGCATGTGAGTTTCCTTATTAACTTTGACTGACTGAAAACTACATCCCATCATTCATAGCAAAGGAGCTCCTTTCAGTAACAAGTTCAATGATTTGTCCGAGCCTCACTCTGCAGATATCTATCTAATGTTGCAGAAAAGAAAAGAACAAAAACAGTAAATGAAGAAGAAAGCAATGTAAGAGACTAAGAAGCTCCAGTATTATTGCTGAGTGCTCGCTAACATCCACGTTAGAACAGCCCATTGGCTCAGAAGTTCAGAGAAACTGTTCCCCAGTCTGACAGAGACTCTGTTAAAGCCTCCCAGTCCCCCTTATTACACACTTCATCTCCATAAACACCTGCCTCAATGTGTCCCTTCAGACTCTTCAGAAACGCTGAGGTCCTGAATGCAATCTTAGTGGACGACTCTCTTAAATGAATTTTACATTATACTGCGGTAGACGAGGGGGAAAATGTTTTTCATTCTCCTTCTCATGCTCAAATATTTCATCTTTCTACTTAATGAAAACAAATACCAGCAAAAAGATTGGCCTGTAATTAGCTTAATCCATCTTTTAATGATGCTAAGAAAAGATCAGTAGATGAAGGGAGGCTGTGAACTTCAAAAATATGTTAATGCAAGGGGAAGTTCAAACCAGGACACAAGACAGCAATAAAGTAACGAACAAGTTCGAGGTTTGCCCTGCAGTCACAGCCTGCATTATTTACTGCGTAAGGGTGGATTCATTTGGATGAAAACGGCATTTGCAATTTTTCTTTTCCTAATAATGAAATCCTCCTGTAAGATTTGAATAAATTGAAATTTGAGAACAAGTCAAAAAGTCTACACATAGCACAACACTCCTTTGACCTAAGTGTTAATGCTCCCAGGCTAAGTTGCTCACTGGGACAATGAATTTTAGTGAGTATAAACAATTGATTAATTGTGAATTATTCTAATGATCTTTTGAGTCAATTCTTAAGCCCAAATAGTTTAATTCGCTGTTTCAGGGTATTAAATGTGAGAATTTGCTGCCTCTAGAAATGTAATGTATTTGAAATATGGACGTTGATCAGATCAAAAACGATATGACAACAACACCTTGGGCTGCAGTAAATTGTGATGTCCATTTTTCATTGTTCTCTTGTGTTTTATAGACCAAATGATTGATCTATTAATGGAAGATAATTGGCATATTTTTTTAAAAAAAGATGTCTTTACTGAAGCAAATTAGACATTTTTTTCATAAAGAAAACACACATGAAAGAGACAAACAGAACACCCGACCACCACCACCCCATACCCACAGCCCTGGTATGGAAAAAAATTCATCCTTATTCATAACCGACAGATAAAAGAAAACTAAATACAATCAAATCAAGTATGAGGACACACTGCATGTTAATGAAGTATACATTACAACAATAAATAGACAGAAATAGCACAGGGGGACAAGAACTATACTGACTTAGTAGCCAAGTGGGGCATAATGATGGTAGTAAGGTCAGAAAAGAGCCCCCTATGTTTTCATAGTTTCCAGTTTCCTCCTCACGTTAACCAAGATCTTTTCAGGTGTACTATAGGAGGCTAGTTAATTTAACCATTGCTTCTGCGAAGGAGGAAGCTCAGACTTCCAGTTTTGCAGAATACACTTTTTTCAAGCCGTGCCCGCAAGTAATAAAAGTATTTTTTTTAAATTATAACTTACATTAAGACTTAATATGTCTCCCAAAATCCAGACCCCAGGGTTGGGTAGAATTTTAGTTTTTCTAATATCAGAACTTATTCTAATGATGTATTTCTAAAATTCTTCCAGGTAAGAGCAATTCCAGAGCATATGAAGTAAATCTCCATCACAGGATTCACATCTCTGGCATTTGGGAGAGGCATTCTGATAGATTGTATGCAGTCTGTGTGGAGTATAATGGGTTCTATTAAAGATATTAAACTGTATTCACCTGTGTTTAGTTAAGATTAGTACACTCTCTCACATATTTCATGAATATGGTGCCAGTCAACGTCGTCATAATTGCATTTAATATCTAATTCCAATTTTTTTCTTATCATATAGTATAGCAAGTTACTGTTTAGAATACTGTAAACCAATTTATATAAATAATTTTTTTGAATCAACATATTGGATAAATTAAAAAATTTGACCTGATATTGGTGCTGGATGAAAAGTGATAGGATCGCTTAAGTTACAACAATTCATCTTTTACCACTTATACTTAATCGAAGTTCATGGCAATTCATTCAATGGTTGTCAAGACATTTAACAAATGTCAAATGTTAACGTCATGTTTGCATCATGTTTGTGTTAGAGGAAAAGTCATGGGATCACAATTGTCATAAGGATATACTTTCCTGGAACTACAAATGCTACGCTAAAACAACCCATAGAGCTTGAGATATTCCATTGGATATGTTAAATGTTTGATCCGTCTGTGGAACTGGTATAGAAGTTGAGGGATCACCAAAGTAATTAGGATTCACCCATGGCAATCCATGTTATGTGTTGACCAGAGTGACAGGCTGAAAGACCAACCTAGAGTGCCACTCTATGCTGCCAGCATGGCTCATACAAATTATACCTCGGAGTTAGTCTACACTGCAACTTTACATCTACTGCTTTAAAGGATACGTGTTGGACAGTTCCTGACAACAAAATGTAAACACATGGAGCATATTTCTTCAAGAGGTCATAAGTATACAACAGTAAATGTATACTGAATGAAAACCATTGTCATATAAAAAGTGTATGTGGCTATTTTCCTAATTTAAGGAAGGAAAAGATTTATGTCCCCTGATATGCTGTTTGATTCCTCCATTTTTCTTTGTGGTTGGATCAGTGATTGATGACACCTTCAGGACAGCAAACGGCCAGCCACCACATGTTTGCCAGAGAGGGAAAGAGTGATGGCCAACCTCAAACTTTTACAGCGCTATGCATTAGGGCCAACATCAGAGCCTGAATTCATAGCAAAAACCCACATGGGAAACATTAGCCTTTCCCTCACGATTTGTACTGTATCCACTAAACAGCAAAGCAAAACATCATCCTTAGCTCATGTGTTTTCCCTCTCGTTGCTGACCACCCCTCGCTTCGCCCCTCCCCTTACTCCACCAAAAGAAAACATCACTTTGCAGAATGTGTGGTTTCTGGTCCTTTGATAGGGTTAGGCCTGCAGAGCTGCTGGAGGGACCAAGGAGAAAAAACCCTACTATTCAAGAACAGGCCTGTAATTCCAGAGGCAAAGACATGTGCTGCAGGCCTGCTGGGGAGAAGGAAGAAGCAAGAGAAACAGAGAGGAGGCAGAAATGGTACAAGGCCTGTTATTAGTTGAAAAGGTTTTGGAGATGAGAGCTGAGCACGGAGGAAATAAATTCTCAGACAAAAAAAAACAAAAACTTTTTTTTAGAGGCTGCAGAATATATGTATATTAACTTTAATTAAACTAACTAACTAAACTACAGAAATGCGAGCATGGTCTAAAGCTGGGCTCAGACTACGGGAGTTTCGGTTAGATTTTGGGCAATTTAACCCAGATTCGCCCCTCCCCAATTGGAGGACAAATCTGCTCTGGGACCTCGGTCGGTACCGATGCTCAGCCAGATTATCTGGTAATGTGAGACGTGGGTATCTTCATGGAAAACACAATTTTCTAATAAGCGTTGCACTCGGTGGATTTGTTTTTTGTAACAGCAATTGGGGCATTACGCCACTATGGTGGCGCTGTATCGTAATCAGCACAGTGCCCAGAGAAAACCGCTGCCAAAACTGCGCAAACAAGATGAAAAAAGCACTGGAATTTTCCCTTTCTCCATACAGCAGGAACGTGACATCCGGCGGCGCATATTTTTTGGCTGGACTGCAGAGAGAACGTCTGTACGTTCACAAAGTAAAGTACATCGGATCCGAACAGAATCTGATGTGACTCGTTGTGTTTATTCCTCGAG
>JBBPCS010000917.1:8156433-8190293 GCA_037974645.1 Hollardia meadi | reverse complement strand
CACACACACACACACACACACACACACACACACACACACACACACACACACACACACACACACACACACACAAAGCCTGGTGACATTTTTGAATTGTTCTAAACAATCTTATTCCCACTGGTATAGCGGTGCTTCAGCAATTTCTGTCATCCAGCTCCAAGCACAGATGACAACCTATAATTAAGGAAGAGACAGAAAAATGTCCTCTATACCATTTTCTTCATGACCATTTGTGTCAGATAGGCTCTGCTCTACTTAGGGTGATGAGAGAAAGGGCAGACCAGGACAGTGCCACGCTCATTCTATTTCCAGCCCAATGTGATCTCAAAAACTAACTTTGCTTTGCAGCCAGTGCGACTCCTATTAAACTACAATAAAATGGACTGTCAGTAGTCTGCAGGGACTTCTCGCAGAGAGCAATGTGCTCCACTTCATCCTAACCTAAAAAGAAATCCTCCAGAAAAAGAAATGACAGAGATTTCCTAGATCCGAGTTGCAGATATTTGTGGTGCTACCACTACATTTAGTTTTGGGCCACACTGATATTGATACTCAAACAGGGGGACAGATTGATGATTATTGATGTTAAAAACAAAACATTATATTGATGACTTACTGACTAGTATAAAGAGGAGTGTGTGTGATGAGAGCATGCACCCGGAGGACAGGGTGATATAAAAAGCCAGGGAGTGAACAAAAGAAACAAAACTTAATTTGCAGATTGTTTCTGTTCATTAACATTAATCCAAACATCATTGATGTACCACACAGTAAACACAAAAAACAACATAATCATCAGCATTTTCAGACTAACTTAAGATGTGGTGGAAACACAAACAAGAACGTGCAAACGGAAATTCAGTTTCTTAAGTTCCTGAGGTTGTACATTTCCTGGAAAATGGTGATTAAAAAGGAACTATAATTTCCAGGAACAGGCTTGCCTGTTACTAGTTATTTAGTAGTTAAGAGAGTTCGCAGAGAGGATAAATCTCCAAGTTAAAACCTGAAAATGAATTATATGTTTGAATGTCCACCTGATGTCAGCTGGGCAGGCACACACATCTAATTGAACAGAGTTGGCAGAGCTGTGGCGTGACGATTCAGGTCAAGGAGCAGAGGTCAGTGGTTTGGTGACCAGAGGGTCAAGTTGCCCTGGACAGAAGGCCGCCAGCAGGGGGTCAGTGAGAGGACAGAGACAAAGGGACAGAAACTGAATAGCAGAAAAGCTGCATCCCAGTCGTCAACTTTTAGCATTGAATTAATCTTCTGTGTGTAAAAGTGTAAGTGTGCTAGAAATTGTTGATCACTCAGTTGGATCATTTTCTTTCATCTGACTAAACCACTGGAAAGAAAGACGATACAAAGGACTATCAGCTATTTAATCCATTGCATAATGCATGACATGAGGTCTCATGACAATACAATAACTGTGTTATTTATGGAAAGTGTTGACCAATGCTACATAGCAGCTAGAAGAGTTTTTAGGGATTGTAAAAGCTTTACAGATGCTTCAAAACATAATACAACTATAAATGGATAAATTCACCTTTAGTTTATTGAACATTAACTGTTAGGTTAGAAATTGAGTGAGTCTGAAGAAACCTAATACAGCCAAAGGAGGATTGTGACTTTCTCCATGTGTGACCACTGGCAGTGGGACGCAGTGAGCAGTGAGGGGAACTTGGCTGACAGATTTTTATCCATAATTGGCTCTTTTTTAAAATTTCCAAGCACCCCACATATCCGTGGCTGGAACCGCAGCTATGGCTTCAGTTTCCATCTCAGGGGAGGGTGGAGGAGAGTTTAGGCCGGGGCACACAAGACCTGGCTGGGGTTGTTCAGACACGGGCCACGGCTGCACACTCAGCTCGGGCCTCCTCCTGCTGCAACCCACAAAGAGCCCTTATTGTGAGGCTGATAGGCTTAGAGCTGAGACCATGGGAAACCCTTTCCATCTCTTCCCTGCACTGCTAAAAACAGACCCAGTGCATTGAGGAAATCAGAGACAGTGGGAAAAGTGACCACATAAAGCAGACATTTTGGGATGTCTGCAGCAGCGAGACTTCATTACATTTTCAAATAAAAGACAGGGTTGGCTTCTTCGCTTTAAGCTATCATCAATCAAGCTTACAGACACAAAAGGGATGAAGCCTTAAGTTGACATTGCATTGGCCACTTCTTTTTATAACACTATTTCCCAATCAAACTTTGCCTTAGGGCAGCAGCCCAACATGGCAGACGTGCCTCAAGGGGTGGTCTCTGACTATTGATTAGGAGGGCAGCCAGCTCGAAGCCTGCTTCCCTCAGGTCATGAGGTCGAGGTAGAAGAAAGGAAAGGGGGAGGCCGGGAGGAGTCGCATGATCAGTAAATTAAACTTCTGTTCATCAGTGTTGAGGGTGGATGGGAAAGACCGTGTACGACAGAGGGTGGAGTTGAGGAATTGTTTTGGAGAAACAATGTGTATAAGCTTGTTAGGGGTTATACGCTGCCTCGATATAAATCCCATAAGACATAATGTACCACAAAGGAAGTTGGATTGTTGACACCAGGGGCTCATAACTTCAGTTTGATTTCTCCAAAGTGATCTTTTGTTGCAGAAACACTGGATTTAAAATACTTTAAAGTCAGCTTTGCAAATGTTTTATGAAGAAGGAAATGCATTTAACACTTTTGTTCGTTCTTTAAGTATACACTCCATGAGTTTTGGTGAATAAAAGTGTAAACATAACTTATAAACAAGGACATGTTTATAAGAAATCTCCACAAGGCACCTTTAATATCTGGAAGGTTTGATGATAATCTGCAGGCTAAAAGGAAGTAGGAATATAAAAACTTCCAAAGCCAATTGTAATTCAAAGAAATGATAAGAAAGTCAGTTGTTAAATTAGTTATGATTACTACAAACACTAACTTAATGTAAGTGGTAAAAGTGTTGTCAGGCCTGTTGCAATCAGAGATTTGCCTTACTTGGGTCATAATTAAGGTAGAGGAGTGGCTGTAGAAGCAGTGACATCCACTTATGACGTTCCTCTCTCCATCAGTAGTTTATCTGATGTCTTAATGACTTACTAATTTACACCACATAGGAATGAAGCTATTTACAATGCTTGAAAAAAATATTTACCGATCCATGAATCCAAAGTAAATGTAACCAGGAGCAGTTGCATATAGAGCTGGGGTAACATTTTGAGCATAGTGAGCCTTTGCCAGTGGGAGAGGATGGACGACTCAGGACTCTGTACAGCTCAGCTCCAATTCCCAGAGGGTTGATGAGACGGGGGAACCTTAGCTGAGCAGTCAACCCCAGCTTGTGAACAGATTGTTATGGTCAGTCACTGCTTTGACACAGAAAAGAGGAAGCTCAAGTGGCAGATGTCACATTGTTTAAGTGAAGGCAGGAAAAAAGAACCACCAAGAGACTTCACTTGTAGCATGTGTGCACTCGTCTTGAGAAGCTTCCGCCACTGCTAAACACATAAACGGCTTACATTTGGAAGATGAATCGGCTGAAGACACACACAGACGCAGATTAAAACAAGTCGACCAAGGCAGAGCTTATATGACCTCCGTCTTCACTTATTCCTGCACTGACCTCATGCCGTGCCTTCCCATCCCCCAATCTCCTTCCCCCTAATCCAGCCCTACTGGGTGGCAGACAGCAGCATGGCCTGATGGTCAAACTGTGACTGCCTGCCTTCCTGTCTGTCCATCTGCTGAGCCCCAGCAGTGGTTCAAAGGAATTAAAGTTGTCTAGAAAGTTGCCCAGACTCTCCAAATCCCCCTTCAACTCTCACCGTTATTTCACTTTTTTCAGCTCAGTTTTAATTCCTCTGTTTCACTTTCTCTAAGCATGGTCCATTTTAATACCCCGCACTTCCTATTAGCTAATGAAATCCAGCTAGCTCGACAATGAATCTCATCCAACTCGTTACTCCAGTCCTACACCAGGGGTCTCATTTATAACCATTGCATAGGGACAAAACGAGGCCCGAAACAGGTGTACGCCACTTTCCACACAATAGTTGTGATCTACAAAAACAAACTTGATGGGGGATTGTGCACCCTTGTACGTAAACTCGGAGCCATGCGTAAGAAAATTTTGGAGACAGGGGAAAATGGTGACGCAGATGGTGAAGTGGTGAATTAAAGCCAGAGTGTATAATGATGCCTCTCACACATTTAATTTCACTCATATCAAATGTTAATTATAAATCCACGTTATCATAAACATTCAAACCAGCAATGTTATTGTACTCTCACTTAAGCCATAATTATTCTATAAGCACATTTCAATTAAAAAAAAGTTAGAAACCAAAAGAAATCTTAAATCAAAGTCTTAATATTTCATCAGCGCTGTCTTACCATCACATTCCCTCCCCCAGAGCGCAGAGAGGGGACAGTATGGAAACGAACTGATCTGAAATTATCATCAGCCAGTGTAGAAATCCAAGATAACATCAAATGGCATTAAGGAACAGCAGAACAGACCTAATCCTGTGCACCAAGTACAATTTTAGTTTTCATATAGATTTTGTGTAAATTGCTGGAGTGAACAAGACTGTCCGGCACACAGAGCACACTGGAGACAGCACAGTTGCTGCCACACACAATCCAATTCCTTCACCAGTCACCTCACCCTACAAGTCTTCACCACCTGCACATATGGACTGTGTAACGTCTGGAAATAAAGCCAGTGACGGCTCTCGCACTTTATTCATTACACACGTCATTACACTCCATCCTCCTTATAAGTCCTAATCATAATGCAGGCCAAGTTCACCATAACATAACTATACACAATAATAAATTGTGTTCATGGATCAAACTTTTTTTTTTAATCATATCCCATTTTTAAATCATATGCCAGGGTGGGGGACACCACTGACTGTCGCAATCATTTTGCCAAGGTGTGTAGAAGTCAGTCTGATCGCTGTAAACATATAAAACATGCGATGACACTTGTGCGTAATGCTGCATGATGAATGCACGGACTCGCACTGCTAGAGGACTACATGAATAGAACAATTAACAACACGCGCTTACTAACCCACAAACCCACAAACACAGTGATTTCTGTGCCAGAAAAACTCATTTTTTTTCCATCTTCCTCTTGGTTATTGCTGTGATTCACCATTAAAGCCATCCATCAGCAGACTTGTTTCTATGCATAAACATTCATGAGGTGCTTTACGTTGACCATTTATGGTTGAACGTTGGCGTGTTGAGGGTGGGATGTGAGGCTGATTCATGTGTGCACAAGTTGATTTTAGATTTATAAAAACGAAATTGCGCACCGTTGTGCGTGCACACGGTTTTATAAATCTGAATATTTTTTGCGCATGCCATTTTTGGCTTTTGTGCGCACGTTTACCTAGTATGGATCATACACACTGTTTTATAAATGACCCCTGGATTCTTCTCTATGCCCCAACACCACCAACAGAGGCAGGGTGAAAGAGCAGCAGAACATGGCATGGACTGACTTGATCATTTGTGTCTTAACCAGTGTCAGACTTCATGTTTGGTCTTAATTTGCAATTATGCCTTTTGAATTTCAAGATTTTTGTTTGGTTTAGGGAGCGTGGATATGGGTTAGGTTTGAATTTTAGGGGGGCGTGAGGGGTCAGGGGTGGCTGCACCAATGTCCTGGTGGCCTTTATGGCTGCAATGAAAAGCACAGCACGGAAAGTGAAGCCTTGCTCGTGCTCAGCAGTTTATTAAATCTGCAAAAAGGGTGAGCGGTCACAGATGGTGCTGTCAATAACCATTCACCCACCCATGCAAACGAAAACTCATGCACAAAACACACACCAATGCCACACCCTATACCATACCACTGGGTGGAAACACAACAGACAACCACACAGTTATAGAGGAGGGTGGAGTAAAAACAGATGGTAAGTGTGTGGATGGATGTGTGATGTTGTGGAGAAGTGCTCCAGGGGGCGATTCCGTTAGTCTTTCGACCTCTAACCTACATCAAGGCCTCTGAGAAGCTGTTAAAACGACGCATTACAGATCCAACAGTATCCACTGAAGAATACAACTACAGCTTAGCTGCTGCTGGAAGTGTAGAATAGTTTGTTTCAGTTTGGAAAATGGCAATATCGGTTGGTGAACTTGCATATTTAGGCTCTTAAGTTTCATTAAAGAGCCAGCGAGAGAAGACAGCAAGAAAGTGGAGCAAAGATAAGGTAAATGAGAGCCATTAGATTTGAATAGAAAATGGTTCCTAAGTTGCCATTCATTCACCCTCAGGTTTCGTATTTACCCAGCAGATGTCTGGATGACTTCACATGCAGAGAGAGGCACTACATCATGGGGCTCTGGCATGGTGTTAACAGGACAAAATTTGACCGTCACAAGAGGTCAAGTTATAGTGACAGCTGGCTTCAGATCCGCTCATGCTACCAAACTCACAATTTGCAATACTGACTAATCAGGTAAGGGCAAAGATGATATAAAGACACAGGAGTCGGGCAGCTATTCTAATTTTCATAATCATTCCAATCTCAAAATGTATTATATTCATAAATATGATGCAATATTATAAAGCACCGGTTAGCTGAATTAAGCATTAGTTCTTCAATCTATTAGTCAATGGATGGAAACAATTAATACCATCACACGAAATAAGAGGACACAAATTTGAACTGGGGTGACTTGAGATATGATGGGCTTTTTTGGGGGGTTATTGATGCCCCCAAATAACAATCGGTAGAATAACAATACTTAAACAAAACATGAAAAAATTAGCAAGAGAGGTACCTATGTTAGTGAGCATCGAGATATGGATACTAAAACATTTAATGTGAAATTAGCTATTGGCTGTTGTATTTTGTTGCATGCATAAAATACTGACTGTAGCCTTGCAGTAAATAAAACATGTTCTGGGTGCCACTTTCTGTGAAAGCACTCTGCAAGTCACTCTTTGTATTCCCAGTGTTTTATAATGTGGCAAAGCTTTTTTTCCAGCAAGATGAGCCTCAAGAAACTTTCTAAATAAAAAGAAGGCACACCACACTCTCCACATCATCACATGCTGAAATCTGGTGACACATTGGATTTATTTCACTTAAAAACCATCAAAGCCAGATTTAAAGCCAAATTACAGATTTGACTCTATATGATCTGGATGTGGCACATGTGTGACATCTGGATTGTGTAATAGACAGTAATCAGCGCATACACTCATCTTCTGCAACACGATTGGACAACATTAATTCCAGCTATTACTACTGTAAATACACTAATGCCTTTTAACCACAAGACAAATCTTTATTAATTTGAAAGATAATCAAAACCTTACCACCTCAGAGCAGTTTCCTGCCTTTAATCCCACTGCATACAAACACAGGCAGTCCCCTCTCTTTGAGTATGCAGAGGGGCAGGGCTCTGATTTCTAACAGCAGTGAAGGCAGGTCAAAAGGAGCAGCCTTTATGATGATCTGGGAGAGGACCCCTGACAGAGGCTCAAGGGGTCCTGCCATCAGAGTCACGACCCCCAGGCCACAAACAGCTAGCCACACTCTGACATCAAACCAACACTTTGCCCAAGAGAAAACACGGCAGTGTTGCTATGCTCTGATCCACCAGTCCAGAGGACGAGACCCATATAGAATGCCAATGTGCCCACAACCTTTCCTCAGCCTGCTTGAAATGACCCAAATCGACTGCAAGCGATGTGCACTCCAAAACACAAACAAATTCCGCTGCCATAACCCAATCTTCTTAATGGTTCTGTTTTCCCAAAACAGTTTGAGGTAGATGCCGATTTTTAGCAATTAGCAAAATTTAAATCCCCATGCTACAGAGCTTTTGAACAAAGGGCTAATTTCTTTGAATTGCCTAAATGACATCCATTTTCATTTAATCTGTGGGAGGGTTAAAAAACAAAGGCAATTGGAGGGTACAAAGGCAAAAGTCGGGCCCGAGAACAGTAGCGTCAGCCTTTGTAGAAAGGCTTTCAGACAGTCAGCATAGAAAACTACATTAAATACCTCACATCTACTGACTTGATTAACAATGGCATTCAGCACACTGTTGAACAGTACTGTATACGGATATATGGATACAAAAACTGATTCTGTTTAAAAAAATAAATAAACATGCATAACTGATGGTTAACTGGATGACAGCAGACACGTGCACATGTGATTTGTAAAAATCAGGACAGGGGGCTTCAGGCTGCAGATCAATGTAATTATGTAAGATGAGGCAAAACTGGCCATCAGATATTTGTCCAAAATGTTGTGAGAATTAAAACAACTTTAAAGTGTGATGCAGCGAGGACGCAGACCAAAAGATCAAACATCCGCTCCGGCTGTTTTCTGAGCTGCTTGTTGTTCTACTTCTTGAGTAATCAATGTCTGTTCACCAGAATCTGCCTCTGGGTATCACAGCTTACTGCAGATGTGATCCCACTCATTATCACTGCAAACTCTTCACTCATAAAACGCTTTACAGCAGCAAAATCAGGGGGCTGCTGTAAAACAGAATACTTAATGTTGACTGGATGCATTTTCTTCCACTACTAACCTCTCATATCCTAAATCCTGGCAGCTATTATAACCCCCCTCCCCGCCCCCCCAAAAAACAACAACAAACAAACAGAAGGTTTCACTTGCAGGAGATGTCTGACCTACTAAAGACTCTCATTGTTAAGCTTGCATAAACATATAGGTTTTGTAGTAATGATATGTCTGAATATGCTGGGTGTGAAAATGACATAAAATCTCTAGATGGTTAATTACTGTGAGTGGAATTTGTTATAGAGTGATATCTTGTCAGTATGCTTCCTCTTTTCCAACAAATACATTTGAATGATCGGACACAAGGTCTCAAATTTAATACCTGCATGCTATTTGCAATGCAAAGAGAAGTACAGTATGTTATGCAAATAGCTTGACACTACCTGCGATGTTCCTGTGAGGATTGAAAAAAATCCTCACAGGAATATTTACAATGCACGACAAGCCTGAGGGCAAAACCCCAAGATTTGAATTCTGCATCTTTAACGAGACACCTCAACACCAATTCACCGAGGCTCTGGTGGTCCTATGTAAGAACAGCTATTCTTAGCAGCATCAGGTTGTTGATATTACCCCGCTAGGTTCTGCATGACAAATGGGAGGCTTCGTCATCTCTTGTTCAGCGTCCCCTATGACCGTGCATCATCCTCTATTATAGGCTGAAAGCCCTTAGTCATCCTCACAGAGAGAAGAAAGGGTGCTGGCGAACATTCCTTGCAAATGAGGGCTTGTGCCCAACCTCGTGAAATCTTGTAATTCCTTACACTACCCCCACCACCACCACCACCACCAACCCCTGCTAACCTTCCCCCCTTTCTCTGGATTTAAGGTTGGATACAGGGACGTGAATAGGTGGTTTTTCAGCATGCTAACCGCACTGAAGAACAGAGGTGGTTGGCCGGGGGCCAAATCCCCATGGTTACCCCGGAGCAGCAACTGGCTCTTTCCTGTGCTGGTCTGTCAGGGAATAAACTGCCTCTGCTCTGCATGCATGGGGTGACGTGAAGGAGACAGAAGAGATCAGATAAGTTAGGGTGGCCAGGTCGGCCACCTAAATCAGGGCAAAAAGCAGTTTTGTGCTTTGGAGTGAATGTGTGACATTTAACGGGGAAACAGATAGGAAATAGCATAGTAATAAGCACAAGCAAGCCACTGCTCTTCTGAAGTGCCCCTGAGCAACACACAGTCCACATACAGTTGTGCTGCCTGAACTTGTTCTGTTCAGGTGGATTTTCATGCTCTAATACTGTGGGAACAATGCAGACTCACGCTTGGAACTCTGCATGGTGAGAAAAGCTCAGTGAGTCGCCTGAACTGTAACAGGCTGTTGAACATATCACACCATAACAAAATGCACCAGACCAAGAAGTATTATTATAAAATGTCTTTCAGCAGATACAACCAGAGCAGATTACCTGGGAAAGATATCTCTTCTTTAAGGGCCAGCGGTGAATCTGCTGAGCATTTTCACAGGCTTTCACATGCAAAACTACAAAACAAAAGCCCCTCCAGAACTTCATTACCAATCTTTTTATTTTGCTAATTAACTTCACCCCGTTGTATGCCGACATAATACCATTTAGCTACCTGTACCAGGCCTGTGGGTAATTGTACATAACTTAAATGAAGATTGGATGCTCTAGTTTAAGATGTGCTTGCACTAAGCGCCAATAACAAGTCATATTTTACCAACTTTTTTATATCACATATGATTCATATCCAGGTTGTGGTGAACTAACGTTAGCCTGCTCCCTACTAGTCCTCCAGCGGCTCCGACAAGCACATTATCCGAGCCAAAACACTCACTCTCCCTTACCTTTGACTTGACTCTCGTACTCCACGATGATTTCTTTATCCTTTTTGAACCTCGGCGTGGACATTTTCTTTCTTGTGTCCGAGCTTGTTGTAAACTTCTTGCAAAAAAAACAAACAACAACTGTTAGTCAACAAGCGGGGGTTCCTAAAGCAGCCGACGCATCCCACACAGGGCGAGAAAAATGAAGGCGAGAGGGTCAGAAGATTAAGATTTAACTCGAAAAGGGGGAAGAAAACGTTTAGTTCTTCATGGTCCCTCTTCCCTCTGGATAAGCGGCGGGTCTGCAGCAGAGCCAAAGCACAATCCTGCTCCAACCAATGAATCCACTCAGAGCAGTCCGCGCGGCGCAACAGCGGGGCTACCACCACCGAAGAAAAAAAACAATTACGCAAGTTTCAGCGTCTCCGTCACGGCTTTTCGCGGGTCTCTGTAGTGCCAACAACCCGTCCGGAGTGCTTCAAAGTCCGCCTGAATCGTGAGTGTGTGTGCCTCGTGGTAACGGTTTCCAGTTTGGGACACACACACACACACACACACACACTTCTCCCTGGCTGCTCTCCCTCGACGGGTTCTCCCTCCAACTCCCAGCAGGCTCAGAGGCAGACAGGGCAGGCCGACTGCAGCACACAGCAGCTGGAGCCAGGCAGGGAGAGGAGAGGGAGGGATCATCAGCATACACAACAAGCATACAGCTAGTGGACACCAATGGACTGACACTCCCAACTCTTAAGACTTTTTTTTTTAAAACTGTGTTTGTCCATGGTAATCTAAAGCCTTTCTTCAGTTTATACGTGATGGTTTTCCTTAAACCACTATGTGACATATTTTAATCATACCCAGGCTTGAAGGCGGTATTGTAACTAAATAAGCAATTACTCATTTAATCAAAAGAAAGATCCCACAGATAGGATAGGGGCCAACAGCTGTAGAGGACCCATAAAAGGTGCAGTTAGATATGGGGGCCCAGGGCCCCCATATTGCATAGCTACACCCATGCATTCACATACAGTAGGCTACAGCTAATATAGGATGTCTGTCCATAAAGGTGATATATTTAAGAAAATATTGATTCAATATTCCAAAGACAGTAAATGCTACTAAAATACAAACCTTAAAGATACCACCATGCTTTTGCTCCATATTACTTATATTAGCCTACTTGGTCTGTGTTAATTTGGAAAGGTAAAAAGCTTAAGTTTGTCCCCTTCATTTTTGCCCAACTTCAAAAGGCTTTTTCCTCGCATTTCAGTGTGATCATTGTATCCACTAAACAGTAACTGGTCCACAGCGCCATCTTCAGGGCAAATAAAATAAATGCATCGGACAAGCACATCCACCAATTTATCTTACTTCAATATATTTTATTGCACTTTCTTTTTAAAAAAATCATGCGACACAGGACTGAAATAAATACAAAAAAGAAGAAAAAGATGTTGTTATGTTTTGGATCATAAAAGCAACACATGCCACAGCAACAACTTCCATTTTCAAGCTGCTCACAATACAAAATAGCTCCATTTTCAAACAAGCCCCAAAAACACATTATTGTCTCATTCCACACATATTTTTAAGCGTTTAATGTTAAGTGCAAAAAACAGAAATATAAAACACAGTTAAAAATACAACCCCAATTCCAAAAAAAATGTCGGTGTAAAACATAAACAGAAATATAATGCAATCATTTACAGTTTTACAAAGCGTTCCCGAGCCCATGTAGTAATATGCTTTATACCACCATGTGTTTTTCACAAAGTGGTGGACTTTGCCCCATCCTTGCTTTGTGAATGACTGCGCCTTTTAAGGTTGCCACTTTCATAATCATGATACTATCTCCTGTTACCAATGAATGCTTACCTGTGGAATGTTCCAAACAGGTGATTTTTAAAAAAAACATTCCACAACATTCCCAGTGTTTTGTTGCCCCTGTCCCAACTTGTTTGAAATGTGTTGATGGTGTAAAATTCTGAATAAGCATATATTTACAAAAGCTTATGAAGTATATGAGGTTGAACATTAAGTATATTGTCTTTGTACCGTTTTCAATTGAGTATATATGTCAAAAAGGTTTTGTAAATGATCACATTCTGTTTTATTAATGTTTTACACAATGTCCCAACTTTTTTTGGAATCGGGGTTGTAATATAAGGACTTTAAAATGTAAAGGCAGTTTTATCATCAATTATTTCTAAAATACCTGGACATTCTGTCATTGTAAACATTAAGATGATAAATATACACTAATGTCATGGAGCCATTTGCTTACTAGTAATGGCGGCTTTAATAATTTACTACATACATAAATGGTTTTATAATTACCTGCACAGGAATATTACACTTACAGCATGATCAGGTTCACTACACCAGTAGTATGACACATTTCTCCACAAAGCACAAAATAAATTAAATCAATATTGAATGTCTACCCCTGTTTTTCTGTTAATTAAGCACCACAGTCAGCCACTTTTGAAGACCGTCTCCTCGATGACCTCAGTGAACCTCTCCTTCATCTGCTGACGGAAGCCGGCGTACCACTCCAACAGCCTCCTCCTCCTGTCCACCCTCTGCTCCTGGCTCAACCCTCTCTCCCTCTCCAAGATGGCCGGGAGGTCTTTCCAGTCGCTGATGAAGATGAAGGGTGCTCCTGCAGCTTTGAGCAGACGTAGCGGGGAGCTGGGCCCGGCCGCACAGGTCCCAGGTGTCAGTACGTCTTCCACCACGGGCACTGAGCCATAAGAGCAGGCCTCGTAGATGCGGTAGCACTCCGTGTTGATCCCGACTGGGCAGAGTGTGAGCTCGCTCTGGGCCAAAGCTGTCTGATAGCGTCTCAGACTCTCTGCCGTCTCCTGCGGGAGCCACCTGAAGCAAGGAGGGAGGAAAGGCTGTAATAAATATGCAAGGTATATTCCTGTACTTACCATTAATAATTTATGTTAATATACTTTATAGCTTTATTTTAGCTTCAGCTGAGCATTAGAATACATTTTTGTGCATGACTATGGATTTTGTCCTGTTACCTTGGAATTGCTTTAGGAAGATATCTCTCTGTGACCACTATGGACAGAAGGAATGATTACAGTGACCAATAACTCTTTCAATTTAAATAAGGGTATGCAAGTAGTGCTTCAGGACAAACTTGAAAAGATATGTCCCTACCCTTTAAGAGTTTTTACATATGTTCCAGGTTCTTAGGGGCTTTGGATAAATTTGACATTTTATGTAATAAAGCCCTAATAGGACTGGATAGCCTTCAATTTACGTTTTTTCCCATGTTAAAATGTAGCACTTCAATTCATGTCAATTCTGTCTCTCTCTATCTGTGTCTCTCTCTCTCTCTCTCTCAACCCAACCAGTCAAGGCAGATGGCCGCCCACCTATAGAGCGAGGTTTCTGCCTCCTAAAAGGCAGTTTTTCCTCACCGCTATCGCCAAGTGCTTGCTCATGGAGGAAATGTTGGGTCTCTGTAAATTAATAATTAATAATAAAAGAGTGTGGTCTAGACCTACTCTACATGTAAAGTGTCATGAGATAACTTTTGTTGTGAATTGGTGCTATATAAATAAAATTTGACTTGACTTGACATGCCTCAGCTGTCTCTAGGCCAACAGAAACACATCACAGCCATCAAAACCCAATGAATGATGAATGTTTGTATTGTTAGAACGGTTCATTTATTGCACCAGGCTTTCTTTACTTAATAAGATAAGGGATAAAACACTTTGGCCTCTGTGACATCCCTGAAAGTTAAAGTACTTGAATTTCATCACATTAGACCTTAAAAATCATCTGAAAGTCCTTGAATATGTTTACATGTTTACAAAAATAGATCATAATCACAAAAATTATTGTTGGTGTTTCAGTGAGAAGCCCTTGATGTTAATATTCTCAACATCAGTCTTTTTAAGTCCTCATTTTAAATGATCAGTAATAAAAATTTTAAAAAAGACTGAGCAACTGATTAATGACTTACTTCTCCCTTGCAGCAGTGATGCATTCCTTATCCAGGCCAGATTGTTTTAGCACCTGCATAAGAGTTTCTCTGGAGGAATTTTTGTAAACAGTTCCTAAGAAATTGCAGAGGTAGGGTCTGTTGGAGGTGATCAGTTGGGCATTGGGCCTGATCATAGGAAACTGCCTGTATCTGCAAAGAGACAGATAATGTGTCAGACAATATTATTCATTTATTCATTTCATTTCAAAAATTATTCAAAAATCATACATTTAAGAACAATATTATACATCTAAAACAACCTGCTAATAGTACATTGTACTGATATTCAGCATGAATCATGTACACATACACAATTATTTAGGACTACTAAGAAAAGACATACGTAGCGACACCAAGAGGCCACTGGAAGACATCTTTGTCGTTGACCCAGGGGCTGTCGTACACCACAAACAGCAGCTCCACAAAGCCACCATTCCTCTTTAAGTACGGGCCGATCCAGTCGTTGTTGCAGTGCTCATTGCCCAGCAGGACCACAGCCACATGTGACACTGTGTGGGACTGTACCATAGTTTGGACATGTTCCAACCACCGTGTGGAGTAAGCCACCTTTTGCTGCTCACGACCGTTCAGAACTAAAACCAGGCTGTTCATATCCAGAGGGACATGACCCTGGACCACAGCCGGGCCTGTGTAGAAACTAAAGATGGAGAGGCAAGAAAAGAAAAAAGTGAACAACTAGTCAATTTGATGGTTCTGTCTTATTAATGATGTGGTGTATTTCACAGACTCCCAAAAGCAGACTACATGGTTGGGTTTGGCAGCTTTTTAAGTATTGTTTCTTTGAATTGTTACCTGAAGTCGATCTTTCCTGACTGCAGCTCTCCCTCTCTCCATTGTGCTACCTTGTCTGTAGGGTTGAGGGGTCCCTCTAAAATATGTTCCCAAAGGTAAAGTCCTGAGGAGAAAAGAATGGTTCAATCATGTCATTTGTGTTAAAATGTCAACATATGCAGTGGCAGGCTTCCACAGCAGGGCATAAATAAGTTTTATATAGTTTGCATTAACATATGTATGTTAGCAGTCCTGGTATTATCAGGTGTATATACAGTATATGCCATTACCGAGCCCAATTGGGCCTCACTGTTTAATCTTGTGGACTTTATTTATTTATTTATTTACAATCTGAGCTACCTCAATATGATCAATCTACAACTATATCTAAATTTGGAACAAAAAAAAAAAGAAGATTCTGGACATTAAGACACTCTTGCTTATTGACACATTTATATTACATACTTCCTGCAATCATGGGACTAATCTAAGTTTGTAGGTTTTTATAAAGCTTTTACGTTATGTTACGTTTTACTTTTATGTTCTGTTGAATTAAAAAAAATTATACATGACACTCTGACTGCACTGTCCATCTCTTATGTTGTCCTTGTATTTCTTGCACCTCAGCTTCAGTGAGGAAAAACATTCTGTTCAGTATAATTCTATATGAATAAATAACAATTAGGTACTTAAACTAAGGTAAAAATATATGGTAAAAAGGTATGCTGTTTGAAATGAAACAAGCCCATATTCCAAAGCATCAGTCAAGTCATCAATCACAAGAATTTAAAACAAAAATTCCCGATTTGATCTAGTTAAATATATTAACCCCGAATGAGAAAACATTTTATGTACTTGTGAATGCACACATGCACTGCAAAGTCACAGTATTGTCATTTCACGCCGAAATCACAACACAGAACTTCTCTGCAGGCTGTCACACATTAATAACATCTCGTAACACCATTATTTACCTATGGCAGCTTTCCCCCAGATCTGGACTTTGTGTCTTTTGGGTTTGTTCTTGTCAATTCGACCCAAATGCTGTTTGAAGGCTTCTCTCCTTTTGTTCAGTGCAGAGTTGTACTCCACCTGTTCATCTTCCCACGGATTCCATTCATCTGTTAAAAACGGAGCAACGCCGCCATCTCTGACACCACCTGCAAACACAGCACACAATTTACATTCAGCTTATGGGCATAGATTTCCTTTAACTACCATTTTAAAAAGAAAAGAAACGAGGTTTCTAACTGCCAGTGTATGGTTTTTGATAGAGACTAGAGTATGATAGAGACTAGATATCGGCTGTGTGAAATTACCCGAGCTCTCTTTTTTCACCACTCTGTGAACGCGGGAGATTACTTTGGTGCTGAAGAAGACATTGTATGCAGCATAGAGTGAAAATGCCACATACGCAAAAATAATTAGAAGGAATAGTTTTCTTTTTGGTATTTTCATTTTTCTTTTCTCTTTTTTCTCAGGTTACCATTGTGTAACCCGTCTCCATATTCTGCGAGAGGACCCTTGTTTACATCACGAGGACCCCTGGATACAGCTCACGTAGAGAAATGCCTGTACCAAATTAGCCGTTATTTTAAACGTATATGTGATTTTTTTTCCCACTCCATATCAAATTAAGCTATTACAATTTCAACACCAAACGATATAAATGTAATTTTGGTATTAATTAATGACTGCAAAATTAAATAATAACGCGATATATTAGAAAAACGAAAGGGACACTTCGGTCAGACCTCTTGGTCAAATCTCACACAACGCGGAACGTTGTGAGAGCGGAGCGTGTTTCTGGTAAAGCAGACCAGAGAGGTGCACGCACGTCAGATTTGTAAACGCAAGGTCGTGCCCGCTGCTGCGGGTGGAGCTCTCTTGTTTTCGGGCAAAGATGATGTCCTTAGCCGCTCGTTGTGGGGCCCTTTCCCCTTACCTGCAGGCAACAAAACACTCGGCTAAAAACCTGGTGTTCCCTGGAGTTAAGGAGTTGGTGCCTGCTGCTGGTAAGGCTAAGGACCGACAAGTGGCTAGTAACTTGGAAGTTGGTAACCTAGTGGTGGTAGTGGGCTGCGTGATGTAACTATAAAACATAAGTTAACTCATAGACATCTTACTGATAAGCTAACATTTCTATTTTAGACTACGAGTAAATTGTATTTTTCTGTTATTACCGTTCTTGTCTGCAAAGTAACGCTTCTGCTAACAAGCTGCTGTGGCTAACAGGATATAGCCGATGAATAACTGAACTCTGACCTGTCTGACCGGTTTATGTTTATGCTATGAAATCAATCTTAATGTGTGATCTTATAAATACGTTTGCGGTAAATGACTTTAAAAGTACGTTATGTAACCATGGCTAAAATAGGTGAAATGCCTACTTAGCAGTGCCGAAGAAAATAATCAAAGAGCCAATAAAAGCTGTTTACTTCCAGCTAAACAAAAATGTATTCAATTTAATCGAATGAAGTGTCAACTATTTGCCGTTTCCAGCTCATCAAATGTTAATGTTTTATAGAACAAATGATTAATCTATTAATCGAGAAAACAGCAGCCAGATTAAGTGATAAAGATAACTGTAGTAGCACCTTAACTGACAGCATCATGATTTATTAATCTGATCTGCTATGCTTTGTGGTATGTGGGGAAAACATTTAAATCCTAATTTAGACTACTAACTACCGATGTTTTTTCGGAAAAGGCTTCTCTGGTTTCAGTAAACTATAATGAACCTATACGGTATATAAATAAGTATTGATTAAATCCCAAATTAGAATTTTTTTATTAATGCTTTACCATCCAAAAGTGAAGTTTTCCGATTTCCAAGGTCGCGTGAATGCACCACAAATGATTTATATTAGATCTCCTATTAATTAAGCCTTGAATTGGAGGACACAGTGTCTCCAGTGAGATATTTTGAGACTTCCACTAGAGGATTCTAACATTTTAATGGAGAAAATCTGCTGATTGGATTTGATCAATTCTGAATATGAACCAATGACATAATAGCATTACTTTTAAATAGGGATACCCAACAACATGTTTTTTCTTTTCTTTTGACCAAGCACAAGCACTTACATTTGGGTACTTACCAATAGGAAGTACTGATATCAGTACTCTAAATATCACTTAACAAAGTAAATTAATCAGGGGTCATCAAATACATTGGTCCAAGGGCCAAAATCTTTCAAAGCAGACAGTGTGGAGGCTTGACTTTGACTGACGGAAAAAAACAAAAAACATTTATAGAGGCTTAATTAGCCTATTGTTTAATATTTTCACTTTCTTGCTAATTAATTTCATTTTTATTAGCCTATATTTGTATGAGCAGATTCCTTAATAACATGGCAAATCCACCAAGAAGGCAACGAAAGGAGCCAATGAAAATAAGCCCCAACTGATACCTCTTGCGTCTAATATTAAAGCTTTGTGATTCCCTGAGTTGCATGTTACATTGGAGTTACCCCCTGTAGTCCAGCCAGTGCGCTACTGTCAGCTCCAATTTGATGGTAGGTCTGCAGAGTAGAGAGGATGGAGTTAGAGAATAATCTAATTCTGTAGAATGAGATATGAATTACAGACTTTTTGGCTCGTTGCCAGGGGTTGGCAAGCTAATTGATGGACTGGGCCTCTTCCACTGGTGAGTGAGAGACTTCAACAAGTAGTACATGTTCTTTTTAGGGGGTCTTCACGTCTTGCTGGAGTTTTGACAATTTAGCACAGTACAGTTTGCAGTCTACTCTACTTTTGTCATCATTGCTTATCCTAAAATATCTCAAAACTGTTGCCATTGCTCCTCCTGCACCTACCTTGTCAGCTCAACCGATGAGAGGTTATGCTGCCATACAGTGGTATCGGGTGTGGTTGTATCCGAGTAGTTCTATGATTACAAGTACATGAGCCCAGTATTGGACCAATACCTGATATTGGCATCAGTGCATCTCTACTTTTAAATGTTTTTATAAGATACTGTGTAGTTCACAACCTGTTTTCCCACCTGCATCTGCTTTGGTCCTTAAAAAACGGCATCACGTTTCTCATTTCCAGCTCCTGGAGGAATCCGCCTTGCCCACACAGATATCAAGATTCCTGACTTTACAGACTACCGCCGGCCTGAGGTCATGGATCCCAACAAGTCGTCCCAGGAGAGCAGTGAGGGGAGAAGGGTGTTCTCTTACCTCGTCACTGGAGCCACCACTGTGGTTGGAGTCTATGCAGCCAAGACAGTGGTCACCCAGTTTGTCTCCTCAATGAGTGCGGCAGCAGACGTCCTGGCCTTATCCAAGATTGAGATCAAGCTCAGTGAAATCCCTGAAGGCAAAAACATGACCTTCAAGTGGAGAGGAAAGCCCCTGTTTGTCCGTCACCGCACAGAGAAAGAAATCAGCACAGAGGAGGCTGTGAATATTGGGGAGCTGCGTGACCCCCAGCACGACAAGGATAGAGTGATTAACCCTCGCTGGGTCATCGTCCTTGGCGTGTGCACCCATCTGGGTTGTGTGCCCATCGCCAATGCTGGAGAATTCGGAGGCTACTACTGTCCTTGCCATGGTTCCCACTATGATGCTTCAGGAAGAATAAGAAAAGGGCCTGCTCCTCTTAACCTGGAAGTTCCCTATTATGAATTCCAAGATGATGACATAGTTGTGGTGGGATAAATACTGGAACTCTGTCTCAGTTCCTCTCTGTAATATGTATTTATAGATGGCTTTATTCATGAGTTGGAAGTGGCAGAAAACGTGTATTTCCTAATAAAGATATGTACAATGCTATGATTGAGTTATTACATCTTTTTTTCTTTTTTTTTGTTATTTACATCATTTTGCAAATAACATAATGTAACACAAAAGTTTTAAAGTGCTTCACAAAACAGAGTTGAGGGCAAAAGATAGCAACAACAGGAGAACACTATATGCAGAACGAATCCCCAACCGCAACGGGTGAATAAAACTACATTTTAGAAAGGCTTCGCTGCAAAATAAAAAGTTTCAATAGCCAAAGTTCTGCTTTGTACTTAAGATATTAGCTTTCTGTTTTTCTACCCTTTTATCAGGTTGTGGATGGAGCCTTTTTAATGGTTCCATAAAGTTGAGTTTTCCTAAGTGCTCATGCACATATGAACAAGAGACAAGAGACAAATTAGCCTTTTTTTCCCCCTTTTAATGTGCTTGTGTCCGACATGATGACAATTGTATACCAAGTAATGGCAGTAGCAAGAATCCTGAGGAACGAGGTGTGCTGTGTAAAATTCTGTGAACCAGTGTAATACACAAACTTATTTTTATTGATGAAATCATTTAAAGCAATGAAGAGCTTGAATGGACTCAGTGATGGCACAACAATATTGTTTACACAGATGCAGGTAAATTCCTTCTGACACTGTGTATTTACATCAAATCAAAATCTTTCACACTGTACAGTGGGTGCTCAACGCATAATCGTTTGTATTAAAATATTGAAACCAATACATGATTGTACCTGAAACAGTCAGGCCTTCATTCCGAGTAACTTTTAAAGCCGCATATTATTATCAGTGCCATTAGTTTAATGAGTACTGATTCATTTTAGTGCACTTCCAATAACCAATAACCTTGGGGGGCCCAAGTCAGGTTATTCCAGTTTTCCAGACACTAATCCACATAGTGCACCTCTGCCTGGAGCTCCTTCGTGATGTACCCGAGGAGGGCGCCTGTAAGCTGCTGCTTCAGGGTGGCGTTGCCCATCACTAGAGCGGTCAGCTGAGCCAAATCTGTCCATTGGATGTCTCCCAGGATGGCCATAAGATCGCCATAAAGCTTCTGCTGCTGCTGAGGACTGAGCTCCATTATGATCTGAGGCAGTGGTTTGAATTGTCCACTGGTCAGCCAGCAACCCAGAAGGCCTCCGACAGCACCGCCTACAGGGGAGGAGGGTTTCAAACTTGTCAAATTTATCAACAGTATTGACCGGTCCTATAGACCACTATAGTATGTAGTAAAGCATTTGCTTCTGTAAATGTTTGGCACATAGTGACAAAAGACGATACACATTTTTCTGTTGCATTTTTCCACTGACCGACTGCAATACCAAGAGGACCCCCAACCAGCCCTCCAGCGAAGGCCAGTCCCCCGGCTGCGGCTGCTCCCTTGCCTGAGCCTTTCACCGTGGTCTGGATTTGTTGATTGGTAGACAATTCACAACACAGCCTCATGACATCATCAAGTTGATGACACATACTGTGGATCAGATTTGTCATTTTAGGAGACATGACAGAAACTATTTAACAATCTAACGGTGACCATAATGAGAAAACAGGAAAAAATATACCCAGATAAGTTTAAATGCAAGTTAGTTATTCTTGAAACAACAATTTACAAAATCACATCAGACAATGGCAGACACATTACAGTTTAAAGGTCAGGACTTAACATGGCATCAGAAAGCCTCACAAGACCCGGCTAATGTTACACAGTGTTTTATCTGCAGTCCCTTACCACAAAATGTTACCCATTCAATATGAGGCGAGGCCCGCAGTTACAAACACATAAACGTTATTAACATACTTTCCTGTGTTAGGAAGTCCTCATCAATAATTGTTGAAATTGTTATTGTGATGTCAGCCGTGCTCTGCTTCTGCCGGTTACTCCTGATTTTTGAGCTAACATGACTGTGGCCGCAATGCCTGATGGTAGCAAAACACAATGCTGCGTTCAGGGACTTTCGACCATTCCCTTTCTTTTTGTTCGCAAAACAGTCAATAAGTGCATACAACCACAGCCACCAGTCAAAGGTTGGCGTGCGTTATCTTTTATGAATCATGAGACAGGAAGTCACCGAAAGTGCTCGTCGTCATGTGATTACATGATAAAAAAATAAATAAAAAGATATTTTTACCGTTTTGGGAATTTTGGGAACGAAGGATACCATTAAAAAAAAATTTTTTTTTACTGGTATAGCAGCAGCAAATATAATCTATTTCATTAATCAGTTCCGTTCCTTCATTAGTTAGTAAAAGTGTTTTTATGGTAAGTGTTTGTTGTTTTTTTTGTTTGTTTTGTTTCCAGGGGTAAATTAAGAATTAATTAAGCAGGACCCTTTTATATCCAGGAGTAATATCTTAAATTCATAATTAAGGATATATTTGTTTATTTATTAAGACTTTAGGAATGAAGACAGTTTAATATTTCCCTCGTATATGTTAACACCTTAAATTTATAATAAAACTTTACATGTCAAATACTTCAAATTAATGCTATACACAGAACACAGAACATGCATGATCCCCATGAGAGCGTTCAGGACCAGTGTGTGACCACTCCTAGCCTGTTAATACAGAGTTGTGGTTGTTTTGATTAGTGAAACCACTCTGCTTATTTCTCTTTGACGTTTGTGGTAATTTACTCTGCATTAAACCAAACGTTTATTTCAGTGACAACAAGTAAAAGACTACTTTGAATCCAACATTTCCTCATCTCTAATATCTTTTGCTTTGTCTCTCATTGTGTTGAGCTTCATTTGTCCATTTTGGGATGTTTCCCACAGGATTGTACTGCAGGTTCTGTGGTGCCATATGTTTTGTGATAATGTGCCACAGAAACAGAAGACTGACGTTCAAAGAGAGAGGCCCCTGTGCAAAGCAACCTGAAAGGCATATAAACATATTATTGTACAACGGCATCACCTGCACTGTTTTCAATACATTTGAGGTAAATCTATTGTTCAACATTTATATATTGTCCATATATCTCATATAACAAAGTGATAGCGAATCCTTTCTAAAAATTTTCGTTTTTATGTATAAACTTAGTCTCAGATATCAGTATTGATCCTCTTGTATATCAACTCCTAAAACTTATCTTTTAGCCTTTTCCTTGGGTATCTGACTATGATTTTTATCAGTCCGTTTTGTTTGTTCCATTAATTGTGCTTTTATTTATTTTTTACTACTCACTCGTGAGGGCAGAAAAAAGCAGAACTTGATATTTTCTAATCAGATAAAACCCACTTTGTAATCATATTTGTGGAGGCGGCATTTTGTTTTACTGCAATGGTCGGATCAAAGTGTCTTCATAGCTGTCAATCGAACTGTAATTGCAGGAAGGTGAAGAAGTCCTGTCAAGTTTGTAGCTTAGTTTTGCTGGTTAAGTGTTCTACGATATTTGCTGCAGTGACATTACTGCAGCGCACATGGAAATGTTCACAATTACTAAAAGCAGCCCCAATCCAGGCAAAGCAGAGTCTACACACGTTGGGAAGCTGCCTATGTAGACACATCTTACTATCAGAATAATGCACCCTTAAAGTAGCAGGAAAAATACTGCGCCATTGACTTTAGATCGGATTTTTGTTGGGCAATGGGGCAATCGGTTTCTCCTGCCTCAAGATAGCAATGTGCCCAATACACCTGACCACACCTCATTTTAAGACCAACCGGCCCATGGAGGCAAAGATGCTTTGCACCGGGCACAAGATAGCCCATGGGGTCCTGAAGAGAGAATGATGTCACACTCTCTCTCTGTGTTGTAATCAGAGGTTCTTTTTGCTTTGTTTTGGTAGCCATGACGGCTGTGTGCACGCATATTAGTGCATGAGAGTCCTAGTCTATTCTGTTTTCAACATGGTGGCCTGATAAGACATGTTCTTCCATTATAGCTAAACAGTACACTAAGATATGAGCTGCACTGCCTAATTTCACAGTTTGATCTGATTTTATAGAGCTCCGTTTTAAAGCACAAAACAAAATGGAGTCCATCTGGTGACAAACATTCTCACATTATGGCTAAACAGTGCACTAAAATATGGTTCCGAAAATATTACAAGAGAGAAATAGGCTACGCAGTAACACAACATTGATTCATAATTGATCAGTAATGCCTAATCTTACAGTTTGATCTGAGATACGTAAGCCTCCATTTCAAAGCAGGACACAAAATGGCAACGGACTCGTCATACATTTTCTTGTTTTAGACCGAAAGTAGAATAAAATATGACTCTGAAAACGTTTAAAGCACAAAATATATGATATGAGCATTAGGCTACAAAGTGTCCATCTGGAAAAAATAACCTGTGCAGCTAACATCTGCTGCATGTCTCATGGTTCCTGTGGGCCGGCCTCACCCGTACAGACTTCAAGTCTAATACAACTGCATTCCCGAACTCTGCTAAACGGGTGTGACGTTAATGGAGGCACTCCCTTGGAGTCACCCGTTGGATGAAGCCCTGTATTTGTATTTTATTGTTGTGTGTTGTGTAACGTTTTAGAGACAGTTTGCTGACAGTTTTGTGAGGCCTTGGATCTTCGCTGGTAGTTTTTACCGTGGCATGTTCACTTTACATTGTATTTAATGTGTTTCATGTTTCCATCATACCATTTAACCTCCGTTTGTGTCAGAGCCTGGGACAGATTTGAGGACCAAGTCCGAATCCTATTTTACAAACATTCCCATTTTTACCTTTGTTTGTCCTTCTAGGTTTGAAAGCTAGAAGGACAGTTCTCATGTCAGTCCCCCCCCCCCAGATTATTGCCATTTAGTTTTGCTTACAAACTTTGGTCTTCCTTGATCCCAATTTAATACTAAATTGTGTGTATTTCTAAAGTTTGTATGTGTTTTAAATATTGTATCTTCTGGGATGTACAGAATTGTTTTATTGAAACAACTAGTTTGGTAATAAAGGAGGGCTCGTCCGGGATTTGAACCCGGGACCTCTCGCACCCTAAGCGAGAATCATACCCCTAGACCAACGAGCCGATGTAGATGTTAATGTGACACTTCAAGTCGGACAGCACCCTCTGGCGGCTCCGGTTACATGTTCATCCTACTTTGCATGACGTACACCACTGTACCCTGGTTCTCAGTGCTGACTAGATTTTGCACTTAAGAAAATACAAGGAAAACATGTAGAATGTAATAAACCTAATTTTGTAACAGTGATTACACAAAGCAGACAAAGATTTAAAAAAAAAAACTGAACCTGATTTGTTTTATTTAGATGCATGCCAAATAAAGCCTCTCATTGTTCCATCTTGAAGATTCAAACTATTCAAACTCGTGTCCACATGCACTGCAAGATAGATAGATAGATGGTTGATTTTATGTTTTTAAAAGATTTTTGTTTCGCAGGTAATCGTGATATTTCCGACAGCAATTAAAAGCAACAATAACAGCCAATGATCGTCTCACAAGAAGGGGGCTGGAACCATGGATGGATTATATAAATCTTCTGAAAACAAACGGTCGTACTTGTCGCTATGTTACTATGTGTTGGTCAGTGCAGCAGGATTTTGTAGCTCGGTACAATAATTCGATTGTTTACATTTGTGCAAGTGTTCACATTTACCCAGAGTACACCGGGAAACACTGAGGAACAGCTGCGTCAAGCTGGCTTCATTCGGCGGAAAAACGGAAAATGTGTTTTGTCTTTAAAATAAAAGTATGAAACAGGACTGAAGGAGGAGGAGCAGGAGCAAAAGAGAGAGAAACAGTCTTTACTTAAATGGCTTCATCTTATGCTACTTTATACCTTCACTCCACTACATTGCAGTACTTTCTACTCCACATTTATTTGACAGTCGTACTGGTTATGCTACCTATTAACAATTAGTACTGTAGTACTACAGTGCATGCAGTACTTAAGGCATGAATAATAAGACTGGGATGCAACAGTACAATAATAACATACTATTAAAGACATATTTTAACAATGGCTATTCTTATAGAGTATTTTTTATTTTTAATACATTTTCCAGACAATACTGGCATACTTTAACTAATACCTTTCTTGTAAATTTTACAATGTAATAATTTACCTTTGAATTGCAGGTTTTCTCCGTGTTTGTTTCATGTTGGCATTTTTATTAAACTAAAAACCGAGTCACTTCTTTTATTTTGAATATTTCGACCGGAAGCTCCGGTGTTATTCCTGTTGTCTTGACGTTGGACCGAGGTGCACGTCGTATCGAGAGTGACCAGGAATATTTTGCTAACCTTGGGATTACCAAAACCGAGGATATTTTTTGGAAATGATGCAGAAATCTTGAAATGAGAGTGTGAGATGGTATCACTTCCGAAAGTGGGGATAACTATCACTGCCTCATTGATGAATACGATCAGAACGGGTCTCAGGAATAGCTGCTGCTGCTGTATTCATAAACACTTCTTTAGGACTCACAACAACCCCTGAGCTTTGTACTGGGGTCACTAAACACCACATATTCCTGTTGTGTACGTGAGTTGACAATGGCTGAAAAAGGTAACATGAATTTAGACCATCTCGGCGGAGTTGTCAGGCTCCGAGAGGAACACAAGAAGGTAATTTGAAACATTTTGCTGGCTAGTAACTAACGTCGAGCATTAGCCAAACCACAGCCAGCTACTGGCCACGCGGCGGACCAGCAAAGGTCTCTGAACCACGGGTGGATCTACTTGAAGTGCTTCTACATTAAATACAGACGTTTGTGCACTAATTGTACTAACCTTCATGTCACATTAGTCAGTTGTGAGTTTATTGTGCTTTCCTGTCCGTTTTCCAGAAGCTTCCTCCTTTGCAACCTCTCGCATGTTCAAGTTTTTGTTAAGAAAATGTTGTCTGGAGGTGTGTTTAGTTTCGTTTCCTCGCACTTCTGTGCTCACCCCCCTACTTTTACGTGTAGACTGCTAGGTTTGTCGGCCTCCAGATTTTGGTAAATAGACCTTTAATGTTAATTGTCAACCAACTAGCTAACGGTACGTGACTTAGCTAGAATGCTAAATATTTCATGTCAAACACACACACATACACAAATATTCAGCCAGGAAGTTGATAATAGGATCTGAGAAGTTTCACTGTTGTATTTGTATAGTCTGTATAAAGTTTACATGGAGAAAGTTGAAACTCTACTCAGACTAGTCTTTCTTTTAGTACATCCTCTTACTGCCCCATAGTATGCGATATTGACATTATATTAGTATTTTGTCATTGTTATGTGCGGGGATTTATGCAGATTGCAACAAGCTTTGGTTTACATAAACTGTATGTGCCACCATATGTCACAGTGAAGGGCTCTCTGTGCAAATGTCCGACCGTTTGGATGACCGCTGTGTTTGGTCTTCCTCTCCTGCTTCCTTGATCTGGTTGGGTATTTTGTCAGTTTCCTTCTGTGATAATTCTTTAACTTTTAGACAAATATTAACAATGTGTGCGTTTGCAAACCACTATTTGCAGTACCAGTCAAGTGAATGTACTGATCAGAAAGTAATTGTGAATTGGGGAATCTGCTTGTGGCAATAATCACATTTGGCATTTTACCAAAGACTCTTTATTCTATTAAATCCTTGACACAAGACTCTGTAAGTTGCATAGATTTTCACCCTGATTTATATTAAATAAATAAAAATATAATAATTTGTAATAATAATAATAATTTGTCCTTATAACAGGTGGTGAAAGACTGTGAAAGCCGGATTCACCACTGGTAAGCTTTAAGAAAGTCCCTTGCACTGTATTAACAGCTAATGAAGGCATTCTTCAATTTGTTGCCTGCTTTTGCCCACTATTAAAAATCATATTCAGAAGCTCAAAATATTTCTTAGAATTTACTTGGTAAATGTAAGGAAAGGCCTATTTTACAACAGGGCTGTTTAGTCTATACATTGTCAAAGAATTGTGGGAAATCATAGTTGCCCAGATTGCTGCTTTTGTCCAAAAAACAGTCCAAAATCCAAAGACTCCTCATCATCTTAAATGACAAAAGAAACGCAGCAAATCCTTACTTTTAAGAAGCTGAAACCAGCAAATGTTTTGACATATTTTTCTTTAAAAAATGAATTTAATGATGAATTAATTATCAAAATGGTTGGCAACTAATTTACTTTTGATCAACTAATCGATTAATCAAATAATTGCTGCAGCTCTATTCTGTACAATTCTTGCTAACTCTTGTAAGTTGCAGCCAAGATTTTTATCTTTCGTCTCCTGAGTGACCCACTTCTATGATTACAACCAATTTGGAAAGGAAATTAAATGGATATTCATCATTTACCGCTCTCGTTCTCTCAGTCAAGTTTGTATTTAGTTGAGACACAGTTGGTATAATGCCATGTTCACATTGCATTATTTATTTCATAATGATAACCACTACAAGTTTGGCTTTCACAATTAATCAAGCATGATCCTGTGCAATGTGTGTACCGGCTCTGGTCAAAATCATCAGATTAGACACTTCCTGACCAAATGGAGGCCTTTGTTTCAAGTATGCTGTAATTATCCCGTTTATTCCTGATTTCCAAATACAGTCGCAGTAGCAAAAAGGAGCATTTTCAGTAGACAGGCAACTTTAAAGGCCCTGCACACCCATACTGGTTTTCAATTATTCTGTCTGATTGTCTTTCATTAGACAATGTTCCACCTTTCTGGACAACATTGTATTCTAGTCTATTCCACTCAAAAAAGTCCTCTGCTCAACTTAATGTACCAATAGGACTTTTTTTCACAGCAGATATTTTGACTTGCCACAGTAGGAAAAAACACAGGTGTTAATAATAACACAAACGATGGCTGTGGTCTATTCACGTGGTTCTAGCTCCTCCTTAAGGTGCCGGATCAGTGTGCTAGGTTACCTCAACAGAGGTGTAACGAAAAAATAGGGCGGTACGGAGCGGTTCTTTTGGTACCATCCGCAACTTTTGGTGATGGAAACACAAAAATAACCGTTCTAATATGAACTGAACTGATCTGGCCTATTTATGGTGGAAACGAGGCTTTAGACATGACAATGAGCCGGCACGTACAATAACAGGATCCTGACACTGAAGGAGCTGAATGGAATTGTTGGCATGTCAAAATGTCTTCCTGGAAAAAAAAAAAGGCTGTTCGAATGATAAAGGTGGGAAGTTGTCGAGACAGACGAATGCAACAAAGCCGACAGGAGAGTGAGTGAGATGTCAATGACGCACAGTGTACACAGACCCACACAGTCCTGACAGGAGCACTAGTCGGGTAGATGGAGTGGAAACACCTGTGTGAGTGCTCCATGACGGTGTCGGCGCTTTACTAAAGTGTAACTTCATGACAGTAAATTCATTTTCATTGGTCACAAAGCAGTGGGTTACTATCAGTATTGATAGTGGTGTTGATTACAAATTGGCAGCAGAAGTGTAAAGAAGCAGATTTGATGAAAGTTACAGTTTTATTAAATATTGTGTGGAAATGAAGACAGTTGCCCATCTGTTTAAAGACAGTAAGAAAAATCTCAATGTTGAGCAAAACAGTCTAAAGTATCTTTGTAAAACTTGAGCAGTCCTTTTGTCAGTCTGGGACGGCCCCACCCAACCATGATGCACCCTCTCTGGGGATTTCACTTATTTCTCTGATAATAACTCTTCTCAGGAGTGTGTGAGCGTGCACAGACTGTGTGTGACATCTCTCTGACTCTTCTAGCAGTTTTTTTGGACCTGTTGGTACGGGACAAATTACACTTGCTTGTGATTGGTAAATTGAGTCCAGTGACCTCACGTAATTCCCAATGCAGTTCTGCCCATGTCTAATATAAGCAGAGGAGAGGACTAATCATGCAGAATAACTGAGAACACCTGTGTATGTATTAAAGGCCCTTAATGCAAATAAATTGTAGTGTCGTACCGAATAGTCCGATGCTTCAAAGCTTCATTCATCAGGTTGACATTTGAATTCCAAATCAACATGCTTGTACTCCTATTCTTTCTGTCTAAAAGCAGTATTTCTGCACATATGCAGATAAAGATTAGGCTACACTAATATTATTAGTAATATACTATTTGTAAAATAAGATTTAAGTGGTGGCTTCATGGGATATTTTCCGACGCGTATGATCCAAACACTTCCAAAAATCTAAATTTCTTGAAAAAAATATGTAATATTAGTTCCAAAAGCCACATCATGTCTTTATACAATAAAATATTCTGCTTCAATCCATATTTGTTAGCATTTAGCATTTCAAAAACAACATTTTCACTGTGGTCAAAATACTGTTTGTGCCCCTGCTTGCTGCACACAAATCATGTGTATCATGAGGCATACACCGGTATAATTAATGGGGCAGTCTAGCTAACAGGACCATAAATTACATTTATATAACCGCATGTTCACAAAATGACATGTTATATTTATTTAATAAAAAGACAAACTCCATTTAAAACAATAAAGTCCAGCATTCACCCCTTCTGTGTCTAAACTCTGCACCTGTTGAACAATGCTCCCATAGTCTGTATTTACTAGTGAATCACACTTGAACAACACAAGTGAAAAAATGTATTTTGAGACATTCTCACTCTATGGTGTACGTTTATGTAAAGCGTATACAACAACTTAAATCAACAAGCTTATTAAAATGAGGTATGAAATGCCAAACCTCTTCCTAACGCTGTAGCTTGGTGATGTAATGGTAACGGTCACTGACTAAACACTATTTGAATAATACAGTATGATAAGTTGTATTTAAGTTTCAGTCTCAGGTTTGAGTTAACAAGGAAGACTATTCCAGCAAATAATAAGAGCAGCAAGTAATAAGGGCTTTTGGAAGAACATTGCTTTCATCTGGCTACAATACATTTTGTTTATGTTGCAAAAGGCATTTGATTAACTTCCTAGATGTGATACATTTACAAACTGGTGTTGGAAAGAAGGCATTCTTAAAACATATGTCCAGTGGCAAATGGATACAAATGAATAAAAGCGACACCCTGAGGGCACCTGGGTTACACCGAGCCTTCCTTCTTCCCAGAAAGGGACAGCAACAGGCACTTCCTCCTTACTCCATAGCTCTCCTTTGCTTCCCATTTTTCTGTTTAACATTCCAAATTAAACCAAATAAACCAAACAAAATAAAGAAGAGAGCAGTGGCTTTAAATGAAAACGTGTTTGAGTAGCTCTTGGCCTCACGTCATTGTAAATCAATGCTTTTGCAGGAAAAAGGTTTCCGGTGACTATGAAGCCCTCAATGACCGCCTTCTAACCCTTCCAGACCAATTGTCTTATGACATCATGGTGAGTGCTATCTTTTTTTCTTGTGCACTGTAAATTAGTTTTACAACAAATTCCTTTTGCAAATGGCAAGTTGTATCATTTCCCAGTGTTATGAGCTGGGTTGATATTCTTAACATACAGAAGCTGACCCCAAGTACATTGATTTTTACAACTGTCACTGAAAGTCTTATTTCTCCTTCACTCTGCCACCTGCTTTATCTAAACGGTTTTCTCTTTGCTTGTGGTCTTCCATCCACTGTGCTGTGAACAGGTGCCATTTGGCCCTTTGGCCTTCATGCCGGGGAAGCTGGTGCACACCAACGAGGTCACAGCGCTGCTTGGTGACAACTGGTTCGCTAAGTGCTCTGCCAAGCAGGCTCAGAATATTGTCTCCCACAGAATGAAATGTGAGTCGGCTCTCTGTTCGCTCTATCCAAAAGCCATTGTGTCATTTTATTGTGATCACTCAACAATGCTCTTCTACATCCAGCAGAGGGTGCTGCCGCATCAAGACTAGACAGAACCACTGAAGTGACTAAACTTCCTTTTAGCTGAACCGTTATTTACCATGTGAATTTGGGAGAATCTTTTGAGATGCTTGAAGAATTTAGTCCATTTTCGGGAATATGTTCAGTCAAGTGAAATGCTGCTTCTAATATTTGAACTGAAATGTTGGAGCATGCATGATTTTTGACACGCAGCGCACTTTATTTCACATGACATGAGGTTAAAGAGTTTCACGCTGCAAGGCACATTTGTAACTCTCATTTGCTGTGCCGCTCTTTGATTCATATGTTACAGGTCACTGTTGTCTCTGTCTCTGTTGCAGATCTTGTGATAGCAATTCATACCTTTTCTCCTCTCAAATCAAGTCCTGTAAATAACATACTGTTGTTTGAGTTTTGAAATAAAAATAAAATGTTTATTCTACTATGCGTTATGTATAGCCATACTTACAAACCATTTTTGCCTTGCTACTCATTCTGAAAATCTCATATCGAGTCAAATGGGCCTAAGTAACGATCTCTGATGTGAACATTATTAGAGTGTTTAGTGAAGCAGAAATGTGCTGCCACAGCCCATCCACAGCCGTCTGTAACCCCCAACCCCCCTCCCTCCCTCCCCCAATCTCCTGACCCTGGCCACCCTTCTATTACAGAGCTAAGTGCTGTAATACAAACATAGCTAGCTGAAATGTGTCAGACAGCGGCTGAGTTGTCAGGCCTTCTGTGTTTGACCTTTCCTCACTTCCAGTTGATGCACTGACTGGAGGGGCTCCCAATTGCCATGGAAACAAGGGCCCTCTGCTGCTATTAGTAAAAGGGCTTAATTGTTGTCAAGATTTAATGATCCAGAGTAGTATTCAGGGCAGAAGATATTATGAACTGTTTGTGTCATCATTTTTCAATTTTTTTTTCCCCCCAACTTGTTCTGGATTTTAACTCTTGAGCAGCTGGTCGTCACTGTTGAAATTAAATGTTTTGTTTTAATCTATGTTAGCCTGCAGCCAGATTTTTTTTCAGACTCTCTGAATGCACATTTTGGTAATAATGCTCCTGTTTTCTGCAGATGTGAAGAAGGAACTGGACGATCTGTCAATGACGATGAAAAACTTTGAAGCCAGAGTTGGGTTTGCGAAGAATTTGGAAACCATGTCAGCCGTGAGTTGCATCACTACAAGTCGCCTCACAGATAAGATATTGTGTAAGACTTAAATGGGAACACCTGTATTGACTTTGTTTCTTCTTTAGACTAAAGGGGACTATGTTGACATTAGAGAAGAGACCGGAAACGATGCTGCTGTCGCCAAAGGTATCTGCCCCATTTTAGTTATACAACTCATCTTATGGGAAAGCAAAGAAACTTTTAACCCATTTTTTTATTGTACACCAAACTCTTTTCCATCTTGTCTGCTTTAAAAGGAAAGCAGAGAATCGCGAACAAACCAAATTCTAAGCCCAAGGTGGATGCCGTGTTGGATCTTAAAGAGGAGGATGAGGAGAAAGAAGGAGAGTGCAGAGATGGAGGAAGCAGAAAAGGCGTCATGACGGAGGAGGAGTTGTGGGCTCGATTGGATGAACTCGAGAAACTTGAGGAGCTACAAGATGATCAGGACAGGTAGATGAACACACTCGTGGTGTTTTCTTAGTAGACTTAGTAATTGCACGCTTTGTAACCCCTGAAAAACATTTTTTTCTCCAGATTATCTGATAATGCAGACATAAACGGTGAGGACACATCATCCTTTTCCTCAGAAGAGGAGAAGGAAGGAGATGGTGCACCTCCTGTAAACGAACTGAGTCTGAAGCCCAGCTGGGCCTCCGGGCCTCAGAGTAAAACACCACCCAGCGCAGACAGACAGGAGGAGGAAGAGGACAATGAGGAAGAGGAAGGCAGCTGCTTGCCTACTATCTTTTTCTCTCACACAGTAGAACCCAAGAAGGTCAGAGTGATAAAAGACTTTGAACATTATACTGATTTCTTGTTGATATACTTTAATTCTGCAGTGTAGGAGAACAACACTACTTCAATGTTTAATTATTTGCACTTTTTATTAATGGGGGCACCACTTTCATTTGAGAAATAAATTTTAAGAGATTTAGCGATCCCTCTATAATCAATCAGTAATTAATCAATGCACAATCGACCAGTAACCAGTTATGAATCAGTTATCACTTAGTCAGAAATTGATCAGAAATCAACTATTAATCAGTTAGAAATCAATTATTAATCAGTTATTAATCAATCTCATTACCTGGGTTATGA
>JBBPCS010000917.1:8143537-8156333 GCA_037974645.1 Hollardia meadi | reverse complement strand
AGGCACCAAGATAAAGACTTATCCCCACTCTGAGGGGGGATATGCAAGGCCATAAACCATATTGTCTTCAGCGTGACTTCACTCACCTCCAGTCCATTTGGCCTAGGAGCTGAGAATCCTCAACAGAGCAGCTATTTCTCCTACAGCAGTTTAATTCTGTTTTGGTGACTTTCTCTTTACCCTGTCTCTGTCTTTTGCTTCAGGTGAGGATAAACACGGGAAAAAACACCACATTGAAGTTCAGTGAAAGGAAAGAGCAGAAGGAACACTCGAAGAGGAAAAAGAAAAATGGCCACAGTAACGGACACTCCCATCACGAACTTCACAAAATCACAACACCAGCAGACATTTACAGGTAAAAACAACACAGTAAAATGTTCTGAATTACTGACATTATGAATCGCTGACAGGCTGAATTTTAGACATATTGCAGTTTAAAAAAACACATTATGAGGTCTGTCGTCTTTGTCAGGTTGTTTGTGGACATGAAGAACGGGGAACCCTTCCCCAGGAAGTCCATCCTGAAGTCACGCAGCCGAGAAAACAGTGTGTGCAGCGACACGAGCGAGAGCAGCGCGGCAGACTTCGAAGAGCGGCGGGTGATTGGCCGCAGCTTCAGCCACGACGACGCGGCGCACAGCGACACCAGTGACGGCATTACGGAGGAGGACAGTCCCACAGCGGTCCCACTGAACCCTGCCAGCAAATTTGAGGTAAACCGCATATGGTTGTCTTTTAGTTTGTGCTTTACTTCTCACTGTCTTATTATCCTTGAACAAATCTCAATCAAGTTCCTTTGTATAGTCTTTAATCCCAATTACAGTGTGAAGGAATCTGCAATATACCTATATTATGAAACGGCTTATGAAAATTACACCATGGAGCCTCATCCCTTAATGAGAACATAACAAAACTCCCACAGAAGACTCTTTAAGTTAAAGCTGCATGTGGTGGAACAATCAGTCATAAGAGAAGGCAGCGTTTAAACAGGATAAACACTTTTGTGAGTCCAAACCTTTTACCATAAGTTCAGTGAGGTGAAAGTGACCCGTCATGGCAGTTAACATCTGGTCTCTTTACTATTATTACATATTATTTATCTCTTGCTCTCTGTTCTGCAGGCGTTTTCAGGCACAGTGGTAGAAAAGGACCCGATGCCGTCAACTGTCCCCCATCTGACCATTGCTCCACCAGCTCTGCCGACCATACTGGAAAGGAAACAGGAGGAGGTGGCGCCTGACGGGCCCCTGCCCCAGCAAGCCCCGAAAAGGCTGTCCAAGTTTAAAGCTGCCAGGTTGCAGCATAAGTGACTGTTAACAAGCAGATATCCATATATCACAATAACTTCTTTTTTTTTTTTTTTTTTGTAAAGCCAATGTTTCTTATCTCCAACTGATGAAGTGGACAATCCGCAGACCCTCCTCTCCTCCCATTTCTTTTATTTGTCTGTCACTTTAAATCATACAGGGTTTCTGTCATTGAGTAGGACTGTTTAGTAAGAAAAAGCACAGTAGCAGGTTTAATAAATAAGCCTTGTGTGTAACACTGCTTTTTAACAAGCTCCAAACACTGGTGAATGCAGTCTCTTTAACTTATCTACTTTTACAATATAACTGGCACTGAACAATTCTCCAACCTTCTTTGGGCCTGATTACTGTCTGTCACATGTTTACCTGTCCGCTGCTTTTCTGTTGATCTATGCTATTGCCAGTTTGGGTAAGACTCTAGGCTCTGTGACGAGTTGCCTTGCTTTGTTTTTCCAGGTATTGATCATTACAAAGAGTCAGGTGCCCGCTTGCTCTCATTTTACCTTCTCTTGACCTGCCTATGAATGTACGTGTTCCTTTGTGACGAGCTTTATGTAAAGACAAAAAAAGAATATTGATGGAAACTAAAAGGAAAATAAACGAGTTTGGCTACAAGTCTTGAGTTTTCTTTCTTCCTTGGAAGAAAATATTACGTTGTTCTGGATTGGTTTCTATTGTATTTCTGTTCGACTGACAGGCCTCAATTCTGTATCTGAATATCTTAGAAGCAGTTTTGAAAGATTTTCTCAAATTGTTTTTATACTGCTTAGTAATGGTGTGTAATAGTAACACATTTTTGCCACTGATAGCTCATGTAAATTGTTTTGGTCTTTAAACCGCTATTACTACACCCAGGCTGAGCCAATATGGTCTTTTATGAATTATTGTTACTCCTTGTGAATTTCCTGTTGTGCATTAAAGTTGGAAGAGCGAAGTAAAGCACTATCTCTGCTTATTGCCAAACTCTGCAAGCGAACAATAACGCTTCATCAAAGCTGTAAAGAAAACTGAACCCAAAATGCCTTCCAGATAGTAAAAGTACAATCAAACTGCAATCTTAATGAGAGAGAGGGGATTTCCATGGCAACCACTCTGACAACAAATCAACATTTAGCATGACTTCTAAAACCAAATTTAACTTCTCAGGACCAGAAGAAAGTTGATTAAAGGGCTGTAGTTCATGGTTGATGTTAGTGATCTTAGGAAAAGCTTTGGATATAAAACGGCTGCATTGTTGTATGATTTGACGTGGATGATGGGAAGTATCATGACATCACTGAGGTGAAACAGTTAAAGATTTAAAGGGGACTTCCAGTATTTTTAAACCTTGGCCTTATGTTTATATATTTGGATGTGTAAATGATTCATACTTACCATAAGTTTTGGAATTGGTCCAGTAAATAGTCTCAGCCGATAGCCAAGACACACCTGCAATGGCTGCGACGTAATCCTTGGGGGCAACTCTGAGCGTCAAATTTACATCCACTGAAACTGTGTTCCACTGTGTTTTTTCTTGCCTCTCACAGGCTGAGTTTGTTACTCTAAGTGTCCGAAAACATTACGGAAAGGATCCGACATCAATAGTCCTCATTGTTAGAGCAAAATTTGTTTAGCCTGAAGCACAAATCTCGTCTGAGGAGAAGTCTTGCGTCAAAATCTCGTGAGATGCGAGTTGTTGCAGGAAGACGACTGTAGAGAAGTGAGTAAAATGCACTTTAAAGTAAGCAACAAAAGTAAAAGTACTTGTGTGATTGACATATATTTGTATACATATCACATAATTATATTGTTAACAGATATGCGTCAATGTGTGAGAAGTATGTTGTAGCCGGTGGAGGTGGAGCTACTTTTAAGTAGCCTACTTGCAATTTAGTAATGAGCCAACAAGGTTACAAATCACTGATTTAATCTGTAAAGTCCCCTTCTAGTCAAAAATGGATTTTTCTTCTTGGTCATGAATGTTTGAGCTTTACTGTTTATAATGATGTATGTGCAGAGTCTGACACTATAAGGCTGTTTTCACATTCATTGCTGAAAATGTAAAATTTTCTCTGTGCTCACTCAGTGAAAATCTGATTTTAAGAGGTGGGCCTACGAGCATGATTTGTGACATCACAGATAGTTTGGAAGCCAATCCTGGTCCAATATTCAGCATACACAAGTGTGATGTGCACATACACTGAGAATGGACTTTACAGTGAAGAAGGAGACGTCTTGTGTCCAGTATTTTTAATGAGGGAGAAGAAATAGGCTCAGGTGCCATTTTAAGGATTTTAATGGGGTAATTATACTTTTTTCTTTTCTGCAAAACCATGTCAGACACACATTAGATAATTTTATGTATGCCTCAACACGTGTGGAGGGGATCTTCATTTTAGAATCTTACTCCGATATATTTTTCCATGTGAAATCTGAAAACTAACCAGAGCTGTAAAAAATGTTTTCCTCTGAAATCTAATGGAGTAGAAGTAGAAGGTAGCAATAGAAATACTCCAGTAAAGTACAAGTACCTCTAAATTGTACTTCAGTACACTACTGGCGATGACTGTATTTTAATCTAAACAGATGTAAAACAGTGATTCACTATTAAGGAAGTTTTTTTTAAAACATTCCCTGAAAGTTGACTCGTTTTTTACATCTATAAAGTTTTATTAATCGTTCTTGTTTTGGGCCACTGACACAGTTTAGTCTGATGGTCTGTGAATGTTTGGAGTTGCTTACATCTGTACATTTGTTTCTTCCTTAACAGTGAACATGAAAAGACGATCACTCTGGACAGAGCTGCATTGTTTGACGAAGTTCAGATTTTTAGTGGGGCAACTCATACACACGGCCCTGTACTTCATCTCCCCCACAAGCAGCTTTAATTAAAGCTGCGGCTTGTGAGTTGAAAGGCTATCACTCCCCTTTTAGTTAAATGGTGGGAGTGCAGGTCTCTGATAAGAAGCTTTTAAACAGGTCCTGAGGTGACTCTGCCCCTCAACCCCCTCCCCTTCATCAGGATTATTTCTCCAATATGAAAATCCAGGTAGCATGAGACAGATTAGGCAATGCTTAACATGCTAGCGTTGTGTTGGTGAGACACGGATCAATGGATTTATGCAGTTTAAGCTGTGAAGGTATATATGCTGGAACATAGTAGAACTACATTACAAAGAAATCTAGCATACAAACTATGTAACGGGCCGGAACACATGAGATCTACATTTCAGGGATTAAGAGGGATTTTAAGAGTTGTGTGATGAAGGACTCAAGAAGGTATTGTTTTCTAGACAGGTGCTCGGGCCTGAGAGGGGGAGAGGAAGAGTTGCACTTAACTCCAAATGTCAGAGGAATGGATTAAACAGCAGCCAGCATATCTGCCTCGCTGCTATTTAAACATCCGATATTACAGATCCAGCCACGAAGTGTCAGCTTGTACCTACATCATTTACAATCACAGCCTATAAAAGGAACTTTTTTTTTTTGTTCCTCGCTTATTCCACTAATGAACCTCAGGTGCAAATCACAGGCGACACACATAATGATATGTTGATATCACAGCTCTACAGCTTCATGACCTTCATGATCCTCACACTGCCTTCTCCATCCTCAGAGTTCAACTTTCAAATAACAAAGTAATTGACAATATCACTTGTTTTTTTGCTCTTTTTTTCACGCTTCAAAAGAAACCCCTCAATATTCATTATAAAAACACTTAGACTTTTGAACAACAACTTAATGAGTATTAGAGCTAAAACATTTAGTCGTTCATGAGAAAATGAACTGGCAAATTTTATGACGATTAACAAATTCACATAAAGTAATATAGGCCTATAAACATGTCAAACATTGTCTGGTTTCAGCTCAAATGTGAGGATTTGCTGCCTTTACTTGTCTTACAGGAACAGTAAATTCAGGTTCTTTGGGTTTTGGTCAGACAAAAATCTAAAGATGTCATTTTTTTTGCACTAGTTTCTGACCAAAATGATTAAATTGAGAAAATCATGAAATAACTATAAGCTTCAACTTAAATCATTACATGGCAACCTTTGAAAATGGGTGCACTGTTTAGGTGATTTAATATCCAACCCACAAAAAATGAATAAAGCATAAAAATAAGCACTTGCCCTCATATTTTAATGTAAAATACAGCAAATCTGCACCATAAAAGAGTTCTGATTATGACTACAAATTTCTGAAAGAGGCATATGTTTGGAATGCATTCACTTGTTTGATGTAAGAAAGTCCTCGGGGGGTTTTTTGTAGGAAAGTCTACAGGGAAGGTCAGTAGGATGGCAGTAATGCGATAGATGTTACAAGCATCCAATCAATCTTCCTTAATACAGCCATTTATACCAAGTAATATACAGAAGGTTTCACCCTTTCTTCCCTTGCACTGTATAACAGTAAGCAGTTTGGGCGCATAAAGCAAGACGCATAGGGGTGAACACACGGGATCATGACGCGTTTAAAGACCATGACAATAGGCGAATCCATTAGGCAGCTACAGAAACTTTTCAATCTTTCAAACCTTACCAAATTTTACATGCATAATGCCTGATAATACTTCCAAATCTATGCATCTAAGGAGTAGCACTGATGAGGTCTGCGTCCTGAAGACGGCAGTGCACATTTTACGCACGGTGTACATACCAGCGGCCAGATGAGGGAGACATACGGCTTCGGGACATGTCGGAAGTATCCCGACTAATTTTTTTTATTTTTTTTAATAAGATTTCATTACCTCTTTCTACAACTGGAAAGAGCAAAGCGCACTGCCGCCTTCGTCTGGCGACAGCGTAAAGAGGTTACGAGGTTGTTTTATTTGGAGAGGAAGCGGCGGTTCAGGAGGAAATCTGGGTCCGACTGTGCGCGCTGGGCGTCCATGATAAAGCGTGTGAAGCGTACGGTACGTCAGTCAGCAGTCAGTCATCCATCCGGCTCAACATCACTCTCCGCTGAACTCCAGCTGTCACCTCGTGTCCTCCGCGACTCCGCATTGGCCAGGTAAGAAAAAAATACCCTCACTGCCGCTCCTGAAGATTTATTCAAGTAATTTGTGAGAAGTGAGTGAGTTTAAGTTTCTGACGAGTCGGATTCTGATAGATGTGCGTCTAACACAGCTGCAACTGTTGGCTTTTTTTTGTGTGTGGTGGTGGTGGGGTGTTAAAAAAGAAAGTGATGGCGAGGGCTAAAAGGTGAGGAATTCAATTTGATGCGTTAAATGTCACCGTAAAAAAGGACTCTTTCAGAAGAATGTCTGTGTGTGTGTGTGTGTGTGTGTGTGTGTGTGTGTGTGTGTGTGTGTTTGCTGGGTGTTTATTATGTTGTGTACAGACCTTGAACATGTTCATTATGATGTTTTCCATTCCGTCATATCATAGCATATTATATCAAGACATAACGTTTAATCATGTTAATGTGTCATTTCAGGTAAAAAAAAATAAAAAATAAAAATACATATACCAGACCCAGAGCAGAATATGGGCTGATGAAGTTGTGTGGTTGTGGCTGACAATAATGATGTAAGGTACAGTGTGTCTGAATGAGTAGCCTAAAATCAGTTACAGAGATTTTGAAAGTTGCATCTTTTAGAGCTGCAAGAGCTGCTTTAGATATGGTAACCTTTTTTTTTTTTCTTTTCGTTTTTGTCGTTATTGTCACCTGTACAGAGTGGCACAGCTACTTTCAAAGCCACCCTCGCCCTCTGAACCCCCCCCCCCCCCCCCCCCCAACTCGCCCCCTTCCTCCTGTTTCCAAATGCTCTCCTTTGAAGCGATGATGCCCCATCTGTCATATGTGAGCAAAGAGAGACCATGCTCTGCTCTTCTCAATTACTGAATTCTCCTCATGCCAGCTCCGGTGGGACAGGAGGAGGAGCAGGTGGGTGGCAGTCAGTGCGATCAATCAACATGAAATATTCAGCTCTGAATATACACATCATTTACTGCTGCCGTCTTTAGAAAACACCCCAAAAAGAGTTGGGCTGTTTGTCCGAGGTAGTGGGAACATGTGTGACACACTTCCTGATGAGAAATTGTGGCAGGTATGTTTAGGTGACACCATCTTTTCTTTTTTTTTAAATGATGTTACACCCTATATGGACACTGAAGAGGTATTTTAAAATTACTATCATGACAACAGAGGGGAAAATAGAGGGAGGGAGGGTGAATGGATGAAACTGTATTAAGTGTAGCGCCACAGCCGTTTTCTCATTATGCTGCAGTAAATTCACACAGCTTACATGACAAAGCTCTGCTTGGCAACTTTCTCCCCTGATAGAGGCACTTGTTTGAACACCAGGCACATGATTTGAATATCTGTAATCCACGCTGAAATCAACAGGCCAGATGAACTTTTTGGCACCCTCTCATTCACCACATTGAGTAGGATCCCACACCCCCAACCCCTCAGAAAAAAAGCCTAAAGCTAACCTAGACTTAGGCTTAAAGGAGGCTTACTTGAAAGGGAAGAAAAGAAAAAAAAAAAACTGAGGCAAAAGTTATTTGATTTGTCCTTCCCATACCGAGTGCACAAAATCCTACAACTTTGAAATCCTATCAGAGAAAAATCTGAACCTTTTCCAATCATCAAAACTCTTCAGGAAAGTTTTAATCTCCTAAGTGTCTGCCTTGTGATAATAATATCTCTGTGATGTTGCCTCGTGAAATTTGCCCAAGCACCATGGCCCTAAGTATTTGAGCTATGAGGCAATACAGTGAAAAGCATAGCCCCCTCATATGAGAACACAACAGTGAATAATTAATAACCTTGCTCCCAATTCCAGGAAAACAATAGCATATTGTCGGAACACTGCACTGATTTAACTAGAGGAAGAAAAAAAAAAAAAAAACAGTCGACAACTTCGACAAAATGTGGAATGCATCGCCATTGTTGCAAAGCATGTATGCACGAGTTCTGGTCTTAGCTTAGCACAGTGCTGTACATTGTCGCATTCTCATGCTGCTTGATATTGTAGCATGATGTTGTTTGCCTTTGAGATTAATCAGAACCCATTAAATACCCCTCTCTCACCTGCTGGCAGTATGTGAGGTGGAAGTGCACATGCAGGAAGCTATTTTCCACAGGGCTCCTCTCTTGGCTGTCAGCTCCCATTAAGGGGGAAGGTGTCATATCTGTAACACAGCTGAGTGCAGATGGCAGAGTGGAGGGGATGGCTCACCGATTTAAACAATGATTAATGAACAGAGATGGAAAACAAATTACATTGGACTATTGGAGGCAGGGAATTGTTTTTATGAAAATGTTAATTGTGTCTGCCAGGCTGATACCAGGAGTGGGGGAAGGGTGGAGTGAGGGCAAGGCAGCGAGGCAACCATGGGTCTACTGATAGGATGTCTACTACTCCCCTGGCTCAGATTATTGGCGTGTCTCAGCATGCAATGTTTAGTACCGTACCTTGGCTTTAAGACCTCTAATGTGCTGTAACTTTCAAGGTTTGGCTTTTTATGGTGAACCCCATGAAGAATTGTCACCCACCACTGCACCAATTAGCATTATCTCTAATAATAAGTGGTTGTAAGTGACGAGAGAAGGCGCCCTATTCTAGTTGTAATTATTGCAGGCGGGTGCAGCTGCACTACTTAGGGAGATGATGATAATTATTTTTCTTTTTTTTTTCTTTTTTTTTCATTGCGGGTTGATTATTTAAGAGCATCATACACTCATCAGAGTAATCAGGAGAGAGTGATTAGTGAAAATCCACGAGGCTAACAGCTGCCACATTAAACACTTGCCTCTGTTGCCAACACACAGAGTCAGAGCCCTTCCACAGGACAGCGACGAGCGAGAGCACTTCACCTTCAGCTCCAGGACCACATGTGTTTGTTAGAAAGTCAAGGCTCGGGGCACACAGAGAATTAGAGTAAACAGAGCGCCCCGTGAAAAGGTGTGTTGTTGCGCTCCAAGGTCAATCTTCAATGCTTCAATTCACAAGTACGGGAGCTGCTCTGAGGGGGAGTCAAAGTTTGATATGGCATTTTTGAAAGTGTGGGAAATGGAGACAGTTACCGGGCAGTGACCTTGCACTCCTCCTGAATTGTCTCCTGTTGTATTGAAGCAAGTAAATGTTGAATGCTCTGGTGAACAAGGACTGTTTGATAGGTCTTGTGTTCGAACACAATCCCAAAAAAATGGTGAGACGTGTGCCACGGCCATGTCCGGTGTTCCTGCTGCTCTGCTCGCCACTGTGGAAGGCCTGCTTAACTGAGGGCTAATTCTCTTAGCCCAGATGTTGCCTGAGTGTAGTCCTGGGATCCCACTGGGTTGATGAGCTCAATCAGTGAAATGATGAAAAGATGATTTTGTCCCTGTAATTACAGTGTGTAAACTACTTAGCTAGGATTGCAAAGGAAGTCATTTTCTAATTATGCTGGTACCCCGTTGTCTAATGGTGGATGTTTTGTTGTTTTAGAGAGCGCGGGAGATAGAGAGAGAGAGAGAGAGAGCGATAGATAGATAGATAGATAGATAGATAGAGAGAGAGAGAGAGAGAGGGTGTGTGTGTGTGTGTGTGAGAGAGATAGATAGATAGAGAGAGAGTGGAGAGGGGGGAACTTCATAAGGGGCCTGTGCTCTGCTGCTGCGGCGGCGGAAAAAAAGACCATCATAAGTGCAAGATGGCTGCCAAATGAGAGTTCATTGAATTATCAGCCCAGTTAATGTGCCTTGGATTATGCTCTTTGTTTGTCAGGTTTTTTTCTCCTGTAGATACCATAGCTTAATGAGATACTGTAAGTGGCATTACCAGACTCCTGCTGTGATTTTGTGATGACTCGTTTAATGACTTTTGTTTTAGTGCCTCCAAGTGCTTTAGCTACTGAAAATAGACAGTTTTTTTTCTCCTCCATTTTTGCCATGGCTTTGCAGTTTTGCAGATATTGAGCGGTGCCGAAGACGAATGTGATGGAAAAACAAAAACATCCAGTCTCTTTAAGTGATATAGTGACAAGGGTTTTTGTGTCGGCAAATCCTGCTGTCCTTGCACCAGGGGAAGTTGTCCTTCTCAAGAAAGCAAAACATGTCAGTATGTTGCAGACTGAAGACCATTCTTTGAGATCTGTGTGAGTTCTGTTGGAGCTGGCTGCCGTCCTGCAGGGCCAAACCATCTGATGCAGCCTACACCATGTGGATAAGCTTCTCTTGTGCAAGGCATCCCCTACGCACCCCACACTGTTAACACATCGCATCGTACGCCAAAAGCTTTGTTTGTGTCCAGAAAGAACAGGTGGTCTGTGCAAACAAGAGCAACTGTTTACACATTAGTGATTTAAAATACATTCTATACACACGTGCCTGTGTGTGTGTGCGTGTGTGAGAGACAGAGACAGCATGTGAGAATGGGTGTCTTTGCATGTGTATGATGAGAATGAGTTGAGGAGACGGTGTTTATATTTCCTCGCGCTCCACTGTGTGTAAGCGTCATTGAATGCATCAGAGGAAGCTCATGAATGCAAAGTTTAAATGTGACACACACACACACACACACACATACACACACGCTGTGGTGAGGTGATAATTATACTGCATGTTTCCTCCTCATGCAATTTTTTCCGCCAACTCATAAAGGTACAAGCACAGCTGGCCACCATGAAGAAAACCTGCTGTTTACAGTCTGATTTGCAGTTTCTATACCCTTTTAGTATGTTGTCCGAGGAACTTGCATTCAATGCCACGAATATGCAATGCTGAAGGAGACTAACAAAATGAATGGAAAGCCTCCTATCGCTGAACACGTGGAACTGCACATAACCACTGCGCCACATTGCACGCCAGATTTATTTTTACAGGGCACAAGCCAGATTTTTGATAGTTGTAAAAGGAGTGGCATGGATTTACTGCATCCACAACAAATGTGTATGTATTCCTTTATGAGTTCCTTAGCTATTACTCACAAGGAGCTAGTTTGTCAGTGCTGTGTGTGCTCTTTCTGTGCTCTGTACTCCCGCAGTAATGAATGGTGCTGGTTAGACTATTCTGTCTCCGTCAGGCTTTTGGGGGGGCCTACAGAGAAGCTCCTATAGGGTTTCATTAATCTGGCTGTCAGAAAGTATATGGGTGCTATCTTTTGTAGAGGTCATGGTGGGCAGCTGTGTTGCCACTGCCCTCTTCCTTGTGCTGCCTCTTCATCCCCTGACAGGGCAGTTCACAGGACAGTTGGCTGGCTGATTTGGTGGGTGGGCTTGTGGGTGAAGTGAAACACAAGGGGCATAATGCGTGGCATGGGGCTTTTACTGTGTGCACATAATCCTGCTCTGTAGTAATGAATAAAACTGTTGTTATCTGCAAACTGGGGACGTCAGGGAATTCCAGGAATTTTGAAAGTCCTGATCTCATGTTATGTGATTTTGAAGTAGGCAGAACAACACACACATCAGCAGATACTGTATGTGTAAGCATCACACTATATCATTAGTGTGTACGAGGTGTCCGAGTGTATCATTAAATATGTTTCATGAGAGTATCATCTGCAATTGTGTGAATGAATTAACGACATTTTTATGTGTGTATCCATCTTTACGTCTTTTCCAAGCTTTTGAGACAAAGTTTGCAATTCCAACATTTGATCATCTGTACACCAGAATATCTCAGAATTCTGTTGACCCATTTCATGGAATATTGATGTGTTTAAATCACCATAGCAAGTACAATACAAAAGAAAAATGATCATGTTTATCATCAGATATGTAGTTACATTATCACACTGACTAGTAGCTTTTCCACCTCTACTTGCTTATAGATAATCTTTATTTCAGGTGACATTGGATGGGTTACTGTAACTGTTGGTGTAGATGTTTGTGGTGCATTCATTGTAGCCATCCACATAAATTATTGATGCTTTTTAATGGCTGTTAAAAAGAAATATGAAAAATGCACTTCCGATCTATAAATTTCAGTCATGCGTTTCGTTCCGGTGTCACCTCTCTATGGATTTGCAATATTGTCCATCCATCCTTGCTGACAATATGCTGCAACTACAAAAATAAAAAGATTGCACTTCCACCCTCTTTTAGATGAGATACTGAAATACAGAATCCTTGACTGTGGTAAAAAACAATAAATGCAGCAATGTTGGATATTGTCAGATCTGAAATCATCCAGAATGCACAGCTCCCATGGCTGGTTTAATTGTGTATGTGTCACATTTTTTTTCTTTTATTGCCTGTGCTAAATCACACCTGCTCCTTGTTCGTCTATGTGCGGCCACACCTAACAGGCGCTGCTGTGACAAGATGCTTAATAACAATCAAGCTCTCTCTCTCAATCTGCACCAAAAAGAGCCTAATCCACACTGACGGAGAAAACACCTCATGGCCCTGCATCCTGCTCCCATCTCCACTGATTCCTACAGTCCTACCTAGTACACGCACACGCACACACGCACACACGCGCACGCACGCACGCACGCATGCACGCGCGCGCGCGCACACACACACACACACACACACACACACACACACACACACACACACACACACACACACACA
>JBBPCS010000917.1:8096231-8117978 GCA_037974645.1 Hollardia meadi | reverse complement strand
GTGTGTGTGTGTGTGTGTGTGTGTGTGTGTGTGTGTGTGTGTGTGTGTGTGTGTGTGTGTGTGTGTGTGTGTAGTAGGCCTACATCTGTCAGAGTGTGATTACAGTACTAGGAGTTTATGAAACAGCCTCTGTATCAACAATTATTCATGTCCCTCAGGCCACAGAATGAAAGGCCTTTTTCAGACTAGACTGTGGAAAAGAGGATTAGGCAGAATACTATGAAGATGTGTGGCGGAGGAAAACATGTCTTACAGTACCAGTATTCAGATGCTATTCAACCAGTCTTTCCTCGAAAAAGATGCTCAATCTGACTCGACTAGACTGCCATTGTTTTCTTTTGTTGTAGCTGCAAAAATCTGAGGAAAATACTGCGGTTCATAGTAAGAAGAGAGCCAGTGAGAATTACAGACTGTCATGAGTCAGAGATCAGCGCCATATTTGGTCATATTTTGACACTGGATGTTATGGGTGTGTCAAGAAAACACAATTAAACCAATTAATAATTTACAGGAAGACAGCCTTGAGACATGACATTGTCCTTTAAGGATAATTTGGTTTTATTACAACTTTTATTACAACTAATTTTGACAGCTTTCAACATTGTTTCTATAGGAACACAGTGACATCGCAGATAAAAACACAAGTGGTCAGATGACAAGACAGATCGTAAACAAGCCTGGTTATTTAAACCACAGGAGGAAAAACTGAAAGTGAGCACAATAGTCATGTCAGTAAAAATCCCTCATTATACAGGAAAATGTTTTTGCAGTAAGTGCAACAGGTCAAAGTTGAACCAGGAAATTGGTCCGTAAACTGCAGTGGACGTTTATAACAGACTGAGTAATCATTTACTGTACTGTGTGGTTTTCTCTGGGGGTTTGTCACAAATCTTTATACGATTGTCTGACCGCTTGTATTTCCCAGTGGACTTCTTTACAGCGACGTCGACGCGTTAATCCAAGCAATTACCGTTATGAGTACATCAGTGGTGGAAGAAGTAGAAGAAGTCCTGTGGTCAAAATCTCGTTTGAGTTAAAGTATGTATGAACACCAAAAATGTACTTAAAGTATCAAAAGTAAAAACATGAAACAGAATGGTCTCAATGTTAAATTATTATATATTAATATAATAATACTGTTAATTACTGTGCACAGAACATTTTCATGTTGTAGTTGGTGGAAATATTAGTTTAATCTATAATACATAATATTTTGCAGATTGAATTAATGATTTGTAAAACATGCATTGCATAGTAACAATGAAAAAATAGCATTAAAAAATGAAATATTTATTGTATTTAACTGGAATTATCCTCGACACATCTTAAAATATGTAGACTTCTTCCAGATGGTGATTTTTCACCTTTAAAATCAGGTTTTCCACATAGACCCAAATCAATGCCATACGGCCTCATTAACGCTGATCAACACACATCCAAAATCAAAGCCAAATGGGCACACAAACAAAGCAATAACAGGCTACATTAAAGTGAAGCACTGACCGCAGTTAAGGCAGGTGTTTATGTGTAGCCACATTAACAGACAGTGACAGCAGCAGGCTGCAGTTTGGACTGATGGAGGGACAAAGCTGCGGCCCGTGGTTCATCGGCTGAGACATTACTGGGCCATTTCTGTCTGAGGCGCCGTGATGTCTTGTCACCTGACACTGGACTGCTTTGACAAGCTGTTGCACCTTAGCTGAAGTGTTCTGAAGACCTCGTGTACACACACCATCACTTTCTCTTACTCGTGTTTTCTAGAGGACTTGTCTCATGCAGAGTGTGTGTCAATGTGTGTGTGTGTGTGTCATAGAAAATTATACTTTCTTTAAGGTGTTGAGTCCTAACAGGCTATTTTTCCTGCATGATCACATGCATGTGACATTTCATTAAAAAAAACAAGACAGGATTTTGTCTTATTTTTGAACTGAACTGAAAAATACCTGATAATATTGTGCAGTGAAAATAAATGCTACCATATAAGTTCAGAGAGGTTCTGCCTCATCTGTGAGGTGATTATTATTATTAATAATGGTGTTGTATTAGATTGAGCCATAATTTGCTTTTGCAATGTTCAACTCTGTGTAGCTCTATTGAAAATCAATGAGAAACAAGGCAATGGTGACTCCAAAGGGTCCCTGCTCTTAAAGATATCGTTTCAGTGTATGCTTAAAATTTGTACACAGCACTGCCCTTTCAGTAGCTGGACCTTTGTGGAACTTTCACATGCTGCTATTATTACATCACACTGTTATCTTTTACAGTGATTCAGGTCATTTTCATAAAAAAGAGCACCCTGTCATAAAATGAACTGAGGTACATTGTACAGCAGAGTACAGAGTACACAATCAAATCTTTTAAAAATGGTATCTACAGTTTGAGATTTCTGATATCATATCCAGGATATTTTATCTTCATTTGTGTACATTGGGAGAAAGTGGAGACGCGTTGTCCATCTTTATATATGTCAACGGTGTCATCCAGACACAGAAGGTCTGTATGAGATGCACCGGGCTGTGAACTACTTCCAATGTACACTCATCCACACAATACGACATGTTCAGAGCAACTGCACAAAGCAAGAAAGACTTAAAAGGGGTGGAGGTCGGGGTTGAGTTGGAGAAACTGAAGTTTACATCTCGTGTGAAAACAAATATCTCTGGTCTTTTCCGAAACCTTACCAAGTAGTTTTTGTGCCTGAAGTTAACCAAAGTGTTGTTTCATGTTAAACACATGTTAAAAAGGCTTTGTGGCAGGAAGGATTTGCGCGTTGCACACAGACACTAAAGGGAGCCCTGTGTGTCTAGATAAGAACTGAGGGGCGGTATCTGATGACTCGGGGTGAGAACACGTTGATAAAACCTCACCGTGTGCACTAGGTTTTCAACTTGTTTGCTGGTACAGTGACTGTGAGGATAACATGAAAGGTCAGGAAAAGGATTTGGGAGACAGCTGCTCATGTTGTAAATATTGATTGAACTGTGGTGGACCATAGGGAAAACATGCAAAGTATTAAAGTGAGCTGTAAAAACCCCTTTAAGTGGTGTGTTTGCTTTAAACATTAACCTGCCTGCAGTGTGTGTAGAGCTTGGTGCTTCCAGGTATTGTACATCTGCTTCCTTTCTTCATGAAAGATGAATGACAAGATTTACTGTGTATCTATTGTTACATTTTATGAGATTATGAATTCTCTGCGTGCCATTAAGTATCGACACATGTCCATGGAGACAATACATTGTCCAGTAAGTCTCAGGAGAGATCAGTTTCATGCCCCCTCCTCTTCCTCCTCCTCCAACCCTCAGGAATGGAAGACATTTCTTGTGAGAACAAACCTTTAATTGTCTCCCCTGTCGCCATGTAAGGGAAGTGATGCGTTATATTATATCATCACTCTCCCTGACGTCCCCTGAATGACCCCAGAATCAACGATTCAGCTAAATGGGCTTATTGTTGCACACATTTTAATCGTAACCTTTCTGTCATATAAGGAAATATTTATGTGCCCTTAAAAAAAAAAAAAAAAAAAAAGTCTGTTTAAATCACTTCCTGTGTGTATTTAACTGACATCACAGATATCTGATGAGGACTGACACAGGGTCCAGTCATAGTCTTCTCCTAGGGCCACAGTCGATGGAGAACATCCAACATCCTGGTCGAGCTGTAAACTGTTACTGCTTTATTTCTTTTGTTCTTCCCTTTGTTGTGGCAGCACCAGAGGGGAGAGCTGAAGAAGGACTGCAGCTGACTGGCAATACTGACTGAAGTACCCTTCACCCCGAGAGGGTGCAAGTTTGGGTCAGTTACTATTGGCAAGGCTCTGCCGAGTGCTGGAGTAGCTGGAGGAAAGAAGGGAGGTATTGTTGTCTATTTTTGTGCTGCTATTATTGGGGTAAATGTTACAGCAGTTAAACCAAACGCACAATACGACAAGTCGGAGCCAAAGAAAGTAAAAAAAAGTACAAATTTTAGCCTATGGTCTGGTAGTGGTGGTGGTGGTGGAGGGGGGGAGTGGGGGCACAATTTCTTTCCAGTGACTGACAACTGAATAAGCTGTGGATTTACAATGCTATTTCTCCCTTTGTACATGTTGCCTTCCACAAGCTGGGCCCGTATTGGATAACTAATTAGGCAAAGAAAGTAAAGTGCGAAATCCTGTCTTGCTGAAAGGTTCGAGAGGGGAAAACAGCAATGCATTCTCAGACAAGCGACTGTTTGGTGGACCTTATTGATTCCAAGGCAGAGGCAGAGATCAATGAAAAGAAACAGACTGAGACAAAGAGTGGCATTTAAGGGTTGGAAAAGCTGACATTTTCTCCATCACTGTCACAGCCGCGGCCATAAAGCAGCGGCAAATATTAAAACATTTCTCATCTGCGCGGGAGTATTGGCAGCAGAAATTGTTTTCTCCGTGGTGTGATACTCAGGCCAAACTCCCAGTAGGATCCCCGGGGACTGCAGATTGGTGCCTGTGACATATCTGCACCAGCATTTACACACACCTGCCACTCATTCCCAAACAGCCCAGCAGCGCGGCTGTAGAGGGCAGATAGCAGCTGAGGAGCCTGTCGGTTGGACTGCTGTCAAGGTGGCTAGGTGTTGTGGAATTCATCACTGATAACGTGCTTATGTTTCGCGGGCCGCATAGAGTGCTTCTATTAGTCAGCAAGGCCCTCAGTACTGTATGCTGGTTATGCATATGTAATGAGCATGTGTGTATATGTGTGAATTATCTGTGTCTATTATCTTGTGCCCATGCAGCGCCATTAGTGCACAGCACAGGCACGTGTGTAGAATGTAATGAATGTTTATGCGTGTGCTATAACCACATTGTGTAATTATGAGTGTGTCTGTCCTGTCCTTCGAGTGCACTCCCTGAGTCTTGAACTCTGAGTGACACGGGGTACTGCAGGGTCATATGTCTATTTGCTGGATAAATGATATTATGCTACACTAAGAGAATTACAAAGAGGATGTCCCTTGGAGTCACCAGGCTCAGCAATCAGTCATAGTTACTTTGTGCGTCTCTTAAGCCCCTCTATCTGTACTCATCCACTGGTCTGGAACGGGTGTTAAATGGATCCTAGACCACATCCCGTCATTATGAGCTTATGATTTGAGCCTTATGACTGAGAGGGGAGGAGAGGGAGGGTAATTAAGAGGAAGGGACTGTTGAAAGAATGCAGCACATTCTTTGTTCCTCCTTCGTTTGCACCACCTCTGTGTGCAGAATCGCACACACACCTCCCTCATCCTAGCTTCTCATCTCCTCATCTCACTTTAATCTTTTCTTCATCCACCCATCCCGTTTGTCCCCCGTCTTGTGATTTCTTTCTTAGACCTGCTCTCCCTCCCTGGATTGCGACTTTTCCCTCCTTCGCCTCCCCTCCCCTCCCTCACCCGTCCCTCCTTCTCACTCCCTCGGTGGTATTTGATAGCAGTAAAGCAGGGAACAGGAGAACAAACAGCAGGTGAACCCACTCTAATACTCAGCTGTGCCATCTGCTGTGGTCACATGACTGAGCTGCAAACCCGCTCGAACACCATGATACCCCATCATACCTGACACATCGATCAATCATGACCAAAGAGCAAGACGGAGAGCGAGAGAGGAGGAACAGTCAGAATGAAAAGAAATCATAGCAACAATAAATACTACGTCTACTACTCAGCCAATTATGACTCAGTATTTTACCTTGGTTTGACTTGTGATTTTGGCTTCTAATCTGTACTATTTGGCAAAATTGAATTAGATTGTATCTGAAGCATATATTTGGTCAAAATATGATCAATAGTTTTGGAAAAAATGCAAACAATAGAGAAAAATTGAAGAAATAATATTCCGTCCTTGATTAATTAGTATAGCTCTATGTCATACAACCCAAATATCAATCAAAATCTGATCACTTAAGTTGGATTACTGTGTGTCCATGGAACAATTTGATGAAAAAAAAAAATAGACATAAGCAACAGCACTGAAACCAAAATTTCACAGAATAAAGAAACAAACCTCTGCCTCAACACAAAGGTCTTGATCGGGTGTGAAGAACACATTCATTTACAGCAAACAGTGGCTACAGGAAATTATTTCAGTCAAAACTGTCCCTACCACAATTAAGCTGTGTTAATTATGTATTTCATTAAGTAAGTGGATTAGAAGCAGGGCTGATGAAATCATGGCGGCGTTTGCCAGAGGCCAGGCTGCAGAGAACAGACAGGAAACGACGGATAACTCTCTCTCTACTTACACTTCTCTGTTGTACCCTGAAATAACCCTATAAATACTTAACACCTTTACCCGCCTATTTAGGCTGTCTTCATTCGCGCACAATCACCTGGTCTCTGTACCTGCATATCTCCTTTGTGTAGGATCATATTGTGTAATTGTGCCATAGATACTGTTGACATCCACATGCTGTTTGCAAGTCCTCTAGAAAGTCTCTCCATTTCATCTGAGCCAGTTCATTACCATTCAGGTGCAAGACGGAGATAAAGCAAAATGCAGATCGCTCTTTCTGTCTCCCCCTCTTTCACACCCGTACTGTCTCATTCACTCACATGCACTCTTTCATTCTATCTCTCCCTCTCGTTCTCTGTGTTCTCTGATGTTTTATTTGATATCCCACAATAAAGCCTCTCTTTGAACTGCCATCAATTGTGTATGGATTTTTCCTCTGAGGAGAAACAGAGAGCTGTCTGAAAGGGCTCCAGTCCCGCAGGCTGCCTTCATATTGATGCAGAGGAGTATTGCCATCTTCATTGCTGGATCAATCACTCACGTCACTGTTGTTTTATGGCTGGGGCCACTTCACAGAAAGAAGCCTGACAACATCACCGCAGAGGTTTGCAAAACGATACAGCTCTGATAGTTGAGGAGGGTGGAGGGGGCGTTGGGGGAGGCTTTTCGGAGGCAAGAGGGGATGAATTTAGATTCTATAACTGTCACACACATGCGTTCGCACATATCTCTCTTCTCTACAGCTGTGGGAGCCGCTGGAGTTATCGCTTGGTGTGGTTAAGTCACAAAGGGAGCATTGAGAAGACCACAGGATGTTGTCAAAGCTCGTTGTGAGCTGTGTTGCCCTGGCTGTGGATGCAAAATCTTCCTGATATCCCTCCTCCTCTACCTCTTGTCTGTGTATTCACTTCCGTTTTGTGTTTGCGTTCTTAGCTCACAAACAATATACTAAAGAAGCTCGCTAAAAACAATGTAGTAATCAACCTTCTGACACCTCGTTTTAAAGTATGCATGTCTGACTTAAAAGAAAACCTAAAGATTTGTGAAACAGACATTTGTGGCAGACTTATAGCTTTATGAAAAATGGTTATCTTATTAGAAATTAAATTATAAACTGTTGTGTAGTATCCTGAATCGCTAGCTGTTGCATGGCATTGCATTGGGTCTCCTGACTCTAGAAACAGCTGTAGAGTTATGGTTTTAATTTTTTTATGGTTATTTTTTTCCAATCCAATTACATTCATTCAAGTGTACTAGCAAAGCTTTTTAAATGGTCGGGTCTCACAACTAGTCTGCTAGTTCCATCATACTGCTTACTGCAGCAACTCTCTGCACCCCCCCAATCTATCTCTGATTACGTGCTATTGAAGGGACAGTTCACCCAAAAATAAAAACTGAGTCATTATCTTTGATGAAAAGTCAGGTTTAAAACATAAATAGGACAAATTCATACACATATTTTCCTTTATGAACAGAAAAATACAACTGTACACCTTCTGAATTAAAGTTTTTTTTGTCATTTACCAAACTAAGACTCACTTAATTTCCTTACTAACTCATTGTAAAATACATTCCATTCAAAATCAACAAAAACGAAACTCACCAAAACTGTCTTAGTCTTTCCACTGTTCCAACGATCACCAAACCCTAGTTCAAAACAGACTGGCTGTTGATCTTAGCATCTTCCAGAAGTTCAATTTGGGACAACGTTTTACAGCCAACACGGTTGCTGATAGCTAGAACATCTTCAGGTTGATGTCTGAGCAGAGAATGAATTTCCAGTTAACTGAATGTAGTGGGACTTCGGTTCGGCCCTGGCTGTCCTTGGACCTGTCCCAGCTCAACGTGGCCTGTTTACAGCCAGTGAAGCCTGGACTTCGAGGTGCAGCAGCAGACACCAGAGTCCCTCTACAGCCATCAGTCATCTCTCTCACTCTGAACTCTATATGACCTTCCCCTCTGCTCTGGAAGACTAGTTGGCTGTGTGCACTCTGGCATCTCCATATTCACCTTAAAGAGACAGAAGCTACTTTTTTTTTTGTGACTTAACCTCAGTGGGAAGTTTCCTCTTTCAGCACCTATTAGGTATCACAGCTGACCTAAAAGGAGGAAAAGCAGGGTGAGATGGAATAAAGTGGAAGTCGGAAAGAAGTGGAAGTCTCCATGTCTTGTGAATGGCCCTTTAATTCTCTCTCCTGACAGAAGGCAATGGCAGCCCGGAGGAGGGTCAGGACACCAGTTGGCATGAATAGACACATTTTTGTCTTGTCTCCAACTTTCTCTGCTCCGTGGCTCCACTGACTGTAACATCTCATTTTTTCCCCCAAGCTGGAAGTCTCAACAGCCATTCTCTTGTCATTGGAAGGCGGGCAGGCAAGCTCTCTGTCTCTTCACTCACAGATGAATAGAAAACATTGTGCCAAAAGCCTCAGAATCACCAAGCTGTTTTCGATTGCATATAAAACACAGAATTTGAGAACATGTTTGGAAATGACAGGCTGATTGGCTGTGGTCATTTCAGGCTGTGTGGGCCTCATTTTTTCCTATGTTTCATCAGTGGGTGCATTCATCCATTCAGGATATATTGAAGCAGTAGCCTTTAATAAAGTCACTAGGCTTGAAAATATATGAATAAAATGACATCCACTGCCTTGGATGGATCAAATTGACTTATCCTGGTAATAGCCCAAGGATAATGTGTGCGTGTATGCGTGTGAGAGAGTGTGTGTCTGTGCAGAGAGAGAGACATAAAAAAAGAGAAAAGAGCAGAAACAGAGATGGATATAGTGGTAAGACAAAGGCAGGAAAAACAAGAATATCAGGGAAATAAAACAAACTTGACCTAAGGGGACAGAATTCAATGAAAACCTGGAGCTGGACACATGACTTTGAATCTTATTTGTATTGGTGACCCATCACTGGCGCAAGCATTATTAGGGATGCTGGGAAGGAGAAAAACAAAGCCATTAAAGGAAAGAGCAGACGAAAAAGAGTGACAAACTTGATCCTAACAAAGTTAAAGGGTTATTCAACACAAAACATTAAAATTATGAGTCCAATTTCTCCAATCCTACAGCAATTTGATTGCGCTGAGCCACTGAGGACCTCCAAATCCAATGATACACCAGAGGTATAAAGACTTGTACACAGGGAGTAATGATGACAAAGAAAGTTTTATATTTAATTCATTTACAAAAAAAACACAAAAACTCTTATCTTGACCCATCACACTGCTTTCCTTCCATTTCCCCCGTTTTTCCGTCCTTGCTTGGCAGACAGTTGTTGGAGTGCAATGTTGATGGAGTGGTCGTGAACCACAATAATGACAGTCAGAAGCGATGGCTGTACAAGGAGACACATGTCTGTTCTCTGCTCTTCAAACGTCCAGCTTAAACTCCTGCTATGTGTGAATAAAGAGGACAGGAAGTGGCAGTTTGGCAGCTCCAACCAGGAGTGTCACTCTCAATTGCATCCCCTGCCAGCTCCAGACACGTCGCGCGGCCGAAGAGGTCACGGGTCTGACTCCTCTTTTTCTCCCTCTCCCTCTCGTACCTTATCTCCTCTCTTTTGTCTGTTTTACAGGACATTCCATTTCAATGCCACCTACGCCATGCATAACAGTCAAGGAGAAGACAGAATGATGTACGGAAGACACGAGCCAGAGCGACGGCGGCACATTTTTGTGAATACTCCAATAAAACGCAAGGCTTGTCTTGTCAGATTACCCTGACAACCTCTGTCAAAATCCCTGCCACGTCGCCGTGAAGCAGAGAAGCAGATGTCCTGAGTTTGCCTTCCTCTTCTGGACAGAGCTGTCAAGATTTGCTTGTGAAGGACACTGAAGACAGCACAGATGGAAAGAATGACTTGTCTGAGTTTCAGCTTGTTTCTCTGTCAGGAATGAGTTTCATGAGGAGAAACAATAAACTCTGTTTTGTAAATGCTGGTGGATTTTCTGCTGTAGATTTTTTTCATCTGAACAAATCAGTTGAGTACTCATCATACAAGTGTTCCAAATCAGCTTGATTAATTACCTACCTTATTTGATTAATCTAGTACCTGCACAATGACATTTTTTATAGAAAAATCATTCAATATAATCTGTTACCAGAAAACCTTGAGATTTAAAATCTGAAAATATGATACTAATGCGTAGCACTAAAAAACAGTGGTGAGGTGCAACTAAGTACATTTACTCAAGAACTGTAATTGACTTTATGATTTTAAGTACTAAAGTATTTCCTTTTCATGTTACTTTAGACTGCAGATCTAAATATTTTCCTTTTTATTGCACAACTATAGTTACTTGCACGTTTTCAGATTGAACTATGATGCATTATTACCTCCGCTAAGGAGGTAATGTCCGTTTGTTGACTAGGTTGTTTGTTTGATTTTCACCAGGATTACGCAAAAACAACTAAATGGATTTCCACAAACTGTGGTAGAAGGATGTTGTATTGGCCAAGGAAGAACCCATAAAATTTTGGCGCGGATCTGGATAAAGGAGCAAGTCCAGGAATTTTTATTCTAATATCAGTATCTATAGACATAGTCGGGACCATAATGACTTGGAGTAAACTGATTTCCAATTTCAATGAAGCCAAGTGGGAAAGCAAAACTGAAAGTGTCACAAGTTGCTGCAGTTGGTGCTAAGGCTTAAATAAGAGGGCTGTCGGGCCTTGGCGGAGGTATGAGCTCTACTGAGTGCCATTCTTGTCATAGATTAAAACTGTATATAGGCCTATGGAATTGTTGGACATTTTAAATTAAGATGCTGCTTACAGGAACATATTTAGATAATATGTATTATAATGTAATATAATAATAAACCATAATAATTTTGAATGGTGCCATTTTCCCAAAAAATCTTTTGTGCTGATTATTTATTATGTAGTATATCAGTAACACTCCTTGAGCAGCTAATTTGTCAGGAATACATCAATACTTTGGAGTACATGCATACATACTGTAGTCTCATTAATTTTCCTTATGTGAAGACAATTTTGATCAAGTGTGGAAGTGGTGGATTCTGCCACTAACAATGAAGGAGTTGTAATTACAGAATGTAAATACATTGGATGGCTATTGTGGAAAAAATTATTGCAGGGCTTGGTTGAATGAAGATCCTAAGGATTATAACTTTAGGTGAATGTAGGACATCTTTGCTTGTAATAGTAGAATTTTTACAGTGCAGTATTGCTTCTTATATAAAAGATCTCAATATTTATTCCCCTACTTCTTAAAGGACAATGCACTGCAGGCACGTGTACACCCACATTGGAAAAGTCAGACTACTAGTTCCGTCCTTCAAATGTCAGTTCCTACACTGGCTGCTGATAAAACAAAGTTATAACATTATGTGCATTAAATTCAGGAACCTGGATTAAAATGCACCCATAAATGTAATTTGCTTCTGATAAGAAATGGTTCTTGATGATAATAATAAGCCCTTACCAAACAGAAGGGAAGTCAAATGGATTTTGATTCCACTCCAAATCATTCAGTAGCTTCCCACTAATGTAACTTGATCAGAGCACTCTCAAACCGGAGCTCTATGATATGACAGATTAATTTTGTCAGCCTTGTAATAGCGCCTTATTGATGCGTTTCCTGTGAAATGGCACATTGGAAAGAGCAGCTTCAGCCACGGGGCAACTGTGTTTCATATGGTGGTCATGGATGGACATCTGATGCTGACCTCTTGATCACACACCTTCATACTGTCAGGCAGGCAGGCAGCCACGCACACACACACACTCACAGGTAATGCTCTATTATGCTGATTTATTGAAGGTTAATTTAATCACTCTTGTAATACCTGACCAGAGGGTGTTCTTACCCGTGAAAATCCCAAGTAGCAGGGAAAAAAAAGAGGAGAAAAACATGACAACAAATCAAAAAGTGATTTCATGAAGGTGGCACCAGAGACAGGCCAATCCATCAGAACGGCTGCAGAGTGTGGACGTGTTGCCACGCGTGGTGCCAGGCGAGGTGCCAGGCGGTCCAAGGCACATCCTCCATGCCAGCGCCCTGAGGCTGTGTGTCCTCGTCACAAGGACAGAGAGGTCGTTAGGACCAAATGCACTAAATCACACACCTCCTCCCACCCACTGTCATGGCCGACAAAGCAGGTTGATGCAGAAATACTGGGAGAGGCAGAGCAGCCACTGGTCGACTCTACTGGTTTGTTCCAAGTAATCGTCACATCCTCTTATTCCAATTGATACAGTGATATATGATGTTGTTATGACACTTTGCCCGCTTTTGAGAGCAACCCAATGTCAACAAAGCTTTACACAGAGTGAATGATTCCTCCTAAATGCATTTTAGAGTTTTGCACAAATACATTTTCAGAGCTAAGTAAACAATGCAGGCCATTATCTAGATGTATTGTTTATGCATTTTTTCGCTCCGTGGATGGGATGAGCAAGTGAGTGAGAGAGCAGCAAAGAGAGCGACGGAAAGGCACAGAAGGCGAGAGAGAGAGAGACAGAGAGAGACAGAGAGAGACAGAGAGAGACAGAGAGAGAGACAGAGAGAGAGAGAGAGAGAGAGAGAGAGAGAGAGCCTCCCTCGCCAAAAGACATCAGGTCTGTGAACAGCACAGGCAGATTTTCCATTCCGTCAGCATTTTCCTTTTTACGTGCCGAACAGATAGCTAAAGGTACCACTTAATGTGATGGGAGACAGGATCTAATGGATTGATACACAGGTTTTGACATGCTATTTGAGCATGTCGCTCGCTATAATTGGTCATGTCATTGTGCATTAAACTAACGATATATAGAGTAGAGCCCTGAGACGAGTGTCTTTAGCAAATCTGTCAGATATCACACCAAAATACCTCTGACAGCTATCTCAGGCAGCAGCAGCAGCACACTGCAACACAGCAACATGAAAACCTGCAACCACTAGTGAAGACAAATTTGGAAATCAGACCATCTTAAACTCACCTTTCTTCCGTTGGGTGTCTCTAGCCCTTTTTACACAGAGATCCCACAGCACCCCCAATTCCATGTTCGTACCTTTCCTACAGAACGTCGAGACGGAATAACGGAGCACCATTTCCTCCCAAATTTTTTTCGCTTAATTGTTAGCTTAAATCTTTTTGGCCATCTAAACAAATGCTATTTTAGTCAATTTACTTAACTAATGCAGTGCTGATTCAAAACGTGCCCGTTTGGAATGGGCCAATTGCTTGGCTTTCAGTATTGTCGTATGCAGCTTTCTCAAAATCAACGACCGGCAAAGCTGAAGAGCCCCCACAGTTCTGCACGCACCAGTTTAAGATATAGTTGTTAGTTCATGTGCCACTGGTTTTTCCCCCTATTTCAAACTTAATTAACAACATATATTATATTGCATATTGTAATAATCATTATTGTTATTATTGTTATGCTTCTTTGTTAAATGACATTTAATTGACTGAATGTCGGCCAAAGAAACTTTGAAACTGCTCATTGCTATTGACAAAAATCTGGGAATTCATGCTGAAACTAGCTAGACAGCTACTGCAGTGGCCCTGGTTCCCAGGGCATTACGAAGGATAGGCTGACATTGTTCATTGAAGATAGCTAGCTAATTTTAGCTTAATAATGGGAAGTTAACCACTGCATAGGATTATCAAAACGTTAATGTTAAAATTCAAATTAGCTGACATCTCATGAGGTATAAGCAGTGCCTTTGAGAGACAGGGTTAACCCTCTCTCTACATGGTCCTGGGTATATAACCTACTGTTGTTTAAAATTGAGTGTGACATTTATTTCTCTTTTTTAGTTTTCTCGAGATCCACTTATCCAAATTTTCACTCAACACTGCATTACCTTAGCAATCTCATCTCAGCCAAGCAGGAGGTCATGCACTCAGATGAATGGTTTTCAAGACATGCAGTACAAAAATACTTACAGAGATTTCTTCCATTTTAGTTGTATGATGTAAAAAGTAAATGCATTATTTCCTGTCTGGCACAAATGGAGGCATGTTAATGACTTTTATATTGGTTGCCACAGATGGTGTAACTCCTCCCTTTCATTAGACAGGAGTCAGAGGTCCAAGGTGAAGCTAACTTGGTTCTACCCATGACTCCTTCACTGCTGTCAGAAGACATCATTTCACCTTTCCTACGGAGGCTGCATGAATGGACAACACTTACATTGTCTTCCATCTTGGCACGCAAAGACTCAAATGCTTGTTTGCAGCCAACAACATGGTCGTTTATTAAATCATGATGTCAAGCCAGAGACACTCAGAGGAACATTTGATTTGTTGATCCTTTTTAATGGCAGTTAACCCATTTTATTCTCTTCACCTGTTGATATTTTTAAGACTTTCTCTGATTAACGTGAAGCATTAAAACACAGAGAGACAGCCTCTATAAATCTTACTGAAATCACAATTTATGTATTTTCACAACTGCATAGTTTTGTGTGTGACACAGCTGCCTGCATCAGTTTGCACAACTGTGCGGGCACACTAAGACAAGAGCGATATATATCAATGTGCTCTAAAGACATCCACCACTATTTTGGCAGCCATTTTGTTTTGCTAAATGCATAGCCTCTCCTCCCTCAGCTGTCTGTCTGTCGGCGCTGTCAGCCACTCTTGTGTGATTGGTCTGATGGGCTTGATGCTCATCACTCTGTCAGGCTAGGCTCGCCTTTCATTAGTCTGGGCCCCTCCATCCGCCACACTCACACAAATCACATTGACATCCAAACTCCTCAGATCCACAGAGCAATTTAACTGATATTCATTAGAGGGATGACAAGAGCTGATGGGAGATCTGTGGAGTGGAGGAGTGGGGGGACTCATTCTCCTCCTATCCTATCCCTGTCCTGTCCGCCTCCTTTCTTCCCCCTTCACTGCTGACTTTGTTTTAGGAGCATTGAGGCGCATCAGCGTCTATAACTACCCAGCCCTCAAGGATATTCGAGACAAAGGAACAATGGATAACACATCTAATCTCCTCTTTATTATCACAGGAAAATACAATTGAGAGGAGTTTTGTGTCTTTCATGCTAAATAATTGGCTACAGCAGATCCACAGCTTCTACATTGCTCTCCTCCAGCAGCCACTATAATGCTCATCCAAGCAGAAGTCCAATCATTTAGCCCTCTCCCCCCAGCCACTCATTAACCCCCAAAGTGTCAACTATCTCATTAACGCCCCCAACCATCCTCACCCCGAGTCCATCACTAAGCCCAGAGCATTCATCAACACATACAGTGTTGAAAAAAAAAAAGATCACGTCTGAAAGAAAATTCTATATCTGCAAGGTAAGCTTGGAAAACTCACAAGATATTCAATAAGGCAGCTCAGCCTTTTTCATTTGCATTATCAATGGCTACCGGTCTGAATCCCATCTTTCAATTATCATCCTTTGTTAAGGGCTTTATTCTGCTTGTCAGATGTGAGTCATCACTGGGTTCTCCCACAACGTTAGACCAATGTATCCTAAACGTCAGAGGGCCGGGAGCAAGTCTGAGGCGGTAATGAGTTTGTGAGAGAAGACGGGGTCAGGACACAGTGTGTGTGTGTTAATTAATCTGTTCCCGGGTGGGAGGAACTGAAGCGAGATGATGAGATTTAAGAGAGTAAATGGATGTGCTGCACTCGGGCTGTCCTCTGTTGAGTGAGTGAGCGGGGTTAGAGGCTGGGCAAATGGCCGTCACCATAGTAACCAGATAACTTCCCCGGCCCCAAGTCACTCAGTCAGTCAGTCATGACAAGAAAAGCCTGGGAACATCAAACAGAGAGAACATGGTGTCCCCAGGCATCTTCAAATAAGACAAAGGTAGATGATAGAAAACCTGAGAAGTATATGTGTGTGTGTGTGTGTGTGCATTTATCATGCATCCTGACAAACGTTTTCAAAAAAACTTTCTCATTACATGGCACTGAGCCTGAATTGTGACTACTCTGATAGCGTCAACACCTGCCAGTAATATTGTTAGATCCAAAAGCCTGCTTTGAGGGAATAGCACCTGTCTGTGCATTCTGCACCACTGTCAGCTTGTCTCAGTGTGCGTATATAGGATGCGCTTTATTTTTTCCAAGGGACAGTCTTGGAGTCCAGGTGTGTGCCAGATCTGCTGTCTCTGCCCAGGGCTCCTGATGGCATCCAAGCCCCCGTGGTAATCAGCTCACTCTGCCTGCTGTTGCAGCCCGCCTGCCTCCTCCTCCTCCAGTGGCTCGTTTCAGAAACATCTGGTGGTTTACATGCAGCACACACCACCTGCCAGACGCCTTGCAGGCAGTGGCACTGCTCGCACCTCTCCAGTTCGCCCCACAAAAACACTACGACACAGAAATCACCAGAAGAGCTAGACAAATTGCGGTTTTGAAGACAACTGCAGACAAAAAATGCTGAGGGTTTTTAGGCTCTGCTCAGTGTCGCTGCAGATATAGCTTTGTGAGCGAGCTCATTTTTAAATGCTTAGTCATTTCAATGTAGGACAACAAGTGGGAGAGGTGAGGGGTTTTTTTTTCTAAGAGATGCATGATTTTCGAGTAAACCAGGTGAAAAATTAGCTTGGAAATGACATTTTGGACAATACTGTGATGTGTCAGATATCTCTCTTCATTAATGAAATGCTTTGAAATGTCAATTGTTCAAATATTACTTTATACATTAGAGACTCATAATGCACACTGATCTATAAATTTCACTTATTGGTAAATATGGAAGAAAACAAATATTTTTTGCAGCAGTTAATTTGATTTAATCATAGAAGCACAAGGCATTAACATATTTGTATTGTTTTTTTTGTTTTTTATCAAATAACATTTATAAAACTATTGTGCAAAAACAATGTCCTTTTCATCTTCTTCAAAGGCTCTGCACCAGTGGATAGTCATAGTCCTCTTAAATTAGGAAATATAACAAGTATGCATAATTTAAACAGCAAGTTGTAAGCTTATACACTATATATACATTTGTACACAGACCTGGATTTTAAGTGCCCCTTACTCAGTGATAAAGAACAAGGCAGCTTCTACAATCAGCAAGAAAATCAATAGGCTGTAAACAGAAAAATATAAAAACAAGCAATGAACCTTTGCTGTTTGGCAGATTCTTTTAAGGAGTTTTTCCCAGGCATTTGGCTGTTTTAAGGTGTTAGAAAGTGACCGGTTTTAAAAGGGCATATTCAAATCTGGACAAGACAGGAAGGACTGTACAAATGTAAAACTTGTTGAACATGCAGTAAATCAAAATCAAACTCACAAAAATAGAAAATAAATACAATAAAGTTAATACATTTCAAGTTATTAGCTGACCGTCTAGTCAAGAGATTCACCAAGATCATGAAATAATCTGTCCCGCTGTTGTCTCACATTGCCACAAGTATACATAGAGTGTGGGAGACAACAAAGCTGACAACAAATTGGGCTGAATATCGTTGACCTACAGTATATTTTGATGTGAAATAGATGTCTTTTGAAATACAGAGAAATCAGAAATGTTAATGGGCTGAACAGACGTAAACACCTTGTGCTGACATTTTTAACAGTAGTTCATGCCATCTTTGTGCATTAGCACACTTTCAAATATTCTTTGTTTTTACTGTGTTGTTTTTAACAGTCATTCTGCATGTATTTTCCAGTATGACTACTGCTGAGAGCAATTTAGTGTTTCGCTAGTTCACACACATATAGCAGATGGTCCTCTGGAGACTTCCCATGGCTCTTGCTGAGGTGAAGCTTGATGGCGTGCTTAGTGGCAAATTTACGGACACAGAGCTGGCAGCGGTACACTGCCCCATTACTACTGCAGTCATCTTGTGATTGTGGAGAAAGGAAGGACTCCAGGGGAACTAGTTTCTCTGTGAGAGTGTGGGAGTCCTTGACAGTCTGTTTGGGGGAGAGCTTGGCCAGGTCCCTGATTCTGAACCCTAGGTGGGATTCCAGGTGGCATACATACGCTGCTGGGGTTCGGATCTGTGAGGCACAGTCACTACAGAAGAATATAGGTTGACCAGAGTCCAGGTTCTTGAGGAACTTTGTTCTTCCAGTTCTCCTTAGCTGATACTTGACATTAGCCAGCCAGTGGCTGATGGTGGTCATGGACAGGCCTGTGAAACGAGATACGTGCGTTCTTTCCTGTGGGCTGAGGTCGTTGATGATGTACTTCCCCTCTGATGTCTGCCTCAGGCTCGAGGCAAACTGGGCCTGCAGAAGGAGGAGGTGCTGCGGGTTCCAGTTAGAGTGACGACCTTTGCGTTTGTGGCCATGCAGGGACACGTCATCATCATCGTGAGTAGAGCCCACAATCTCATCTTTATCCATGACCCGGGACCGTGAGGGAGGCTTTGGGACATGGTGCGACTGTGTCAGGTTCCTCAACATATCTGAGATATCTGACAAAGCATTTTCATGGAGAGGGCTGCTGGATGTGTAGGGAGAGACCACTGTTAGCTTTGCAGGAGTAACAAGGGAGGATGGAGAGATGGAGGAGGCTGTGGATGAAGGGGTTAGTGGGGCTGAGCCTCCTCTATCAGTTTTCCCTTTTGTGAGGTCAATAGGCTGGTCATCGCTGGGCTGGCAAACACTATTATCAACTACACTTTCAGGCTTTTTGGTCTGTGAGGGAGGAGCGGCCACAGCAGCCCTCTCAGCCATGCTCTGGTTAAGCCTGGAGAGCAGGCTCAGGGGATCTTGGTTTGGCAAGGCGGGCTTGGCTGCTTTCCCCAAATGAATGTTCATTACTGACTGAAGAGCACTTAGAGGGTTGACAAAGGGCTGCTCTGGAGGAGTATGGCCAGTGATAATGGCGGTACTGCATCTCAGTGTAGAGGCGAGCGGGGATTTGACTGCTGTCTCTCTCTTGGATTCTGTATCTGGGGATGCTCTGTCTCTATGGCTTCCCTTGTCACTATTGGCTGGGGTGACTGCCCTCCATTCCCGAGGTGAGTCAGCCTCTCTTCCCTTATGTGATTCTCCAGCTTCGCTACTACAGGGAGAGAGGTGGTTCTCCATTTTAGGGGACAACTGCTTCACCCTTTGCTCTACCTTTGCTACTTTCTCAGTCACTTTTTTCACTAAATCCTCCATAGCCTGGAAGTTGTTGCTGGGGAAGGGGGAGGACTGACTAAGTGGTGGGGAAATGAGGGGCTGGTTCTTGGCAAGGGAGGACAATGATCCATCCCCTCCATTGAACAAGAATTTCATTGGGGAATTCTTTTCCATGCTGCCCTGCTGGAGCTTGAGGGCACTGGGGAACTGGTACGCTGCATGGATGCTCGGGTAGCCCCCCCAGCTTGGATTGCCACTCTGTGCCTTGTTGATGGCTGATGTCACAGTGTTTTCCAGTGATTTTAGAATATCAAAGCCCCCTTTAGGGCTCTCCTTCAGGTCCTCCTCAGTAAGGTAGTTATACATTGAGATGTCACATTTTTCCTCCTTCTCGATGTCCTCCTCCTTCCCAACTGAAGCTGCAACTTGTTTCTCATTTCCAACTGACTCTTGCTTAGTGCACTCTTCCTCAACCTCCTCCTTCTTGATTTCTTTAAGAGGAGGGGAAGTAGCGGGGGAAGTCGGGGTAGTTTGAACAGGTGGAGGGGAGAAGGTGGAGGGTGCGAGTGGGACAGACTGGACTCTCTGTTCAGTAGGTGTGGTAACCCTCCCAGGTTTGGGGGAGGTGGCCTCAGGAAGTGTTTTGATTCTCTTTCCCACTGAGCTGGTCACCCTCAGGAAGTGTCCTGTCACCATCATGTGGGTTCTCAGCTCTTGTAGTGTATTATGGGAACTGCCACACTCCATACACTTAAGGATCTGGAATTTGTTGGATTCAAACTGCCAGGCATAGCTAGCGCCATTCTGGTGGCCATAGCGATTATTGGGGGTGGTGTAGGGGCTGGAGGAAGGTTTCTGTGAGGGTTCACTCAGCTCTGCCTGTAGATGCTTAGTTTTGGGGGTTCCCTCTCTAGAACGTGGTGAGGCAGTGAGGTCCAACCCCACAAATCCCCTTTTCTTAGAAGACATGATTTTGGCTGCCACGGGGGCCATGGGCTCCTTCAGAGGCACTTTCTGGTAGTGTTTGGTCTTGATCATGTGGACACTGAGGTCCTGGAGAGATTCAAAGGAGTGGCCACAATACATGCACTTCAAAACTTTCTGGGCATCCTCCTTCCCCTCCATCTCCAACAGGGACCGCTTACGTGGTTTAGACCAGCGCTTTCCGCCACTGCCTGCCCTGTCTTGGTTGTCATCGCGATAGTGGCCTGTATCATTCATGTGAACTGTCAGCTCCACCAGGGTGTCATAAGCAGCACTACAGCCCTTACAGCGGAATTTACTGGCCCCACTGAAGATGGAGCCAAACAGCTTTGGGTTTTGCCTGTGGAGCTGGACTGTGCTAAAGAGGCTGTGCTCAGAATGAGCAGGGTGTCGGCTCTGGGGAGGATGCTGCTGTAGTGTCTTTGCCACTGCAGACTGGTGCCAGTCATAGCTGCCGCTGCTGCAGCTACTACTGCTACTAGTGCTGTTGCTGCGAGTTGGCTTGTCTGTCGGAGCCGAGGATTGGGCCTGTGGTGGTGTGGAATTAAAGTTTAGTGGTGACCATAAGGGGCTGCTCAGGAAGCTGGAGTAGATGGCCTTCATTTGTTCTAAGGTGTCCATGCCTATGGGAGGTGTTTTAGTGCCACCATTGTGAGATGCTGTGACCAAGTTGCCCTCAAGTTTCCTGGAGGGGCTCTCAAAGTCTGAGAGCCGGTCACTGGTCTCACTCACATGTGACTCACTGTCCATCTCTTGTCCCGAGTGCTCTGCGGCCCCAGCCGATTCCTGGTCACATCCCTGCTCCTTCGCAGGCCCAACGCTTTTCTCTACAAACTCATCTTTCATGTGAAGGTCATCCTGAGGGGCTGAGGTTAGGTCATCTGCTTCCGCCTCCTCATCCTCCACAGTGTGCTCTGTCAGCTCTTCAGGAGAATAGGCTGCAAGGAGAATGGAGACAAAGAGAGAAAGAAAGAGATAAGTTAAATTGCAGGGAGTGAACACGCTATGTTAGAATAACTGGAGAAAAAGTTTCCCTGCTATGTGTGCCCGAGGACTCCCAGGGATAAATGAGCCATCTGTGTGGGAGCCTTTAAAGCTGAGCTGAGAAATTACAGTCATCCCATTTCACCTCATCAACCGTTGAGGTGTTATTTTCCTCTAGGCGAGCCTGTATTTATATACTACCCCAGCCACACGGAACTTATGCCTCCCCTCTTTTCACTCCTTCTATTGGAGGAAAACAAAAAAGAAATATCTTGGCAAAAACATAATGCGCCATTTTATTTATCTCAGGGCGCAACAGCTTGAAATGAAAACTAAATCTGAAATTAATGAAGCCCAATCTCACTGTGGCATTCTCCTCTGGGGTAATAAATGAGTTGGATCAACCTCCATCTGTCAGTTAATATGTCTGACGCCTCTTCATCTGCCTCTTCTCTGATTACACACACACACACACACACACACACACACACACACACACACACACACACACACACACACACACACACACAC
>JBBPCS010000917.1:8056207-8068969 GCA_037974645.1 Hollardia meadi | reverse complement strand
GTTTCCTCTAACACTAGCCATCTTGATGCTAGCTGCTCTTTCACCGGTCAACCTAGCGCAAACAGCGGTGGTGGGCGAGGCGCAAGGCCTGTGATTCATAGATCCAGAATTTCACAATGAGGGAGAAAGAGTAGATGTTCTTCCAGCTCATTTTTAGGGTTTTTAAAATGTGGGAAAACCATGTTAGATAAAATATTAGTCATAGCAGAATATTTTTACTTTACAACGTGTCTGGAGGGGAACTTCAATGACAATTTTGAAGAATGATGAATTTGAAGTTTATGTTACAAGAAGTTCTACATTGTTTGAGATACTTACTGAATTCTGAAGTCTGAAAATATTGCTTCAATTCTCAATCATTTCAATATGACATTAAATATTCATGACTAGATAACAAATAAGTAAAGTAAACTTTTTCGAGAAAACACCCTCAGGTATTACTTATTAATTAATGTTAATTTTGGCAGCTATTTTAGATTTAGTCACATTTTTGTCATTTTTAACCTTAGTAGTTTCAGTCTAGATTTAGTCGACGACAACTCAAAATATTTTAGTCAACTTTTAGCATTTTCTCTCTTTAAACTAATTCAGTTAGGCCAATACAGCGAATATTGATATAGTAATCAGCAGGGCTGAACTCTCACGCATCGAGCATAAGGCTAATTAACACAAATCTCACGCTCTCATGCCACACATGTCTTTTCTCACGCTAACTTTCCCCGTCCCTTTCTCCAATGTAGTTTTTTTTTTTTTCAAGTTTAGATGGGCTAGGGTGCAGAAAGTAACAAGGCAACACTTTTTTTCCGGATTGTCAGTGAACGCAGCAATTTGACCCGAAAGCTTGTAACAACAAGAGACGTTTTTCACAGCAGCAGTATTGACATGAAATCACATGTAAACACGGGTTTAATTTATTAATTTTATTGAGGTTCTGTTCCTTTTCATGCAGCAGAGCCTTTCCAGTGAGCCAACATGCACAAGAGAAGCACCCTGACTGTGTTTGGCCTGAATGGAACGGAACCTTAATTAGTAACATTGGTAACACCTGTGTTGAACCTACTATTTCATGCCAAAATGGCTGCTGTGAAAAAGGTCTAGTGTGCGCTCAAATAGGGCTAGCAGCTAATATTTACAGAGGAGCGCACAGTGCAGCAGGCTCCGTTTGTGATGAACATCAGAGAACCGTGCTGACACTGAGCTGACAGAAAGCAGTAAGGTAAAGTAGGGGCAACTTGTACAGCATGGCTAGAATTTAAAGGTATCTCTTATTGCCTGCTGAAATATTTTTAGACCGAGTTTGTGGTGGAGCTTGTGGCAGTACAGCTGACTGAAGTCTGCCCAGATAGCGACCTCGGAGCGAGAGTCACTGAGGGCAACAGAGCTCAGCTCAACCCAGCTCTGCAGCTCAGAACACTGTGAACATGGCTGAACACCACACTGGGACTGGATACTGACTTCCAGAGCAGAGGAGGCCAGTTTGATGACAGGGAATACAGTATGCAGGTGATTCACAGCGGCTCTGACGAGAACTAGTGACTTCAACGACGACAGGACACAGCAGGCGAGGACAGGCGAGAGTCTGTGAATTGGGGATTTATGACAAACCAGAGGTGATTGTGGAAAGACAAATCAAGATGGTTTTGGTGAGTTTTATTTTGTGTATGTCTCGTCTGAATGAAGCGTGTTTTAGACAGTTAAGCTCCTCTTAGTTGGGAAAAAGGGAGAAACTTGAATTCAGGTGTGTAATTGTATTTTTCTGTTAGTGAGAAAAATAGGTGTAAGAATATTTCCTTGACATTTTGTGAGTTTGTTTTGTTTACTTATTAGACTAAATCCTAAGAGAACTTCATGCTAACTTCACTAGCTATCTTTGCAACACAACACATAGACGTCTTTGACATGTCAAAACTGTTGTTGTCATTACGCAAATATCTAAGCTAACAGTGAGCATTTAATTAGAAATGTTCACTAGTGTAGCATGATGAAGAGAGACAGAAAAGCAGTGTCCAAATCATGCACATAAAAAGAAACAAACTTCTTTTATTACATATAACGTTTCATCACAGATGTTTTTCTTCGCCCAGAGGGCAGTAATGTAAAGTGGTGACTGAGTGGGTGTGTGGTATCCTGCATGCAACCTCAAGCCTTATTGTTGTTATTGCAACCTTATTGTTTAGCTCTGCGAGGTTGAGAGTGGGAAGACTAATTATTTTGGCAGCCATGTTGGAAATGCATGTAAGTTTGGTCCGATTAGTAACAGATAAGATGTTAATGAAGCAGGTGGAACAGTACAATACGATGGGCTGAATGATGCTCTGGTACAACAGTAGCAGAAGATGGGGGGGCTTTAAAGTCCTTAAAGCTTGCGGATGACTGACTGACTCACACCTGGTGAGGTCTGCAGGCATCATGTTTACTATCTGAAAAGACCAGAAGTCTCTGCATTATTAGCAACTCCATGTTTGCAGATTTCTTTTAAACATATTCGACAGTTTGATCAGACTGCTGTGTAGGTTGCACTTACAAATGCTACGAATAAAATCACACTAGTTCTGAAACAATTAGTCGATTAATATGCCTACCTGACCTTAGAGCTTAGAAATCGTATCTTCCAGATAAATTGCTGTGTAATCTTAGAAACAACAGTTTGACCGGAGAGTAATTGCAATGCATTCCATGATGAGGGCTTGCCATTAAGCCCTTTCTGGTAGTGAAAACGGATCCAACATAATTACAAGTTGCTTGTCCAAATAAATAAATAAACTTGCAGGACTTTAGACACATTGCGGAACAGGTCTGAAAAGTCACCATTGTCTTTTCACATATGTTTCTCTGACAAGTTATAGGCCTAATGTTAATTTTCAAGCCCTGCATGGTTCACTCACAAACTCTGAAGCTAGTGAACTGACGTTAGCTAACACATTAACCCAGCCAACGTTAGACTGGAAGCCAAGCTCATTCATTCATTATTTTGCTACTGCAAACTGCAAACGTTTTTGAGAGAAAGCCAGGCTGAGTCAAACTTGCCACAAACACATACCCGACTGCCCAGTAACACTGACTTAAGGTTGGCAAATTTATGTGCTTAGTTAACATTAGGACTTAGCCATCATTAGCAAGGTGGTGCTCTTCAATTGTCCTTCAGGTTAGCTATATTCTTTCATAGGGCGTCACTCTGTCTCCTTTTACTACAGTGCATTGTATTTTCCTTTCTACCTAATTATAAAGTGTGTTAATAGATCTTTTCTTTTTTCCGACCAAACCCTTTGGCGTTGAAGCGATCATGTTGTCACTGTTGTTGTTGGTTTGGTGTGACAGTCTCTACACACATCACATCAATCAATGACAGGGATGCAACATTAACTGTATCTAAGCGACAGCCGTGGCTGGAGGCTTTATGTTTTCGGGTTGTCCGTCCATCCATCCGTCCGCATGTCCATTCGTACATGCCATTCTTGTGAATGTGATATCTCAGGAACACTTTGACGGAAATTCTTCAAATTTCGCACAAACATGGGATGAGCTGATTAGAGTTTGGTGGTCAGAAGTCAAAGGTCAAGGTCATTGTGACCTCACATCAGTCCCATTCTTGTGAACATGATATCTCAGGAACACTTAGAGGGAACATCTTCAAATGTGGCACAAATGTTCACCTGGACCTGAGGATGAACTGATTAGATTTCCGTGGTCAAAGGTCAAGGTCATTGTGACCTCACATCAGTCCCATTTTTGTGAACATGATACCTGAGGAACGCTTCTAGGGAATTTCTTAAAATGTGGCACAAATGTCCACTTGGACCCGAGGATGAACTGTTTAGGTTTCCGTGGTGTGAAGCCAAAAGTCAAGGTCACTGTGACCTCATGTCCGTCCTACTCTTATGAACACGATACCTCAGGAACACTTTGAGGGAATTTCTTCAAATTTGGCACAAATGTCCACTTGGATCCAAGGATATACGATTATGGTGGTCACAGGTCAAAGGTCAAGGTCTGTGACCTATTAAACGATTTTTTTGTCATAACTCAAGAAGTTATATGCTAATTATGACAAAATTTCACAAAAACGGCATTGATTGTATGGATCTGCTCCTGGGTTGAATATGTGTGTTAAGAATCCATGTTTCAGAATTTAGAGCTTTTTTGCAGCAACATGCATATTTGAAGTATTGTAGTCCACCACAAGGTCTTTGATTTCATTGATATTGAGCTTCAGGTGATTGTTGATGCACCATGTGACCGAGCTGTCTATCAGTCACTACATACAGTATATTATATGAGTCTGGACAACTTGACTGGTGCGCGGAGGCATACAACCACGAGGCGGTAATTCGAGTTACTTTGTTTTATCTTGTTTTTTTGTTGTGCAGCACTTTGGTCAACTTTGGTTGTTTTTAAATGTGCTTTATCAATAAACATGATTTGATTTGATTTAATATTTGTTAAATATTTATTTATTTATTTGTCAATATTTGTTATATCTTTCTCTAAAATGAAAGATAAATCAGTGAAAAGAGCACAGATTAATAGGCTCATATGAAATAAATCAAACTATTGTAACTTAAGTGTTTTCATGTAGAACTCCATCACTGATAGTAAGAAGCTAATTGATAGTATAGGTTACAGGGCCTTAAAGGTATAGTTTAATGTCTTCTAAAAATAATTTACACTTATAATAATACAGTAACATAAGTATAGAGGGACTACTCTATTCAATGAACCTGATATTTTTTTTTTGTGAGATTTTATTTTCCCCTAAGAATGTAATGAATCTGTGCTCAGACATTTGCTCAGGCTTGAGAACCCTCTGGGAATTTAGACTGAATAATCAGTGTCACTAATAAAAATTGTTATTTGTCTCACCTAGTTTATGCTCATTGTATTCTGTCTGTTTTATTTTGCTTGCTAGTTAAATGCTTGTTTTTAATGACTGACTTTTATTTTACTTGTATGGTCATCATTATTTGTGATCATTTCTCTCCACATCTTTCACACATGACACAGAGCATTCAAATGTGTGTGATCACTGGAGAAAGAAAGTCAGCTGCATTTTCTTGCCCTTTCCACAGAGAGGTCAAAGTGCAGAATCACGCACACAATGGCACCACTGCAAGTGATAATTTTTCAGTGCTCAGTGGAGCAGATGATGCAAACATGGGACTTGAACACAGACTACAGTGCATAGCGATGCCTGGATATATGGATTATGCTGTTGATCTAAACTTGTATGTTATTTTACTTAAACAAATGTCATATGCAGTGTGATTACTACAGTAGATTGCACATTTTTAGTTATTACCACACAGCCCAGTGCTACCACACAAGCTGTTCCCTACAACACGTCTCCTCCTCAGGTGTGGTCCTCCCAGATACAGACCATCAGCTGTGCAATCCACCATATTCTGCTGCCAGGCTAATAAATGGCTTGTGTCAGAGGCAGTGTCAGTCTATTGGTTACTCATTTTGAGTTTGTCTAGGGGTTGAAGAGGAGCTTTGCATTCTCCGCCGCTCTGCTCAGTGACTGGCAAAGTCCTGACTTTATTGATTTCTTTCTTCACTGCTCTTTGTCAAAATATCCAACTGCAGACCTTAAAGACCTCCGCCATTGCTCGACATCTGCAGCCACACACGGCTCCTCTTATAATGGTCGACTCCTGCACTTTGTTTTTTGAAGGCAAAGAAAGGGATAATAGGCTGCTTGAGTGGAAGATGATTGGAGAACACAATCTAAAGCCTCGGCAGCTCTCTCTGTTTTTTCTCTGTATCTCACTCTCTCTCCTTCCATTCTGACACAGAGAAAATATTGCACACTGACTGACTCCCATTGAATCCACGTTGTGATTCATCGCCCAATTTCAAACTGCCAGGCAGCTAAATTGCACCAGGTCTGCCAAAATTCATCCCAGGAACACGCAGGAGATGTGAAAAATTAAATGTCATCGTGGCACAGTGGAAAACTTTCACCTCTCATCGAGCAGAATATGCTCGCTTCATTCTGTACTGATGGATGATGGCCAAGGGCTATACTTAACCTACTTAGTAATGTCATGTACCGCAGAATGTGTTTACTTTTGAAAAATAGTGAGAAAACATAAACTCTATCAGAGCTTGACATCCACGCATTCTTCCTCCAAATAAAGTGGCTTTTTATGTTGATGCAGGAATGAATTTTCCCCCTCATCAGACTTGTTTGCTGTATATCATGTACTAACGCTGGGGGTGAAAAATAATGCAGGCGAGATGAAAAGACAGATACTGTTTCTAAATATTAACGGATATCTGTGCGACTTCACAGCTTAAATGTCTGGATAAACTGGGAGTGATTATCATTTTTTCACATGGCTGCTCTTTTGGTGCCATTTTGAAGTTTTATCAAAGAAAGTTATGCCATCCAGACATTTTGAAGGGATAAAGGTACATTATTGAGTGTGAATGAGAGAGGTTGAGAGACAATGGGCTGAAAAGCAGAGAAAGGATGAGGTTGGGAGGCAGGGAGAGGGTAGGAGGGCTGAGCGATGACTGGCTACTTTAGCAATTAAAATGTGGGGCAAAGACACAGAGGCTTGGTTTGACCGAGAGACTGCACCATTCATCATCCCAGCTGCCATAAAGCAGCAGTAGATGGAATCTTTGATTTGAGCTTCACAGGAACATAAATCAAAATCCAAACCATGGCCTGTCAGGGCCATCGCCAGAATAACCCATTTGAGAGAGGGAGAAAGAGGAAGAGAGGGGAGGTTGGAGGTAAGGTAGTTACTTTTCTGGCTATGCACTCCATCCCACATTTACACACAAACACCCCCACACACACATACACACACACACACACAAAGACAGATACAGTTTACAGACACACACCTTTGTCCCTCTATATGTATTTGAAGTTCAGACACAGCTGCCTCACACCCCACAATATCGAACCCAGGGATCATTGATCAAGTGGCTGGGTCCTGTCAGTGGCCAGTGGTGTGCCTGACCCGCCCCGCCCTGTCAACATCCTCCCGCCCACCCCCCTCCCCTCTTCATACCCTCGAATACAAGGCAGAGAACAAGGAAGTGAGGTCATGCCGCGTGTACACCCATCCATCTAAATAGCATGACAACGACAGCTAATAAATCATTCATTCATTGTTTAATCTATTGTCTGCCTGGGCAAAAGTCATGTGGCTGATATGAAGACAGATTTACCCCATGCAGGTGGGGCCCGTTGGAGGGATTTTTACCGTTACTGGTTTCCTTATCAATTAGTAATGTGTTCATTATACCTTGGAGCAATTAAAACCACTAATGATTGAAATAACATGGAAGGTCTTTTATCAAGTCAGTGCCAAAGTAATTTAAGAGAATTTAGTCATACATTTTATTTTGTGCTGGAGGCTTCAGGGTTTCAAACATTGTGATTTACTGGTTCATAGTGGAAGTTGACTGAAAGATGAATGATGGCTCATCTACAAGTTATTTCAACATTACGTTCACCTGCACATATGCAGGAGTGACTCCAATAATGAATTCATTTGGGAGGGAAAGGAAGGTTGGGGGATGAGGGTGAGGCTCTCTGCTTGCTAGCAAGGTCAGGGAAGGTTCACTTTAAATGCAACACATAATCCCAGAAGGATGAATATTTAGGTTCATCTTCTGTGCTATGAGCCATGTTTAATTTATTATAATTACAGAAAGTCTGAGGGAAGGCATCGTGTTATGAGCAGAGGTAACAACCCTAACATAACCCTATTACAGAGGGGTTATGTTTCCTCAGTGCCAAATCAATGTAGAACATGTGACCTGAAAGAGCTCAGGTTAATGAGGCTACGTTTGGGATATGCATCTCATTATGGCAGCCAGAGGGAAGGTCACTAAACAGCACTGTTTACCTTAACAAAATGTACCAAAACACCATCAAATCATCACGTTGTTATGGTGTGACTCGGATGCAAAAAGCACCAGTCCATTTGGAAAAGGTCATGTGCGTACGTCCCGCCGCGAATACGATCGCCATGTTTGACCTGTTGTTAAAGCGATGATGGCAATTGTTTTACGCCAGATGAGTCTGATACACAATATGATTTAGAAGCCATAAAAAGCGATGAGGTAGTGTTGATCTCTCAGACAGCTATCACGGCTGATGAATGATTGAGCTTGGGATGGGCTTGAAGCCGACGACGGGAGGCCATCAGAAGGTGCGTTTTCATTTATGCGGTGGCGAATAGCAACCAAAAGCGGTGTGTGGCACTCCTGTCTGTGCCCGCATGCGGAGTGTGGCATTAGTCAGAGTGTGTAAAGCCCTACCAGTCAGACGGGAGATGGGTTGAGGGAGATGAATGGGAGGCAGGTTCACTTTATTACTGTCACTCTGCTCTCTCCCAGTCTGCCTCAACCTCCCCACTACCATCCATCCATTAATCACACGTTACTGCCTCCACCCTCCCTCTCTCACTGTCTATTTCTCCTCCCTCCACCTTTCTACTCCTCCTCCATCGCTCCAGCTATCCATCTCTCCTTCTATCATTCACAATTGCATCACTTCCCCCCCCCCCCAAACCCTCACTTACCTTCTCTTCCTCACATGCCCTTTCTATTATCCTGTTAAGTCCTGTCTGTCTACAGTTTAACACTCCCTCTCTAATCTTGAGGCGAACACCAATTTTAACATAAAAATTGTGAAATTATGTAAGAGAAAATAACATGTAATATGACATCTGTCAGCATAAATAAGAGAATTGTCTTGTGTTGGATGGGGTTGCCCCAGGTTTTTGTAAATTCATCAACAAGTCTTTGGCAAGTCTTTCGGAAGTTCTTAGTGGCTGCTAGCGACTGTAAAACAGTGATTTACTAAATTGAGCTGCACCAAAAGTTAGACGAACGTCTTAGACTTTAGTAATGCGTATATTGCTGCTAAACATTTATAACACGTTAGAGTACTCAGGTTACTCTTTGTGGTAACGAGTAACGTAACGCATTAGTTTAGCAATTCATCGGTAATCAGTTATTTAGTTATGTTTTCAAATAAACAATCTGTTACTTTAAAAATGTCACTGCATTTCCCTGTGTCTTTTATTGCTATTATTGAATGTTGATGTTGAAACGTGATGTATTGAAGGCTATGAGAGCCTGTGTTTTATTGTTTTCATAGAGGCTGGCGTACTGTATGCCTCTTCTCAGATCGCTGTCAGATCATAAGCAGCAGGGAATAAAACACCATGTGGAGCCAGCATATTGTCACATCTAACTCACTGAATCAAGGTTTTATTTCCACCAAGTTTCCGAGTTGGCGATTGTTGTAAAAGTGGAAAGACAAAAAAAGACAGAAAAGTTTATGTCTCGTTTGAAGTGTGTTTTACGATGAATTACAAGGCAATTGAGCTTCTCTTAGTTTAGTGAAAGCGAGAAACTTGAGTTTATTTTATTTATTTATTAGACTATATATGAAGGTGATCGTCACTCGAACACATCCCACAGCTGAAACTACGTCGCAACGGGGTTATCATTTTTGGTAACACAAAAGTACTTTAACAAGTTACTTCTCTAGGTAACGCTGTAATGTAACAAGTTCCTTTTTAATGGCTGTTATCTACTAACGTAATGAGTTACTTTTAAAAGTAGCACTACCCAACACTGACTGCCAAAAATTAGTCTTCGAGGTCTAGTGAGGCTATATATTACACTTAACAGCCAGTTCTGTCTAAATGTATTGTGAATGTATCAATTTACTGTGTAAAAATGTTTTGTTAAAATATTCATACATGGAAAAATAGTCCTATGTGTTTCAAAGTTAGCAGTAGTCTATTGATGCAGTTTAGAGTGAGTGGAAAATATATATGCTACTCTAACCTAGCATGATGTTATTAGCGTATGTAAACTGTGTTAAATATTTGAAATGGAATTGTAGCATTACTGATAGTAATTCAGGAGGCAGAAAAAAGGCGGTGGTTTTATTAAACAAAAATCACAAAGAAACAGAGGAAAAAACCTAAAAGTCCCAGGAAAATTAACAAGGAGCAAATAAGCTAAAAAAGAATTAACTGAAATATCACAGCAAGCTGCTACAGACAACATCTCTCCCACAGTTAATGCCAAAGTGGCTTTATATAGGCTACCCCTTCTGGCACCATCCTAATTGGGCTAAACCATTGCACAGGGTTAGGTAAACCAAAGAGGGACATACAACATGACACCTGATCCCAACAGGAACATTACAAACCCTTAAATGCCGACATCATTTCAAAGTGAGCAACTATTAACAAACTCTTTCCCCCAGGATGAATTTATGCTCCCCTACCCTTAACTAACCTACATTGTCTGCTCACCCAGAGAGGGGAAGAGATTACTGGGCCCTCCCCTTCCTCTCCAGCCCAGATTGCAAAAGACCACAATGACACTAGTAGAAAAAGGGGAAAATGAGTTAGAACATATGAAATAATCACCAAGATTGATATATGCTGCACAAACAAACATATAAAGCTGGATAAGGAAAACATGTAGGGGATGTGAAAAGTTATAAGGGGAACCATTTCACAGTAATTTAAAATCTTGCCAACTGAATGATGTATCATTCAGCACTATAACAGTACTTTCATGAGGTTTCAGGTCATGTTTCATATTACTGGCTTTACTCTTCAATCCAAATGGGTCAAATAGGCTATTATGTAATGTTAGCTTTGCTAGTTAGCTTTTTTTTCATTTAGCTACACAACAGTCACACCTAGCAACAGTAACTGCTGTCAATATTTAGTAACCACTTATCTCCACCTAAGAATTAGTTTGTGTGGAGCAACTTGTTTTAATCTGGTGATGCATATCTCCGGTTAGCAAACACTTGAACTTGAGGAGGTGATGCAACTGGCATCTGGGCCATAAACATGCGGACAGTTAGAGTGTAGAGCAGCAGCATTACTCCTGCAGTAACGCCACCAGCTCTCCCTCTGTCCCAGCAGCTATCAGCCTCTCTGCAGCTCCCTTGGGCCACACGTCAGACAGTAGTGCTGTGTTGATGCTTTCGCTACATACTGTATATATAGCTTGCTAGCTCTGCCTCTCTGGGGTACCTGGATGAGCTGTGCGCTACGTGGATACCAGGGCTGAGGGGAAGGAGGGAGGGAGGGAAGAGAGTCTCCCATAGGCCGGCCTTGCCGCCGCTCCCCCGGATCCTATCGGCTAATGGGTCGGCAGGGATTTGGGGAGGGGGGTGGAGGTGGACAGAGACGGATGGCTCCTGACAAACTCACACTGACAGCCAGTGAATACAGGGCAGCCTAGCAGAAAGGTCAGAGCAGGGATGGATAAAGGACCGCTTGACTTTCAAAGTTTCACACTGCTTGGTGCCACCGCACTGTCAGCGCGGAGAGAAAAGTGTTTATGGCTCATCAGTTGGTTTTTCTGTCAAGTTAGCGAGGCGTCTTTGCTAAGTGCCTCCTTCTTTACACACCAAAAAGTTTGAGATTTCTACAAACCTTTAGGCTAAACCCTATGCAGCACACAAACAGATTTGTAGTTATAGACAAAAATGACATTTTTCAAAATGGCTATGCCTGTAAAAAGTCCAATTCCAGGTGCAGCACGTGCAGTATATGTAATAGCTCTGACATTCTCATTAGGTCCTTGCAAAGCTGTGTACCTTCAAGAAGAGCGAATCAAACCTCCTCTAAATGAACTAATCTAGTGTTCACCCTAGAGGCTCAGTTACTGTGTGTGTATGTGTTTGTGCGTAGGTGATGTGTTTATTGACTCCAGTGGAGGAGTGGATAAGAGGAGAGCCTCTGACTGAAGAACACTGATCCAGTCAGATGTCACAGGCCCTCAGAACTGCATCTAATGGGGCCCCAGGGACTTTCTATCTCCTTTTCACCCTCTTCCACTTTCTCTCCCTGCCTCACTAGCTCTTTATAGCCAGTCTCTCTGTGTCTGACTGCCCCTGGCATTCTGCTCCTTTGTGAATCTACTGTTACATGTGTAAATTACGAAACTGGTATGGCTACTATGCAATGCAAAGTCCACCATCAAAGGTGCCACCAAGACAGGCTGTGTTTTTTTTTAAAAGATCAAGATTCATGAACATTTCTTTGTTCCATATCTGAGCACAATCAACAGTTTGACATTTTGCATAATGTTCCTATTTGCTTTCTTGCTGATTGTTAGATGACAAAATCGATACCAATTTCATATATATGCTGTGAAAATAAAGTTAGTGCCAGAAGAAAGTTTGTTAAGCATAGCACAAAAACAGGAAATGGGTAAACAGCTAGCCTGGCTCTGTCAGAAGTTAACAAAATTCCCTGTAACACCGCAATGTGATTTACCCTGCTGTTTTTTGGAAGATTCATAGAAATTAGATATGATGTGTTACTAGTGAGCTATCCAGCTGCTGACTTTTGCTTCATATTTAGACTGATATGAGAGTGATCTTTACATTTAGCTCTCTGCAAAAAAGCGAAGTGTGTATACCCAAATAAAGACCCCCTCCGCTCAATAATGTGTTTGTTTAAATCCCCTAAAATGTCTGACCTGGTCAATACTGACTTATCTGTCCAAAGTTTGTCACTAGAAGCGTTGTCACATTCCTCTACTGAAGGAGGAGATCTCTGAGCACTTCCTAAAAATGTGAGATTCAAATGCACAGTACGTCACAAATACGAAAGCAAATCGCTGTCTGATTTACAAATACTACTACTGCCAATGAGCCAGTTCCCAGGTGAACTTGGTTGGCTATCAAGATGTGAACACACTGTAACATCGTAGCAGATATTATTGTACGTTTCACAACCACTAACG
>JBBPCS010000917.1:8012434-8024934 GCA_037974645.1 Hollardia meadi | reverse complement strand
TCGAGAACATACATATGCCAATCACCAGCCCCCTCTGTAACCACCCATATGTCTCCAACCCTAATATTACTCACTCTCAGCCTGACAAGCATCTGCAGCAATTATTGTTGGGCCCTAATCATCATTTTTCAGGCCCACAAACAAGACAATCAGAGCCATCAAGGTGGAGGGGAGTGACCAGCAGTCATGACTCACCTCTAGGCGCAGGTATTCATTTTGCTCCTGGGAAAGCAGGCTGAGGATGACACCGGCAGCGGCACGTGTCCGCACTCCAACCTGGACCGTCGTCTGTTGCGCGGGCAACGACCACATGAGCTGGAACTGAATGTGGCTGCGGCCGTCAAAGGAGAACTCTGGAGCCACTTGTCAATCAAAAACACAGGAGGCTTGTTTAATTAATTCAGCTGTCACATGGGAAATCCACGAGGATATCACAGCTAGGACGTGCTGTTTTGCAAGAGCACTTAATGTAAGGCAGGGTTATCTTCGTGCAGCAGCAATGTGGCGTTCTGGAACGCAGAATTTCTCGCATTGTCCCAGATGGGTTGTACACTTTGTGAGGCTTAAAACCCCGAACTCCACAGAGGTCTCACCGTACTTTCCTTGAAAACCTCAAGGCCAAGTAAAAGCAATTTTAAATGCTTACCTTGATCACACTGGGGCCCAGTAAAACCTGGTTCACACAGGCAGCTGAAGGAGCCCCACTTGCCGTGACAGTGCCCCCTCATGCCACAGGAGGGAAGCTGCTCCCTGCTGGTGCAGTGTTCATCAATAAGAGAGCAGCCTGGTGCAGTGTTGGAGGATTCAGCTGGGGAACCAAGGTCGTATAGCTGAGTGGAAGAAGAAGAACAGGAGAAAATCATGAAAAATGCAGTAAAGACGAAGACCGAGAATGTGTCGACGTCTCTGTCCCTGCACTAATAGTACATGAGTGAAAGGAAAATTGATCGCAAATTGGAGAATTGGATCTAATCATTAAATGCAAGATAGTATATATTAAAACCTGAATGTTTAATGATATATAACATCCACTGAATTAAAAATGCAATAGCCCTTCTGACAGAGGGGGCAGAAAGACTTTTTTGGCAGAACCCTCTACGGGCCTTTTGACAGAAAGCCTTCAAGGCTAACGTCTCCCATGTGTGAGATGCTCAGACAGACAGTTCTCTGTTCCAAGGTCCACATTGATACACAAAGGTGATGGAGCCTTTGCAGTCAGGGCTTCTAGACTTTGGATTGACCTGCCTGAGGAGATCAGGGCTGCAAACCTCTTTGTCTTTTGTGTTTTATATGTTTATTATAACATATAATACATGTAATTATATGTTATATATATGTATGTTTTTATGGCTATTTGGTCATTTTTTTTCTCCTTGTGTTTTAAATGTATTCTGTTTATATTGTAAAGTAGTTACAGGTAAATAAAGTTTATATTATTAGGGTGTGTATCAATATGGCGAGAGAGAAAAACACTTCATGGGCACAAAAAACAAAGAAAACATTTAATAATGAGACCACAAATTGGAAGAATGAGGCATTAGTAGAGCGTTAAATATTTTTGAAAATATGAACAATTCTCACGTACAAATACACGTAGGTGTATAGAAACAGCTGTTTGTGTCTCTCTGGTGTTGGCTGTCATAGAGATGTGTCCTCTGGGAGGGCACATTGGAATTACCTATGACTCCATTCCAAAGATAATGCAAATGAGTTTGCTCAAATATAAGTAGAGACAATTCTGTCCTCCCAAAACATTGGTATGATATAATATTGACAGATGGCATTCGGCTGCTTAATGAGTCCTTTTGCTTTTAAGACTCAAGTATATTTTAGTGATATTAGTTCTGCATTTTACTTAAAATTACCCGCAGGATTTCTCTTCGTTTTTTGGGGGTGATCTTAGTTGTAATGTAATATAATTCTCTTCATTGTTTATTTCTTATAAATTAAGTCGATCCACTCATTTATGGGAGGTAGGTGTTTCTTTCTTGAGCCATTTTCCAGTCAAAGCCTTTTTGCATGCCATTGAAAACACCCTTCACAAATATGTATCTCGAGTTGCACAGCAAAGCTCTTGCAGATCAACAAGGTATGCATGATTTTAAAATGAAAAGAGATTTTCAGTGAAAAAACTGCTACATTAGTCCAAAATGGAGCCACAGAGGAACAATTCCAGAAAATATGAAAGTGGTTTATCACTACACAGGACCTCCAGCAGGCAGTCTGATTAGAGTATTTAGTCTTTTATGCTGGAGAACAGTAGGGTCGAGTCACATTGTTCCTGCTGAGTTCATTAACCAATGCTGTACCAGTCTTCTATGTTATTGTAAAATTACCCCCTGCTTCCCATCTTGCTTTAATATTCAGAGTATGGCTTCTTTTTAAACTTTGAAGAGCCAAATATGATTTAAATATTATGTTTTGGTTCTTATAGACTTTTTAAAAATTATTAAGGATTTCTTTCCCTTATTGTGGTGTCGTCTTTTGGAATTTCTTGCCAACAAAATCGCTGATTTGTAAATACCTAAAGTGGCCTTGATTCTACAGAATAGAGTTGTCCTAAAGGTCAATAAACAGTAAGACTATTTGGAGTCCCGCTTTTAAACCTCATGTCATATTAACTGTGCATGAAGTTCGGGTCATATGCAAACTACTTAAATATTTCAGTCGTGCCCTTCAACTGGTGCCTTCTAATCATTTCATTCCATATCTTTAGGGAGCTGGATATCCAAAGGTTATTGGGGTCTGAAATATTAGAGATTAGTTTTATTTTGATTGGAATACATCTAAAAGTCTTGGTAGTATATGTTTATCTTTATTGAATCTGTATGTGAGCTAATAATCCCTTTTGAGAGCACTGAGAGCAAATAAAAATTTTTTAATCTATATTTTTAAAATCTATTTACAAATTTCTTGTCCTAGCCCATTACCTAAATACCGAAAGCGAAGATACTGAGGGGGTTGTCGCGAATATTACAGGTGCACACCAAGCAGGAGTGGATCTATACAGAATAATGTATAGATACAAAAACAATCTGCAGAGACCACATTTTCTTATTATTTTGGTGTGTTTGGGATGCTACTGGGCCTCAGAGATTCAGCAGAAATACCAACTCTCTTTTTCATTTGCAGCCTTTGAGTGGTGTGTTTAACAGCAGTTGACAAATCCTGCATACCATGCCTTTAAACAACTGAGTTTTTTGCTTCTGACCACTAGTAGCGCTATGGAGTGGTGTTCTTCTGAGTGGATCCTCGCTCTGTTTGTCTTGTGCACTCTAACGAGGATGCACATGCACAGGAGTGCACAGGATACTCACTCCTGAAGACTGCTAGCAAGTAAACAATGTAAATAATGAAAGTTTCAAAATTTCCAAAAATTGGCTTTGTATATATATTTGGTGAGGAAGGAAATGCCTGCAATATGTTTGTGTTTGATCTCATCAAATCAATGTGTTTGGGTGAGAAACACAGAATATACTGTAGAAACAATGTTTACAAGAAACCTGAAGTATTATGTTATTACTGCTTTTACTCAAACTTTGAGTATGTAGTTTCTGCTGCTAGGGGTCCCTCAATAAAAACAAAAAAAAAGACATACAGTAAGTAGTGTGGTATATGTGTAAAAATCTGACAGAAATGTTCACGTTTTAGCTTAGCTTTTAGCTTTTGAAGCTTTATTCACGTTATGTTTAGTCAAGTTTGTGGACCAAATGAAATGCACTGTTAAGTTGAACAAAACTGCGGATTTCTCCGGGTCTGAACATTGTTGGAAACATTTGCAATGATGTAACTACACAACTCAACGAATTACAAAGTACAAGTAATGTAAACAAATAAATGTCTAGCTTTTTTTTAAAAGACATTTTAATGCAGAAATTCTACATATTATAGCTTTAAGTAAAGAATCTAAATGCTTCCTACATCACTGTCCTTTTCATCCCAAATGTGATTCTGTACATCTGCAATAAAAGGTACAGAAACAAATTGGATAGAACAAGTACACTAAACAAGCTACATGTTGACTAGAGAGATTCAAACACTGAGAAAGGAAAACCAGAAGAATAAGTGAAGAGCGAGCAACATCAGCATTCCCCAGGTTTTCGTCAGAGTAGCCTTGAGGCCAAATTTACATTTCCATTGAAGAGGAGTCCTCAAGTGCCTACAATATATGGTCTGTCATCCAAACAGATAAAAAAAATAAAGGGATACAACATAGAAATCTATTAATCTGCAGGCCTCATGGCAATGCGTATTTAGTCAACTCAGCATGCTCCACACAGTACCTTGCTGTCCACAAGCAGGTTTCTTATACATCCGGTAAAGTGTTTGTGCTGCAGCTGTGGGTATTCATATGATATGTTCTCACTGACCCCTCCAAGCTGCAGGACATGACTCCCATTCAGATACCTGGGAACAAAAAGCAATTCTCAACACACACATAAACACAAAAGGTGGAATGGTAGAAAAATGAAAAGTAACAAGCTGGCAAGTTCTCAGGGTTACTATTCAAAAAACACAACTCTCAGTATGAAGAAACACAGACTGCAAACAGAAGAAAAGGAACAAATACACTATAATCTGTCAAAGGTGAAATTCATGGTTGCTTTTACTGCTTTAAGACAACTTATTCTTGTTCTTCTTTTATTGCAAAAAGAAATGCATGATGGTTAAATTACTTTTCCCTGCAACAATCAAAAAACAAACAGCTCTTTGGTATTTTCAAAACTGGTTGCACAAAGGGGATAAAACATGGAACGTTTTTCAGCGCTAATTTAAGCTTAAGCCAATTCCCTTTGTAATGACATGGTTCGACCTTGATACAGTGATCACAGAAAACAGTTCTGAAAAGCTCCTAAAATGTATAAGTTATTAAAATTAATAACAGTGGTAAAGCCTTTATGCACATTGTTAAATTTCACAAACTCATAGCATAATTTCACAAGAAAACAATGAGCTCGGTGGCCTGCCGGGCCCACGGTGGGGGAAAACTAACTCAGCTGTGGCAAAGAAAAACCAACTACATGCAGAAACATTTTCAGAAAGATAAGTTGACAAGAAATAGGTAAGTTTCACAAACAATAAGTTTCAAGAATAAGGTCTGAGCATTTTATCAATATTTTCCTCCCTCTAGAGAGGACATCCCAGTACATTGGGAAATTTTACACACAGAGCCTAAAACAGTCTGAGTCACTATCTGATTTGACTTCAACAAATGAGTCCATGCAGCTTGTATTACTACTATTTACTGAGCATGAGCTAGACTCTGCATTTTTGTATAATAGATACAGATAGATACAGAGACGTTACTCGTCTTTATATTGAGGGAGTAAAATATAGGACAATGAGGGTGCTCCAGCTAGGTTTTTGCTAATTGTTAGGACTAACTTTAGAGCTGGAACAATTAATCAAATAATTGAATAGTTTGTTGACAGAAAATTAATCTGCAACAATTCCAAAAATCAATTAATAATTTAAGTCAATTATCAAGCAAAATGATAAAAATTCTCTTTATATTTAAGGCTTTGCTGCTCTCTCTTTTTTTTATATCATTAAACTGGTTATTTCTGAGTTTTGAACTGGTGGCCTGCCAGAACAAGCAATCTGAAAAACGACACGGCTCTAAGAACTCAAGACCACTGAAAATAACCATTAGTTGCTGCCAGTGCTGTCCCGGTGGGTCAGTGGGGAGAGAAAAAGTCATTGATCGGTGTGCCTGGAGTACTTTGGAGAACACATATGTGCTAGCTGTTAAATCTAAACTAAACTGTCATCACAGTTATTACTTAGTTCCATTTTTTTATCAGAATATTCAATATAATAACTCAAAATTAATTGAGCAGTTTCTCTTTCTCATCGAATGTCCCTTCACTTCCTTATACTGTTGTTTCGCTTTTGTCTGTTGATTACTGCAATGTGGGGAAAATGGAATTACGGCCAAATGTTTAATTTACAACCACAAAATCAAGCAGTCTGTCTGTCTCCCGAACTCCTCCGCTCTGCTAGTACCACGGACAGCATCCCACCATGGACAGCGTCCCACCCATACATGCACATATAGCCATACTCATTTCACTAATTCACAGCACAAACACCCAATTGCTTAGCTGCGGGGCTTATTTAGGCAACAAAAAGCAAGGGTACCATAATTTAGATCGCAGTAACATTAGCTCACATGACATGCACAAAACTCATGCTTCAGATGGCGCTACGTGACCTGGCCTCTCTCTTTATCTCTTCTTTTGAATATATAGATTTAAAAAATGCATACAAATTAGGCAAATAAGTGATAAGTGAAACTACCAGTCTACTAGGGAGGAACAGCCATATCTTTTATCTGCTGAAGCTAGCATTGCTGCACTGTACATACCAGAATATCCTTTATATACAGTGTATGCAGTATAGTTAGTTACCACAGCTGCATGTAAAATGGACTTTATTCTTAATTTTTCACTTTTACCACCTTGTAAACTGCTGCCACTGTGACTGCTAATGCTGCACTTCTAAAATCAATGAAGAGAACAAATCCTTGAAAGATTAGTAAACTGCAAACCAAAGAAAACCCTAGAAGGATCTCTGGAGAATTTTGTAAACCCTATATTTGGCTACGTCAACCACAAACACAGGGATTCATCAAAACAAACATGTAGCCACATGTATTTATTTACAAATATTCATTTTAAAAAAATGTAAAATATAATAAATGGCCTGAGGTGGATATTGGCTCTTTCTATATTCAAAGCAGACCCCTGGTTTATATAAAGCGTCATACTGGTCAGATTTCTTCATTTATTTAATTATTGATCTTACTTGTCCCTGTTGGGTGTGACCCCTCGGATTTCACAGGATGAGCGGTCCTCTGTCATTACCCACGAGTCCACGCCTTCTGTCTCCATGATAATCGCACTGGAACATCGATCGAGAGTGAAGCGCACTTCCTTTAAATTGGGGAGAGAGTGGAGAGAGGTCATCGCTGCTGCATAATATGTGGATGTGTGAGTATCCTGCAGTCAGGCACATTCTACAAATCACATCATATTGCATTTCAATCGGACTTCTTCTTTATACACAGGGAAAATCTACACGTAAAGGCACTAGCATAAATGCACTTCTCTTACTTTACTGTTGCTCTTCACATCAAGGCGATGCCAACGTCTGTCAGCAACCCCAATGTTATTTGTTAACTGGAGGACTAGGGTCCCAGAACCATGATTCATTTTCAGACTCGGTGTCCCACCAATCAGCTCTGTGGAAAAAAGAGAGAGGAAACGTAAGGTTATGTTATTGTAACCCTTTTTCCATAAGCACAGGCTCACTGAAATTTGCATAAACGTAGCTGGCCAATCCAGACGAGCCTACACAAAGACGTGGTCATCGTATATTAGGCAGCAAAACTTCTGTCAACCATTCTGACACCTCTTCAGTGAGCGGCGTGGGAGCACAGACCATAAGAAGGAAGCCAACCAACTAGAAAGGCACTTCTTGGACAAGGCCTTTCCAGCCAAGCCATCCCGAAGCAAATGAACAACTGTTCCATGCGTCTTGCGCATGCTAACGCGCAAACTGGGCAAAGCAGATGCAGTTTCGCCTCCCTGTCCCCAGCCTGAGGAGGAGGACAAAAAGCATTCAACTTAATAACTCTCAACCCCAAATGAGCTCCTTAAGTTCTTCGGAACAAAGGAGGGGTTCGGTCTGAGAGTTGCTCCACTGCCCGGAGTAACAAACAGCAGTGGTTAACCGACAAGGGTGGTCAGCTAACCCAACCTCTTGGCTAAGGTCAAAAACAAACAGCATACTGTAGCTGTCTTGAATGACAACGCCCGCAGAGAGGAACATGCCAGAGGCTCGTAGGGGTCCAACACCAAGGGCTTGAGCACCTGCATCATCTGAAGCTAGGAGCTTTGCTTCGGAGTGAAGTGTTGGAGAACCCAGAACACTGCTTGAAGCTTGAGGGGGATGATGTGTCCCGTCTCTGAAGACCGACCATGTAGTAGTCGGGGGACAAAGTACCAAGTAGTAGACACGTTGGTGAACACCATCACATAAGATGTCACCCGTCCCAGTGGGGTACCCGCCAAGAAATGTTGGTGGGATGTGAGACCCTGTGAGGACTCCTGCTCTAGTCTCTTCAGGTTGGGCCACTGACAAGATCGATCCAAAGAGCCTTTGCATAGAAATGGGGGCTCCCAGGGGATCATCACTGTGGCTGTTGCCAGCCGCCAAGCCAGCAACAGGAACTTGAAGCAGTAGGCGTGCAAGTCTGTGCCAGCGATGAGACCGGGCCGACCAGACACACTCAAAGTTCTTGAAGTTGCGACTCCATCCGTGGAGAAGAACACACATCCAGTGGACAAACTCGCCGATCGCTGAAGAGAAAGGATGGTTGACAGCAGTTTCACGGCCTGATATACGCTGATCACGTCTTCGTGTAGGCTCCTCCTGAATGACTGGCTACCTTTATGCAAATCTCAGTGAGCGATTGTGATTGGAGGAGAGTAATAGCCATAGTGCCCAGTAGAGGGCAGAGCCTATGTGGAATAGAAGGAGAGGATCATTATTATATTTGAATGAGAGGTTTTCAACCCAAAAAGGGCAACTCTGGCAGATTTGTTGTTTAGGTAAACAGTTTGACTTGCAGGCATCGACAAAATGTGCCCAGGCAGGGTCAAGGAAAATACTGTGAGAAATGCATTTGGAACGATGACAAGAAAAACAGGCAAGATGCAAATTACAAGTTCGTACAGGCTGGAAAAAACCCAAGGGACATATGAAAACCTCTCATCTCAAAACAGACATACAGTATGAAAAAAGAGAATGACAAAGCATTATAACATAGCTGGATTATAGCAGGGAACCAGAACGGCACCGGAAAAACAAGGTGATGGAAAATAATTACACATGCTTCTGAAATAGGAAATCAAAATTAATTAAAAGGTCGGCTCACCCAAATTACTGTTCACAGTAAGCCGTGTGCTCATTCAGCAATGATGAGACCATTTCTGGAATGAGATGTTGCTGAAGACATTTTTTCAAATGTGATTTTTAAATGATGTGAGCCCTACAAATAAAATTGAGTTCACCTTTATTATATTGGGGTGGAAGCAGAGAGAAGTCTCAAAACGTGAGCAAAAAAACACAAAACTATCCACATGACCACCAAGTGGTAAATGAGAAAATTTGTGTTTTGTGTCATTTGGGTGAACCAACCCAGTTAACTCCAGTGTAAAAAGAGACAGGAAATGGTAATTGGACTCTGTATGTATGTATGTATGTATGTGTGTGTTTGTGTATATACAAGAGAGACTGAGCAAGTCAAGACAGCATCAGTATTTACTCCTTGATAGCTACAGTACAGCACAAAATACATGATCTTAACTGGATGCTGTCATAATCAATAAATAATGATTTATAATCAGATAGAGAATAGAAAAGGTTCTCAACATTTTGTAACTTAAGGCCCATTTGTGATTGTCAAAAGATTTCAGAGGACCATCTTCCCAAAAAATGTCAAAAAATTATAACATGACAGGATTTCACCACTTTCAACACACTTTGATTTTGGCCCAGCATCACTGCCTGCCATTATAAATCCAAATTTATCGTAGTCAGGGTCATATTTCCTCACCACAGAGCTTTTACTGATGTCTCCAACATCACTTTTAAGTTTTAAAAATTAATCAACTTTGTGACACTGCATTCGAGGGAACGTTAGTTAGCTGTGGCAGACGTTAACCAGACGTGGCAGAACATGTCTGGTGATTTTCAAATGTAACTGGTCGTTAAAACTATGCCTTTTAATTTGACATTTGTTTATTTATGAATTATTGAGCTATATAAATATATAAATATAACTATCTTTGTAAATCACAAAAAAATTAGTAATAACAATAACAATTATTTAACCATTTGGCAGTACCACTGTCTCCGCGGCCCACTAGATGATGCTCTGAGGCCCACCAGTGGGCCCAACATCACTTTAACACTTCTCTTTATTATTAATCACTCTCATTATTATCCTGTACCAGTAACTTCAACAATAAGCAGCAGTGTTTTACAGCACTCTGTACCATTACTTTTACATCTAGTCATTCAACAAGGAAATTAATGTTTATTTAAGAAGACATCACTCCCCATAGTACCAATAACTAATGTGAATCATTACATTAAGGAGGTTGTTTGCTTTTGGTCCTGGTGCACGTGGGGTTGCACACAAATATTAGTCTTACGCAATGGGAATTATACACGATCACTTTTTCGGTTTGATAACAGTTTTATTACTGTCCTTCATCTGGAGCATTCGAGTTCAAGCCTTAAGAAACCCTGCTGCTGTATCATTGGGGGAGAGTGCCCATATCCCTCAGCAGTACACTAATGTACAAAATTTGCCTCATATATCTGATTAGCTACCACCCAGTAATTAAACACACAAAATTAAGTTCCAAGTTTTAGTTCATTGATGGCCTGCAGGCCCGTTGGCACACATCTAATCATCCAGACTCGTTCTTTACCTATGGCCATGTAGTCCTCAGCGTCCCCTGGCAGCAGAGTGGCCAATGGGCCGGCATACAGCAGCAGTCCGTCGTCTTCCTCTGTCATAAACTCCAGTGAAAGATGGCTATCAAAGCATGGCCTTATGGGAGGAAACCAGGCATAGCCGTTGCCAAGGAAACTAAGTCTTGTCTGCTGACAGTCTGGCCCATCAATCTGTGGGGGGCAGTGACACCTGTAGCACCGTGAACAAAGAAAAAAGTGAGGAAAATTGAGGTAAAACACGGGGGAAAGAAACAATCAGTGTCATTCATGTTTTGGGCTCTCGGAAATCTTAACACCGTCCAATCTCTGGATCTGTGCACGGTGACTTTCCTCAGGTGGACGTGACAGTCTTGTTAATTCATACAGGCAGGGGATTTGACTTTAACAAGCCGACTGTCCACAGACAACTAAGAAATCCTTTCATCAATCAATTGTTTGCATTAGCCACAAAGCCCTGAATATTCAACTTTACTTAAAATCAATTAGCTATGAACATAACATTACTCCGGCCTATTCTTTTCCTATCACAGCTGAACCCTCTGGAGACTTTTCCTCCTTGGCACATCACATCTTCTTTGTTCGGAGATAATTAATTCTATTTCTCTCACTTTTCTATGCACCATGTCACCACTGATTTCCTTGACTTTCTCTCATTTATCCACACCCATCCCCTTCTCGTTCTTAAGGCACTACACTTCGGTTAATATCAATGCAGTGACCTTCTTCGTGTAGTTATATACATAAATTAGAGTTTGAGGGCTTAGGATCGCTGCTCTTGCAGAAACTGGAAATGTGTTTGTGTATGAGATTGTAATCGAAAATATTAATAATCATGCAAAAATAAAGCAAGAGATACATGCAGGGGTGAAAAACACCCCCTTCCATCACTGCGATGGCGAGGATGGCCAGTTGATCTCCTCCTGTCCCCTCCACTGCAGGCACGTGAGACAAGCTGGCTTTGCTGATAATGTCAAAGCCATCTATTTTCATGCAGTGTCTGAGGAAAGCTGAGTGTACTGAGGCTGTTAGGGGCTGTTTTTCCCCATCACTGTTTATTCACAGGGGCAACACATGTCAGGAATACTGATCCATACGCAGCAAAAGGGACAGCTTAGGCAGAGTGTAGCCGTATGCATACATATGCACACGCCAAGCACAGCAGCTCACTCTTTCACCGCTCTTTCATGTGACTCGGCAGAGCGATGCCAATTCAAATCAAGAAGGGCAGGGCATGTTTTTCTCACTTCTGACTGACAATGTCTGATCAGCTGCTGACTGAGGTTGCCTGTTAAGCTCCTTCAACAGAGGATAGAAGCAAAAAATTGGATTCTTTATGGTTGTTCATATCACACACAAGGGCGCATACAGCACATATGGGGAGATATTCTTCTCACAGAACGGGGGCTTTTCCCAGCAGTGTGCAGATCAACTGCAGCAGAGACAATTTCAAAAGATAAAAGTCGAGTTGTGTATTATCCTCTCAGTAGACTATGCATTTGACAAACTTGCATGTTCATGTAAATGCCATTAAATGAGATTTTGAGAAGTTGTGAGCACAGAGGGGGGCAGAGTTGCACTAATCCCTTTGCCCTATATTTATTTAATCTGGGCATTAGTGTGTGCATGAAATCAAATATGTGCTGTTTCTTCTGTGACGGACTCACACAGAGACCTATGTATGCACTTATGTTGAAGGCCTTTATATTGACTAGAAATGTTTATCAATATTAAAGGCTTATGTGTAAAGTACTGGGTTATGGCCTTGGTACAAAGGCCACTTTTATTATTTACTGTTAAATTCTGCAGCACAGTGCATCAGGTGGCTCAGGTGGTAGAGCGGTCGCCCAGTGATCGGAAAGTCGGTGGTTCGATCCCCGGCCCCTGCAGTCTTGAGTCCTTGAGCAAGATACTGAACCCCAAATTGCTCCCGATGCTGCGCCATCGGCGTGTGAGTGCATGTGTGTGAATGG
>JBBPCS010000917.1:7999428-8012334 GCA_037974645.1 Hollardia meadi | reverse complement strand
TGCCTACTTGTAGTGTAAAGCGCTTTGAGTGGTCAAGCTGACTAGAAAGGCGCTATATAAATACAGGACATTTACTAGAATCTTAAAAATTCTATATCAGGCTGTAAATCTAGAGACCTAGCTTGATAAGATACCCCCTAGATATGCCCATACATGTGCAGTGCATAGCTTCCAAGGCAAATAGTCCAAAGCCAACTACTTTATATCCAGCCGACCACACAGCAGAGTAGCAAGTTAGGTCAAGTTGCAAGTGAAGGAGATTTTTCTTCCGAGGAGTTAGTAATTCTGGGCTCATTTTTTAAGATATCACTCTGATAGTCTTACAGCACTAGAGAAAAGATTTTAGCACACCAGGAAACTCCTATTTCAGTCACCTGGCAGACTGCAGACATGCCTCTCACCTGTATCCATTCTGGGTGTCGACACAGGTTCCCCCATTAAGGCAGGGGTTGCTGGAGTAGGAAGAGCACAGTTGGTGGGACATTTCCCTGGCAGCGCAGCCACACACAGCCAAGGGTGTCACCTTTACTGAGACCAGGGACAAAGCACCCGAGTCTATCAGGGTGGGCGAGTCACTGATGCTTAACTGTGTGGAGCAGCCGCCGGATACCTTGCAGTCTGTGCGCACGCACTCATCCACCTGCACCTGACTCACATTCATGCGCAGCAGTGACTGAAGCTGCGGAGAGGCAGAAAAGGGAAGAAGGCCGAAGATGAGGGAGATAAAATTGGGAATTACAATAATTGCCAGTGAAGATACAAGGATTTGTAGTCCCCAATGTTGGTGGTGAGGAGTCCACAGTGATATACATATGGAAGGATGAAAGACGACGGCAATGCCTAATTTACATAATTTTTTTTAATAATCCATAACTGGTTGTCTTAAAAGGAGCAAGTCGTATCGTTAGGAATGACAGAGAAATCAAAATGGCGCACAATCAAAGAAAGAAAGCAATCTAAAAAAATAAAGATAACAGAGATATTAATGGTTGAGACAAAGAGACATGACAGGGCCAGGCAGTAAATAGACAGAAAGTTGTTGTGAAAATAAAAGGGCAGATAAAAAGCTGTTATCTTTTCCCCTCAAGCTCCCAAGTGTATCACTTGATATATGAGCACCGATCGCTATCTACCAGACACGATGGTATATATACCTTCTTTTTATGTGCAGTGAGGACAGCATGCAGTTTCTCTGGGCGCAGGTAGCCATTATCAGTTAGCACATAGAAATGGACGTCCACCGTTTTCTCCTCGCTGTCCGCTATGCTGAAAATGTTGATACTCCCCGTTCTGACGGACAGGGTTTCAGACAGGAAGTCCCAGAATGTCTCCAGCCGACTCTTCCCCTCGACGTGCAAGTCGATAAAATCTCTCGCTGTAATGCCTTTGGGAGACAAGGAGAGTGGGGGCTTATGCAATAAGAAGTACTGACTCGTCAATGACAACTACAGAGCTGATCAAAGTCGACTGAGTTCCTGCTCCCAATAGCACAAGAGGTGGCCTAACAAATCCCTCTATAGATCAATTTCCTTACTGAATCATCCATAAGGTGAAAAGGTTGTGATGCCGTCAGGTAAAAAATCATTTACCTTTTCACTGAAACAAAGTGAGGGTCTCTTGAAAAACTGCCGTGTACATAACATTTTAATGACCAGAAAATCAATCACGCTTGTGGTGCCACCTACCAATATTATCCAGCGAATGTGAGCCGTCATCTTTAATCTCCCAAAATGATAATGACTTGGAGTCAGAGGCATCCATAAAAGTGTTCGACTCTGTTCGCTGAACGGCTTTTTAAATGTCAAGGACTTTACCTGACACTTCCAAATTGACCTTTATAACTCTGATTTGCTCTGAGAGATGGACAGAAAAAAAACCTGGCTGTAACATAAACTTCCAAGTGTTGAAATAAAAGATCAAGAAGGAAACTATTAACAACAAGCTGTGTGCACAGTTGCTTTACAATGCTTGGAAATGTTAAGTAACACAAGTATAAAAAATTCTCCTGACAGCCTATTATTTCAGCATGAACTGGGTTGACAATCTGATAATCACTCAATGAAAAGTACCACTTTATTCATCTGTCAGACGCCGTTTCTTTCAACATCGGAACAAAGAGCATGCCTTCTATTTTGTGTAGGAAGACTGAGACAGGGGTTCCTATTGAAAAACTATTATACTCAATATTGTCTTGACTTATTGTTTAGGGGTTCATGTAGAAACATAAGAGATCAAGTCAGAGTTTAATCGCAGCAACACCCATCCACCTGCAGAGCTGCAGGCACCCAGCGATTCAAGATGAACAAGTGTTTATGCCATTAGGTGAGTCAGTGTCACTGACAACTTTACCAGTCAAACGCAGCGAGGCGGACGACAGGATGGCCTTTTCCTCCAACTCCCTGACATGAACTCTGACTCCTGAGATCACATCGGGCCACACCCCATCAGACACACCGACCCTCAGCCAGTAGCTGCCTGCTGGAGTGTTCTGTCGGATGCTCAGCACTCCTGAGCTCTGGTTCAGACTGAAGTATCTAAGAAAAGCAGAGGAGCTGTTAAGTAGGAGAGGACTGCTTGAGTGGAAGATGACAGAAACAGGGGGGAAAAAAAGACAAGTAGCTCCTTTTGTTTCTGAGATATATACCTGACAGGAGGCAGCGAGACAAGTAAAATTGGTCGGAGGTACCTGGGTTTGCTACAGCAGGAAGTGAATGACAATTCACTTTGAAAAGAACAAACAAACAGAAAAAAACGCCAAGAAGAATGAAACAGCAAATTCTTTGGCTCCTAAAGAGCTTGATGGTTGTCATAGTAACTGTCAGAATTTGTTATGCGAAAAAACAAAAAACAAATATGCAATTGGTATTTCTAATCTGATCGTGAGGGTCTGACTACTGAATAGCTGCACAAGGTCCGAGTCAGAATTTGCTCGTACGGGCTGTTTCATCTCAGGAACATCATACAAGTGGACGGAGATTGTTTAGTTAGATTGAATCTGATTGCATTTCCCTGAATGGCAATCACTGTTGACAGGTATGATTAAAGTCCCTTTGGAAAGTATGGCTGATATTAGAGGCCAGGGAATTGGATCAAAGATTAGGAGAAGTACCTCTTCGGGCATGTTTCGGGTGGAAAGAAAGAGGCCTTGTTGGGGAAATACAGCCTCAACGCTGAGTCCACATCCTCTTTTATTTCTCAAACTCTACACTGTTGGCAGTTCTTCTGGTCTTGTATTGCTTAAGCACTTCTACTCGTGCTGCTCATTTTGAGATCAGCATGTTTTCAGAAAAAAAATTATATGCATTTAACAGAGAGCTCTTACTTGGCTGCACTTGTCTCCAGAGTGTAGGTCTTGTTGTCCCAGTCATCAGGATCTGGGGCATACACCTTCCCCAGTGCAGCATTTGCCATCCTTCCTGTTCAAGGTAAACACACATACACAGACACACATTGATTGCGTGTGGACAGAATCTGCTGATGCCAACACTTATCTTTTTCTCCCTCTCTTCTCCTTATCTTGCATTCTTGCATACTGTTCTACTTATTATGCTCATAACTGTGGAGGCCCACTGCTGGAATGAATAGGCTCTCAGTGCTCCACTTCAGAGAGCGTGGAGCTTAAGGAAGCAGGGCTATCTCAGTATGGATTATGTTATTATCGACCTGCAATGGCAGAGTACTGCAGCTGGGTAAACAATGGCAGCCTGGATGAGTCATGGTGCTTCTGTTTTTCACAATTACCAAAACTGCCATTTAGCTGAGTGTGCGATCAAACACTCACCTAATATCTAACCAACTTAGAGGTAGGCAAAAAACTACTAAAAAGGCAGAATCCTTATTATAATATGATTTTTAGATTAGATTTGGGCATAGGGCTGGCAAGGGCTTGAGAAAGGATTTAACAATGATATTACCACAACAAAACACAGTTAGAATGTAAAAGGAAGAGTGCAACCATGAATTCCAGACTACACCGAGCAGGTATGGGGGAGGAAACATTTCCCATCAGCTGTAGCCTCAGTTCCTCCTCTTCACTCAAGCTCAGCCTGCAGTGAAAAGCTCTGTAGCGAAAACAAGGGGGGAACTCACCCTTGCGGCTATGCACATAGACATCTTTCTCTCCTGCCTGATGGGCATTATCATTCTGGTCGCCAATGGTGATGGTGAGCATGTTTGTGGCTGTCATTGGCGGATCGCCGCTGTCGATCATAATCACCGGCAAATGGAACTCTCTCTGTCTTTCCCTGTCGAACCTCCGCAGGGCAGTGAGTGTGGCAGAGCCATTCCCGTGGTCTTGTAGGTGGAAGTCAACAGAGTAGAGTGAGGGCAGGGAGAGAAAGAAAGGGGGCCCGTGCTCTGGGGAGTCTCTGTCCACAACGTGAAGCAGAGTTGAGCTCCTGTTGAGCCAGACCACTTGAGGTGCTGGACTGTTCTCCCACAGCACAGGAGCGTAGGCTGTCTCCAGCTCTGGTCCATTGTCATTCATGTCTAGCAGGGGCAAGTGGACCGTGACACTGCCAGTCAGTGCCGGGGTGCCTCGGTCTGTCGCCATGACAACCAGTTCATAACCTGCCACTGTCTCCCTGTCCAGCAGCCTGGCGACTGTGACCACACCTGCTCGGCTCACTGCAAAATGTCCATATGGGTCAGACTGAGGGAGAATGCTGTACAAAATGTCTCCATTCAAGCCTGAGTCGGAGTCATTGGCCACTACCTGAATGACACTAGTTCCTACAGTTACGTCCTCAGGCAAAGGGGAAAGCAGGTGGGTGCTCGGGGCAAACACCGGAGCATTGTCATTCTCATCCTCCACTTGAACCAGACAATGGATGAGGCTGGAGAAGTCGGAGTCCTCCACCTTGATGGTAAGGTTAAACCGCTGCTCTGCTGGCTTCTCAAAGTCCAGCTTCTTCTTCAGCCTCAGAATGCCTGCATGCTCCTGTCTGTGGCTCACCATGTAGAATCGTTGGTCAGGGTCTTCTGCCAACACGCTGAAGGTCAGCTGTCCATACGTGCCAGCGTCGGGGTCCACAGCCCTCAACTCCAGAATTGGAGCATCTTCATTAGTGCTCTCAGGCACACGAGCGCCACACCAGTCCTCTATAAACTTTGGCACGTGGTCATTGATGTCTGTTACCACTATAGTGACAGTAGCTGTGCCTATCATGCCCCCGCCGTCCCGGGCCTCCACTACCACATGGTGGCTGTCAGCAAACTCCCGGTCCAAACCCTCTGCTGCCACAGATATGGTGCCCGTGCTGGAATCAATAGTGAAAAGGTCTTCATTGTTTGCGTTGTGTGCATTCTCAGTAATCTGGTAGGTGAGGATTGCGTTCTGACCTACGGCTGCATCATCGAGGTCTACCGCTGTCATCTCTACAACAAACGTTCCAGAAGGAGAGTTCTCCACTATGCTACTGTGGCAATTATCAGGCCCACACGTAAAGGTGGGGGCGTTGTCGTTGATGTCCCACACATTGATAATAACGTCCGTAAAGCCAGTCAGTCCTTCGCCCTCTTCGTCAGTTGCCATAACAACAAAGCGCCAGACGGCACGCTCTTCTCGGTCCATGGTGCGCTGGGCATACATCTCCCCCGTGATGTCATTGATCACAAAGTGTGACTCTGCCCCTTGGCCATGAATGGAGTACCGTATGGCGCCCTGGTCTGCATCTTTATCTGGGTCAGTAGCTGTCACCTGCAGAGATAAAGACAACTTCTTAAGAAAATGGATATTCATTCATCACGTCCAAACCAAATTACTGCTTCCTCTTATCTCTTCTCAGCCGTCACCCAGGTCTTCTTTGCCTTTGGATTTTTTAGACAGCCCATTTAAGTGTGTGTACTTTTTCCTGACCACCAAAATTAAAGCAATGAGCTCTGATGAGACATGATAGACAGCCTTACTGCTGAATTTCCCCACACATGATCCATCACTACTGTAGTTGAATGATAATGCCATAATTTTTCTATGGAAGTGTATAAACAACAGTAGATACACTGAAATAGCATGATACATTAAGTAATTAAGCAAACACTCCACATACAGCTAGAACACATTTTGAGAGGCTGCTGATTAAATAAAAGGCCCTAAAGATAATTACAGGTCTATGGATTACAGCAATTACTGAAAAAAACAACAACTGCAGAAATCATCTCAGCCTCTCACCTGTAGTACAAACACAGGTGACCCATCAAGTTCCTCTGTGACAGATCCATAGTATTCATTCATGGAGAAAACGGGTGCCTCATCGTTCTTATTAACCACAGTAACCACCACGGCTGCGTAGTCTTCCCACTTCCCGTCCGAGGCGAGGACCAGCAGCTTGTATCTCTTCTGCTGCTCATAGTCCAGTGGCTGTGCAATAAAGATTGTCCCCACCTCTGGCTCGATGTCAAAAACACCACCTTTGTTGCCAGATGTAATCTGGTAGCGCAGCTTGGCATTGGCTCCTGCGGCAGGAAATGCAGAATGCACGATTGGGAATGTGAAATTTTGCGAATAAAAACAGTTTTATAAAAAGGTTACAAAAATCTTAAGGTGCAGCATAAGTGTAGTAACATTTTAAGAAGGTAGACTTTACAGCAGGTTGCTGCTGGCATAAATATTCCTTAAATCTCTGCATGCTGAATACTTCAGTATTGCTGCTTTTCCTGCTTTAAGCTGGAGCAATATCACTCCAGCACCAAGAGAACACCATAACCACAAGGGTATTACACCTCATTTCCTCCGGGACCTACACATTAGTACATTTTCAAGTATCCCTTTCTTGTTTTGATTACTTAATTAAATGGAAACTTTGTACATCGTTTCCTCAGCTTTAATCAGATACTAATTAAGAAAAGAGTGCCGAAAAAGTAGAAGTAGAGCATGAGAGTAAAAAGCAGCATACAGTAATGGACTCTGATAGTGCCCTTTAGGGAATGATTTTTAGGGCCGAGAGAGGGCTGTAGAGGATGTAGTTTAGTAAAGAGGAAGTCAATATCTGAACTTATCTACTGTGTCTCCATGGAGACCATCCTGACTAACGTTTTAACATTGGAATAGATAAAATAATCTCCTGGAATGAACAGTCTTCGCTTTCAATCATCCTGTTGGGTTATAGTAGCTACAATCCCATGTAAATACGCTAATCTTTACTATTAACACAACTGGGGCTGACAAAGTGCTCCGTGCCTCCCACAGGGATCTGGCAGGCTTACAGCAGTCAAGCCCAGGGTGGGGTTTTTAAACAAGACAGATTGAACGTAGCCACTCAGACACAAGTGCAACAGTATTGCAACTTTAATGATGGGGGCTGGTGTTAAACCACAGCTATTCATCATTAGTGCCGCAGCTTGGCCTAAGCTGCACCCCCGCTCGCCATAAATACTTGATTAACAGACCTAAACATGCCTGATAAAGGGATCTTAGGCTACTGCTGTACAGAGGATGAGCAACTGCTTGATTGGTTAAATCCCGCCCACCTACTGTGTGGGAGCGTGTCACTCTTTTTGGAACATATGTGCTACAGTGCATTACCAGCACTCAAATGACTACAGCTAAATCTAGCACATCACATGATTTCAGCAAAAGCACAGGCCAGATTAGGAAAGACTGCCCGCAGGGTCACTTTACGCATATTGATAAAAATGCAGGCCATCTTGCAAAAAAGGTGCATACTTGGCACACAGCTCACTGTTGGAGAACAGACTGATAGACTGCCAAAATATTTCTGTTATTTCAAGAAAGGGAGTCTGGCAAGGAACAAATCTGGAAACTGCTGTGAAGTTTCAAAAGTGTCTCACAAGAACTTTTCTATTGGTTCTGGTTGGCTAGCTTCTTTAAACTTTATTTCTAGGAAGCGGCATCAGTGAAATTTCCTTCAGACCTCCTGAGTCTGCTGCCTCATCAAGCGTACCTTCATCCCCGTCAGTAGCGCTAACAGTGACAACAGCCAGGCCCACATCTGCATTCTCGTCGACACTGACTTCATACAGTCGCTGAGCAAAGACTGGCTTGTTGTCGTTGACATCGCTGATGAAAACCCTCACATACGCTGTGTCTGCAAGAATGACAGAACGGCAGAAGATTAAATGACACGGCACACAACCACGCACGCACACACTTTGCCAAACACTATGCGTGTATTCTCCTCCATCTGTTTATTGATTCCACAATTCATTGTCACTGTTTATTGGGGAAGAGGCACTTAACCCAACGCAATGTGCCTCATTGACACAGAAATGAGAAAAAACAGTTCTCCCAAAGATGTGCTGTAAATTACATAAATTATTCATTTTGTCAAGCGTTTATTGTTTTACCAGGAGTAACTGCTTACAACAGAAAGAATAACAGTAATGGGGCTGAACCTCTTCAACAAGCTGCTTTTTTGTAGAGAGTAGATAAAGAACCTCTCTACTGGGAAGCTTAAATATTTATAAGATGACAAGTGTTTGTGTGTTATCTGTGCCATCCTCATTACGCTGTTTATTTCTTTAGTTAGAAAGTGTAAATTATCTGCTCACATAACACACGGGCGACATGTTAATTTGAAGCTGCTGCAGTAAGACATGATGGCGGTGGAAGTTGGCTCTATTTTCCCAGCTTGCTTTTACATTTCCCTCCTCCTCTTGTGTCCCAGTGGTGATACAGTGAGACAGGTAATGTTTGCAGAAGAGATGAGCCCTTCTGGATGTGGGGAATTCGTAGCACAAGACACAGCTAAGACTCATTGCAAATGCTAAGCAGCCCTGGCAACTCTGGAGAGAAGGCTTTACTGCTCCAAAACATCACCCTTTGCCACTAATACCTCCTTCGCAAACATTTGCAAAAGACCCACTCCTGAATACAAAAGTCTTACTATATTACTACACTCTCGACATAGACCGAGGTTTGAAGACTGCCAAAATGTCACAAAGAAAATGGTATGGTGAACAAACTCAGGCCGTACTGCTTAAATATTGAACAACGAAAATTAAAAATGGTGAGTAAAAAACAAAACAAAAATGAGAGCACTGAGCAATCTCTGAGCTATTTTCACATGGAAGAGAGCGAGTCTGTCTGGTCATGGCAGTGGAATAAATCAAATTAAGATTCATTAAGTCAGTCCCAAGGTGTAAATGAATATAATGTCATGCCAGTGCAGTCTGTTTAAAACACAGCGCACAGAGGAACAACTCCTCACAGATGAGTTTTCAGTTTTGGCCTGTAGGCTCATGGGGAAATAGCAATGCTGCATTTTACGAATGGGACACTGCAGCAGACCAGAGGTCACCTCAAAGTTAACTCTGACAACTCCCACGGTGTTTGCCCCGTATTTTCTTGTCTTTGTCCTTAGCTAATTTTTTTGTATGAAGCTTAGGGAACTAAAACTTGAAACTTTGTTTCATTATATAATCTTGTGTTATAAAATGACCATTAAACTTCTTGAATCCTGAATCTTAGGTAAACAGGTGCTGCCAGTGGCTTCATGAGATTCATTCATGAGATGAGAAAGTCTGATGTTCTAACCTGAGTTGGGCTGCTTGTTCTTGCCAGGTCGCGCGGACTCCTGGCCATCTTCTGACTGAACTTCCAGCAAATAGGAGCTATGGGCCTCACGATCAAACACGGCTTCTGTGTAGATGATCCCAAGTTTTGGGTCGATGCGGAACAGATTGTGGTCGCCACTGCTGTCACTCAGCAGAGAGTAAGTGATCTGTGAAGCACAGGAAATTTTGAAAATTAAGCTGCAGTATTCTTTCACGCAATGACGTCCAGAAATAGCAGAAATTAAAGGCTGTGTAGCTGAAAATGTCAGAAATTCTCTATCATATTCCCAGAGTCTGTTTTCATTACAGTCAAAATCAGATCAATACTCTATCCTTGTGATATTGTCACGGTCAGGCACACAGCTGTGGTGGTAGAGGTCCCAGGACCACTTGACAGCACTTTGACAACTCTGGTACAAAAGCTTGCACACAAGTGGGATTGTGGTGTGATGTTACAGAATACTCCTTCTAGAGTGACATGTGTTTATGTCATTCCTGTACAACATGAAAACAGACAGATTGCCACGAACCTCTCCATTAAGACCCAGATCTTTGTCATGGGCAGACACTTGGAGAACCGATGTCCCTATCTGGGCTCCTTCTGTTACTGAGGCCTCGTAGATGGAGGAGGTGAAAAATGGCACGTTGTCATTGACATCTTGGGAGAGAAGAGACATTTAGCAGCAAATTAATAATGTGTAAATTTCCAGATAGTAATTAGGTAATAAATTCTCTATCCTACAAAGCTGCAGTCTCAGTAACTGCACATTAAAGATTTAGTGGTTTGATTTTCTAAGGGAAAAAAACAACAGTTTATTTAGCTGCTGATTTGAACATTCTGGATGCTGGACTTCTACATTTACACATCAACACTCAACATATACTTCACGGCCCAAAAGATAATCAACTGATCCTTTGATCAAGTGCATTATGTGTGTCAAATGTCAGACAAATAAATTAGCTTTGTGACTGACATATATTGCAAACAAAATAAGTATAAACAAACCCTAATAAACCTATCTTGCAAATTACGATATATGTTTTATTACCTTTTCAACCCATTGATGCTGACATTTAATTTTCATTTTGACAATTAATTTAATTACGCAGAAAATAATTGTCACTCATTATTCACTTCATTACATCACCTGTGATATTAATATAAACAGTGGTAAAGGCTGCAAGAGGCACCGCAGCCACGTTCTGCGCTCGAACCCGGAGAGAGAAGAAGGGTGTGATTTCATAGTCCAGCGGCTCAGACACCAGAATGGATGCAGAGCCATCTTCACGGTTGGGGGAGAGGTAGAAACGAACTGGCATGTTGGTTTCGGGCACCATCCCATCCTCCAAGTTATAGGTCACTCTAGGGTCACCCAGCTGAGAGGTCGCCTTGATTGTCTGAACAGGAGGAGAAGTTACATCATGATTTTCTTTTCTTTGGAGACTCAGGTTAGGCTCAAATTAGAGAGGACTAATGCAAAAAAAAAAGAGCAGAAAACGAACCTTAGCAGAAGAAATCTACTTTCCAGTTTAAGCCCATGTGGCTGACTGTATGGTGTCATACAAGAACATTCATGTCCCAATCAACTGCCTTGCTTAAATGGATGAGTTCAACATTTTGGGAAACAAGCTTATTCGCTTTTTTGCCGTAAGAGGTGAGAGGATCAATACCATTCCACAAGATACCAGGAGATGGTCAGCTAGGCTTAGAATAAAGACTCAATGCGGCGTAGGAAAACAACTAGCTTGGTCCAAATGTAGCAAAAAAATCTGTTCTAAAATCTATGGAGACTCCACTCGTTGGTATTCTAACTCAACAGCATGTGCCTCAACATGCAACATTTCTGTTTGTGCACAGGTCCAAAAAGTAAATATAATGTGTTAAGTGTGTTTATGCAAATTTCAGTGGGGAAATACGTGATCGTGATTGGAGGAGAGTAACACTCACAGTAACACACTCCGCCTGTGCTTATAGAACAAGGGTTACAATAACATAACCTTCTGTTACGTCAACTAACCTTTATTATGAAGATTGATTATGTGAGTAAGAAACAGCAGGTTGAGAGTCAAACCTGTTGTTTAAGCCCTGAAATAACCTCTTATCTTGAAGTGAATCCCCCATGTCAAGACCTTGGGAAAAAAATGAATTTTTGGGCTCTCCAGACTGACAGCTATATATTTTTTACATGAAAGCATGACATTTTGAATGGACTTAATTAGCCTGGAGTCATGAAACTTGCTTTGCACATGCAATCCAATGTCAGCTCCCTCTTACAGCATCAAACGAAAACATGTTTAGAGATATTTCAGCGGACTGACAAGCTTTCAAAGACATATTTTGAGCGCAAAGAGAACAAAGTGTCTAAATTACACTCAGACTGTGCACTAAATCAGGAGAGTAAGCAAGCAAACATTCAGCTGATTCAATTACAGCAAATCAAAATGGCAAAAGATAGAGAAATCAGCCATACAACATAGATTAAATCATAAAAATAAACAGGGTACTTTGAATCAAAGTTGCATGCACACGTACGACGATGGGTGTGTCCCTGGTGGTGTTTTCAGGGATGATGACACTGTAGCTCTCCTTCTCCCACTGTGGAGGCTGGTTCTTTACGTTGGTGATGGTGACTGCCAGCTCCACAGAAGTGCTTCGGTTTCCGCCGTCAGTCGCTATGATTTCCCGCGTGATATAAGTTCTCTGTGGTCAACATGAACAGTTCAGTTACTAAAATTATCATCATGGTATTTAGAGCTGAAAGGATTAATTAACACATAGATGAGAGTCAGAAAATAATGAAAAGGTCTTGTCGAAGAAACCTTTTGATTTTAAATTTCTCAAAATATAGTATTGAAAAACAAAAGCATGGTAGCATAGCCAGCTATAATTAACTCCAAAACACAGTCATCAACTATTACAACATACTAGATGTGTAAAATATACAGTATGTTTACACAACAAATGTACCATAGAAATAGTATTACAAAATAAACAACAGCACTTAAATCATCTTGCTAAAATCAGACTTATTTCTCTCCATACATATGGCTTGCTCTGCAGCTGTGGGCTGGTGGAAACTGGCCAGTCACAGCAGATAGCAGCAATAATGTGTGGAGCTGTGTGTTTAAATAGACCTTGCTGTGTAGCTGATGCTCAGAGAGATCAGTAATGACTTCAAGCTCCTGCCTGAACATAAACTTGTATGAACTCCATTGAGGAAATCAATTAATTAGGCCGAGAACAACAGAGGCAGCAGTGTGAGCCTTACAAAAATGTATTAAGCCATAATTCAGGTTGCAAAAAAGCTCCTCTTCTTTTCTTATTGCGCTATAATTGAACCACTAGGAAATAAGGGGGGGGGGGGGGGGGGGGGGTATTTTTTATATATTTTT
>JBBPCS010000917.1:7965000-7976487 GCA_037974645.1 Hollardia meadi | reverse complement strand
CTCTCTCTCTCTCTCTCTCTCTCTCGCTCTCTCTCTCTCTCTCTCTCTCTCTCTCTCTCTCTCTCTCTCTCTCTCTCACAAACACACACCAGTGCACACTTATGCACAGAGGTGAGTTCCCCAAGGGCTAAAAGTAACTATGGATCTCAAATCCCATTATGTAAAAGCTCTCCTGTGTGTGACCACAGGCTATATATGTACTTTTTAATCCAAGACAAAAGCAGCAAGGACTTGCGATGCATCCTTTCACTAGCTGAGGGCTGACTCAACAGATGCTCTGTTGCTGTACAAATAAGCTCTACTCTGCTGGTGTTTCCTAATATTCTGCAAATTAATGTATCTCCGAAGTCAATTGATAATAGAAGACTACACATTGATAATGAGCGGTACATCCATACATCAAATGGTACAAAGTCTTCAAACTGTGTGATTTGTTATAATAAATCTTTAACAGCACCGTGTTCACTCAAATGAAAGCAGAAAACAAGATGCCAAGATCACAACTCCTATTTCTTTTTTTTTTAAAACTGGCTTACAGTTAAAGGTTGCATTTTGATGGAAAATACAATGTGTTGTACTCCAGACCAGCTCTGTAGTGTGCACAACTGAAACACAATAGCTATAAAGTGTGTGACACCTCCTAAAAGGATTGTTAGAGGGATAATAACAGAGGGAAGAAGAAGAAGCTAGAGGAGAGAATTAATCTAGCTTTCTGCTCAGGCTTTAAAGTTGCTCTGCGGAGAGAAAAGTTCTTAGTCGTGTCTGACGACAGTTTCGTTTCGGAATAAATAGCCACTGTATCGTGGGGGCAGAGAAACTAATCAATGTTCAGATGCTATCTCCTTAAAATGTCGGCAGCAGCAGTTTATGCAGTTTAAGTCAGATCATCCTGCCCTGTAAGATGGAAGAATCCGTTCCTGATTAATAATGAGGAAGGATAAAGATCCTTTTGCGAAGCAGAAGGGTTTAGAAGGCACTTAATCCAAAAGAAATCAGAGCTCCAGCACTTAACATTTAGTTGACTATCAAATCTTAACAGGGAGCAGCGCAAGACACATTCCTTGCCTCTTTCTTGTTGGTGTCTTTCCCAACCATGTCTCTGTGGTAATGGTACTGATGATTTTACAAGGCTCCATCTAATTAGCTTGTTACAGAGAGACTAATCAGAGGCAAGGCAGATAATTAGAGCCTATCAGCTCCAGAATGATAATGAAGAATGTACTAGTGTGTGTGTGTGTGTGTGTGCGTGTGTGCGTGCGTGTGTGCGTGCGTGCGTGCGTGCGTGCGTGCGCGCGTGCGCAGGCGAGCAAGAGTGCACGCCGTATTCTGGGGCTACAACTGTGTGCAATTTCTCTCTGATCTGGTGAGATAAGTACAAACTGGCTGTGAGCGATGCCCCAGGAGCACCAAACTGAACTATCCTGCCTCACCTGACCGAGACAAATGATCAAATAACCGGGGCGAGGCTCACAGGCTGGATTTTTAAAGTCAAATATGTTTTTGTGCCCGCTCGGTGTGATAAAGAGCTTTAGTAGCTTAAGCCATACTGTACACCCCAATCTCACGAGGGGAAGAGCATCTGCTGAATGACTAACATAATAATGTATCCTAAAAAGGTGGATGATTGGGGTGCACTGTGTGGTTGGCCAAGGCTCAGTGACTACAATGAGTGTGGTGTGTTTGCATGTGTGTGCGTGCGTCGTGCACAAGTGTGTGTTCCATATCACTGCAAGCCATTCTGTTGATGTTTCCTGCTGTTAATCCTCTCCTTGGGTAGTTGCTATATTAAGCTGCTAAGTGGCTTGCCCGTATGGAAAAAAAAAAAGGTGTCTCAAGTGCTTCTGTGCACATGTACACTGCCCACAGTACAAGGACAGTGAGTGTGTGTGTGGGATGGGTATGAGAGGAAACAGAGTGAAGGAGAGGGGCACAGATACAGAAACGTAAATATCTACAGAGGGAGAAAGAGGCTGGGAGGAGGAAGAGGCAGGCAGCGCGGAGGAAGGAGCATTGTGTGATGCTTAGCAGAGAACGTAGAATAACATTAGAGAGACAAGAGCACCAGTGGAACACAACAAACGGCACAGCACAACAATAGATGCTGTGAGCATCCATGTTTGTAAAATAAACGTACAGCAGTAGAGCACAGACCATAAAAGGAGGAAATTAAGATAAAGCATACAGTATAATTAATATCAGAGGGTCTGCTCATGGAACCCTTGTTCCTCCTACGTCCAGTGAGGGAGGAAATTAAGATACAACATATTTCAGTGTGGAATTAAATAAATTGCGTCTGCAAGCATAAATATCAATGGGCCGTGCGAGACATGGAATTTCAAGGGTGCTTTTTTAGCAGCCAGTGAATGGAAAGTGAAAATCAGCTCAATGGGGGAGCAATAAGGTACATTAACCAAATGTTTGCAGTGTTAAGGAGGTTCTATTATAAGCTGCCCCCCTCCAATCTCTGTGCTTAAAGAGGAGTGTGAAGCCGTCAGCAGGAGATCAACACGCTAAAAGCACTGGGGACAGAAATCTATTAACTCAGGGATCCCAGCACCACGCAACCTGGACTCTGCGGCTCAGGAGGGCTGACACACTAACCATGTAAACACACATGCAGGCATTTCCATCCCCGAACAATTACAAATCACGGACGTCTTCAAGCTCTGCACATTTTTCATTACAAATCTGCATCTCTGCAGAAAGTGCACTAAAAGGTGTTCAATATGGCGGCCAGTATGTGACGCTTCAAGCAATTTCATCAGCAAACAATTTGCAACAATAGTGACAGGATTGTGACGCAGTTGACATTTACAGGTAATGGAAAAAACAAAATAGGTGTACGTATCATATGGATGTAGCATCTGTGACATCAGCATCAACTAAGGCTCCTATACAGACCATACTGTATGTCTTTAAAAGGAACAATAATTACCTAAATTGCCACCAAGCAAGCAAATTGGAAGTCGAGACTCTGGAATTTGTGGAAGAAAAATGATCTGCTTTGTGTTTTCCAAGAGAATTTCTCATTTACATCAACACAAATGGAGCCCCCATCAAGTGGCCTTCAGAATGACAAGAGCTCAGTCAGAAAGATCTATTAAATGAAGGCATCACAATAAACAACACTGTAGTGTTTTGTCATGTGCTCTCGAGGACTCCACAAGGGGGCATGAGGAACTTTTGCCTCCTCAGATGAAAATGTTGTTTCCTCTGATTGAATCCAGAAAAGCATCCTTGTGTCCATTAATATTCCGCATAATTAATTGATTGTCCTTGCACACAAAGATTAAAATGGAGTCCCATTAACATAGCTACTGTAGAAACGAAGGAGGATCGACACCCCTCATAGTAGCCGTGAATGTACTATAGATAAATGTGTGACTGATACAAAAGCCTACAGTTATACTTACGATACTTATAAGTAGAAAAGATCCACAGAGCAGTATTTACCCTGCTAGTCCATCTGTTCTAAACTTTATTATTCACTAGTATCAATAATATCAGTGGTATTAATGGTTCCTTTACAAAGGCTGCTCAGTGTCTCTGATGCATGCTGCGATCAGATCAGACCCTGCATGACCTTGAACAGGAGAAGTTCTTTAGAAAATAAATGGATGGATGGATGGATGGATCGATCATTGTAGTTCATCCAAAAGAAATTATACAAAAGTCTTTCGATCCCTTTTGTTTAATGGCTTTCAGCAGAGAAAGACGATGGAAAGAAGATTCATTCACTCGCATAGAAGAGGAGGATTTAGAAAGGAGCAAGTGTTGAATGGAGATACACTGGTACTTCATAACCTTCAGGGACAGGAGATACTTCCACTTAAAACAACTAGGGCCTATTTATTTGTCTGTTTATTTTGTTTGTCTCTTCACATTAAAATAACTCCACCATATTTGTTAAGATAAGTTGAAATGTATAAAATTAAATCTTGCAATCCACTTTCACATCAATCTTTTTTACACAAAGTAGTACACTTTAAATAACGAAGGCACTGACTTTGCTCTGTGGTGAATCAGGAGCCTTACCCTCCACAATCTATAAGTGAAAATAGCTAGTATTCTTGGTAAAAACCTGGTAATTATTGGCTGAAAAAAAAAACCCCAAACCAACAACACACATATACACGCAAGTTGGCCAATGACTGATTTCCATTCCCACTGCAAAGCTGTTTTGAACAGAAAGAAAAGATACAGTGTCACAAACCCCCTCCTCCACCCACATTTTCTTGGTGATACTTAAGAGTGTGTGCTGCTTTTGAGAGCTTCCATCCAAGGCTTAAACCCCAGTAAGACTGCAGGCACTGCCCACACACACACACAGTTACCCTCACACATGCAAGAACTGTCAGGCGAAAGCAGTGTTAAAAAGAAAACTTAGGCATCTCTTGTGGTATAATTGCACTGTCGACAGTTCAATTTTGACTTTACTTCATGTCACCCCTATCCCTGTCTTACAATGCCACATGTCTGTCTCTAGTGTCAACTACTGACTACACACAAAATGCCAAAAAAGGAATATTGTACACAAAATTAATCTCATGGCTCTTAAACACTGGCCCCATGTAGATTTGGCTTTAACATTTTGCGTCATGCTGCTGTTATTTGAGCATAATCTAAATGCTTAGCCATGAAGTATGTTTTGGAGAGAACCTGATCTTAATAAGGCATTTAAGTACATGACTGTGTGTTCATTTATGTATTGATAAACACTGTGAACTGTAAAACAGGAGCAGTTTGGTGCCAGCAGCATTCTGACACTGTATATTTTGTTGGATGCGAAGATAAAAGTGTCCTCTCAATAAGTTCTGATGCCCTTTAACTTTATATTTTCTGAACGTGGGTCACTGGCTCGGAGCACCGTCCTACATCTTCTGAGTGTCACGGCTTGTGCCAGAAACACCAGGAACAGAGGGGTTGGGACCCAAATGCAGAGTGCAAGTTACTCACAAGTACTTGGCAGGTGAGGGTCAAAAACACAAACAGTCATAACAGAAGGCAAACAGCCCAACAACAAAAAAGGCAAAAAATCCAAAAATAACCAGAGAACCAGGAAACACTAATTAACAGGCACACGGGTAAGCACACAAGGTAACATAAGTAATGATCTGGCACAGAAGAAAGGGGAGACAAATACACTAGAGACAGGAGGACAATGAGAAACAGGTGATACCAACCGGGCGGAGCAGACAATCACAGAGGAGGGAAAAGGAACACAGACAGGAAAAGTAAAGAGGGACAAGACACACAAGGAAAGTACTTTTCAAAATAAAACAGGAAACAAGAAACTCAAAGCATGAGACAATAAATAACACTGAGATATAAACTAAACTTGACACAAGAAAATAACCAACTAAACCTAAAACCAAGACAGTAATTTTCAACATAAAACAGGAAACGAGAAACTCAAACTATAACAAGAATTAAATACAGAAATAAACCAGAATTACAACACAAGGAAACAACCAACCAAAACCGAAACCATGACACCATTCTGATTGTCCATACTGTCATTCTGTTGCCCTTCCTGAGGTTTTTTTGTCCATATTTTCTGGTTTAAAGATTTTTGGAGCAGTTTTTCCTTATCGACTGTAAATTCAGGGTCTAAGGACAGAAGGTGTTGTAGGCTGTATAGATTGTAAAACCCCTTGAGACAGATTTGTGATTTGTGATATGGGGCTGTATGGATAAAGTTGACTTGACTTAATTGTTTACTAAATTTACTCTAGATATAAAATATGTCAGTCTTCACCTCTAGAGAAATAATCAAAGTCACAAATGGAGTTATGCACTAGGGCTGTAAGTCTGTTAAGATATGTCCAAGTCATATTTTAAGTCAGGCAAGTCACAATCACTCAAAGCAAATTACAATTCCTAGTCTTTAAGTTTTTGGAATCCCAACCATTAAAATGAACATCTGAGCATTTTAATTTCAGAAATGTGCTAAAATAGTTTTTCGAAGTCCTTCATATTTGTAGACCTAATACTTAATGTTCATGCTGTTGTGGTCATATGAGCTGTTCATGGATTTCACCAGGTAGAAATCACAGGGAATCAAGTCTCAGTGAGTCAAACCTCAACACTGGACCAAGTCAAAGCTACAGCAATCAGTAACTTATTTCATATGGATTTACCAACCTGTTGACAGCTCGTTACACACCGACGTTTTGTCATGCGCCCTTGTGTCTAATCCAGACGTGTAAAGTACCCTTTGGCGCCCGTGGCCGATGCGCTCAGTCTTCCCTTTAGCATCCCTGGGCGATGCGCAAAGGCTCGTGCCCCACACGTCTTATCGTGACGCACAAGGTCTATGTTAAGCTGGTTAAGTTTAGGCACAAAAATCACGTGGTTAGGTTGAAGAAAAGACTGGTGACATTTGGTTTCAAACGGGATGCGAACTCTGGTCTCCTGGGTGAAAGTTGTGTGTGTTACACTCTACTGAACCCCAACCTCCACCCCTCTTGGCACTTTCTCACTTTGTTCAAGTTGTCTGAAACTGACGCTGAGAGCTTCATATCACAGGTACATTAAACCCTTGTGCGCCTCTGCCTGACACCGAAGGGTACCTTGTGCGTCTGGATGAAACATGAGTGGCCGTGAAAAAGCGTCGATATCTGATGAGCTGGGGATGAGAACAGGCTGGATATACAGGTGCAATTTAGTTCAATGCAAATCCCTGTAGTATCACCTTTGTTAAAATTAGAATGTTCACACAAGATGGTGTCACTTGATGATGTTCATGGTGCTATTGCATTGATCTACATTGAATCGTCCCCACCCCATATACAGTTAGAGGGCAGGTGAACACAATAGCATTAACACCTGATGATATAATGTTACCCGATTAAAAATGTAATAACCGACAATGTGCACCATTTCTCCGGAGCACTCGTATATTCACTTATATACCAGAAGAGGGCTTACTTCACCTTTGCAGTTTAGAAAAAAAACAACTGGTGCAACAGAAGAAGAAGCAGTCGGTAGGAAATGGGGAGGCAAGAAGAAGAGGCAAAACATTGACCAACATGGGAGCATTAGGCTGTAAAAGAAGACAAGGCTCCAGTCAAACGTCAGTGTTGTACCACCCGAAAAGTCAGTACTGGCTGGTTGCAGAGCAAGTTGAAAGTGGACCGTCCTCTCAACAAACACTCACGTCGGTGTTAGCTCGGAGAGGCTGTAATCATGTGCCAGCTTGTGTGAGCAGAGGCAATAACTCAGAAGATTTGCTTTATGGTGGATAAGATGCCTACATGAAAGTGGTGGACGGTGACGGATTTCGTGAGCTACTGAACTAATGTTACATAACGATTACACAATTCACACACACAACTAAATAAAACTTAAAATGAAAGTAAACGTGCTTTTTGTATCTTATTAATTATTAATGATTAATCGATTACTGATTGTTAACATGTTCAATTATCAGTTAAGGAAAATGTACTAAATTTGCATCCCTAGTTGCAATGTAACCAACATACAGTTGAAATGAGCACAGACTAACACCTGTCTGATAGTCTGAAGAAGAGCTGAAGGTAGGGATTATTGCAGGGCCTGCAGACCCTACACAGGTGTTTCTTTTATTGTGTCCACCCCCTGAGTCTTTAACACTGACGGATCACAAACTAAGCTCAACACTACCCCCACCACACACAGCAATGCAACTGCAGCCTGACAGCTCAGTTCTGCTCCTGCGTCTTACTGCCCTGCACAGCCTCAACTAAACTACATCCTCAATTACTTCCATGCAACACTAACACAAACAATAGAACAAAAAAAAACAAAAAACATCTTATATACTGAACATGCTTTTCTGAACAAAATGATGTTCTGATTGCACCTGGAAGGGATCATGAGTGGCCAGAGAGTTATTGAAGCCAAGGGATCAGACAGAGTCTTATGCTATTTGTCACAGGAGCTGAAAAAACATGTTTTTGCCCTGAGTTTTGCCTCTTAGGCAACATAAAGGCTGCCATAGCCACCTGATTGGTTGAGATTGTTAGGGAACTTTGCAGACAGTACTTAGGACACAATAAACAACCCTACTACAAATATTTAGGGGTAAATGTTTTGCTTAGGATATATTTTGATTTTGTGATGTGTTTCATTTTATGGAACTAACTATCTAGCGTCAGGACGAAAACTTTATTCTTACAATTTTACAACAGACAACTGCAAAGCAACAGTGTCTCAAACAAATGATGGCAGGAGATGAGGAGAGCCCGAGGAGGGAGAGGAATGCTGAAGAGTATTAGTCTCGATGGGGCAGAGCCAATTTGTCTGCTATCTGTCATCTACATATATATTTTTTAACAAAGTGACCCTTTCTCAGGCCAGAAAAGAAAGATGACATTCTAGTGTTGTCTCGTGCCCAGACCATAATAAAGACCTAAACAACAATGAAGAAAATTACGTTCTCTAATATTGCCCTCCATCAAACTTCATAGTCCGGATATGATATTTCAGATCCGGACTGAATGAAATGCTGCATCACAGGCCACGACCTCACTATCCAACACATGCTGCACGTGTATTTAGTTTAAAACTATCTAGTCTGAACGTCTCTAACTCAATCTGATGATCAGCAGGGTTAGTGCATCAATAATATACATATGAATCAACACTGAATGACTTCTGTTAAACTACAAATGGAGGGCATGATGATCAAGTTAATAATTTCACTCCTACATTTAAATCCTCTGACTATACTGAAGAGAAATGCTCTGAATTTCTCTTTCTCAGACTCAGTCACAAAGACAACACGTCGAACTTCCACCTTGACAACAACAAGGAAGAAGAGACGTGTCGGCCAGAGACGGCTCTGATTTAGATATTAATCTGAATTTGAACAAGGACCAAATCAACAAATTTACACGGGAACCTGCACACCAATACCACAACCAACAAATGACTCTTGGCACAGAGGATGTAGGGCAGCTAATGGAACTCCGGCAAAGGTTTAGTGATTTTTGAGCTGAAGTCAAACACATTCAGCTGGAACAAGCTCATCACATCCACCATTAAGTCCAAAATTGAAAGTGCAGCATCAATACGTGGTGTTGACACACGTGCTATCACCCTGTTGAAAAAGGGTACAAAATGAGGCAGTCCACTGCTCACTTTTATCTAATCTGTCCTTGTTTAATGGATGTCAGTGTGTAAAGTGTCAAGATGTCAGTAGTTGTTCCCTGGGGAACTGCCAGGTCTACACTTCTTGTGATTCTGAACCCAAGCTCTCTCTGCAGCACTCACACTGAAGAGCAATAGAGCTTTGTCGCCCTCTTGTGGCCACAAACTAAAATGGTCACGACACACAATACAGTATAAACAAGCATTCAGTCCAAGAGTTCCCAAATATTTCAATGCACAGCTGGCCCTTGAAATAGAGATGTTCTCATTACAAAGCACCGCCTGACCTTGGAGTCTGTCAGCACCGTAGAGGAAGAGAGTGAAACCATTCATAATAATGTTAAAATCAATGAAATAGGCTCCTGTTCACTATGGGAGCATTTGAAATGCCCCCAGGGTCCACTTATGATCTCTGGAGTCCAGTTTGGGTGCCGCTAATTAAGGCGTTCATTCAACAAACTCAGTGATTGTTTAAACATAGTTTCAGAACCACTTCAAGAACAGCTAGAGGTGAAGTGCTCAAAAAACTCTGGGTGAAGAGTGAGAGAGCAGTAAAGAGCATGTGTGAGGTGTTGCTGCAGGGAAGCTGACTTACAAATGTATCATTTATATTTGGAAAGTTTTGGTATTGACCAGGTACGGGGAGTCTAATTCAAGATGCTATTGTGTTGCACTGTGGAAAATGTAGGAAACTATAAGGTGTTTGGCGCTTGACCCATGCTAGGGACCAAAAGTCAGGATAGCTCCACCTCAGCAGTTCCACGCTCTACCACCTGAGCCTCATCAAACAAATAAAGAAATCATGCACATAGAGACACAATTTACACAATCATACCTTAGTCCTAACATGATCATCATGTTTTATATATAATTAGCACATCCAATAGAGCACCCCTTGCTGCAGTTGCCAATCAAATATGTGCATGCACATGTTCATATTACTTTACAACATGAAGTTTCTACTGTTTACCGTGTGATCTTAATGATGAGAGGTAAAATACTTGCCACCTTGATAACTTTTCACAGAGCAACTTGTCAATCACAAGGTAGCCACTCCCTAAAGTAGACCCCTCTCCATCATCTATTTTACTCTGAGTGGGAGCATAATTTACAAACTAAAAATCAAGCTGCATTGAAGAAAACTTAAAACCTGTGACTGATGAGGAAACTGTTTACTGAGGGTAATACATCAAGTGAGAAGTGAGTCATTTTCTCATAAGCTTACATGCAATCAGACTTCTTTTTGCAACCAGTGGAGTTGCCCCCTGCTGGTCATTAGAAAGAATGCAGGTTAAAGATGCTTCAGCATTGTCTTCACTGTTCAGACCTGTGGTCTGGTTCCTGCTAACCATGTCCTGACTCCAGCTCTGTTCTGAACAGATATTCAAAAAGTTTATTTCCCAAATTGTTAAAGCAGAAGAAGACGACACTTTGTCCAGTAGTTAATGATAGTATGGAACCATTTTGCACATCTGACTGAAAAATGAATGAAATGAAGTTGGTATTATGTGCCAACTTACTCATTCATGTAATCCTCAGTCTCAGCCTAATGACAATTCTAATCTATTAGTCAGATCTGAAAAAGAAGCAGAGGGACAGAAAATGATGAATGACTGTGATGTAAGCTTGAAATAAATGTGAGGTCGTCCAGGTTTAGAATAATAAGAGTCAAGTAGATCTAATTCATGGCCCATTGTGATGATCATTCAGAATATAGAGAATGGCCTTGTGATTCTCCCAGGAGCAGGACTCTTGAGGGATCTCACTCACTCTGATCCTGAGTGTTGCTTGCACTGATGGGAAGAAACCTGCGACTGAGGAGTACTCAAACTGTCATGGTTTGGGGTCTTAGGTTAGTTATTTCCTGTTTTATTTTGACGGTTTTCCTCCTAATGTGTCAAGCTGTTCCTTCCATTTTCCATTTGTCTCCTTCCCACCTTTTTGATTGCTGTTAGTTTCACCTGTCCCTTATTCGCCTTCCCTCCCTAGGGTACTTAGGTCTGTGTTTTCCCCTCACTCTATGTCAGTTCTTCTTTATATCTTGTGTGTCAAGCATTCTCTTCATTTTCCTATTGATTTTGGATATTTGTTTTGTGTTCCTGGACCTTGCCTCTTTTTGGACCTTTGATTTTGCCTGCTCCCTGTGGATACTGTTGGCCTTTGTTGGACAGCCTTCTTGATTTTGTCCCTTGCCTGCCTAACCTCCTTGTAAGCCTTTTGATATACTGTTTGCATTAAACAGGCAATAGACAATGTTTTTGCTTTAACTGATCATTATGTATGTTGGGACACAAGGTGACAACTAATAGATTAAATTTGGCTATCAGAAATAATTAATAATTATCAAAAGTAATT
>JBBPCS010000917.1:7933679-7964900 GCA_037974645.1 Hollardia meadi | reverse complement strand
GGGGTGTGCTTGATCTGCAAGGGTGTTTGGGTGGATGGTTTGTGTCAATTGGCATCCACATGAATGCCAGGATCCAGAATTTCCCAGGAGAATATTGCACTGTAGTGAGATGATCAAGGTTATTCATTTCAGCCGTCAGTGGTTTTAATGTTGTGGCTGATCGGTGTATATGAGCAAAGAAACAACTGAAATGAAATGTTCAAAATAAAAAATAAAAATATTTAAAAAAACCTTATTGTTGTGAGTATTTTCTTCTTTACAGGCCTTTGACTTTTCAAAATCCCACCTATATACGTCCCAGCAGTTATTGTACCCTCCTGCTGTGCCACTTTCTGTTGGCGCCATCTGCATCAATGGAGAAATGTCTGGTGTAGAGTTTTGCATCTGTTTTGCACTAATTGGAATATGTGGATTAATATAGATTGACGGACAAAGCTTTGTCCTGACAGCAATGGAGGCAGATCAGAAAGGTGATTTGCTGATTGTTTCATACTTCTTACCATCTAACTAAACTAAACTATTTTACATTTTAACCATTGGGACAAAATGTGAGATATGTAACTTAAGGGTTGTGGATATGCTAATATTACTGCTTGCTTTCGCAAATGGTGAAAGAAAATGTAGATATTTTACTTTGGTAAAAGTAGCAATACCGCAATGTAAAAATACTAATTACTGCCCGTATATGTAAACAGCATTTAATGTTGTAGCAGGTGAAGCTAATTAAAGGCCCTGAAAACCACACAGGTGTTTTCACTTTTCGGCTAATTACACCTCTTAATTATTAGAGGTGACTAAACTCAAGGTGCAACTCCTCCGTCCTAACAGGTGCAGCAAACTGATAAAAGGGTCAAAGTGATATCAGTCCCACCGAGACATTCCTCAGAAGAGGTCTAATTAGTGAAACTGAAAGCCCCTGTGTGGGTGTAGCAAGGGTCTGTAGAGCCTGTCACTACTTTATATACTTTTTGGGTATTTTAATTCAGAGGTCCCCTACCTGGGGGAGAAAAAACTAATCCCACTACATTTTTGTTTTTCTAATCCTGCCTCTAATCTTAACTCTTTAATGTAAATGACTAGACCACTTCATGCCTCTAAAATTATTTAAATAAAACAATGGGAGAAAAAAACAGCCTTAGGTCAAACTGGTCACAACTGGCACAAATAGATATAAGTGTCACAAATCCCTCTCTGGTTCACACCTCCCTTAATGATAAATAGTTTACTCCGTAGTGAGCACTAAATCGAGTCCGATACTTATGGATCATCGTCATCGTGCGTCATCCCTGACAGGTGTCATGTCACATCTGTCAGTTTTGCTTCTAATAAATGGGTTGCATTTGGTACTACTTTATAGATATACAGAGCATACATGTCATTCAAATACAAAGTGACGAAGGATAAATATTGTGCACTATATAATAAGAGAGTGATTTCAGATGCATACATAGCTTCACTTTAATGGGCCACATGCTGTTGTGCTGCAGCAGTAAAACACTGTTAATGTGATGGTGTGAAAAGTAAAAACATTTCCCTCTGAATGTAGTTTAATAATATTAAATAGCATTAAGAAACGACTAAAGTCAAATGCAAGAGCCTCAATATCGAATATATGCAGTCACGTTCTGCCTGGTTACAGACCAGTGGAGTTGTACAAGTTATTTCAGACACCCAGTGTAGAGGTCTGCAAGTTCATCAGGACCTGATGGGCCCCAGCCCTGGCCATTTTTTAAAAGTAATAGACCGGGCTCGGGTTGGACTCTGGGTCGATTAAGCTTCTCTCCCTTCACTGTGCAAATACAAGTGCAGAGCACACATAAGCCACTGTATGAGATAGTGTTATATTGATTACATTATAAATATTATACATATGCAAGATCATTCCTTTTGTCAAGACTCGAGTATACTGACAAGCAACAGCAGTGAGGACGATCGAGGAGAGGTGGACAGCTCTGAAGCCTTTACTGGTGGATGGGATTCATTTCTTCAAAACATTTGCAAATAAACAATGAAAGATTGTTTGTTTGTTTGTTAGCATTGGCCAGTTGGCAAAGAGTTTTTTATTTTGTCTTTTTAAACCGTGTTCTGCAGTTTCTGTAAAGTAAACATCAAAGAAAGGTTGGCTGTAAATCCTTATTTACTCATTTGCTAATGCTGGATCAGCATTATCTTAACTGAATTATGCCTCTCTGAGTCCGTATTCATATTTTTGAGTCTCTTCGGCAGAGAAGTCGAAAAAAAAAAGGACTGAGACTCAATAATATCAATAAAAGATGGTATGCATTGACATGACAGTGTCAAAAACAGGTAAATCCAATCGGAGGGAATAGTTACAGCTCCTTAAACCACAGTGACTTATTTTTTTTTTTATTTGTGCAGCTTTAAAAACGAATTTGCTTGACTTTTGACACAGCCAGGCGTACTGTTTCCCTATAGGCAGTCTGGCTAGGCTGATATTTTCCACAGCCTTGGTGCTAAACTAACGCCTTGCTAAACAACATGTGGGCACTCGATGCACAGAGATTATACTGATATTGATGTTCCTTTCTGCCTCTCACTCTTGGCAGAAATGCACCCTTTTTTTTTCCAACTGTTGCAGACTTCATTTAATTTAGTTTCAGGTTGAATACAAAGGTTGACAAACCATCAAAAATACCAATAGTCAAGCCTACACTCTCCCATCAAGACCCACAAAGCAGAGAACTACCAGCAAGATTGTGATAAGTATCAAAATATCGATGCTTTTTCAAAACTATGTTTAAAAAGAATAAAATATCTGCATTTTATAGTATCTATTATTAAAAAAGGAGATCTACAATCAGATTTTTAACCCAAGACTGCACAGATTTTAATGCAGGTAGTTAAAAAAAAATAATCAAATTTTGTGTGTTATCAAAACATGTGTCAAGTATAGTTTTTTTTTATACTAGTATTGTATCAAAGTTTGAAATTCTGGTATTGTGACAAGCTTACCACCAGTCCAAGTCCACTCACCATTTGACAATGCTAAATACACCTTCAAAGTCAAAGAGGACCCAGTGAACCCAGCAAATCAATATGAGTCCTACAACATAATGAGGGCACTAACAGGTTGACTGTTGATGCAGGATAATTAGGTTTTCAGTTGTGTCTTAAAGGAAGATACAGTGTTGCTGTTTGTACTTCTGTCTAAACTGTCTAAAAAAATTTTTTTTTAACTGGGAGTATTCTGTAAGATTAGTGTAGATTGGGAATTAAAAGCTTCCTAACAGACAGCCCGTTTGTTCTGCACAAATAGGATCTTAAGGCTAAACATTGATTGAAAGGCAACATAAGAAGCTAAAACGGGAATTCAGCGACATGAGCGCTCTTCTCATTTGTATAAATGATACATGCTGTGTTTTCCCTGAGCGTCTGATGGGCAGGTAAACAAACAAATGGAGCTTATTGTTGGATATTTTAAAAAGATGTTAAAGTGAACCCAAGGGATTCCTTGCTGCTTCTCAAATGAAACTGGGGAGGGATAACTGTAAAGGTAGGTATTAGGTTACATTTACATAAGCACTACATTAGTAGTCAAGTATTGTACCTTCACAACTATCCGTGATATCATACATAATTACATCTAGCTGTGAAGTATGCTTTTTCCTCTCAAAGTTTTGATGGAACCATGGCGCCGCTATCCAAACTGACACTTTGTAGAAATAATATGCACTCACCCGCCCTTCCACCCACTAACCCACTACACTATACATGACATGGATGTGCAATGGCATATATCCACGCACTGTCGCACCTATAACAGCAGTAACTTCTGGAAGGGTGGCGACAGTTAATCTAAATGACGTTGCAAGATGGAATATTGCAGTGTAATCGCTCCATAAGATCTGAGCTATACAAATATAAATTATTGTTTGGCTCTGTGAGTCCTGCTTTGCACCTCGTTCTGGGCTTTCATTTTCCTGCCTGGAGCAGAAAACCTGTAGTGTGTGTGTGTGTGTGTGCGTGCTTCCTCAACTTGTATACCATGTGTGTGCATTCGTGGGCTATGTCCTGTCCGCACAAGGGTCTGTTTGTTGATTTCAGAGGATTGAAGTTTTATCGAAGTGCATCTCGCTTGTGCATTCATGTGTGTCTGTGGGCTTTTCACATGTGCGAAATTGCATGTGCATGTAACAGCAGCTGTGTAGATGTGTGTTTGTGCGCCTCTCCAGTAGAAGGCAGATGAGTGAGATGTTCCTGTGCACCCCTCAGCTCACACTTGCCTTGGGTTAAATGGAAAGTGGAAGGAGTTCCAAGAAACCCAGAGCAGCTCCAGAACAACAAAAAAAGCTCGGAGAGAAGAGAAGAGAAGAGAAGAGAAGAGAAGAGAAGAGAAGAGAAGAGAAGAGAAGAGAAGAGAAGAGAAGAGAAAATGGCGATTGATACCATGATGCTCTCTTTCATTCCAGCCGTATCAGAGGCTTGCATTTGGTCATTAGTCTCTATCAGCGCCCGTCTGTTAGTGTTAGTGTGGGTCAGAAAGGAGAGCTATCTTTCTCTTTCTCCCTGGTTTGATGATGGAGAGGTAATTTCAGCTATATGACTGTATGACTCTAATGACGAGGATGGGAGAGCCGGGTGGGAAACAGAGAAAAGTACATTGTGTGTTTCTGCACGCACACTTACAAAAGCACACATCTGGGCCTTTTCTCAGTGTGTGTATACGCGTGCTCAGCGTGCATGAGAGCAAACGGGATAGGGTCCAACTTCTACCACTTTCCCCATCACTGAATGGGCTGCTAATGGAGAGTAATGAGAGAGTATATACACGGCAGATGTGCCGTCTCTGAGACTGTTTTACCCCGAGACAGTAAAACTGACCCGAGCGAGACGTCAGCAGGCAAGCAGCCTCTCCCTGCTCTCACATGAGCTCTGCATGTTTTGCGGGAATTTGAAGGGTTTGTTTGCAAAGTTTGCCTCATGCGTCTGTAACCAGGAAGTAAGAGTGAGTATCATTTCGACATAGCACCTAGAGTCACATGAAATGACAAAAGTCCTGGCAGTGTCAGCCAGGCCCAAAATCTGTTAGAGGGCCATCTTCTTCACTGGAGTGTGAAATTATTTTAGCTCTCTGCTCATTATAGGATTTTAAAATGCATTATAGTTAGGGCTTTTATGGTGTGCCGCGGCATTAATTCAATTTGCCCCATTCACACTTTCTTATTATCACGCTCAGTTCAAGCTACAGGAGGAGGAAGCTGCTGAGCAGTGCTCCCTGGCCTTATCTCTAAAGGATATAGACTACACTACCCAGCTCAATCAGAGCCAGCTCCATCAGGGACTGCTCCATCCATTCATCCACTTCTCCTCTGTCTCCCCCTCTCAGTTTTCTCCAAATGCTGCTTCCTGTGGCGACCTCCATCTCTCTTTCCGTCCTCCATGCCTCTTTCCATTTTCCTCCTGAGCTGGTGATTGATGGGGGTTGTACTCGGAGCCCTTTCGATATCTTTCCATAGAAACACGTATATAGGCAAACAAACATGCACGCAGCCCATGCACAGTCAGAGCCGCAGACACACACATACACAAACACATAAGCACAGCCAAGACCAGGGCCAGGCAGAAGCAACAGAGGGAGCCACACAGGTTTAATAGGAAAACAAGCCACAGTGTATGGGTGAGACAGCATTAATCTATCATTCAAACCAGAAGCTGGGTCTGTGTTTGTTTAGCACTAAGAAGAAGGAGGCGTTCTGGGAACACCCTATCACTATCTGTTATTGTGCAAAGGTATAATAATGTGTTGAACACTGCGAATGTATTCCTGTGGAAGTACAGCAGATTATTAAGCACCAACAGTGTGAGCGTGGTCTCGAGCACTGGCAGCATTCCTCCAATGTAAACGCTGCACTCTTGCATGAATGCACACTGACAAAACAACACATGAACATTGTCCATTGTGGGCACTGCACACACACACGTGTGCCAAAGATGCTACGCACTGCACTAGTCACATGCATTAAACTGTAACTCAGCATGTGACTGCAGACTGGCTTAATGGGGGAAGAGGGAGAGAGGATGAGGATAAAGTCCTCATTTAGATATCTAATCCAGTGAGCAGTCTGTCCTGTGTGGACCATCATCTCCCGTCATTAACAGCAGGCCAGCAAGATTAAACAAGATCAATGTTTATCACCCACTGTGTGCGAGAAAAATCAAGAGTTAAACTCCCCCACCTCATTACGATTTATCACAATATTTGCTATCAGAGCTACGCTGAACACCGGAAATGCACGATTATATGTAGTAAAGAGCAATATTAATCAATTTTAATGCCCCAAATCTGTGATAATGTTCACACATCCACATTGGATGAACATATTAATGTTTTTGAAAATTAATGCTCCATCAGTCGGATTTGCTTTTAAATATATGGTGATCTCGCACTCAACCCAAATATTAAGACAAGCTGAGTGACTCATTTGTAACTTTCAGCGCACGATTATTCATGGGGCTAACCGCACATTTAGGGACGGATCGTCAATTTACTGTTTGACAGACGCAGCCGTGTCTCAGTCATAGATATCCATCAAAGGCAAGTTAACGCACATCCAAACAATTAAGTATTGAAATGACTCCATTAAATAGCAGCTGCGGTGTCGGGGCAGAAAGGGCAGCAGTAATTATGAGTCGATAACTTGTGAAAAATTACATGCAAACTGTTGCCAGAGTCTAAACAGCAGTTCACGGCAAATATAATTTACAGAGAAAAACATTAAACTTTCACTTTCCACATGATCATTTTTAAAAATCTTTCTCTTAGTTTCATTTTGAGTAAAAGGGGGTTATAAGGGCTAAACTCTGTGCACACAGTTCCAGGTCTTGATCCTTAATATGTGGCGTGTCTGTGTGTTTCCGCAGCAAGGCTGGCACTATGCGACGCAGCAGCATTCCCGTTCCATCCTTCTCAACACATCATAAGACTATAGAGACCATATGGTCTGATTAGTCCACAGAATTAAGCCCTACACTGTCGAGGCAGAGAGAAAGATAGAAAGAAAGCCTTGCACATTCACTAGTTCCACTGAGAACAGGCACAAATTGGTGGCTGGAACACAGAGAAATAAAACCCTCACACACACGCTCCACAAGCACAGGCACATGGGCCAAGTTTGGAACTGACATAACAGAAATGGCCCAATACAGAGGGGAGGAACATAACAATAGCATAAAGGACACTGTCCAAACCAGATCACAAAGCAAGAACAAAAATGGTGTTTTGTGTGTCCTCCTTTGTAGTATTCAGATTCACTGTTTCTGCCGTTCTCTCGCGCACAAACACACTGACAAAGTCGCATTTGAAAATATCTATATAACAGCAGCCCATGCTCTCTCCTGGATGCTCATCAGCCTTGAGAGGCACTACATTTTCTCTGCATCAAAGACATCTGCTATTGTAATCAGCCATCCTCTGGCCGTAATGGAGTTGTAGACTTTTAGTCTCCCTTTTTCCCAGAATTGATTAAATAACTGAACTGTGAGGTGGACAGCATCTTCAAAGACATGTTCTAATCTGAGCCGCAATCCCCTTGCCGTCTTTTTGATCGGCTGTAAAATACCAAAGAAAAAGTCTTTTTCTTCAGTCTACCATTGCTTTTTGCATCGCAGTCATTTTCATCTTTTCAACAAAAGCCGCACTCCCACTGTGCAAATTGGTGTCGCACAATTACTGCAATTTGTGCGCTTTACTCCAAAGCAAAGTTCATGCCATGTCAAAACATATCACTAGGCAACTTGGCCAACCATGTGATCTTTTTTCGGCACTGAAAATCTTCTTGTTCACAGTTCATTCAGCAAAGCTCTCAAACTTGTCTGTGTCCTGTGTGTTTATCAGTGCCTCCTTGGGCCACCGAGCGGAGCTGCAACAATTGTTATGTGAAGTTAATTGGACCTTTGGGTACAAAAGGTTGAGAAATTCGAGACCAAATAGATAAATAAGCACAAGCATTGTATTCCCACGACACATCCCAGCGCTAACTTTCCCTTGCTCATTCTAGCCTATAGGCAGGCTTGTCTGAAAGGCTGATTCATTAGGGTGCTTCAGGACATTTCTATCAGCCTTCAACCCAATCTCACACACCTACCTCTCCGCCAGTTTGTAAACTATCAGCAACAGTCTGTCACAGCCTATTCTGCGACACATAAATTGTTGTTTAAAGTGATGGTTTGTGACTGGGAGCAAAACAGCTCCTGGTTAATCAATAGCACAAAATCAATCCAGCTCTCAGGGGAAATGCCACAGAGACGCTAGCTAGCATGCAAAGGTGAAGCCAAGATAAAAGTTTCAAGGGTGAGGGGAGACGGCAGGTATGGAGGGGGCATTCGGTCAGTGAAATAAACTGTGACTGTATTCATATCAGCAACCGCAGCAAACACGAAAGCAGAAAATTAAATTACATTAAACAAAAAATACTCAAACTCAAGCGTTTGTCCCCTACAAAGCTGGTGTCAGCACATCAGGGATTAGATTTAATAAAACAAAACCTTCTCAGTTGGTGATGAGCTACTTGTGAAACATGCAAGTCAGGCTCATTCATCACACAGGTAGACACCAGGTTGCACAGAGGCATTCTGGGAATCTGTGTCATCGGAGGTCAGCAAGACATTTACCTGACAGTGCCCGCCTCTGTGCAATGTCTGGAGTTGACAATGTCTGTGGTAATGGGCATCAATAATGCAGACCCTTGGCCAGATAAAAACTCCCTGTCGCCTTGACTGCCCTCACAGCACCGTGCCTTATGCAGCACTCACATCTCCCACTACATGCCACACAACAGACTTGCTGGTTTCTGCTGTAATGAGATGTACATCGCTCATGTAAATACAATGACAGACATACCCAGTGTGGCCATAGAGTGAATTTATATTCCCACATTTTAAATAATTCATTCTCACACTTCGATAAATGTAGAGTTAACAGTAGGCATCAAGAATAGAGGCTGTATTGTGTGTCACTCTAGTTGTGTCTTTGTTTTTCTTCCGGTTGGTTCGTAAAACAAACGGCCGACCTCTTCGACTGTCGCAGTCCCTCCTGCACCGACTGCTGCTGCTCCTCTCGGAGTCACTCCTTCACCGGAATGTCTTTGGGCCAGGCAGAGCAGGCAGAACCGGTGTCTGCAGGGTGGGCCGCCCCTCCACACACACACACACAGAGACTGGAAAAATCACAGACGCAGCCAGGACAACTTGGTTTTCGTGGCGACAGGTCTGGGTTTGTTCTGAGAGCGGGCCGGCGAGAGAACCACCAAGGAAGATGGCAACATATTAGACTTAATGCACGACCATTAAACTCAATGCATTTTATGGATATTTTGCATTTGGGTCTCTTTGAACTTTATTGTTTAATATTCTGTGTCGTACTGCCTGGCAGAGTGGCCAGCGGCGCCACCGGCATGCCAGGTAAGCCTTCCAGTCCTAGTCTCGGCGCGGAGCTCGGTCCACATCCAGCTGAAGAAGTGCTGGGTGTGTGTGGAAGGGCAACCAGTGGCTGTTTGTTTTACAAGCCAACCGAACCGCAAAAAAAACACAGACACAACCAGAGCGACGGCCTCTATGCCTGACTCATCGACAGTTTCAGAATAAATTTTTCCTAGCACTCAACACTGACAAAAATAGCTGGACTCTTTGTGCTGGCTCTCTTTGTATATACACCTATCTCCTGTGAACAAATTAATCAAAATGTGGGAACAAACTGCATCTCGTGCAATTTGAGTGCTCAATGTAAAAAGTGGCTTTTTTCACTCTCTCTTTATGTCTACTCCATGGCTCCATAGACATCAGCACACAAATATCTTCTCGTCCTCCGTCTTCCACTTGTTCTGGTAGTAGGGATCCACCGATTTGATCTGGTGTCGAGGTCGATACTCACCTCATTAAGCAGATGAGACGTGACCGATTCACATTAAATGCAGTTTCTTTCATTGTCATTATAATGTCATGATAACATTTGGTGTGTCTGCAATCAGTTGAATTCATTAAATCATTGTTTTCAGTGCCCCAGCAATCCCTGGAGAGTGTCCTCCAAAGAGACAGGACAGCATCAGTCATTTCAGCAAATGCTAATGGCATGTGTTTACGTGCAAAAGACAGAGACCTCTAGCTGTCGTAGGAATTACGACTCTCGTCAGTCAGAAAGCGTGACATGTGACGAGGTGGTGGACAAGTCATCAGAACATCAGACTGCGGCACGTTTTTTTTGTTTTTTTTTAACCTCCTGCTGTTTTCTACCAACAAGATTATAATGTTAAAATCTAACTTCAACAAAGTGATGTTTTGCGCCAAAACCCAACCAAACCTCAACCATAGCATTGTCACATCATAAAACAGATTTGTGTTTAAACAGTGACTTGTAATGGTTTCGGCGGGCAAAGTCAAATGACGTCCTGCTGATGGGAATGCCAGCGAAGGGCAGTGACAACTTATTCTGGAGGACTTGTTGAAGAATCCCTGTGTCAACTTACGTGAAAATGATTCCGCTGGGCTCCACGTTTTAATTTTGGTTCACTCTCAGCAGAAATCGTATTGGGAGACAACACACAGTCTTCTGTCTCTCTTCATGCCATTCCAAAGGGCAGGTCATACTTTTCTTCTCATGTTCCCTCCATTTGCCCCACAAACAATCTTCAAGACAAATACAATCACACATTGCCCTTTTACCGCTGTACAGTACTCTATATTTTTTCTAGCCCCCTCAGTGCCCTGTAGCCATCCACTCTGCACTACAGGCTGGAGTACATGCGCACCTCATTCCCTTCCTGCCACCCCAACAGTTTCTCACTTCTGCCCTCTAACCGTCTGACAATTACGTTTCACCAAGCTGACCTCATCTGCAGTATAGCACAACTCCCTGCCTCTGATCTGGTTGTCCTTTACTTATCTTCAATAAAGCTTATAGGCAAGCAGGAAAAGAAAATCTCACACAGGCACGAGTTTACGCACTCCTTCCATCTTTCCCCGTCTTCCTCAGTCTTCCTCAGCTTTCTCACCTTTGCCTCACTTAACCTCCTTGATCTTAAAGCCATGCTCTATGACCATGCCCCCAGCCTTAAAGCTTGTCCTGACCTTTCTGCGTCCCTGACAGCAGTGTCTTGCATCCCCTTTAAATATATATCCTACATGTACAGAAGAGCTACTTTCCTTCCTCTCCCTGCTCTTGTTCTCTTCGCTTAATCCCCTCTTTAAAAAAAAAAAGAAAGACCCCCCCCCCTTCCCTCCTACATGGCATCAGATACATGCTAAGACTGTAGAGCAGAGAGGGCTGCGGGGATGTTGCTTAGACACATTCATTTGATATCTAAGAGACCACAGAGCAGAAATAAAGTGCTGCCGGCATGTTACAGTTCCACAGCATGTCAGCAGAAACAACAGATCTGAGAATCTCTGCTGCAGGGTCTCTGAAGGGACAATCAAAACATTTAATGCAGGAACAGACTGATACAGAAACACATTCGCACAATTAGATGTGCGTGGAGAAAAAAAAGGTCTCATGTATATGAACGTGCAACCACAAGCATGCTCGCAAATCATACAAAAATAAAGCATAATAATCACCACAGGCATTTTTTTTTTTACTAAATTGAATAAATGCAGACAGCTTTTTATGAAATTGTTTTCTACTTAAACAAACAGCCCCACAGTCACAAATTACAAACAAAAAATGATATCGGGTCTCTTCTCAATTCATTTCACATCACAAAGGGGGTATGCAAATATAATGGAGGGGGGGGGACAAGTATGAAAGGAGAAATTGGATTAAAGACAGCATGAGGCGCGTGAGATGCCGACTATGAGGCAGACAAGGAAAAAGGAGGAGGACTGAGAGAAAGAGGGAGAGCAGAAGATTCCCTGACAGAAGAGGCTGAGGGGAGGTGATTGCAATGAGCTGAATGCCACCCTGCCCACAGATACCTAACAGAGAGGGAAAAACCACCCCAACATCCCCCACTCAACTCACAAAGGACTGCACCACTTGTTCAATACTCCTCCTAACCCGTCAAATATCATTAACAGACTCCCACTCAGGTGCAAAGAAAAGGATTCTTTGGGTGGGACAAGCAAGAGCAAAAAAAAAAAAAATCCCCACCAATACAAATCTACACTGACGTCCTCTGTGGGCCAGCAAAAATCCTTTACAGGAAGAGCTGTAGAGGTCCCTCAATGCCTCTCCTCAAAACAACACCACATAACCAGTTTCTGTGAGTCATGAGTCATGGCCTACTTCCACTGCTTTTACCTTATTTTTTCCTCGTACTGCTGGTTTGATACACAGAGGCTATGTCAGAAAAAAAATATCACTTCATTGTACATCTCTAGGGATTTTTGTACTGAATATAGTTTAAAAAGGTAAATATTTCTCACCATTAGCAGGGGATCTAGTCAAGGGGAAAGGAGGGACGCTCTCATGGGGCCCTGAACCAGAACAGTTTCCTTAAGGAAACAAGGTGATACTACTAAATCTGATGCATCAGAGTGGGGGGAACAGTGTCAAAGCTTGTCAGGGGGGCCTGAAATTCTGTCACATATGCATGTGGTGCAGTACTAATTAGATCCCAACCCCCAATCTAAAACTAACGTTACATACATACACACTAATGATTAGGTATACAACCCAATTTTCTCATTGCGTTAAAGAAAGTTTTGATTAATTAAAAGAGAAGAAATTAAGTTTAAAAAAAAAAATGTTTGTTTTGGTTTTGTTGCAAAAGAGAAAGCAATTCCTAACGGTGGGGGTGTAATTAAAAAGTAAGCGGAGTAATGAATCACAGCAACGTGATGGTGGTATGTAATATAAGAAAATTACTTCTGAAATGAGCGAGAGTGAAGAATAATTCCAAAATGGTTAAGCGTTGTTGTTCACACTGCGCGGTCATATGTGACCGTGTGTTGCATGATTACATTAGATTATCACAACGGTGACTAATTGTATCGGTGCTGGATAACAGCAGCAGTTATGAGAGAGTTATGGTAAAATATTTTAATCATATTCATGACCACGAGGAGCAGCTGCATTTTGGTGTATGTATAGGCCTGTATATTGTTATAGTAATGGATGAAAAACTATGCATTTGCTGGGTAAAATGTGTGCACACTACTGTGTGCACTACACTCTCTGCCCTGACAATAAAACATTTTGATGGCATACTTAGCGTATTATAACCTCATTATTCAATATTTATTCAAACAAAAACCTTTTAACACTGTTTTTGATTAATACAACAGACTACCATGGCGCCTCAGTGTTCAAATATGTCACGTCTTGGAGCCATGGGGGGGACAGACCATGAGAATTTGGCAAAGACATTTTCCTTTCAGGTAAGTATGTCAATAAGGATGGACCCCATACAGAGAGTAATCCAGTACTGCTGTTCCATCTCCCCCTTATCTGCAGTGTGCCGGAATAATTTATCGGAGATATCTAAGAGTCAAACGAGACTTTTTAATCTTCATTTGAACTGCTCTCCTTCTGATGGCTCTAATCACAACACCTTACCCACAGCACACTTACTAACATAAGAAAGCCTCGCACCAGTGCCATTAGTATTTCATGTCCAAATTAAACCATTAATGAACACATTCACATACACATTTAGTACATCTAAACTTACCAGTGCACATGTACTCGTTTTTCCCCCCACACAGACTGCAACAAACACGTGTGTATTCTTTGAGTTATCCAGGGAAGCAAATATTGAGCAGCAGTGGCACCTTTACAGAAACTCAATCAAGGTAAGGTAGGCTAAAGGAGATGGCTTTACAGCAATAGTGGTAATAGTAGTCGTAATAAAAGTGTGGCAAGCAGTGTGGAACAGGATCACCAGTTAGAATGGACAAAATGAAAGAAAACTACAAGGTACAGGTTGTGCTACACCTCTGTAACTGTTTCTGAGAAGCCTGGTTTTTGAAGCCATGGTTTGTCATGCTGTGGCACTGGTTTGTGTTAGAGTGTACCTACTATTTTGTCCACCCTTTGTACGTGAATATCATAGTTTATATTTCTGAAAGCTGCTGAACTGAACATCCTTTGAACTGCGGCTAGGCCGCTGCCTGGCAGCGTTTTCTGTTTGACATTCAGCAGGTGACTGTCAGCGCCACAGACGGCTCTGTGCTACAGAGCTCACCGTGGTAATGTAAGCAGAGACGATGCAACACATGGGGCCTTATTAAAACTGTTGTTATCATACCTGCGGTCAATTTTAGTGCGACTATGCAGTCTCACGCCTGCACACAAACAAACACCTACAAAGAGAGGCACACGCATACAAAGCATCTCAGCCATTCTGTTTCTCTCTCTCTCTCTAATGTCTGTCTAATTTATTGCAACAGCCAAGCAAACCCACATGCAACGGTATAGAAGAAGAATTCACGTGGGAGATTATGTTAAATCTTTGAAAATAATTCCTTAAAAAAACGTCTAAAATTGACTCATTCACTCAGAGAGACGTGTAAGCGTGAATTGGGAATGAGGCACGCAGAAGAAAGGCCTGTCTGCCTTGACTTCCGTCAGGATTCTGCCTGGAAAGCTGCATAGTCACAGGATAAAGAACATGCCATGCCTTTGATCAGGAGAGGAGAGTTTTGCAGGTGAGAGAGGCAAAATGGAGGAAGGTATCTGAATATCTGTCAGGCTAGAGTGGCTTATTTCTGTTATGCATCTGTGGGGGAAAAAAAGAGTCAGAATTCAGACTATTTTCTGCTCTCTCTAAAAAACCTCCAGACACCCCTTTGCAAGAATGTGTCCCAATCAGGCATGCAATTACAATCTAGAACATGCCGCGCAACATAACAGCACCAGGCAATTCAAATGAAAACAGTGCACAGTTTCCCGCACACTGTGGAGCTCAATTACAAAGCATATAATTTTGATTCCTCGTTTTGTTGTTGTTGTTGTTTTTAAGCTTGAAGTCTCACTTCGTGTGAGGAGCGAAACAAAACTTGGAACAACTGAGAAACAAGAGTTCCACCCATCTTCCAAGAATGTGATAGGTTGACTGGGTGAGGCAGTGCTACTTCAAATCCCTGGGAGTAGAGAGTGAATGATAGGAGGATTAAAGGGGTAATGCCAGTAGATGAGGGAGAGAAAGAGAGAGAGAAAAGAGAGTGCTAGAGAGAGGGGGGGGGGGGGGTCAAAGTGGTTTGCCACTCTGCAAGGATTAGCTCTGAAAACTACTTCACAGTCGCAAACTATGTCAATCACAGACACAATTCGGTTACACTTAAACTGAAAAAAACTCGTCTTCTTCCTGCTACATATAGGAGTTTGTCATGTTCAACCAAAGTTGATATATCATAATCAACTGGACAAATATTGAAATTTAAAAAAAAATAAATAAATGCTGAGCTCATGTTCCAGGTGGCACACCTGTGGAATGATCCTATATGCTGCAGCTGTACACTGACAAGCCTTGTGTTGGTGTGATGGATGTGATGGATGATGGCTATGTCAGGCCCAGTTGAGGGGCTCCACTGATAAAGGGTAAGGAGTCCAGATGGCAGCACAGTTTCACCATGTGGAGCACTAAAATAGGGCATCATCGCCACTATGCAAATAATTCCCAGGGAAGGGGGGGTGCATGATTTAACTTAAGTGCGGATTAACGCAGGAATGTTCTACACACCTCGTTTATCCTGAATCTTAACAGTGAGCTCCACGGAAGGCTCTGTCTCCCTATCCAGCCTCCTGGTTATCGTGATGTCGCCAGTGTCGCGCCCCACGGTGACCGGAGAGCTCTCTGACTCCGGGTAAATCAACTCGAAGGCGGCTGACTGAAACCTGGTGGGATTCAGGCTCGTTATGACTGAGCCGATGCTGGCATCTTCAGACACGTTGAGGGAAACCACCGTGCCGGGGTCAAGCAATGCCCTCGGCGACCGTCCTCTCCTTCTCGAACCCGCCAATTGGGCAGGACGCTTCGCCCAGCGCTGTGGCGCAACAGTAACCACTACACCTTTACTGGTCAGAGGGGGCCATCCGTGGTCTCTGGCAAAAACAGAGAATTTGACTTCAGATGGGAGCCCCAGGATAGAGTCAACCAGCAAAACTTCCCCAGTTTTCGGGACAACATAGAAACTGCCATTTTTGGGGACGGAAATGTATGTCAACTCAGCGTTGTTGCCGCTATCCGCATCGTCAGCCTCCAGCCTGTAAACCACACTACGGAGAGCGGTAGTGTCATCTAAAGTTATGTGAACCGTGTCTGCACTGCGAAAAGTCGGTTCGTGGTCGTTGGTGTCCAAAACGTCCACTTTTACCGACGCGACCTCGAAAACGACGGACTCTGGCGCGCAGGTCTGGCAGCACAGACCCACGCTCAGCAGGTATTCTGAACGAGCTTCTCTGTCTAAAACCCTGGAAGTTTTCAGCAATAGGTTCCCCCGCCTGTGGTGGGCGAAGGCGCGGAAATCTTCGCTGCCGTTTCCATAGAGTTTGAAGTGCATCCCGGCGACTGGGCACCATTTTTGCGCGTTGATGCGCCTCACCGGAATGCTCAGTCCGTTTACTTTAGAAGCCGCCGGGGAGTTCTCAAAAACATGCCCGTGAAAAAAAGGCAGTCGCCCCTGTGTTTGATATCCAGCAGCCGGCGTCAGAAGGCAGCATAACAAGAAACCCCAAATCATGTTGGTGGCAAGTTATGTCCCTCCACGCGACTCGGGGGTTTGGTAGAAAATCATTAAAAAAGAACAAAAAAACACTTGAGGAACATTTCCCTCATAGTTACCCACGATATGATCATTCCAGGAGAGCCCTCTGAACTTAAAGATTTCGCATCCTGGGTATCGGTCTCTTGGCTCCAGCCAGCACGGCTGCGTGCAGGTAGTGCACAGAGCTGCAGGCAGTTGGCTGTGCACGTTCCCAGCGTTCAGCACCAGAGCACCGGACAGCGCTAAGCGCAGGGGCGGGGCGGCGCACGGGGACGGAGCTCCTCGGTGAACCCCACCCTGTGTGGTCAGGAGGGGTCTCCGCGCCGGCCGAGCCTGTGCACACGCAGCAAGAGCCTCCCCAGCTGTACGACACGGTCTGCCACAAATCCGCTCTCAGCGTAAAGAAGTGGCGGCAGAGTGAGAGTCACTCATTCTTGCTTTTCCAGAGAAAGTCGAGTGCACACAAATGCTCCTTTTTTTCTTTTTCCCATCGACGCTCTGTCTTGAAACCAACCGACACTGGCTCCAGTGAAGCATTAAGAGCTGCCTTGCTCAAGAGCACCTCTACAGTTGTTGTTGACTCATGCACTGCACTCATGCTCTCCTCGCCTGTAAACCCATAAGCCTTCTCTTAACTTTAGGTTACAGTTTCTATAAGGTGCACTGCATCTCTGCCATCGCATGTTCACACAATCACGTTTAATTTATAGCTGGGAGAAACTACGAAACACTGGAAAAATGCTTCAATATAAATGCAAATGCTCAGGTGTGGACTGTTAATCTATGTAAACATGATGATTTAAGAGTGCTTAGCTCCATGCCTCTTTGCAACCAGCACACAAGAGTTCAAATTGCCATTGTCACCCTGATAGCTGTTCCACTCCCTCCTCACTCTGCTTGCATGCCAAGCACCCAGTGTACTCTCAACCTAATCTGCAGGTGGATACTGCTAATTCCCACAAACTGCACACTTCCAATTCCCCTCACCTCGCGAGCGTGACGAGTCAGAAGACTAAATACGACTCGAGCCGGAGGACTCTGATCTGTCGAAAAGAGAAGGAAATTATGGGTTAGAGAGCGCTGTTGTCACTCCACTGACTTTTCCTCCCATGTCATGTCAACCTTTACTTCAGACGTGCATGGATCAATATTCATATGCATTGGGGGTGTGATGCTATGCTGAATGTGTAATTCAATGCCACGCAATGTTGCTCTGCTCATGCGTCTGCATGGGGTTTGAAAATTCATCAGAGCTCCTGCTGAACGATCCTTATCAATTTGAAACCACAATCCATCACTGCAATTTTAGCCGGATCCACTCTCTGCAGTAAACTGGCAATAACTCTGGTAACTGGCAGCGAGCCCCCAGACAATTTTGAATCACAGCCTGCAGCTGGAGCACGAAGCTCATATTGGTTGATCGCCGTATTCTTTTACGTGGCACAAGCTCTGGGCTGTGTCACCAGGAAACATGAGCCATGCCACACTTTCGGGTGTTTCTACAATCTCTGACCTGAGGGGGGGGTGGGAGGCATTTCAAAATATGTGCACCGAAATAACTTCAGACCAAGATATGATAGGGAGCCTATGGATGGTAAATGACCTAAAGCAATCACTGGGAATGGTGGAATTGTGATATCACCTTAAGTGACAGAGAGGACCCCGCGCTCTCCATTCTGCTCTGTAACTTCTCTTTGAACTTCCTAAGTGCTTCATGAATACAAATCAAATCCTGTCTTTTATCATGTTGTCTCACATGGTGAAATTCACCGTGACTGCCAGCATGGGAGATAGCTGTAGCAAAGGCTAATTCAATCACGGAGGCCCAGGCCAGAGTGTGAGGGATAGTTTACTTGGGGTTTGCAGCAGTTATCTACTGAGATGAAACGCCAACATACACCCCATAAAAACAACAAATCTGGAATTAATAAAAAAATAAATAAATAAACCCATCATGAAACCGTCTCATCATCCCTCTTCTCTAACAGATAACTGAAAGCTGCAGGGCATTGAAGAAGAAAAAACACAGAAGAAAGCAGCCAACAAACGTTAGAAAGCTTCACGCTTACTTAATAAATAATTGACTGGATCCAGTCCCTTCAATCACACAGAGGCAGACGTAGCTTCTGAAGTCAAAGGTTGTAGCCTTACAACATTTAAAGCTTCTTTTGCCTCCGTGCTCCTCAGAGACCAGGGATGGTGGGATTGGAGTTCCCATAATGTAACTTCTATGTTCCGTAAATTGCAGGTTATCTATTATTCTTCCTAGAAAACCGGTGTTTAAAAAAAAACAAAAAAACAGGCAATGATGGAAGGTGGTGTTGAGATGACTTGGCACTAACATCAGTTAACAGGCAGCTTATGCCACAGAGTAAGTAGTGTGTTTAAAATGTCATGAAAATAGTCTGTTCAGCACAACGCAATGGCATAATTGGCCGGAACAGGCAGGTTTATTTAAAAAATGACAGGACAATTAAAATGGATGACTAAGCATCTCTGGTTTCTGTTCATCTGCGGACATTAAAAGCCAGCATTTATGGAAGACCTACCCCACATGTGCCCTTGGAAGAGCTGCAAAGAGCCATTTTTGGAAACGCCATGACACTTGACAGGCGCAGCAGCTCTGTAGAGTCGTTCACTGTAGTGTTCCTGTGTCTATGGGACCCTGGGGGCATTTTCCCATGTCAAAACCTGAGGGCAAAAAGCAGTTACACGAGCTGGATAAATATAAAGACGTTCCCCTCTTGTATTAGTGCTACAGCTAATTAGATATGATCTGTGAACCCCTTAAGGCTCCTATAGGCCTACCTCCTACTGTAGTATTTAAGCTATGCAGTAGAAATGTGAGCAACCTGGTTCAGAATTCACCTTCACAAATAATAATGCAGTGAAGGCACCATCAGCTTTTGAAAATGTCAGCCGGGGGGGAAAAAAACAGCAACGAAACCAAACCTTCTCGTTATTGAGTGTCTTTAGCCCTTTCTACTTCGAATGTCACATCTGATAAAAGCTGACTTTTGTTCATTGAAAGACTCAGCGAGTAGAACTACAAAAAAAAAAAAATGTAAAAAAAAAAATGAGAACAACAGCAGCCACTTTGAAGGAAAAAGCCAAAAATAATTTAATGATTAATGCATGGCCTGTTGTTTTGATAGAAACAAAGTGAACAACTTCAGGGCCACATCTTATCTGAGCGGTTTTATTATTATCTACATTGTGATTAGTGGAGCCCGGGGTTACCTCAGTGATTAGCACACTGCGAAATGATCAGTGATTTGAAAAGTATCCCGTTTTAGCCCTCAACAATCACGACTTCCTATTAGCACATTGAAAAATATCTCACTCACATCAAAAGATCAAAAGACGCAGGAGGCCGTTGTTGGAAGAATAAAAGAAAAGCACGGATTAATGTCCCTCTTACTGTGCCAAACTGAGAGGTTAGATTTTTGAAAGAGGCAGACATGTTGTTCTCTTTGAAACAGTTTTAGAGAGCGAGAAAAAGCAAATTCCTCAGTTCTTCTTTTTAATTATCCCAGCAATTAGGCAGGATTCCATTACTCCACCAGTTCAAGGCTGTGAACTCAGAGTGGAAATTCAATCATGTGCTATTTATGAGGCTGAGGGTATTAAGAAGGAACCGTTTGGGAGAATATGAAAAATACTGAAGGCTATGATTTTCCTTCAGTTGGGGTGGTCAGGCAGCATCTCGTGTATGATTTACATAAGACCAAAAGAGAAGACACCTCCACCTCTATTATCCATGGTTAGACCACTGGATCCAACTGTCTGATCTTCATTATCTGGTCATATTCTGCATCCATTTTTCTTTCTGTCTCACTGAGAACTCTCAGAGACTCGGTGTTAAAGAGATTAGAACGGATCAGTTATAGTCCTCAGCTGTCTGAAAAACACACTCAACCCTGCCTCATTCGCAAATGTCTTCCCATTCTCTGAACTCTCTTTTTTCATGGTACGCTGTTAAGTGGCCTCTTAATAGGAGCAGCTCTAAATAGACTTTGTACAGCTGTCCCCTTCCTTATCGAGGCCTATAATCACAGTCTTCCAGAAGCCCTATGCAGTAAAGGCAGTATGCAGGCAGTATGGAGGTTTTCCAGCAGGAACAATCATTCAAAGAAAAATCAGGAGGGTTTTGACCCTTCTGACATGGATATTTCACATTGCCTGCTTCAGAATTTGAGTTTGTTTTTTAAAATAAAGACTAAACACCAGCCAAATTCAATGTGTAGGCTAGATTTGGAGTAAATACTACATATGGTGGCCTATATTTTGCAAGAAATCTTCTCTCAACAGTTTATCAAGCTGTATTCTGGTCATTTCATGACATTCAAGTGAACAATAGGAACAGTTTGGGCCATTTTAGTTTCTTTGTAAATGTTAGCATGGTTGCTGTTCGCTGTATTCAGCGCTTCATGAGTGAAACATGAATGTTGTTCATCCTGGGGGCTGTGAAACGTCCTTACCTTCTCCTCCACTTCTTTATCCACCTTATCACTCATATTTCCACGCTGACAAATATCTTTATTGAGGCGGTAATGTCGATTGATGTCCTCCATTACTGCTCATTTTGGCCACTCTGTCGATCTGACCTCAGCAAAAAGTCTCTGGCACCCCCATCTGTCTTTTTGGAGGACTGCAGTGTTGTAAATGCTATAACTGAGGGCAAAGTCAGAGAAGACTAAGCATGCAATTACGGGGCAAAATAGACACACAGTTAAAGGTTTAAAATTGGGTTTCAGATAAAATTACAGCACACAGACTTCTGGAAAATTAAGATTACTGGAGAACTACTGGACAAAAATCATAAAATGCCAATTGTGTACCTGCAGGGAAGTAGAGAAAGCTCCTGAGAAAAATTCTAATGAAATTACACGGTTTCAAAAAGTAGAGAAAGTAATGAAGAAATAAAGCTTCAAAAGAGATAGTTGAAGCAACAACAGCAAAGTGCACTGCCTGCCAGCAACAGAAATGACAGATTATTTGAATTATTAATGTAGGATTTTCTATTTATTAACAAACATAGTTTCTGACAAAGACATTCAAGCCATTTAACAGTAAAAAGCCTGTTTAATTGCAGAATATATTGACAGTACAGCAATAAAAACACTGCCATATTGCTCCTTTTTTTACATGACTTACACAGCTGCTGTTCAGCTTATGAAACAAAACAGTAATACGGTACTTGTACAGTAAGGATGAGAAACACAACACACAGACAGGCTCACAGAGCACTTCGCCGCTCACTTTACAGGTGGCTGTGTTAATTAAGAAATGCACAATATTATAATAATTATAAGAGCAAGAACAAAGACACGGAGCATTCGATCCCTACAGTTGTGACGTCTTCGTCACTGGGTCTAAAGGGACAAACTGGGCTGAAACGACTGGTCACACCAGGAGCAGAGATGCATAGCCACAAAGCCCACAGACGAAAACAAAACCAAACTGAATAAAACCAAAAAAATATGGATTACTATGTACGTACGCAATACATACATGACATGAAATGACTTGACCTTGTCCATGGTCATTACTCTAAACTGGCCTTCATCCACCACACGTTACGTCCTCTTTGTTACTTGTACCAGGCCTTCATGTATCACATGAGTGCTGTTGCATTTCACTACAAAGCTTCAGTTTGCAAATAAGCGCACCACAGCTGCTTCTTCGCAGCCTGCTTGCCCTCCAGCTACCGCAGAATCCTGGGAGCTGACCTGTCGTCAGTCACTGCCTTGCGGAGCTTCACCCCCCGGCGTATTAACACCAGCATATCCCTGTCCTCCTGGGTCGTGAAGGATGGCTCCTGGGGCACACAAAGAGCTGGATCCCCTGGAAATGAGCTTCCGAAGGGGAAGTGACCCTCACCGAGGGCGTGGGCGCTGGCTGCCAGCTCCCCTATCTTTTCCACCAGGCTGTGGCGGTTGGCAGCGAGCAGAGGGTCCTCCTCAGAGCTTTGGGCAGCTATGCCGGGGGCCTGCTGGGCATCGACTGTCCTGACCGGCCCTCCTCCTCCAAAGCCCCAAGCTGTTTCGGGGAGACTCATCCGCTTTGGAGAAGCCCTCATGTAGTCACCACTAGATGTGTCATCTCCGTACAGAAACTCCTCACTGCCCACACGATGCTGGGACGGGCTGGCATACCCTGGAGAATCTGGCACTGTCGGGGTCTTGACTGGCACGATGGGGGGCCGGATGGGAATGGGGCCAGATGTTGACGGCGTGCGTCTCACTCCAGTTTTGGAGGACGGTGTCCGACGAATGGTGGCCGTCCCCGACGTGATAGCTCCAGGGCTGCTTCCCCTTGCACCGTTTGAGGTTCCCTGCATGGTATTACCTGCAGGCAGGCCTGCTGTGCTGGCAGGCCTTTTGGTTTGGATCATGCGGCGGTAGCTCTGAGCGATATTGCTGTGCCGTGGGATGGTGGAGGACTTGTCAAAGTCTGCCTGTCCTTCACTGTCAGCATCCCCGTTGAGAGAGTAGCACTCATAATCAGAACCTAGAAGTGACAGTGAGTCATGAGAATCTATTTTTCCACTGAATAATGAAGAATACAGAAAAAAATATTTTTCAAGAATTATTTTGCAGCTGTTGAGCTTTATTGCATAATAACTTACAGTAGTCATGTTAGCACTAGGCCAAAAGTACAACTGCACTTTCCAGATGAGACAATATTCCCATCGAAATTACATGGAAAAGCAACAAGGAAATCCAGAAATTCTGTGCTGTATATGGATGTCTCTTAATGGTTGCGTGTTACCTTGTGAGGGTATGGTGTCTTCAGAGCAGGAGGGGGTGTTGGTCTGGGTGCTGTAGCCGCTAGAGTACTGCAGAGAGTCCCTGCTGCTCTTCTGCTGCTCCATACTCAAGCCTCTGGTTAGAACCATGGCTAGAGTACTGGCTGCTGGGGAGAGCGGCTCGCCATGCTGAGACACACATACGCGCACACACAAAGGTAGGAAATACATAAAGATTAGTGCACTTCTACATATGCAATGCACCGCACTAAAATTCTTAAGGCATACAAATGTATATACATACATTTACATTTTTACTCTTACCTTGGCTCCAATGGTTCCCGGGCCAATTCTCATTCGGTGGGGATCATCTGGTTGCATTCCAGAATACCCCACTGGACTGGGCGGAGCTTCCAGCTCCCTCATCTTATCAACAGACTCCCTCCTACGCTGCAGAGTGCTGGCCAACGATGGCTCGCAGGGACTCGATTTGGCCCAGTCCTGCAGCAGAAAGAAAAATGTAACTTCCAACTTCCAATCGCCAGCGTTTGCCATTCGACAGTCACGCAGTCAGTTAAACACAGAAGCTCATGAACTGGTTAGATGCTGATGTAGACATGGGCAGATTACATTTGGCTATGTAAGTGTTGTTAAATGAGAGGGCCATCTCAGTTTAAGACATCTTTGTGAGGAAAGACTGGAAAACTGAGCTTGATGAGCAACAGCAAAATGGCGACTGTGAGGTCTTCACGCTCATCAGTGCGCATGAAGGCAATAAAACACAAGAAGCAGAGAAGCAACAAAGAGAAAACCCAAAAGCAAAATTGCAAATGAAAACAAACCTTCCAGCTAGGAACCTTTGATGTGGGTGAGGGGGTGTTGGATCCAGGGGAGTGGTTAAATGTGGGGGACGCAGGAAGTATGACAGAGAGAGGCCTGATGATGGTGCCAGTGTGAGAGAAAGCAGGGCGAAAGGTACCGAAGGATGAGCATGAGCCAAACTGCGGAACGGACAGACAAGTCTGAGTCAGAGTGCTCAACATCCATGACGAGTTCACATCAACCCGCACTGCGGCTGTCAAGTACAACCCACGGGCCTCTTTAGACTAAAGATAACAATGAGTAAATAGCACAGCACCTTGTGTGTCTTGTATGTGTGCATGTCTGTGAGTGTGTGTGTGTCCAAGAAAGGGATGAGTCACATGCAGTACTAACCGCTGTAGGAGAGTTGCACTCGCTGACAGACTGGCAGGTTTCTGAAGCCTCAGAGGAGGCTGAGCTTGTTGATTTCTGGTAAAGGGAAGAAGAAGTAAAAAGCAGTGGAGGGGAAGAGGAAATTGAGAGAGAGAGAGAGAGAGAGAGAGAAGTAGACGTAAGAGATGCAAAGAAAGAGTGTTGATGAGTTTCAGGAGGGAGGTATTTTCATCTCTGGGGGGGGGATCTATATAGCCAAGACTGAAAAGAAGCAGCCTGTAAGATCATTTATTCTGACAAGAGTATTGCATCAGTCGGTCTACTGGTGTGCAACCGAGTGTGTTCTGTACACTGCAATATGTTCAGACCATGAGAGCCTGAATTACTTTATCAGTCCAGTGGGATAAAAATTCAACATTTGCAACTGGTGAAGCGCTCTTGCATTAAAAAAAAGAAGAGCTTGGTTATCGAGCTATCAAGCTCTTACTGAGACTGTACGGTTGAGGTCTGAAATGCTAACAAGACTGAAGGTGTCGGGATGTAAAATGAATGTTGTTAAATAGAGAGAATGAGAAAGAAAGCGGTGTTTTTGTATCCTCCTGACCTGCAGCGTTATTTCCCCAAGGTATCAGTGGCGCTAACAAGTCAGCCGGAATAAAATCCCCTATTTGCTCCTGATCAAAGTATTATCTTTAGTGTAATGGCTGAGACTGCTACCTGGCTGGTGATGTCAGAGGGCATGGGCGACGGAGGCTTGGAGTGCATGTTGGCATCCTGGGACACGAAGCCTGAGTCATGGGAGGAGACGCTGCTGAGCCGATGGGCTCCTGCAGAGGGCATCTGGAGGAGACTGTCGACAGGGTATCACATCAGTCATCAAAAAATATTTGAACACTTGAACATATTTCCAATGACAACTACTGAGCCTTTTGTTTGTGAAAACTGAATCAGCTTTTCCGTCACTGAAAAGTGAAGAGGTGTATTGCCCTTCAGTGTACAGCATACGCCTGCCAATAATAAGTCAGTCATTAGTTTCAGTGAAGAGATCGTGAAGATCATCCATGTCAAACTTTAAATACAGCCAACTGTCCAATCACATTGAGGGCCTGGACGGGGTTTAGTGTTGCTGATGGCAGCCATGACACACAGCTTTTCACATTAAAAGGGTTGTGGAGCCAGAGAGATGCAACTGTTGACATCGATTTATATTTGTGACAGACTGTCAGCTGTTTTTGAGAACACTCAGTCATAAATGTAACTAGTCCATCTGGCTGGCACACAGGGAACTATCAATCATTTCCTTTCAGCAAGGATAAATTCCACCCAGGGGTCGTACCGCCAAGCTGCGATTGGTCAGTTATTTGGATTTCATTTAGGCACGGATGATGCTTCTCCTTTTCTAAAAAGAGAAAAAGGCTCCCTGGCACCTCTTCATGACGGAGTTTCAGCACGATGGTCTCTGCTGGACAACACAGAAATGCAATACACCTCTTCATTTTGTTTAGGCATTGAAAATTCAATTCACAATGAAAATTCTGCTATTAAAGACAAAGGTTAACTGTCCTCTTATATGTTTTTCATTTATTCATGACAGCAAATATACATCTTCCATAAAAACATGCAGGTTTTCGATCAAGATCCTACCACCCACCCCCAAATTATTTAGTTCTGAAACTTGTGGGAGGATTTATGTGTGGGCCATTGTGAAAACAGAAAACAGAAAAATTGATCACAAAAGATGAGTACATGAAGGCAGAGTTATGGGAAAATTCTAACTGCAGAGCATCAAAGAGCATTAAAAAGTTATCCTTTCTTTGATTTCTTTCCCTCTGAACATCAACAGCTGTCTTTCTCCTGTCATTCTTACTTAGTGTGCTTCCATTTGTCATCAGCGCATTTGAAAATGTGCTTCTCACCTTCCCTCTGTACTGTTCTTCCCCCCTCTGGAATATATCTAAACTTATCATTTCTCCTTAATCTTCATACTCGAGGGTGAAGCCTAAAGAGGAACGCCAAATTAAATATGACAAACAACCTTAAAATATTCATAACTAGACACTATCCTTATGTCCCCTTTCTCTCCGCTGTGTCTTTTAAGAAGCACTCAGTATGCTTGCTTTTATTAAAGACTTTTGTCTCTTGATCACATTTTTTAATATCCATATATCACCATTGTAATGGACAAATCCTGTAATACTTGGTGATTTTTATTTTTTTACCCACAACTGAATCATGAGATAGTGATAACCAGGTTTGATGTTCCTTAGCTCAACATTACGAGGGTTTATTTGTAAAGCAAAGCTTATTTCTTGACGTAGAATGTATCTTTGACCCACATTCATGAATAAATTCAGACTTCCAAATATGTGGATTTTGGTTCTCATGCAGGCTCACGGCTGTCAGGCTGTGATCTTTCACAGCTCTGGACCTAATCTGGCTGTAAGAAGCTTGAGAACTGCAAATCTGCCAGGAGCAAAAGCTGAGAAGCTGGCAAGACACGCACTGCATGTTGACTGTCAGTGAGAGGTCGGCTGTGTGGTGGTGGTGGTGGTGGTGGGGGAGGGGGGGGGTCAACTGCCTTTAATAGTTCATTCCTTCGGTGGGTTGAAATCAAGAATGTGCACGTTTGGTCACATCCAGCATGAATAAAGTCCACCATTAACAACACATCTAACCCAGCACATTAAACAGATCCTAATAAAGAAACAACACATTGTGTGTATAGGATGTACCTGCACATGCTGCTTTTCCTGGAGCCGGTGCTGCTGGGGGAAGAAGGAGGGGTCTGGTAGGACCAGCTATAGTCAGAGCCTTTCAGGTCGCGGATCACCTGCGGCGACACATAACCGCATGGTGATGATACAGTGGCAATAGAATTGGGTGACATTGTACTTACAAGAGATCAGGAAAAACATGTAATGGTTTAGATTCTAATAAATTACTGCTGATTACACTTTGTTTAGTCAATCCAACCCCTAAAAAAGTTATTTCTGAAGCTGTGCTGAGGGACAACCTTTTCATGGTTTGTGAATGGATAAATTCGTTTTGAAATAAGTCAGTTCAGTCACATCGAGATGAGACTATTATAGGAAGGAGAGAGCAAGAATAAAAGAGTTACATAGTCACAAGGGATGTATAACAGGGATTTTCAGCCTAAAATGTGAACATTGATATTAGTCGTCTGACACTATCCAACCTCCTAAAACTTGCATGAAATCATTAGAGAACTCTGTGACTAAATAACACTGACTTATCTGCACACTATGTTCTGATATTCAATAATTTTTGCTACTGTCAACAAATGCATCACCTGGGTCTTAGACTCACAATGGCACATCGTGATCATGTTGAGCCACACAGAAAAGTGCTTTGAGCTGGCAGGAATTATGAGGTGGCTTCACACATACATGTAGTTCTGACAAATACAGCCCAGACCATTATAATTTTCAACTTATTAAATGACAAAGTTCTTTGAAATCGTGTGTCTCTAATCCAGTGTTTCTCAGTCCTGGTCCTGGCAGCACCCTGCGCTGCATGTTTCAGATGTTTCTCTGCTCCAACACATTCAAATGAATGGCTCGTTCTCAGGCTGGATGACGAGCTGATCATTTGATCATTTGTTGGAGCAGGGACACATCTAAAATATTCAGGCAAACATAGAATATCACCAGACTTATCAACAGCCTTGGACTGCAATAACACAAGGTAGACTTCATTGTTATCTAAAAAAAAAACCTGATAATCTTCAGCAGCATTAGTAGAATTAACATCATTACACCTATTACCTGTTCACTGGCTGGGGGCAGCTTGTGTGGGTCTTCAGTCAGCACAGTGAGGTCATCAACAATGGCCTGTAAATGAGTTACCTCTCCAAGCATGGCAATCTCTACATTCTGAAAGGATGGAGCGAATTAAAATGCAACCACATCAACAAAGAGAGCAAAAAAAGCTTCTTTTTTTTTTTTTAGGTGTAACAAAGGTTAAATGTCCCTCACCACCACAGGTTGTAGCATGTTAATGAATGTACAATAACGCCCCCTCTCCTCCAGGAGGGCTCTGCGAACTGCCTGCTTCTCCGTCTCCTCCATTAGCAGGTACAAGTCACTGACATCCTGCATGGCACTGTCCAGCTGGGGGCGCAGGTTCCCCCGGCCTGTGTGAGGCAACGCAAGGGGAGCAGAGGCACAGAGGAGGGGAAGGAGGACAGAGGTGAGGGGGTGTTGAGTTGAGATCGACAAGAGAGGAGAGGAGGAGGAATGAAAAGAGATAAGGGGGTGGGTGATTAATTGTGGAAGTGACATGAAGGAAGAAATGTTGTACACAGTGCAGGGAGGAGGGAAAGAGTAAAAAATGAGAGATGATTAGAACACATGATGATAAACTGCTTGTGTACTAGAGGTCAGTGCACTGACAAACACTACACTCAAATGGTTCATGTACATGGCAATGAGAGGACACTGAACACATCATCATTTAGGAGTTGATGCAGAGCAACTGGTGGCGACTTGTAGGTCCTGAAATGGATGTGATTAGACACACAATGTTACCCAAATGTCCCGAAGTCATTCAAGGATGCATACCACAATGAAACTAGATGATAGAGTGGATGAAGGAAGGCAAAAGAATGAAAAGGATGAAGATGACCGTGGAGATGCCAAGTTATCTGTTACTCAGACTGTATGAGTTACACAGACACACACTGCCAGTTAAGGCTCCGTCTTTGCATTTTGGTTCAATGTCAACTACCTTGAAAATATAAATAAGGAGTTTTGAGAGAATTCAGATTTGTGTCTTGCTATATTGCTAGCAAGAAGTTTCCTAAAATGTCAAACAATCTGTCCCTTTAACCAGAAATAGTACAGGATTTTCTTTGACTGGCAGTTTGCGCTAAAGATGATTATGATGCCTTTCATGCCTCTCATGATGTTCTCGCAGGGGGCAGAGCACAGCAGACATACCTAGAAGCTCTACAGCCAGGGGAAGTAGCCAGAAAGAAAGAGAGGAGGGGTTGCAGGAACAGGTAAGGGGAGGAGAGACAGAAGAACAGGCAGTGTTAGCTGCATCAAATCAGGGCACATATCATGTTTACGACTCGCCCGTACCACTGGTGCACAGCAAGTCCTGTTTGAAAACGGGAGTTTAATTACAAATAGCAGCACAGGTCAGTGGAAGCACAGCCAGGAAAGGAGATCATTTCTTTGATTTATAGGCTAAGAAGCAGGCAAATCATCCAAAGGTGGAAAGGAGCCTCTGAAATTGTGCCAGGCATTTTGATTCGACCGAGATGTCATTTCTGATACTATACTCTAGATGGCGCCAGCTCAATATGAACCATCAGTGTAGACCAGGGACCAGCAGCCCAACATCATCCCTTTAGTCTCAATAAAGTTGAGCAAGGGTTTATTTATCAATGTGTTCCGGGGGGAAGTTTATCTCACCTTTTCTTGCTTTTTTCTGGAGCTTTATGGTATCTAGTGACTTCCTTTTGATTTCCTGACGAGACCGTTTGTATTCTGTGGAGAGAAAGGCAAAACCCTGCATGTATTGATTTCTGTCCAATATACAGCGCTCACAAACGTGTATTTATAGTGTGTTTCCTGGCTGTTGACCTTTGGCATGGTCTTTGTCCAGCTGATTAGCTGTCTTCTTCCATTCCTCTATCCTGTCTTGGAGTGGCGTAACCAGGCCTTCCATGAGAGCACTGCAGCGACAGGGAGATACAACATGAGAGGAGAGAACGAGGGGAATGGCATATACATTTATTTCCACGGCACAAAAACTCTTAGTGAAAGAGTGGCAGAATGACAGGAAGGTCAACAGATGGAATGGCACCTTGAAACATAATAATCCTCTCATGGCAAAAAAAAAAAAAGAAGAGAAAATTGCACTGGAGAGACAAAATACAGGTGACACTTACTTGGTGAAGTGGCGTAATTTCGCCTCAATGCTTCGGTGTCGCATACACATCCTTGTCAGAGCCGAGCCGACGTCCCTGGTGGCACCTTGAATGAGACAAACAAAACAAATTGTCACCTTAAAGATCGGCATTACAGATCAAAGATGTGCCTCTTGGCCTAGAAAAATATGATTTTCTATAAGGACACATAACACTTCAGGAGAGAGCATTTTGAAAAGTGTAATTCTCTTCTGTCAAGAAGGGTATTTTTTCCTGCTGTAGGTGCGTTTCCTGCTGCAGCCACTAGGTGGACAAGTGCCGATTGTAAAAGCAGAGCCCTTAAATGTCACATTTGTTTGGGGAAAGCAAATGTGACACAGTGCTTTCAAACTGAAACCCCGCACTCCCTCATGACAAAACATGCATTTTACACTTGAAGATTGTGTGCATGACCGCAGTGTCAACAACAGCTTGTGCGAGTTGCTTACTGAACTTTTATCCCTCTGCTGAAGTGTAATTAAATGGGGTTTCAGCCCCTAAAGCCCAGGCTGGCTCACTGTCTTACTAATGGTTCACAGGCTGGTGTAATATGTGACAGCACTGATCCGGCTGTAATCTGGGCCACATAGAGCTAATCTGAGGGTCTCTTGACACACACACACACACACACACACACACACACACACACACACACACACACACACACACACACACACACACA
>JBBPCS010000917.1:7875930-7909089 GCA_037974645.1 Hollardia meadi | reverse complement strand
TATATATGAACATTCCAATGAACATTAGCTGATAAGCAATGACTTCCCTATAGCCTGAATGCAGCTCTCTCATCCTCTGATCTGAGAATGCAACAAAGGTTTATCTAACTTCTCTTCTGATCAGTGTTCACTATAAACCCAAACCATTGTTTATTCCCAGCAGTGATCTGGCTGTAGCAGGCGGATCCATCTCCAGCTGGAAATCCTCAGTTGTTCGTGTGTTATTAAGCTGCATTGAGCCCTTTGGAGCAGTTTAGTAGCCGCCCACAGAGTAAATCATTGATAACAAAGGGGTATGCGTGCGGCGAGACGCACAAAGGTGCTTGAAATGCTGCTTTTCATTGTTGTGTCTCAGTAAACTCGGGCCATTTCACCCTGAACCACCCATGCTGCGCTCCCCACAATTCAGTAATCTTAGAGACGGCTAAAGATGACAGGGTGGCTGCGGTGAAGCGAAGGTGTCGCTGCAAGTGTCTCCATCATATAAGGAATTGAAGTAGCATGTGTTCGGCGGAGCGCAGATACTTTTCTTTTGTTGGGCTGTGGCACAGTGCGGCTGCCTGTGTGGCACCATCTGTCCCCGTCGCTTTCTTTGTTACCGCGCTCCACATAAACCAGCAGTGCGACCAGTATTACAGATTAATCCAGTTTCACAATCTATTCACTTACCATACCGTCCCGTACGCCCCGGTCCCCACCTGCCTCAGATCCCGGTACCGCTCCGGTACTTCCCATGAGGTTTTGTTGACTTCTTGTCGGTAATAGCCGGGTCTGACTCGCTTAGACATCCTGGTTACTGAAATCAAAATAAATCGTCCAGGAAAAGGTTCTTCTTTGGCCGTTTTGTGCCTACCGTCGCAACACACCCATTGTCCCAGATCCCACCTATGCGCTCACCCTCGATCATTGCGCAGTTCTGCGTGTCAGCCGCTCAGGGCGCACCCTGAGGTCAACAAAAGCCACTCCCGAGCCCTACAGGAGGCCTACAATTAAAGGTGAAAGGACTGGAATGACAGTAATACGAGACTGGGACAGAGCTGACAACACTTTTAAGCACGTTGGTAGGTGCGCACTATTTGGACAGAGTCTGCGTTATCTGGCCTGGTTAAAGAGCAACAATCACTGTAGGCTATGTTCCTCAGTGCTGTGCCCCCCATGCTTTGCGCAGGAGTGGGGTTAGCAAATGTTTGAGACTTGCTGGGACATGAGTGTAACTGACGCCCTGAGGTAGACACACAGCTACGTGGTTACATGAATACTAGACTACTAAAAAAACAAGACAAACAAACTGCTGTATAATAATTAACTGGAAATGACTCGGTCTTTATTGGACTACGTTTATAATGTGGGAAGGAAAGAAAAATCAAATGGAGCAATCTAATAGTAACACCAAGTTAAAATGTTATGCAACACAGAAATGTGAAGGTGGAGCTCAGTTCTGAAAATGAAAGCACAGCTATGGCAAGTATGCGTTTGGCACAAAATGATTAGGACACAATGTCAAGTGACTGTTGAGTTTATTGGGATAATTACGGCAACAACTGAAGAAGAGCCAAACCCTACTGTATATTTGATATTTATTCAACTTTGAAACATTTCATTTCATGTCCATTTTTGTGGGGAAGTCCATCTTTAAGGGTTTCATTTAAACTAATCGATATTCATTCGCCAAACCAACAGATTGATCCTGCAAATCCAGTAGGTTATGATCATGTGCTGAGGTACTAATTCATAAATGGTGGCGATGAGTTTTTTTTTTCTCCCTTTCTACAAAACCATGCCTGATAAGATCACAACTACTAGATCTACTTCCCCTTATATGTTGCTTGGTCACAGCCTGAATAAAACAGCCAAATATAACCTGCAGTTCCCATTTTTCCTTCACTGGACTCGAGACTCCACTGCAGCTTAGTTTGGCGTCAACTGAAAATATTAGAAAACTAAAAAGGTAGCTTGCTTGCAGCTCAGTGTCTATGAAGTGGTGCTATGACAGCTGCAGCAAAAGGCGAGGTTCTCTATTATAGGAGAATATATTGTGCGTGTTTGTCCACTGAGGCTTATTAGATCAAGCTTCACCTTGACTCACATACATGCCCAAGATCAACATCATCTCTCTCTCTCTCTCTCTCTCTCTCTCTCACACTTACAATTATTTGGTATGCGTTTGAGGTGACACCCCAGTTTGTCAGAGTCAGACAGGTCGCTGCAGGACTTGTTGTCTGAGTCGTCATTAATAGGAGGCCTAACAAAGAGCAGACAGGGAACGAGCTGAGGGGCTTTTTTTTTTATATCAAGTCTTTTCCAGCCTTTCCTTGGATGTATGTTAGCTTCTGCTATATTTTGTAGTATGGCAGATACCTTTCATAAACTGTATTGTGTTTTTGTGTGTACTGTGTTTTTCTTGTTTTTCCACTGAATGCACCGTAGAAAATACTACAATGAATTTTGCAGGTGACCTATCCAACTTGCCAATTAAACACCTCAAAATAAACACCCCTGCTGATGTGAAAACAAACTTTAAAGCCATTTCCTGGAACATTTCTTACATTGTAAAAACAGTTTTAACTACACGAGCATCATCATATTTGTATTTCTGTGCAGCCAAAATCAACTCGCTCCCAGTCTGCCTCGCTTCACCTGGGTAACCTATGGGGTGTCGTGCCTCGTGCCAACTTCCCTGACGCTGCCTGCCAAAGTAATACAGAGTTGACACATAAAAGCTATGGCTAATATTAATCTCCCGTATCACTTTAGGCAGGCATGTCAGCAATCAAGTAAATTATTACGAAGATCATGTGACACAGATTTCATTGGCCCAGGCTGGGGGCTTGCTGTCGTAGGGGACAGGATTTTTGGCTGTAGATGTAGACGCCGCCTCTTGCTGCGGCTCTTCACCTTCGTCCCTCTCTCCCCGTTTGGCAGCCTCGCCTCCGCCCACCCATGCAGGAAACTCCAGACCGGGCTGTGAAGAGAAAGGCCTCTCCAGAACTTTGAGGACGCGCTGGACCTGCAAGCGCAGAGAGGAAGTGAGAAAAACGGTAAACGCCCTGAAAGTGAAAACACTGAAGCTGAAGTGAGGAATTGAGTGTAACTTTAAGGAACAGTTCACCCAAAAATTAAAAAAAAAAAATCAGTCATTATCAATTATCTACTCACCTCCATGCTGGCAGAAAGCCAGGTGAGATTGGATTATGGTGGACGAGCTGTATGGAGCCATTTTGTTTGTTTAAAAAAACAAAAATTATTTTAAATCAAGTCCCCATCTACTTCAATTGTTTAGTAGAATGCTGCAACAGTGTTTTGCTATTAAGTTTTGTGAATGAAGAAATGTAAACTTTCCATCAGCATGGGGGAGAGTAGACACTGACTGAATATTCTTCTTTTTTTTGGTGAATTTGAGCTGTTCCTTTTTGTGTATTCTAAATCTTCTCTGCTTTAAATTCACTACTACAAAAACAGAGTGCTGTCGAAACATTCTTTCTGATAACATTTTCATTATGTCTCTCTCTCTCTCTCTCAGATGCAAACCAGTCCCATCTAACAGCTGATCCACACAGGAGGCGTGGGCAAAGCACGACGGCTGCCTCGCTGATCTGCTGCGGCCCTTACACGCTGCTACAGCCGGCCCCAGCCCTTGGATAATGATCAACGACGATAATGATCAGTAACAATGGTGTGTGTGTGTGTGTGTGTGTGTGTGTGTGTGGGGGGGGGGGGAACAGAGAAAGCGCACCAGAGAAATACTGCCCTTCACCTGATGCATTGAAACTGCAGTGAAACGCTGGCATGATGTCGATATTACTATCCACAGATTATTTTCAGGTCTATTTTTGCTGAGAACCCCGGCCGTAACACAAGTAGTGATGGACCAACATGTTTTTTTCAGGGTGGATACCGATTATTAGTAATCAAGGAGACTGATAACCAATATTTGTTGGTTAGTTTACAATAAACCAGTGATGGAATCTACAGTAATTGAGTACAAAGTACTAGACTTAAGTACAATTCTGAGAGAGACATTACAGAGGATCCAAGCCTGACCTCGGTGAAGTCTCCCTTCTCGGCAGCCTCAATTGCATTCTGGGCAATGTAGTTCCTGAGTATCACACGAGGGTTGGTGCCGTCCATCACCCTCACCCTCTCCTCCTGCACGGCCTGCACGTCGATCTGGCCTTCCAGCTCCCGAGCCAGACGCTTCCTGCAGCAGTGATAACAAAAAAAACGCTTGGTCAGAGAGTTACAGGAACGGAGCAACGGAGCAGACTCAACACCCCATTTCCTCCTCTTTCTCTCCGCCTTTCCCCCTTTATCATTCACGCTTCCACCCATCACTACCCCTCCCAAATCCGGTCTCCTGCAGTTCCTCCACCCTCTGCTTCCGTTCTACATGCCAGCTGTGTTTCTTTGTCATCATTTCCTTCAGATATCTTACCTTTCTTTCCCTCTATCTGCCTACTTATCTCCCCCCAAAAATCTCACCTATAGCGTGTGATCCAGCTGATCCACTCCTCAGCCTGTTTGGTTTTCAGCTCCTCCGGGCTGGTCTCCATCAGGTCTTTCAGTCTGCCGAGTCTGTCTAACTGCTTCGCAATTGTCGCCCTGTCTGAGATCATCTGGAACAGCGCTGGGTTGCTCTGAGCCATAGAGAGCAGCATCGCCAGCTCACTGTCAGAAGCAGACGGACATCAGAACAGTTATAATCTTTGCTGGCATGTTGGAGAATGCAGAAGACCAGCGCTGCCAGGGCAGGCAAGCCAGGTTTTAACTGTTGTTGGACACTTTATGGGGAATAAGAGGCAACACGATGAACAGAGCAAAGACCTGATAATCATTATGTTGCGTTCTGTTCCACTTTACAGGCACACAATAAAGATTATGTTGGGCAGGAAATCACATAACATATTGTTTAAATGTGTTACTCCTAACTCCTATCTGGTTTAGTCACCGATTACCATTTTCCCACCATGGCTTCCAAAAAAAGACCAGACATAATTAGCAGCCTTTCACACAGTATTGTACACAACAGATAATGACATTTTGTATGTTCTCCAGCATTGTTCCAGTTACAAAATAGTGCCCATGGCAGGTATTTAAAGGTCCAATGTGTAAGATTTAGGGGCAGAAATTGAATAAACTATCCATAATTATGTTTTAATAAGTGTATAATCACCTGAAAATAACAATCCTTGTTGTTAAAATGAGCCTTTTATATCTACGGAGGGAGCGGCTCCTCCTCCACAGAGTCCGCCAAGTTGCACTGCCATATTTCCAAAATCAACAAACCAAACACTGGCTCTAGTGAGGGCGTTTCATGTTTTGAGCATTTTTTGCGTTCACCCCGGGGGAGATTGAGATGACGGTTGTTGTTGAACACGTATTGCAAATTACGATCATGTTGTCTTCCACGGAAACTATTAAAAAAAAAATGGCCACACCGGTGACGACCTGTTTGGCTCTCTAGTCTACGCTGAGTGGCTCTACCCAGCTGCAATATGCAATAGTTTGACGTCATGAGCGTGACGTGCTGGGCTGCTTCTTCTTCTTCGTGTTTATTGGTGCACCTCAAACATCTTTAAAGATGGTTACTGTGTAGATGCTGTGCTTGTTAAGTTAATGAAAGTAATTTGCCTTTGTATTATTGCTTTATTTATTGGCTCTAATTTCTATATTCTCTCATTATCTGCGGATAACCGATAAATCTAACTTTATTTTGCACTTAAAAACAAATCTCCATTTGGCAAATCAAAGTTTCTGGATGTAATCAAAAATTAAATAGAGTTTAAGGACAGGTCGTAATTTAATATTTCTAAATATTGCGATAGTTTTAAAGTTTGGTGCAAGATCATTTAAACTTAAACCATGATATACCTGTAAATTTATCTTGCCTGAATGCCATCTGTAATGGTATGAAATGGACAACACACAGTTTGGAATGTATGCAGCTCACCGTGGATCCATGGTGGGTTTGTTGGCGGCCTTGAGCTCCTCTAAAGTGGCACACTGCTCCAGCAGGAGGTCTGAGGCTTTCTTGACGTGCTCCCCTCCTTCCTCACCTTCTCCCTCAGTGGGGCAGGAAATCTGACTCAATGAGCGGAAAGTGTTGGTGAAGTCAGCACCTGCAGGAGGGGGACACGAAAGGTTACAACTGCTTCATTCTCGACAAGTGGGCTGTGGTACTGCAATCGCATTTTTTTCCTTCTTTTTTGTCATGTAATGTTTTTGTTTCTCATTTATTTGGGAAGCTGGTCAGAAATGGGCCTCGAGTTTCAAAAGATCCCTGTGATAGGTCATGATGGACCAATGATAATTCAAATATTATTCATGTTTTATATGCAGTACTGTATGAATAAATTGGCCTCTCGCTAGATTAGATACTCTCTCATCAGACTGGGCAACATGCTGCAGAACGCCCTCCCACTCCCATTCCACCTGTGTTGTGCATGGTCTGCAGCAGCTCAGTGATCAGGATCTCGTCCTCAGGCTCGTCTTTCTTCAGCAAGCCCAGCTTCTTCCTCATGTTCTCCAGGTAGAAGCCGTTATACAGATCCAGGTACTCGTCCATGACGGCTTCAGCCCGCTCTGGTGGCAGCTCTGGGGCAAGAGCCTCCGCTAGCTTGACCAGGTTCCACCTGCAGATAGCTGGCTGGGCCTGGTAGGAGTATCGACCCGAGTTGTCGGAGGCGTTGCAAATTAAGTCTGGATCAAATCTGAGAGACAGAGAGTTGTTCTGTATAGTCTAATGACTGATGGAGACTTCATAACCACAACATGTGTATTAGGATTACTCTTTCTGCTGCAAAACTAAAGAACCATACAGGACCAAAAGAACGACTACAGGATCTATCACACTAATGGTGTCTGACCTGTCCATAAAACCGTATGGACCGTAGTCCAGAGTGAGTCCCAGGATGCTCATGTTGTCTGTGTTCAGTACTCCATGGCAGAAGCCTACACACTGCCACTGAGCCACGAGTCGAGCCGTACGGACCATCACCTACAGACAGGAAGAGGATAGAAATAACACGAGTTTCCAAAAATATCTAAAAACGATCCCCTCGGGACCATGGATGATGTTATTTCTTACTAATTACATGAGGAAAATGACGAACATCTGTAGAGTTTAATGCCTTGTTAACATCTTAATCACATAGTGAGCAGCACATGCAGCCACTGAACCATCTACAGCAGCTTTACAGGATAAAAGGATCCCAATGTTCTTGGCTTCAAACTGTAACATCTGGCCTACTTGCTCAAGCGCCCTTTCACAAAGTGAGTGTCACCCATGTGCTCTGACCTCTCTGAAGAAGGCCACGTTCCTCTCCACCCTATCTGGGTAATTCTGCTGGATCTCGGGGTAAAACGTCTCAATGACATAATCCATCATCTGACCTCGGATCTCATCGTGCCCACAGCTGGGACCCCGGCGGCCCGTGTGCTCGTTGGGCTGCTTGAAGATCTCAAAGGATCCGAACCTGCTCGGAGAGAGCACCACTGAGATAAACAACTCTCGTGTATACATCTCAAGAAGCCCAGACAGCTATGGTAGATGAAGGAGGGGGAGAGTGTGCCTCACCTGAGGAAGGTGGGAGCAATGCGGAGGACCACAGAGCATCTCTCATGGCGAGGGTGCCCGCTGTAGTACACATCCCGTATGACCGTGCTGTCAGAGGTCACTATGGAGCCTGCTCTGGTGGTGGGAACACCCAGGAAGAACATCACCTCGCTGCACAGGAACTCTCTTATACTGGAGCGCAGGACTTTTCGGCCATCAGCTTGTCTATGAAGGACAGAACAGACAGATCATACATGTTCCTGATTGTGCGTATTGAGTGATGTGACAACAATCACAAACAAGACTTCCTCAACTTAACAACATCTGCTCCTCTAGATGATTTGTGTAGCTTGTAAAGAAGAGGGGAATTAAAGTATTTTTCCATGGTTTCAACTCTCCGGTATGTTTAATGAAAACAGTTCAAAATGTTTGATATTGAGTACAAACCAGTGAGTCCCACTTGTATCTTCAGCAAATATGAATGCAAAATAATCGTGCTAACACTACACAAACTTAGAAACAGTCTTAGAGGAAGTATTCAGGTCCTTTACTTCAGTAGAAGTACTAATAATTACAAGTAAAGTCCAGCACTGAAAATACTACTTAGGTAAAAATATGTATAAACTAATATGTACTTAAAAGTACCAATGCAGTAAAATGTCCCCTGTGACTGTTATGCTATTATGATATAAATAGATTATAATGACTCATGCATTCATGTAATAACAGGATTTTACCGGTGTAGTAGTTGGAGCTCATTTTGAACTATTTTGTATAGAAATGAAGGTTATGATTATTTTCAGTATGGATTAATCTGCTGAATATTTTCTCCTTTAATCGATTATTTGGTTTGTAAAAATTCTGAAAATAGTGAGAAACGGAGTCACGATCACCCAGAACCCAAAGCGACACCTTCACAAATATTTGTTTTGTCTAACCAATAGTCAGAACCTCAACATTATTACACATTCATTCAAATCATTCACAGGAAATGCTGCCAATCTTCACATTTGTCAAACTGGAAACATGAAATGTTACATGAAAAATCACCAAATCTTTCAAGCTGTAAATGTACATTTTCATAGATTTTTGTTTGCAAAAATATTAATTTGTCAAATAACTAGTTGAAACAAAAGCTTTCAGATAAAAATACATTTACCTCTAAGATGTAGTATAAAGTAGCATAAAGTTGAGATATTCAAGTCAGGCACTTAAGTAAAAGTACTTAGTTACATTCCACCCCTTTTGACAACACACACACACACACACACACACACACACACACACACACAAAAAAAATCCCTTGTACCTGGAAAAAGGAGTCAGTCCAGCTCCTTTCACCTGAATCTCCCACCGGCCGCTCGGGTTCTCCCGCAGCAGTTCGGGATCTTGGCCGGGTGGCACCTTCACCTCCCCGAGGTAGCAGGCCGCCCCGTCGCCCAGCTGCCCGGCGAACTGGCCGAACTGGTGGCCGCAGTAGCAGTGAGCAGCGGGCTCGGATCCTGGCATAACTTTGGATCCACTGAGATACTCTGGCCCGAGCGGATCGTTCATGACCTCCTCTCCGTTGAGCCCCAGCAGCGCCAGGGCTTTATGTGACACCGCCACGAACCGGGGCTTGGTCAGCGGATGCGGCTTCACCAGGGAGAAGCACGCTCCTTTCACCTGACGCACCCCCGGCTCCTTGGACGTGTCCAGGGGAAGTTTTTTGAGAGCGACGTTGTCGAAGTCGAGCCGCTCCAGCGGGGAACGACTCATCGCCGTACCCATGTCGTCCATCACGATCGAACCGAGGAGTCTGATAGCGGCCACACCGGGTAGGAAGTTGCGTGACGGTCCCAACCGAGGTCCTACATAAGCCATCCAGCCAAAGCCATCTGTCCGTTTATATCCGCTGGCGTAGTTATAATGTGTTTGCTGCCAGTCATGCTTTCATAATCCTGTAAGCTACAGCGGATGTTTGCGAGATAGATGGTGTCACATTATTATTTGTCCGACCAGAAACCAGAAACAGTTGACGGAATAAAACCATTGACTGTATAAAGAATAAAACAAATGTCAAACTAAGATGAGGTTTAGATAATATTGTCCTAATTATTTATCATTCTAATATTACACAGCGACATACACAATTTAAATACAATAAGACGACTATTATCTGCTCCATAGAAAACGTGCATTATCACCGAGTGATGTAATGTAATGCAACATGGTTTTAAAAAAAATAACTTTTTTGAGGCAAATATATATTTCATCTTTAATTTAAATTAGAGAAGTTATGCTTTAATGTTTCGTTTGGTAACAATGACAATTTTACACAATGCTGTGGGGGGAAAACGTTTTACAACAAACATACAGTTGTCTCTTGGCAATTCTCAAACATACAGTAGATTAAACTTTTGGAAATGAGGTGGGAGGGAAACACATTACTGCTGAGGGACTGAGAGGCATGACTACGTCTTTCCTTCACTTTCACAAAAACATCTCTTTAAAAAAAAGCAAGACAATTATTTTATCCATTGGAAGACATAATCTGAGTTAGTTCCATGTGTGGATTATCTTCAAGTGGTTTAATTATGTTTCTAAAATGAAATGGCACTGCTTCATTTACTCGAGTCCCATGCAAGTGAACTCCTTCCATTTATTATGAATACTATCTAAATAATTTGAGTACCATACATAAAAATCACTTAAAATTAAAATGGAAATACTTGGAAATTGATGTGGGATTATAGCCTTGTAACCCTGTAAATATCAATAGCATGTTGGATTTATTGGGACATCCCCCACATAAAGTTCCAGGGGTGTCATGTTGCAAGTTGTTACATGTGCAATAAGTTCTGTACTATGGACACAGCAGGGGAGGCAGTCTAAAGGTCAAAGGCAGCAGTGATAGTCATGTAAGGCTTCACCTCCCACTGTCAGCTTCCTTCATGGTTGTGAAAACAAGTCTATAACAAATTTCCCTTGATGGGAATTCCACAGAGAAATCATTATGTCCAACTTCAATACTTAATTTGAGGGAAATTTCATTATCATCATCATCATCTTAATACCCATTTTACAATCAGAATGGCAAGTGATAATGCATATATCATAAAAGTACAAACAGCTGGTGCGCTGAATGCCAGATGTTCTCATGTGGAGGCTTTCAGAGATAGCTTTCTGTACAAGATGCATATTTTTTTTCAAGTATGAACCCTTAGTCAGAGATGGAACAAGTTCAAGCCAATATGTGAGGGTGCCTCATAGTGGATGTACAATCAAATATACAGGTTAAAAGATTAAATGCTTTGCTCATCCTGAGACACATTTAAGCCCGTCCTGCATCATGTTTCTGTTGAATGTCAGAGTGACGATTAAATAAAGGGGCTGTTTTAATTGAAGCCAAGACAACACAAACTAGATGGTCTATATTTAGGCTAACAGTATTTTTTCTTTTTAAATAAGCATATCATATCATTAAATAAAGAACATATTATAAACTTGCATTTATTTTTTGGTGATAGTATGTGTAAGATACTTATAATACACATTTTTGCCATTCCATTCAGTTCACCATTAGCCCTTACTGCTGCGACACGAGGCACTTGACTGTTGACGTGGGCAGGACCGTGCACATGAGGAATAAGTCAATTTTGTCCAATCCTGTATGTGTGTTTTTAAGAATATGCATTTCAAACAGCAGATTTTTTTCAAGCACTATGAAAATAATGGTCAGCCTTCCAATTCAGACATTTGTTGACATTTATGTCACACAATGAGGGTCACTCTACGCACCAACGATAAAAACTCAAGGTTTTGTTAATCATAGTTGTGACTGACTTGATGTTTTACTTTCTTTTCCCTTCTCATATGATGCATATACAGTACAAGGCTCTACCAGTCTCTTATAAAGTGCTGGACTTGAAATGGGCCATTTACCAAAAATGCTGGTTGGCACCAGAAAGGAGAAGGAATAAGAAGAGAGCGTTAGAAAAGTGTGCCTCTCAGAAAACGGCTCGGCCGTCATCAGGGCAGGCGACTGAAGATGATTCCGATGATGCTTGTCAAATAAAAACTCTGCAAGTCACTAAAAGGAATGGTGGGGGAAAGATGTAAATCTATTCAAGAGGAGGAATTATTGGAATTTGTAAACTTTACAAAATGCAGGATTTGCACAAAATATGAAAGTACTGTCGTGGTTTCTTTGGCAGCGCAGCCCTGCTCTGCATCTACAGGGACATCAATACGAGGTGGGGGGCTCTTAACCCCCCCCCGAGGTCCTTGTTAGTTCATGGTGTGGGCTGGTGAAACCTTTCATCCAGCCTCACCTCCTGTATTTTTAAGGCCATTGGTGATAGATGCATTGCTTGAAAAGATCAACTGTTGTGTCGTTAATGGCTTAGACAAGATCAGTGGGGTCAAGCAGGGGGTGGCCGCAGAGTTGCCAGTAAAGACTGGACCGCAGGTAAAGACAGCATGACTCTGCCTAAACTCCCTCCAGCACGGTAGCAGGTGTATCCCAGCATTCCCATCATGACACCCTTTATGACCGTGCGCAACACCCAGCCCAAACGTGAAGGGGGTGCAACACTGAGGAAGAGAGGCGGACACAATGAACAGATGTAGAATTTCCAAGACACCGTTGCAGTATGTTTCTATTACTGACCATCTGTAATCTATTGTGTCAAAACAAGACAAACGTACCTCATGATTTCGTTAATGTTGAGCTGCTTCTCCCAGTTTTTTTCTATGCCAGGGACATGACCCATCCCTACAACTCCCACCACCACAGCAGGCACTTCTACAGAAGAAAATGTTCTGTTACACAAACATCAACTCTTCTACAACCACAAATTCTTTACAGTTCTATCACTACGTATGAAACCAAAGGTTCTCTCTTGACTCTCGAAGTCACCACTTCAAATATATTTTTCAATGCTTTAATCATCCATTACACTTGGGATAGATTTCAATCTAAATGACAAACAAGTCCTAAATATCTGTATTGTACAGTTTTTAAAAATAAGTAAATTCTCCAGTATAAAAGTACAATGTGATTTACACAGCACTGACTACCTGTGGTCTCACCATGGATGCAAAATTTAATTCTAAGTTAGAAAAACAGTGAAAAATGTCCCACTGTGTCTGTGAAATATGGTTTAAAATGTCATCCTTTTTACATACATAATGACTAAGCATTTCCATAAACCACACTCTCATTACAGGTTGGTTAATGTCGCATATATAGACAATAGGCTGACGTCCAAACTATATAAAGCACATTGTTTAATTCTCATAGTAAATTTAAAAAGTACAATTAAATACAAACCATTTAATATTTAATTCTAATTACCAATGTAGACACAAAAATTAAACAGGATTAGGGAGCTAAAAATCTCCAAATAAGGAGGATGTGATTACTAAACGTGTAATAATTACTCTGGGCATTAGGGGGGGCCTCCACACAGCGTGTAGCCTGGCGAAGCGTGTGCGTCAGGTAGACGTCTCTTTCAGCCACGATGGTCTGGTGGAGAGCAGGAAACTCGCCGATCATCTCCGACATGGTCTGCTCCAGCAGGTCCTTCTGTTTGCACTTCTCTACGTCCTCTTTACTAAAACATGACACAGTGGTGGAGGTCACGTAAGACGGAGAAGACATCTGTGTTTTCTGTTCACAGTATTTTGGTTATGACAGCTGTATGCAGCCTTTACTAAGGAAAAGAGGAGCAAATGTCTTATAATATTTATCATTGTAAGGTAAAAATTAGTAATTGTTACTGCCCTTTGGTGAAAAACTGACAAATTTGGGGAAAACAATTGCATTTGGAGGAGACTTTGACAGTATCATCAACCTGCTGTGTTTTCAGGCTACAAGCAGAAAACAGAATTGGTGCATAACTATAGTGAGGAATTAGCTTAAAACAACTTTTTCAGGCTGTGGTAATGGCCTGGAAAATTAGCTTTCAAAACAAACTTTGAATCTCAATCTAAGAGATGTCGGAAGAATGACAAACAATCACCACATGCAGAAAACTTCCAGTCAGATCTCACAGAAACCGGCAGTTTAAAGAGCTGGCAGAGCTGAGTGTCCTCTGAAAATTTGTGTGGGCGCACATCCCCCAGCTCTAAACACAACACATAGATAGATGGATAGCCATGGCAGTCACATATATACTGTAGCTGAATTTTTGCAAAAAAGGCAAAAATTGCACAAAGGTAAATGTTTGCTTTGTGTGTTGTGTTTGAAATTTAAACTCCCCTTTTAAACCCTTCGCTTTTGTCCACCACTTCTACAAAAAGGAAACCCCTGAAGACAGAACATTAGACAGCGTGTTCTGAAGTGCTAGGGCTGTGTATCGGCAAGAATCTAGCGATACAATACATATCTTGATACAGGGGTTACGATTCAATATATCGCAATTTATTGCGACACTGTAAGTAAGGCAATATATTGTTTCAAAGGCCTGTGTTCTTTGTGTTAACACTAACAATATGTGCTTACTTCTTTCCATCTTATTTGACTTTGTTACATTGGAGTGGAAGAGTCTGATGGCTGAAGATAGATTGTAACACTGCCATCTAGCTGTCTGGGGTTTAAACACAACACAAAATGAACCACTGTCACAAATCTTTGCATGTAACTATTAATAACAAATACACTGTATGTAATGTATCGATTACATACTTAAATGTCTCAATATTTTCTTACACCCCTAGTAAGTGGCCAATCAGACAGAAAAGTTTTTGCAGTCAGAGTTGTTTTCTATGGGTACCAAGCATTTTGTGTGCTACTAATGCACCATGGGCACCTTACGTTTTAGATGCTTGAGTAACTTGCGTTTTTGCAGGAATGCTCTAAACACCTCGAGTCGAAAAAACTTCAACTCAGCGCAGAAAAGTGCCCGATGTCATTTGCACTTTTCTCTCAGTGTCCAAAGGGATTCTCTGGTGGTGACGACAAAGTTTACAGTTGCTTGGAAAGAACAATCATGGAGGAGAAACTAGTGCTGGCTGTTTCTGTACACCCGGAGCTATATGACTTTAACTGTACAACGATTTGAACAAACAACAGCAGACCTGGAGGCAAATTAGTGCTGCACTTGACATTTTTTGTTGTTTTTTTTAGTGTTGTTGCCTAGCAACAATGTAAAAAATGCACAGCACTACTCTTTTTTTCTCACACTCTGTCTGATCGGGCTCTAACTCATCTGGCCATAATACACTTCCTGCCAAATGATATTCTTTAAATAACCTCCCTATTTAGCATGTAACAGTTTTCCCCTTTTTTGGGTAAGTTGAGTAGGGATGCACAGTGCCAGGAACATGGCATGCCGATTATGTGAATCACTTATGGACATCTAAATTTCAGAATCATGTGAAACATAAAGACAGCAGTGTATCATGATAGATATTTAGAAAGACTGTCCCAATACTGGGTGGTATGACTTAAAGTGACTAAGATGAACTTATACCTGATTGGGTCTGACAGAAAGCAAAGACCCCATGCCAGACGGGCCTTTTGCCACAGACTAAGAGCAGCAATGGCCCTCTTAAATGTCACTGGGATCGGCCTGTCCCCAAGATGAAATTTACAGAACGGCACCCGTCCAGCCTGTGTGGAAAGAAAAACTTCAGGAATAAAAAAAGAAAGAAAAAGGATAAAAAAATAAATTAAACTATCATCCACTCGCAGTTTTACTTCTTTTGTGTGTGTTTTACCTCTTTGAAGGCCTCTCTAAACTCTCCTCCAGGAGCCATGCCCAGCTGCTCCGTGATGTGAGCTGAAACTTTGAGCAGGAGAATCTGCATCAGGCCGGACATAAGCCCATTCTGACAAACACAGAGGGCTCAAATAAGCATTTGCAAATCACAGATATGCCTTCAGTGGTTATTCTTTAAATTAGAGTTTTTAAATGTTCCACTACAGAAAACTCTTTATTGACACTTAATCCTGTTTGTCCATCATACATCAGAGATATTTATTTCTCCATTAACAAAGATCCCCTTCACTATTTCTCTCCTTTATAGGATAAGAGCGATTTCAAATTCCAAAACACCACTACCGCCTTATTCAGAATATATAGTACACTTACTGTCTTTGTTTAGCAGTTATCTTTTCTCCCTCCGGCAATTCCTCCCTCCCTCTTTCTTTTCTTCATTTTATCTTCTTTTGCTGTTTTTCACACTACCCCCATTGTTAATTTCCATCATCCTGAAAGCCCAACCTGTTTGATGGCCTGCTGAACCTTCTCCAGATTGATGTCTTTGGCTTCCCTCAGCAGTGTATTCTCGTCCATCTTCAACATAGACACCCTGTACTGGCACAGCTCCACCACCACCACGTCAGGCTGCACAGCACGGATGGTCTGTGTGAGGGAGAGAGTGAGCGCAGTGGGTGAGTAAAATAAGAGACAGAATAAGAGAGCATAAGAGGGTAAGAGAGAGACAAAAGGCAAATGAGCAGTGAGAAAGTTAAGACAAAAAATCAATGTGGGAAAAAAAAGATTACAGTTGGCCTAACCTCATCATTACTTCAAGGTGCTACTCTACAGCACTCCTCCACATTCACTGAATTACACCATTATTTCTTAATTCACAGCACATCACATTTTAAAAGGGTGTAAGTGGTATAGTATACTGTACAAATCCGGTTATAAATTCTCATTGGCTCACCGTGGCCACATCCTTTTTGCTGCTGTCACTGAAGTGGGCAGTGCCCACCAGGTATAGGAGGCTGCCATCGGGGGCAATAAGACAGGTCACTGTCTCTGGGAGCTCAGGGGACAACTGGCGGCGCTGGGCTCGCAACTGCCAAAGCAGCTCCATTGCTTCACCATCCGCTAGACAGGAACAACAGAGACAGGGTCAGAAAAATAGAAGAAGAGAACCGATGATGTCTCACTATATCTAGTATGACATATTAAAGGAAAGATATATTTTCATTTTCCAGCATTTTTGTATAGCTTATATTTCTCCTATATGCATTAGGCGTAGTTTCCCACAAACCACATCTCTGCTAATAATGGAGAAGATTTGGGTTGCAACTGTTTGGTAAACTACACACGTCATGCATGGACTACATGCATGCCAGAAAAATATATAGTATACAAGACAATGTATACAAGAGATTTTTTTTAAAATAATCTGTGGATGTGGAAAAATTGCATTAAAGTCTGTGGATACTAGTGAGGACAGTAAGAAAACCGTTAGCAGGTGCATTTGAATCAGGAAAAACCGCATTCTTAAGGTATGATGTGTGCTTATGTGAAGATAATCTACCATTGCTCCAGGAAGTAGCACTACATCAATTGTTTTCTTGTACAAAGCACAAAGTTTGTAATACTTTTTAGAAAAGGCTGCTGCAATTAATTGTCAGGTTGAAAAATATTTAGTCTCAGAAATGTTTCACACTATGATTTTTTTTATGATATAAAATATTGCATAATAGAGATAATGAGTTAATGGTCACTTTAAAAAAAATGAGGTATTACAACATTTTTCGGATGAAATACTGTACAGCTAAACTGTATTTAGAAAAAGAAAAAAAAAGTTTACAGAGCCCCGGAGGTAGACAAGGCAGTTCCTCTTCTGAAGGATCCTCTGATGGGCCGAATGATTCATCCTGTCAGACATCAAAACAGCAAACAATATCTTAGACCGAAGGCGTGTTTGCATCACCACAAGATTAAGAGATTACTCCTGTCCAAGTCTAACCAGTATGAGAAAGGCGGGCCGATTGCACATAATTAGGTAACAGCTCAGGCCAAATTAAAATTGCAATGGCCGAAAAACATCTTGAACTTAGCAGCAGAATAACACACGTGTTTTTAGACAACATCATTCTAAAACACTCATGCTGCCCAGTGTGTCCCCTTACCCCGAGCAGAACATCTGGCAAAACAAACACTCCTCCCCCAACACAAAAATGCGAGTATGTAAACTGTTACAAACCTCTGAGTTGTTGTCTTGATCCATGTTTGAAGCACTGTACAGAGGGCAGAATTAAGACATTCGTTACTGCCGAACAGCTTGTACAGCGTTACTGACTGAGGCTGACGTTGCTTTAGGTGCAGCCTTGTCTAAACGCAGCTCAAAGTTAAAACCCCGTCACATCAACGGGGAAAGTGGCGAATGCAACTAACTGATTTATGAGTATAAATCAAAGAGTAACGTTAACGTCATCTCGGACGAGGCTGTCATTACGAAGTATGATTAGCTACGAAGAAGTGACTTGCCGTGGGCAGGTCTACAAACTAGCTAAGCTAACGTTACTTCCAGGTATGGGACTGCGAAGCATGATTGGCTTGGCTAGCTGCTGGTTGATGATAACAGCTAACTCAAGCTAATGTTGGCTAGCAAGTCCCGGTAAGAATTTTGTCAAATCATAACGGACATGTTACAAGGCATAATTTCACAATACATGCTACCACCATCAAGTACAACATATTTGGTAATATGGACGATAGTTGTTTTTTTTTAAAAACCGAACAACTTACCGAGCAAGCCAGCCCGTATGTCAGTGTGCTCTTCGCCAGTACAGCAGTACGGTGCTCGGCTGAAACTGACAGCCGCAATGCATTCTGGCACATGTAGTCATTGAGTGTTGGGACGCGCACATCTCTTTATATAATGAAAATGTCTTTAATTTGTTGTCGTTATAACAGTTCACACAGTACAATCAAAGTCGTCTTCACTTTACCTTTTTACTATCATGAAGACAGTGAGAGATTTACCTCCGCGACTATATCTCTATGAAAATCTATTATAAAGCAGAGCTGTGTTACAACAAAACATGCCCTCACACACACACACACACACACTCGTGGTACAAGTGTTAAAGTGCTTTTGGATGCATTTATTGTGTTTGAACATTTGAACCCACCTGTGTCATGACCATGAAATGGATCATTTGTTATTTCCAGAGGTCTTCAATCACGAGTCTTGAAGTGTGTGGTTACTGAATGCCCCAGAAGAAAAAATGAGTATAGGTCTACCCATACTGCAGGCAGGCCCCCTGACAACAGCCCTAATGTCTTCTACAGTGGATGTCATATTGGCATGTAAGTCAGTGCAGGCAGTTCCTTGAGTGAAGTTCTTGTTATCATGTATGTAGACCAACTTTTCTATTTATTCCTTCGTAATGGATGTTCGCACAATGTGAGACAGGGCAGAACTACTGAAAGAAATTTGAGATTGTGCTGGAAACAGCAGACAATCCAAACCATAGTCATTGTGTGATAAACTTTCCAGTGAGGAACAACTTGACAACTACTCATCACTGCATTGGCTTCACATCACAACACTCCCACAAGAAGCCAGCAGAACACAAAAATCACACACTTTGCCGGTGAGTCCAGCTCCATTCATCATACTGGAGCAGCTAATAAAGTCTTCAAGGAGCAAACACCCTCATCAATACCTTTTTTACTAGATGTCATAGATATCTGGTACCTACTGGACAAATCAGAGCATTACGCCACATCACAATGCCACCCTTTCATGGTAGAGCCTGTCCTTTTGCTGTCTTTTTATGCCATTATTAATGACGTGCATTATTATGTGACGAGACAAGATCGGATAGACCTACACATTTCCTAATCAATGGTGAAATGGCAACGATAAAGCCATGAAAAGTGTGCCATATTATAAACACCCCACAAACACTGAGTCATATGTGTCTATACATGTATAGCTTTCTGCAAAATAGGATGCTGTGAGCGCATACATTATTGCCACAAATATATTGTGATCTTTTGCATATTAATTGTGCAGATCTCAACAACTGTATTGCGTGAGCTACCTTTCTACTGGGCTATTGGAATAAAGGGACTAAGTGTTTTCATATGTGTTAAAAATACATTTTTGTTTGAAGTCATATTAAGGTCCTCTTTGCAAATATGCTTCTCTAAAGTGTGTGCTTTTTTTTTTTTTCTTTTTTTTTGAAAGCTCACCTCACTCATCTCTCATTACTGGTCATCCTTTCAATAGGCCTCTTTCCATATAGCTGTTTGACCCTGCACTGTAGCACCCTGTTGAATTAAATCACTGCTGGTTTCATTGGAGGGTGTTCAGCTGTACACAGTCATCCTGAGACATGGATGTGACATCATTTCCTACAGTGATACTCTCGTCAACATTATCAAATGTACAAACTTTTGCCTTATCATCTCTGAATCATTTTCCCATCTAAAAGTAATTTTGATTTAACAACTCACATGAGACGAGAGTCATTTTCATACAGCTCAACTTCTGTCCATCACAGCAGTGTGTCAGTTTATTTAAAGAGTAGAGGTGGCTGTTGATAGGAGGTGATTGACGTGGTGGTCATGTGCACAGACTGTGGTGTCTGTAGATGTAAGAAATCTCGGTCGGCATTCCCCTTCTTTTCCTTCCTCAACATTCCCCAGCGGCGATGAGCTCCCCAGGTCTCTCTGCCAGTCTGTCTCTACGGTTTTCTTCATCCTCTTCTTCCTCAAAGAGAGTGTGATGTATACTCAGCAGCTGGTGCGTAGGGGCTCTGGTCAGGGGTGGCGGCTGACACCCAGGGTTTTCCGCCTGGGTGAGTGGCTCCCTTGGCGCAGGAGAGGACTTGGGACTGAGGGTGTCCTCGCTGGATGGAGGGTTCGGGCTCACGCCATTTACATAGGTAGTGGTGGGCAGGGTCACTGTGGAAAAGGCAGTGCTGGTCGATTCTGGAGAGCATACCTTAGTTTCTGAAGAGCCAAGAAGGAAATACAGGACAGAGTAGAGGAAGAAAGTCAGGTTGTCGCCTTCTGAAAAAACATACTCTTTCAAAGGTCAGCAATTATTGCAAAGGGAAACTCTGAGGGTGTGTAGGCTAACAAGCTGGAGCTGACATTCAGATGTAACTGAAAGCTAACACGTTGTTATCTTCTGTTGGGATGTGCTCACATGTGCATGCTAAGACTGACTGTCCACCATGGAAGGCAGCATTTGCAATATTTATTAAGCAAATGCAATTTACCAGATATAACAACATGTTATGTATAATCAAGGCACAGCTAGATGAGGGGGGATGCTGCATTTGTCTGTTAGCTAAAACTGGTAAATTCCTTCAATATTTGATCCAAATGGAGGAGAAAGAGCAAGAGCAAAGGAGACATAAGGTTTACCTGTAATCGCGCCAGACACATGAACAATAGTGTGTGTGCCTTCAAGGTACACTGTATCCATGTTGTGCTCTGAGGGTAGAGGTTCTATGGTTGTGGCCTCCACCTTGGGCTTACGAATGGTCAGCATATATGGGTGGACGTCCAGAGAGAAGTTGCGAGTGTGCTTTTTCTCCATCCCACTTAGATCTGCGATTGGAAAATGAAAAGTCTGGTATCGGTAGAACATTACAGCAAAAAGACAGATCATCCATCCAAAGTATGCTTACACCTGGCTTAGATCTGATTGTCTGACCTCTTAAAGCAAGCTGTGAACACAGCATTTATCATTGCACAAAGATGATATGCTGAATGTGTTAGCAAACGATTGCTTATTTACACATCCCGCAGAGACGCGGCAACATTAGCATTCATTTGGAATTGTGTTTCTGCCCATCTGGCAAAGGCAAGTCAAATAATCACTCTTGTTTCAGCTCTATTTGGTCCCTGCCAACTCCTGAGAAAAATATCTGTCTCTTTATAAGCTAAATGCTCCACAAAGTTCATTAACTAGTCACTAACATTGCTTTTTTGCCTTTTTTTGTAGTGGTCAGGCAGTGTTTAGTAGGTTTATCAGAGCATTTTCCTTGAAAACAGTTGCTGGTTGAGTCTAGATACGATGATGATGAAAGCTGCTAAGATGCTAATAGTTTCATAAAGTTGAATGAACTGCTAAATTGGGTGATAATGTTATGTAGCTTTGTCACCAAGCAATCGCTTTCACATACAGTCATTTGATCCATTGTTAATATAACAGTAGACTATTTAAAGCACGTCTTTAAATGAAAATGTCACAGACTTACTGTTCACAGTACATCATACCTTTGCATGCAGGGTGTTGTGTGCTCTTGCTATCCAGAAGTGGTGCAATGAAGCTGTCTGCCACTGTCTTTCGTCTGAGGGGTTTGGGTTTTTCAGGCTTGGCATTATTTTCCAGACGTGTCAGGGTAAGGGGTTCCTTTACAATGGACAAAAAAACCCCAAGAACAGGTCAATAAATCATAACTTGAACAACAGTTAAAGAGGCATTTGAGTGTTTCATATTTTGGAGTCCTAAATGAGGACCACTTCCTGTGCCTCTCACAGAAAGAGGCTCTTCTCAAGAGCTGATATAGCTCAGTTGGAAGTATACAGACATACAGTCCCTGTTGATATGAACTACTGTGCTCCAGTGAACAAGTTATTGTAGTAAGTATTATTCTGTTTCTAGAGGACAGTAGGTTGAATGATGGTTGGAATGATGATGACTTGCAACTGGAGACATGGAAATTGTTTTCAGGCAGCTGCCTTACCTTGAACGGCTGAGGAAGAGGATTTGAACTTGGGATCCATTTGATCTTCTTGCGGGGCCGTTTGATGACCAGTGGCTCCCCGCCCATCTCTCCCACTCCAAGATCCATATTGGGATCAAGTGTTTGTATCCCAGAGTCCCTCACAGTGGGTGTGCAATCATGGTTGGACTGTGCAAGTGCCGCCAACAACTGCCTGACCACATTGTCATACATGAGGTCACTCTCATTGGTGATAAAGTCCAGCCGGTTGAGCGACTTGATGTGGTCCCTGTTCTCATTGCAGAACATGGCCAGGATGTTGATATCACAGAACTGAGACTTCTGCCAGCGCCGCCGTGTTTTAATCCCGACTTTATGCAGTTTGTCAAATACAAAGTTGGACTTACGTACTACAAACAAGTGCAGCAAATTAACCAGGATGATAAGGTTCATGGTGCAGAGCAGAGCAATATCCACTGCTGCCATGATGCGCTGCAGCTGCACAGCAGGCAGTTTACAGTTCACCCTGAGCTTCAGCTCTGCATAGCTGCTAATGTCTGGGGGCTCACCCAGCGCACAGGTGAACTCATTCTGTCTTTGGCGGGCATAGTAGGCGCTCAGGTAGGAAATAGGGATGGAACTGAGGCAGATAATAGCCAGGTGGCGTGCCAGGTAAAGCTTAGCCAGAAAGTTACTTTGGCCTCGTCTCTCCAAATATTTCTCAAACAGGTTCTGCTCGGGGCTTTTCTCCTTCTCTGCGTTCTCTATGATCTCCCTCCTCTCCCGCTCGGTTATGCCAGGTCCTTTGGATTGGATCTGTTTCTCAATCTTTGGGGCTCGGCCCTCAGCAGCTCGATGATAGCAGTTATCAATCTCTTGAAGCAGGAAATTGAGCTCTGAAGTGAGCCGTGTAGAGGCAAGGAACTCCCATCCCAAAGCAGGAATGTACATGATTCCAGCAAAGGCAAGCAGGGCGTAGGGCAGAAACTTGTGTTCAAATAGTGAAGGCCAAAGGTGAGACTCCACACCGGGCAAAGCATCCCGCAGATCTGTCCAGCAGTAGCCTCTTGCATACAGTGCTTGGTCTCTGGTGAAGTTGTGTGGTGTGTAACAGTATATGGACTCCTCTGAGGAACACAGATAGAAACAGCCAATCATTACTTTAATAAGTTGGATGATTGTATCTTATAATTTAAATTAAGTATATTACAGAAGACAGAAGAATTCTACAATGGTACACCATTTTTTTCCTAATTACATCCATCACTCCTACCAGCTCTCACATTTTGCTATCAAATTTACATGCCACAATTTAACAAAATGTGAGGGCTATGAGGAACAGACAAGTTTTTTTTAAAAATCCTCAGCATAACAATGTTGTCTAAACCACATATATGAAAGTGTGAAAAGGTAAACATGCCTGAAATATCTGACTGTGCACACAACTACACTGAGTAGCCTACTATTTGTAAGAATTTAATCATTCCGTGTAGTGCATTTATTTGTATCTCTGAGAATCTTTCAGAATTATTCATCTGTTCAGCATGCAGCATTGTGTGTCTCTGATAATACTCACACACTGCTTTTTGAAATGATACAAGTTTCTGCCCGGCTCAGATAGAGGAAGTGAGAACAGCTCCTTTCTGTCAAAGTTCTGTGTCTATAAAGTACATATGTAAGTGGTGCAGGGTTGCAGCAAGTCTACTTTTAATCACTGGAACAAAGTGCAATAAGATCTGCCATTATGAATGGTTCCTATCTACATGTAAATAAGCTTTTTGAAAAATAATTTTTTAATAAAACACCATTATAAAAACTCCCTTTTTAGGTTATTATTTTATGTTACTGGTAATAAAGACTATGTGCAATTGCATTATTTTGTACAGTCACAGAGAGCAGGATGCTGTCCTTGTGTTTAGTCATCTAATAATTGTTTGGCAATGCCCAAAATATCATTGTAAAACACCCCAGTGAGGCATTACTTAAGAACTTGTCTAAACACCCACATCTTTCTGCTGCTTAAGTTAAACGCTCAGTCCCAGATGCTTAATGTTGCTATGCAGAGAGTCTGACTCAGCAATGAACTAACATCTCTCCCATCCATTGCTTCCTCACCTTCCTCTCCCCCTCCTTATAATCCATCCCCTTGTGTCTCAAGAATCTCTCTAGCCTCTGGCTCTGCTCTGACAGTGCACTTGTCATAATCTCACAGAAGACACATAAGCGCTGCGTGGATTACTCAAAATACACTGGGTGTAACTCAATTTGGATCAACTTCCTTAAACTTTATGACATTCTTGTGGTGAGACTGTGGGTGTGTCTGTGATTTTTGTTGCTTTAAAGGAAACAAAGTGCACTCTTTACAGACTGTCACAAACTGAACCTGGTCAAAAGTGATATGAGGGCTAACAGCTGCTATTCTGAGATTTGGCAGTTTATTGTGGCAGTGAAGGCTCACCTGCAAAGTTCCTTGTGAAGACGAGAGTGACCAGCAGGATGGGGATGATGACCGTCCCTATGGTAACAACACGATCAAAGGGCAGCTCCAGTTTGAGCTGCACCATGAGGCTGGCCAGTGCCCCACCCTTCTCATCCTGAGAGGAGCCGGGCAAGATCAGCTCCTTCAGCTTCTCACCGGCGAGTAGAGCTGTGGCCATGTCTAAGTTTTGATCAAGGATGTTCTGCATCCGGAGCACAAAGGGCGCACACACTACAACCTCTCACTGGGCTGGAGGGGAGACGAGACACCCCCTGCTGCAGTTAAATACCCCTCAACACAGCCTGATACACCAACAAACACACAGAAATGTGTGGCCAACTTCAACCTCTGTCACCAAAAGTGGGAAAGAAGCAGGTCATACTGTGTTCCTCGGAGCGTTGAGTTTTCTATAGTTTCCCACAGCTCTTCTCTTTCAGAAGACAAGACATAATGTTCAGGAGCAGACCAAGTGCTCGGCCTCCTCTGCATACATCCCTGTGTTTTGCCCCATCGCTATAGTGCCTGGCATCAGTCCACACACTCAGTGTTGCAGGTTGAGAAATGAGCTGGGTTTAGGAGGCGTCTTAGTGTTCCCCAGGGAGGGTGACTGCTGGCTGAAGAGTCTTTGTGTGAGCTTCGGTCAGGGGACGCTCTGACCAATCCCTTCCTGAAATACAGATGACCAGTTAGGATGGTACAGTATGTAAATTTTTCTAAAAGTACAGTCAGGTACAAGATGCCATGTCTGGGAACATGTGTGTGATAGGTAATTAGTGCAACCATCTTTCAAACGAGCCATATTGTGAATTTGGATTGTCTCACACCTTCCACAGGAAAGCTCTCTGTTCCCATTGTCCCATATAATGCAGTCATGTGGCTGAGGATGACTAAACCCCACTCTGTGACCAGTGCTGTGTGTCAGTGTGGTTACCTCTGAGGGGGAGCCTTTGATCGAGCAAGGACACAAAGGGCACTTTTTGACAAATTTATTTTGACAAATGTTCTAGACACTTGTCGGCAGGATATCTTAGGATGTGCATCTGAGTGTGTGTGTGTGTGTGTGTGAGAGAGAGTGTTTGAGTGCATGAGATTGTACTGATGTGTGCATATACATCCGCATGCATTGTAGAGTAATTGTTTCTGGGTTGAATTGGTGCCTGCTGCATGCTCATTTCACCTGAAGGTTATGTGAACGCCCTTCAAGAGGGGTGTGAATACATCACCCTTTCCAATCAACAATCCTCACCGTCTTGCTCTCCCTCTTCCTCTTTTTTCTTTCTCTTTCCATCACTCCCTCTGCCCTCCTCTCACTTTCCTCTCATTATGCCAACACCCAGCTCATCTATGAAATCCTGAAAAGCCGAGTCCTCTCGTTCAAGGTTGAAAACTATACTTAGTGGAGTGGAACCTTGAGACTGCGGTTTCACAAGTACAGGGGACAATTAGTGTACACTGGTCAGCTTTATAGCACTCTCACCCGCATTGGTGAGAAAGACCACAAGGAGAGAAAAGACAAAACATACAATAATGTTCTGTCCACTTAGTGCCTTGTGACAATCAGGATAACTTTATCCATATCCTCAAACACTGTCTCAAGTATGAGGGGGGAAAAAACTTTGCATTATTTAAATTTAAAGGGGCAGCATCACATTTCTGGCACTCAGTTGGAGGCTGCACAGCTGTCTGTGAGCCACTGGCACTCCTCCAGCCCAACAGATAATGCCCATCAGTTGGGCAATGCTACCAGTGTTTACAGACGGAAATCCCACATTCTTTGGCGACAACAGCATCCCGCTTGGCTGTGACCACTGCAGCCGACTACACAGAGACAGAGCTGAGCTGAAGGAGAGGAGCCCCATTCATTCATTATGAATTAGATGATGGCTGAAGGGGGGGAGAACTTTCAGTGATCTGACACTTGTTCTCAGACATTCAGACAAAAACAAACATCTGACCAGATACTGTAGCTATAGCAGACTAATCATACCTTTTAGAAACATGTCAAGGAATACAGTTTTACACAAATAGTGACACAGAAAGAAAGCACGGTAAAGTCTCCTCACTGGTTTCTCACTTTTGACTCATCAGTAAGTCCCTATGGGAACACCAGGAACATTTCATCAGGGTGAAGAGATCATTATGTCCTAGTTAGCTCGTGTTGAGGATGCCTCTCACTGCTGTCTCCTAGGGGGTCTGTAAGTCCGAGACGCACTGGCAGGAAAGCAAACCAGCAGGACCACACACGCCAACAGAGACATTGCATCGCCATGAACTGCAGCTGCCTACAGATGACGAGCCGTTTCAGCACCTGAGCAGCGGATAGCTCCCCAACAGCCAGCCAGAGACGAGCTGCATCAAGTGTAGCGACAGAGTGTGTGAGTGTGTGTGTGTGAGGCGGAGAGTCTCCAAGATGCTCAGTACCTGCATCAGCTGTCTACCTGTCCGCACTGGAAAAGTCAAGAGCCACACTCCCGAGCCTTGCGCCTGCACTGGGGGGGAAATAACAAGAAATCCACTCACCATGTCGCGCTGCATCTCCCGGCACGTTAAGAGTTAATCTGCAGTGCGGGCGAGCAGCTACAGCATGTAACCGCGCACACCGGTTTGTTCCGCCTTCTTCCACCCCCCCTCCCCAGCACCCCTCCCATCCAACCCCTCTCATCTCCCCTCCCCTCGCCTCTTCTCTCCTCTGGAACAAGGGATGGAGATGGTGAGATAACGCATTAAGATTCTCGGGTTCATCACATCACCGCGCTCTCATCTCCGCCGCGCACCGAGCGGACGCAGAGTTGCGCACGTACTTCAAAAGGACAGGTGTTGTGTAAGAAGAGACGCTGAAAAAGGAATTCAATTATGTTGCAAAAATCGATACCCTACTAATTCTGTAATCTTTTTTGTTTTGTTTTTTAGAGGTGTGCCATTCAAACATCACAGATCTAGACTCCTATATGAATGTTACAGTGATGTACATATTATTTGGATATTAGAGCACTAAGAAATTGTCTGTTTGGGACTAAGACTTGGCTAAATAGTCTGGCTGCTTGACCAGACCGGCCACCACTATTCAAATCGTTTGTTCGATCGGTCTACAACCTAACAACAAAGCACTGACAGGCTTTTATTTTCCTTTTGATAGGTTCGTCCGGCCTGCCAATCATCCGTGATTGTGGGACTGGCCAGAGACACGTGCAAACAACAAACGGGAAACATCTCTGTCATTCAGATTCTCTGGGTGTGGCGGGCATCTTCTCTATCCAAGACAGCAGCAGCATCACCGTGCAGTGGAGACTCGACTCAAAGTTTGAAGTTTAGCCTTCTGCAACTGCTGGAGGAGCCCTCGTTTAATGGCCCGTAGCAGTGAAGATGAAGTTATCGGGTCTAGAGACGTCTTTTAGGGAAGCTACGTGAATGAACGGCTTTAATAGATTTGTTAGTAGCGCTCTTGCTGAATGACACAGATTTATTTTAATGTCCCCACTACACGACTGTTGAGCAGGGACAGTTTCACACCAGCTTGGGTAAATGTGTTTGTAGCCTCCAGCAGCCTTTTGTCTCTCTGTTGGGATTTGTTGTGGTGATGTGAGCGCGGTCTGAGTCAGTCTGGGTTCCTCAAGCCGGTTTCCGCCGGTTAAAGAAGCCGCACCTCTCTCTCTCTCTCTCTCTCTCTCCCTCCCTCTCTCTCTCTCTCTCTCTCTCTCTCTCTCTCTCTCTCTCTCTCTCTAAGATGTGATGCAGTTTCCTCTCATGGAGGTGTGAATGCAAAAATAATGCAACAGCCCATGGGAAAGACAAAAAAACAGCATGTCCTTTTATTATAGGGCTTATGTGTTCAGACATGCACTCACCTGCACAATCTATCTAATGCAATGCAATCACCTTTAAAAAGTTTATAATGATCATTATTTGGTGACATACCCAGAAATGTGTAAGCTCAATAATATATTTTATTGTTCAGCTCATAAATGTGGTGTTTTCCTGGACTATTGAGAGGTAGCATAATTTTGTGTCCTTCCTATTTACATACACAAGGGGCAGAATACCCTATTGGAAACATCTCCAAATATAATGCAGACTAGTAAAACACCATCACTAACCATTACCTACTGCTAAAACATAATTACCAGCTCTATGGAAGTGTCAACCAAAAAGGAACCATATAATGTAATTAGAGTAGACTTTATGACAGAACAGTACTGGATTGTATTAGCTTGTGCAGTTGTACATAATAAAGTCTTACATTTACATACAACATTAAAACCACTGACAGATGAAGTGACATTGATCATGGCTACAGTATAATGTTCTAGTAAAAACCCTGGGTCCTGGTATGTGGATGTTCTTTGACCCATAAAACCCACCCAGACATTGTTACAGACAAAGTAAACCCCCTCATGCCAACAGCACTCCCCGATGGCATCCATGGATCAGCACGTCCCATGTAGCTCAATCAGATTTGGATCTGGGGCATTTTGAGGCCAGGTCGAGACTTTAACCTCTTTGTCACATTCCTCGAGCTGTTCCTGAGCAGTTTTTGTTGTGTGGCAGCACGCATTGGGGGACGCATCCTGCTGGGGTACCAAAGTCATCGGGGTGTACCGGTGCCATGGGGGGTGTGCTTGATCTGCAAGGGTGTTTGGGTGGATGGTTTGTGTCAAGTGACATCCACATGAATGTCAGGATCCAGGGTTTCCCAGCAGAATATTGCACTGTAGTGAGATGGTCAATGTTATTCATTTCAACTGTCAGTGGTTTTAATGTTGTGGCTAATCGGTGTATATGTAATATTTCTAGTGAATACCATGCTGTTCAATGTGTCATAGGCCCTTTAAGGCTTATTCTTATAAGGGAGGGGAATAACTCCTTGTTAATAAAATATCATGTGCAGAGTATAACAATGATGATAACACCATTCTCATTTCCAAACAAGAAAGCAGTGGTGTGTAGGTTTTTTCAGTAAAATATAAATCACCATTAATGCATCACAGCCTTACATCCTAAAGTAGGATAATAACTCAACAGTATTTTTTGGAAAGTTATTTTAGGATGCAGGTAATTGGTGTCATCTGTATTTGTTGGTTGGTTCTCCCACTCAATCTGTTTTCATGCCATTTATACAATATGTGCAGATTGTTTGAAGGTGTAATTTGTAAAATAAAGCCAGAATTTGAAGGTACCTCCAAAAATATGGGGTGCAGCATATCACCAGAACCAGCTCCTGCCACCATATTGGCTGCTGTAAGTTAGTTATCTTGAGCTGTGTAATCTTTGGTTGTAGCTATAGAGACTGTTAGCTTTGTTAGCAGTGGAGCTTGTGGCCCGACAGCTCACTGAAGTCTGCCTAGATCGGATCATTGAGGGAGGCACTGGGGAAGTGGGTTCAGCTCAAACGGGCTCCGTAGCCTGAACACGGCTGGAAACCAAATGACTGGAGACTAGTGGAGTCCAGTTTGATGACAGGAGATACAGTACAGAGGTTATTTACGGCGGCTCTGACAAGGACTATGACTTCAGGGACGACAAGACACAGCAGGTGTGGACAGGAGAGAGGAGAACGGCAGAACAGCGAGATTGCATCAGGCCTTTAGCAGCGACCGAAAATGGCATGTAGACATGGAATATTTTCACATCTTAGTCAGTGAATTGAGGATTTACTTTGACCAAACCAGAGGTGATTGTGGAAAGACAAACCAAGACGGTTTTGGTGAGTTTTATTTTATGTCTCCTTTAAATGAAGTGTGTTTTTTACGATGATTTAACATGGCAAGTAAGCTCGTCTTAGTTCGGTAAAAGGGAGAAACTTGAATTCAGAAGGTGCACTTGTTGTATTTTTCTGTTTAGTAAGGAAAAATAGGTGTAAGAATATTTCCTTACTTGACATTTTTTGAGTTTGTTTTGTTTACTTATTAAACCCTAAGAGAGCTTGTGAAACTTGGCTAACTTGCTGCTTGCATACATCTTCCAGCAGAAAGTACGGAGCTATTGAACTATTGCTTCTAGAGGTACAAAGTGGTATTATGAGACAGTACGGGCCGGGGCTAGCTGGTTAGCATGCTAACTTAAGTAGATATCTCTGCAGCACAATACATAGAGGTCTTTGACATCAACACAACTGTTTCTTCACTTTCTGTTCATAATGTTAGTTAATTTTTTAAACGTTTTACTACTAAAATTATGGCCATATCTAACAGATTACACCTTTTAATGAGCAAAAGACAACTTGCTTTAATTCTGAAGTAAATGTATATTGCACAGTGTAATGGCTAAAGAAAAATGATACCGTCCACGTTTAGATGGGTTTCCTGTAAGTCTGGCTTTCAATATGATATACACTGGGCATGATTTTCACAGAAAAATGAAGGTTTGATTTACAGCACAAAGGAAACACATCAGCCATTGTGGAACCAAAACAGGAAGAGGCATTGTTCTCCCCGGTCGCTATCCCCAGGTAACAATGGAACAAATGGATTAACTGTGGAAACTGTACCTTACAAACAAAAAAGATCCAAAGAAAGGCGAAGAAGGAGGGTGAAAACAGACGGGCATTCAGTAGATGGAGAGTGCTCTGGTGTGTGTCAAAATCTATACCCCCATTGACGTGTGGGGTGGGTGTTAGCCCGCTCCCTCTGGGGTGGTCCTGGGGGGGCTCTGGTCTCTCCACGGTGTGGCGGGCCCTTCGCTGGGGGTCTGGGCGGGTCTCGGGCGCTGGACAGGACAGGTTAAAAAAATAAAAATAAAAATCCAACCAGGTGTTTACTCTGCCCTTATCATAGCACTGAGACCAGGGTTTCTAGGTCCAGTAGGAATTATTCTTGTTACTTTTGCTTTGGACAGTAGCCAGGCTGCTAGCACTTAGCCATGTTGCTAACGCTGTCTTTGCAACCACAGCGTCTACAATAATACCGCTTGGAAATGCAAGGGGGGTAAAAGCTGTCTATTTCCACTTTAAGAAAGCAACATTAAACAACATGAGAGCAACAGCATCCATAAAACATTATACACTTTATTTCTTACACTTGATAAGAATTATTTTATTCCTCTATATACGACAGATTTTCAGTTAAAACTCTGTACAGCAGTTAATAATGTATCTACAACAGCCAGGTGAATTAATTCTCTTGCAATAAACTGTAATTAACAACCACTGCCACACGACTGTACACAAGAAAACACAAAGAGACTCCTACTACTAAACAACATATTGTTATAGATAGCCTATCACTATTTGGTAAAATAAAGTCTGCCGCTGATTTTAATTTTTTGTCTCAGGGTCTTTTGCATCTGTGGAAAAGTCTCCTATGAATGTGGCTGATTGAAGTTGATACCTTAATAAATTGAGCCAGTGCCAGTTGATGGATAAGCCACATCATGTGTAAGAAAAGTAGCAAAAGGAATATATTTCTTATTTTAGATCATTCTCATTGCAGCGATAGAAAAATGGAAAAAATCGGACACAAAAACGTGCACGTTGGATGTCACACCGACATCCTTTTCACCCTTCAGGACAACCGCCACAATGATGCTGACATCATCCATCAAATCCACAATATATTCAGTTGTATGCATTTAGTGTATTGAACAAATATCTATATTAAATATCTCTAGACATCCTAAAACTGTTATACTTCTCAACATTGACTAACATGATTGTTCACTGCACTTATATGGTGTCAATGCAAATATGTTTGTGCTTATTAATCTACAGAAAATGGGTTCAATGCCCCGTTGAAATAATGCACAGAATACAAACATCAAACAGAAGTGCTCAAAGCATTATCAATGCAAATATCAGGTTCAAATACAAACAAACAAACAAACAAAAAAAAAATCAAATTCTCTGCCCTGCATTCTTTAATACGTTTTTCTCTCTTTGATTTATTTCTCTAATTTTTGTTCTTTATTTCTTTCTCCCTTTTCCTCTGTCTCCATCTCTGAATACATCTTTACAGCTTATTTCTTCCAGTGCGTCCTGTTTCACTCTACAGAGTTTGTTTTATTCCTCCTTTTACCACTTATCATCATCACCATCACCATCATCATCATCATCATCATCATCATCATCATCATCATCATCATCATCCCTGTGTACTGTAGGACTGCTCATTGGGCCATTTGGACCACCACTGCCTTCCAGGCTCTGTCTTTGTCCTGCAGCATTCCATTGGATGCTTGCTGTCGATGGAGCAAAACAGGAAGAGAGATTAAATTATTAAATGTGGAAGGGAAACACTGAGATAGATTATGTTTGAAGGATGAGCAACACAATGTCATTTTTAGCATGTATGACTAGCTCATTGATTTTTATGCCATAATATTTACATTAGCTACAGAACAGAATCAAATGTATCTTTTCACACATTCTCTAATGTGTCTTGCTGGAAATGAAGAGATGGACAAGGAGAGAAAAAGACAGACAGACAGATTAGTTCATTTGTGTCCAAGAGTCCTGCTTTAACCTGCCTTACCTCACAGTAATATTTCGGGGTGTGCATGCTGTCATCACACTCTGGATGCCCCATGCGGAGCTGACTCTTGTAGGAGGCACAGTGCACCACAGTGGCTGAAGTTAGAATTGCCTGCACCACCAGCAGCACCATCAGAATCAGCAGCAGGATGTCATAGGATTGCTGGTCCACACACACACACACACACACACACACACACACACACACACACACACACACACACACACACACACACACACAC
>JBBPCS010000917.1:7860910-7875830 GCA_037974645.1 Hollardia meadi | reverse complement strand
ACACACACACACACACACACACACACACACACACACACACACACACACACACACACACACACACACACACACAAGGACAAGGACAAACTTAGGTGATTCCGAATGAGATTTCTCAATGAGTCACAGTTTCTCTACAGTCTGTTCCTGTATTTCAAAAGGAGCTCAGGAGCTCAAGGCTGGATAGTTAATGCTTTCTATAAAACCTGCACATTTTCACTTTATTGAACTCACCTTGGATGTAGGCACATCATGCAGGAAAATTTCAATAAAGCTGATCACACTGCAAGAGAGGAAGCCGGAGGCTGAAAAGAGCAAGGGAGATGTCACACTGCTGATGGCAATCAGCACCTCCACCTGAGAGATTCCAGGAGGAGAGAAAAAAAATGACAAACTGAGAAAGTTTGTAGACCCAGAAGAAAAAAAAATGGACCCAATTAAGAACATTTGGTAATCAATAATAAAAAGGATTTTCCCTCAGCAGACACCCTAATTATCTTCCATTCCATTATTTCTATAGCACATTTCAAGAGCAGAAAAACATAGGCAACATGCATAAATATATACTTTAAAGAACATACCGTTAAATAGAAATTAATAAAAAATGACACCAAGGCAGGTCTTAACTGGTTTGTCTTGAGCTAGTTTATCAGTGTCCATAGAGTCCACAGATCTTAAGCCAAAAGGGAGATCGTTTCAAAGTTTAGGAGCTAGAGTGAGGACCTCAGAGACCTACTGGTGGCAGGGTTGCAGTAGATCACTGATGTAGGCAAGTGCCTGACCATGCAGAGGTCTAGTGATCATGGGAGGCTAGTGAAGAGCCCTGCTGAGGTAGGTAAAGATGGAATGACAAGTTGAGTGAGTTTTGCTATGTTCCTCACCCGGAAAACAACAGGAATGACAAACACTTAATATGGTGTTTGGACGATTACTTCAGGGACAAGACAGGAGCGGAAATAACAACTTTATACCGTATTTGTCATCCTTTAGCTATTAGAAATTATCTGCCATCCAGTTTCTTAAAGAGTTTAGGCAAACCCTATAATAAACCCTCTGAACTGATACTTTGTAGGATATCACATAAGCGATCATGCACAATGACTTGTCTGGATAGATAGTCTTGTTGTTAATGGAACAGTTCATCGAAAAATCAAAATTCAGTCATTATCTACTGACCCCCAAAGTCAAGTCATTTCTGGAGCGTCACAGCAAAACAACATTGATGCATTCTCGTAAACTGTGCCAACGGTTTAGAAATCTAAACCGAGGGAATGGATTGCACTGTACACATGGCCTATCGTTTATTCATGAAAATCTTGATATTGATTTAGGGACAAGACATAGCTGGATAGCTAGAGAGTCTTATGATACATACTGTCAAATTATATTTACTGTTTTTAAACCTCACACAATGTTAATGTTAATGGTCTTCATTTTTTTTCTTTTGGTAAGTGCATGGTATAAGTGAGATAATGTCTGGCAGGGTGTCCATTATCAGGAAATAATTGAATTGAACTGTCAGACTTAAGCTCTCTTTAGTGTACTAAACATTCACAAGACTGAGGTCCAACCAGAGTATTGTCTTGTACTCACCAGACATTTGTTGGGGTATTCTGATACAACATGACTGGCAATAGCACTAGGAAAGCACTGCAAAGGATTAAAGATCAGACACAAAGTTATGTGACTGCCAGTGATGGCCGGCATCTTAGTTATCATTTTGAGCTGAGAATAAAACACAAGTTTTTATTAAGAAAAACTTACAGCCACAAGAATCCAGAAAAACGTGACAGACAAGTAGGGGCCAGGTAGCAGAGCGTCCATGTTGAGTGCAATAATTCCTCCAAATACAGCTGAAATTCCAACGATTACTTCGATGACCTATTGGAGACATTCTTGACTGATAAGAATTGACCAGACAGAAATATCATCAAGACTACTCACAGAATATGCTTTAAGGAGTCGAGTGGGGAACACTGCAGGCGTTATAACCATGGGTCTGTCATATGTCATCGGCTGAAAGATGGACAGAAAAAATAGAGCAGTTATGATGGAAGAGTGAGGAGAGTAGGAAGGCATAAGAGGGGAGAGACATCAGTTTGGGGGAATAAAAGCAATCACACACAAAAACACACACACCTTCCTGTGGCAGCAGCAGTCTTCTGCAGAGCGGGCTGACAAGATGACAGTACTGGCCATCAACACCTCCAGCAAAATCATCAAGATGAGGTTAAAGTTGATCTGAAAACAGACAGAGTGGGAGGGAGAGCAGAGACACAATAGCAAACAGACGAATGTAGAAAGGAAACAGAAAAAAGTGCTTCATTCTGAAGGATAACATGATATGAGTTTGTGCAAAGCATTGGTAGTTTTCATATATTACTACAATGGATTTACATTGACAGCAGAAGGGTTCAGGACCAGTTTACATCCAAACCAAACCAGGCAGGTGGTCGTCACAGCAAATGTAGACACGTAGACCACCTGGAAATCTGACACCTTGATAAAAACAAGAAAACATAAGACCTTCATTAGTATAAAGCCTCAAATACCTTGAGAAAGTTCAATTAAAAATCCATTAAAACGCAATTATCTCTTTTGCTTTTGTTGTGCTAACTGTTAACTCACTGCAACATGTCTGTTCTTGGCGATGGCAAAACTGGCTATTGCTGCAGGGAGGCCCTGTGGAGAACAGCAACAAATGAGCTGCTGAAAATTATGTGTAACTGGCATTTTGTCACGACAGTCTAACCTAAACAATGCATATACAGTCAACTCATTAAGATGGACCTGTGACTGTAAGGAATGATGGTCACTTACAGCACCTGCAGCACAGCGTAGGTAGTCCATGGCAACAGGAAAAACATTTCCCAGATACAGAGAGAAACCAGATGTGATGAGCAGACTGCCCTGAGGACACGGACACATAAACACCTATTTAACAATAAATCATTTATCATAGATCATAAACCTGAAGTGTCCAGCTACTGTAACCAGATATAACCAGTGGTGGAAATGGGGGGGGGGGGGGGGGGGGAGCGCACAGGACCTCTGTTCCAGGAGTAGAAGAAGGGGGGGAACAGTGTTCCCACTCAGATTTTGAAAATATAGTCAGTGTTTTATAGTGGGAAATTACTCCATAGCTGTTTTACACGGTTTGTAAAGAGTGTTCGTGAAACAAATATAATTTATGGTGCTTGAACGCACCACAAATCTAGCAGCCCATTCAGTCAATGTGAAGGCATGACATTGCAGGCTCCAGGGGTGAGCCAGTCCCCAAAGTAGCGTTCCTGAGCTGTCATCACTAGCAGCTACAGGCCACTGACCACTAAATGTCCACTGTTAGCTAGTTAGCTTATCTCCTAGCATTTGCTATCGACCTCTCAATTAGGGCTGTCATTTGGGGAAATTTTCTGTCTTAGCCAGAATCATACAAGGAGACTGATAACAATGTCATGTCCGTGTGATCAATACAAAATAGATCTGCTTTTCCTTGCTCTAAACAAGGTGCTTTTATTGTGAGCAGGTGCACAGATGTATGGGGATGGCCACCGAAACCTGGTATTAAACGGGCCCCGAGACCAATTATGAAAGATTGCAGTATTGATAAGCTCCGACGTTATGATAAAATTAGACGTGCTTGTAGCTTCGCTCGTTTCCCCTTCCACCTCAGGTAATGTAGCTATATGTTATAGCAACCTAGGCCACACAGAATTAATTAAATTATACGAACATGAGATAATGATCAAAAGTAAATATTAGCTCACTTGGAATTATAAACTATAAATATGGGTTCATTCATAAAGTTAATCAGAAATGGTCATTGAGAAATTCTCAGTTTCAGAGCCGTCTGAGTATCCTCTCTGTCTGTCCAGACAGAGAGGTCGTCACATTATTGGCTAACGTTGCAGTAATTTACAGGTTATCAATAACCAGTGGTGGGTAGAGTAGCCAAAAACTGGGTTCAAGTAAATGGGAAAGGAGACGTGTCAGCATGCAGTGAAGCGGTTAAGAGAGGAGGAGACATCATGCAGTGGACATGAGAGGAGAAAGAATGCAGTTTCAACCATACAGTACCCATCTAAAAGGTAAATATAAATTAATTTCCTGCTAATATAGAATACAGGCGAGTGGCTGACTAGATGAAGAGCGTAAATGGTTATCCTGAACTATTATTTTTCCCTTTTCTGCCACGTGTCAACCCTTTCTTTTTTAAAGGTAAATATATACATTTATTTCATGTCTATCATAATTCCATTACATGTAAAGAGTTCATTTGGTAGCCTTAAAGCAGTTTATTAATATTTATTATTATTTCTCATTGTATATTTTTAAATATTGAATTAATAATATTGAATCCCCCAGTAAAACGTGGCCATTTCCACTACTGGATATAACACTATACACATGCCCAGAGACTAACTGCTGACTTTTTAAAAATCGTGATGAGCAACCCCATCACATTCAACCATCTGCTTCTTTAAGACCCATTTCCTCCTTTTGATGTATAGAACTTGGATTCGGAAAGTACATTTTTTTAGAGCGTGCACAGTCTGGACTCATCTTCACCTAAATGTGGAAGCACAAAACAAGATTTCTTGTCACCATGGGACATTATCTCATCAGAAAACAGATAACCCCAACAGTTAAATAAATAGAGAGACCCTGTAATGTGCTTCCTTTGTACCTCTTCCTGACCATTTCTTCTCTCACCCCTATGAGGACGCTGTAGAGCCAGGCCCTGTAGCTGAAACAGGGGTGCTTTAGAGCCTCCGGCTGGGCCAGCTGCAGGTCGCTGGCCCTCACGTCCACTGTGTAGCTGTCCCGCTCGGGCCTATACCGCTCCCCCCTGTCTGGCCTTCTCTCCGCTCCCCTTTCGCCCCGTCGCCCCAGCGTCCCGCCGCCCCTCTCCAGAGTGGGCACGTGGCTGTAGACGAACTCCTCTCTGGCTGAGAGCTCGTCGCACTGCATCACTGCAACAGTTGGTGGCTAACTCCAGTGATGGGTTGGGAAACACCAAGTGAGGATTACAGCCTCTGGGGACAGGGGGGAAAAATCCATTTGTGAAAGCTGCATAAGTTCAGAGCTTTCGACATGTTGTCATATTTCTTCTCAGCTGTTTCCATCAACAGGAGATGATACGTTTATCTTCTAAATGAAGATGGAAACAGGGTTAGTCCAACATGGGAATTTAGGAAGAAATGTCTGCCTGAGCCAAGAGGATACCACTTAATCCCCGTATTGCTCCCTCCACACTCACCTGTTGTTGAGCTTCTTGCAGAATCTCCCCAACTATTGTCCAACAAAGGTATCCGTCAACAAGCGAAATCAAATCAACTCATGGAGGACAGCTTGTTTTTGTCTGCAACTCCTTCTGCTTCCCATCTCTCTCCCTCACGGTTACACTCTTTCACCCCACACTCTCTCTCTCTCCCTCCCTCCCTCCCTTTACATGATGTTTCTCAGAAACTGTTCTGAAAAGTTTTTTTTTTCTTTTTTGATTCCTTCAAAGCGTGGAGCCTAAACACTCGGCTGTTGTGCTGCCAGCCCACTTTGTGCCAAAGGGAGAGCGCCTGTGCATGACAACAAGGGGAGGATGAAGGGGCTCGCGCTGGGGGCAGAGTTAGTCGGGCAAACATCCTTTTTACACTCCCATTTGCTCATGCACACACGCATGCACATCAAGCCCACTCACAAAACTGAACAAAAGAAACTCAGAAATGAGCGGCCAGCAGCACACACACAGCTCATAGACGAAAATTAAGCAGCCGCAGAGAGAAATTGACTTAAACCCAATCATGTACAGTGTCAAACAGTTGGTTTTTGCCTGAATAATTGATTGTGTCCGCCCGTGAAGTTCCCCTCACGACTTCCCTCTGCTTGCAGCTCACAGCCCAGTAAATTAAGATGCCCAGCAGTGCTTTAGAAAAGAGGCAACAGAGACGGCTTAATCACATGGCCTCTTGTCTGACACAGCTAATCTGATGATGGTTAATTTCTGCTTTAAATAAGCTTTCCTCTGACTCATTCAGGAGTGAATCCTCTTGGATGACGACATGTTGTGAGTGTGTGTCAGTGTGTAAGCATGCAGCCCCACATGTATGTGCACCTCAGGGTTTCATTCAGTCTTTATTAACACAGCGGAGCAGTCTCAGCACAACATTGTTCCTGGGCGGTGGTAACCATGGCGACTCCTTAACAACTGCTGTCACCCTGTTCCTTTGCTATTCTAATGTCTCCGCCCAACACACAGACACACAAATACCATACACACTCAAAGAGAAGTATTTTGAAACAGAGACATTTAAGGGCACCAAAGGAAAACTGATAAGATGAGCGACAATTCAGAATCTGGGAATGTAAAAAAAAAAAGTTACAAAAAGCCTGTTTGGACTGGATTGTAATTTGACTGTGAGAGTTGAAAAATAATCATGGAGGCAAACAAACCCGGAGTGACCCTGCTGCCCCTGATATTTATGTCAAACAAAGAAAAAGGAATATCAGTATTAATATCTGTAGCAGGATGGCACAAAGCCTACAGACAGCTTTATTTTTCCACACCTGGTAAAACACATTTAACTATAATGAGTTCACTTTTTCCTTCACATATTATGCACAACAGAGTGGACTAAACTGAGAATCCCCTTTCAACGCTCCAACACAAAATGCATTCAGTGACTATATATTTCAAAAACTGTTTCCTCACTCAAACTCAACCACCCGCAAAACTCACATGTTTACGTCCTATTTTAACACAACTACAGTTATGTTTAACACCAAAAGACTACATCAGACTGTAATTTGCTACATTCTGCTATATAAAAAGAAATAAAGTCATAGTTGGGACATAAAACACTGAGCAACTATTTTCATTCCCCAGTGACCTCCGTGTAACTCGTACCAGATGAGGAAAAGGGGGGCAGATGAAACAGAATCCAGAACATTTGGTAACTGTATGGGACGATGTGGGGTTTCACCATTCTCTTACAGTCAGAGCGGTTTAGAGTCCATCCAAGGATGGTGTCACTTTTCCTTCCAGTTTATTTTCCATTCCTCAACCCCATAGAAGAAGTCTTGTCCTCATGGAGGTGGAAAGTTTATGACCACCAGCATGTGATCAGATATCCCTCTTGGACACAATGAATGGCGGATATCTGGATGTATCTGCAGAAGATACAAAAGATGCTTTCCCAGGTGTGGATGAGAACTTGTGGCCAGAAGCACTTGCATTGGCACTCTTGTTTTTCTATATTTGCAGATATCCTGTATGTGGATATGTGTAGTTTTACATTGCATACTGGAATTATCTGCATAAAAATGGCAAAATAAGGCCTATTGAAGCTAATTACAGCATTTCTAGTTCATTTCTGTGGCATATAGTGTAGGGTAACACAATCCACGCAATAAAGAAGAACCCTTATTTTTATTGGAACTGATTCTGGCCTGGGAACTAGATGAATCTGTGATCTACTGTTTCATTTGCTCCACCACATTCGCATTTGCAAATCGGTGTGGCAATGCCAAGCTGGGTTCAAATTTCATAAATCGATAAATTCAAAGACAACAGTGATGCTGATCATAATGCTTGTGGTTAGTCATGTCAGTGTTCAGGTAGGGTTGATCCTGAGATATGTATGGAGTTTTTTTGGTTTCATTTGTGCATTTTGGATGTGAGATTGAACTATTGTGCCGGGCTGCATGTTTAGTTTCAACAGTAAAGCTATAAAGATTAAAATAATGTAATTGCACCATGAATCTCATTGTCAAAAGCAGTACAGTGACCACACCCACAGTCTCTTGGACCAGCAGAGAACAAGACCGTCTGCTCTCTCTGCAGAGCTCTGATTCTCTCTTTCCATGTCTCTTTATGCAGAAACTGATGGATACTTTAATGTCTGATTGCTTTTTCCCTCTGATTTGCTTCGCACCTGTTTGTATATCTCCTTCTCTGACACCCCTTCTGCACCTCCACCTATCTGAACGTTCAAACACATCTGTGAATTGGTTCAATACGTACGAAATTGAGTCGGACAAGCAAAAAAACAAAACACCAGAATACATCAATAAATATCAGTAAACATAAACAAATATCAATAATAGAATAATATTACTGTTACTTTTAGCATTAGCGAGCTAACTTTTATGCTATAGCTTGCCAACTAAAATGCTCGAGCAAAGTTAGAAAGAGTTCCTACAGTCATGTTACAATATAGGCCTATACACTATATGGACGATTAACATTATATGCACTGGCTAGCACTATTTTGGCAGTTTTGTGGTGCAATTTAAGGTTTTCCTTTTCTTTTTTTTGGGTCTCTGTTTCCGGCTCCCATCCGAGCAACTGTACAGTTGGGCGCCAAATGAAACCACCTCCCAGCTGAGATTTAACCTTTTGGCTGTGGAGAACAAATTACTAACAGCACAGCCTTCAAATTTTTTTTTTTTTTTTTTTACATCGAACAGAATAATGGATAATGTTTGTTTTTGAACCAGACTGAGCTGATTCACAGTATTCTTTAATCTTTATAGAGGAAAGATAGATCAAGTCACACATACAGTATGTGTACAAGTCTCGTGGTTTCAGCTGACGGCATATTGTCCCCAGTTCAGGATTAAACAGGCCTCTCACACACAAAATGACGACACCATTTGACTGTTACATGCTCATGACGAAAATATTCTCGCCCCGACTTTCATTTGTCCAAGTGTGAAAGCAGCTCCTCAATATAATCTTCCCACCAGTTCAAACAGAAAAAACAAAAACACAGTCACCCCTCTGACATGCAACATTTAAACACAGAGATTTAAAAGATGAGCTTTGTCATTTTTACAGCGATATCCAACATTAAAACACATGAGAAAAGATCTGTGGATATATACATTAACTTACATTATCAATAGCTCTGTTTTTTTATGAACAAAATTTACACAGTAGTGGGTGAAGGAAAAGTCCTCTTTCCCACCCAGTTGCCTTAAGTCACACGATGAAAGTCCCTCTTTTGCATCAGTCACATTACAGTAACTTGTCAGCTGTTTTGTCTTGTTTGGCTTTAAAGAGTAATCAGCACAGATAATCCTAAGTGACTGATAAATACACAGCTTAATTAACTCTGTACAGGTCCATGTCTTTAAGCTAATAATCAAAACACGAGGCAGGAGTTCTTCCTCACAGCCAGGAAGGGATTACACTAATGGCTTATCACATTACGCTGAGGTTTGCTGTCGTCTCAACACACTCAGAGACATTTCTTCATCCGCAGTCCCACCTGATTCATTTAGTGCAACATGTAACAAGCAGAGTGTGCCACTTAGCTGAGAAATTCTTGTTGAATGAGGGAAATTGTTACAGTAATTATGTTGTTGGCAAATTGTGGCATGATACAGTTATTCTATGAGAGTCGTTGTGTGTTACTGTAATTCATAGTTGATCAACAAGGCAGACACAGACTTGCAACCATCTGTGCTAAGGTCACAAGAAGCATATTAGCGACTGATGAGTTCCACCGAGACAGAGATAGAAACCGGACAGTCCTACAAGTCCTTTTTTTTCCTCCTTCACTTGAAACCCCCACACATCTCAATGCTGTGTCATGTCTCGGATAAATATTCTCCGACGCTGTGCTCAGAAAGGTTTAGGAGATCAGACGATGGAGCCCTTGGAGGAGGACAGGTGGATGGACTGGATGCGAATGGCCAGGGTTTTCTCCAGGTCCTGCAGGATGTCACAGCCGGGGCTATCCGGAGGCGCGTCGTACAACAGCTGTTTAAAGGGATCCAGCTCGATCAGGATCACCATGTTCTTTAGGAAGTAGCCCTCTATATAGGACGCCAAGTCTGGAGCTTCAAGAAACTGAGGGAAAAGGGGGGAAAAAAAACATGGTTGTTTATCACTGAAAAATTTTAACAACACATTTTCAAGAAATTACAGATTTACTTAGTGGACACTTTTACCCAAAACAACTTAAATTTATTTGTAGCTTAGCCAATTTTGGTACTGTTCAGTAGTATTAGTGTGTGCTTATTCTTTAATATTCTGGTCTATTTTTGCACCTTGGTGTGGTTGTAGATCTCCACACATGTCTCAGTGTTAATGTTCTTGGAGCAGATTATCTCACAGTGCCTCTGCAGCGCCTCCAGCTGGAAGAACTTGGCTGCAGACAGAAGCTGGAAAAATAGTTAAAATTTTAAGTTTAGTATCTGTTTTGCATTTGATAATAGACCATGATGTAATATTTGCATTAAGACTCTGAACTAGTTTGTTTTCAGTGGAAGCTGTAAAAAATGACCTGACCTCCATAACATCAGTGTTCCTGATGTGCAGAGCCTCGGTCCCTCCAAAGTAGAGATACTGCATGACAAGCTGCCATACAAGGATAAACACAGGATGAATTTATGAAGGGAGGAGTATGACTGTGTGGTTTAAGAGTCATTCAAAGGTGTCTCACCTGAAAAATATGATATTTGACATTGCTGATTTCAATGCATGTGTTTTCACCGCAAGGTCTGTTTGCCAGAAGCGTTTTAAACCTTGAGAGTTGGAAAAAGAGAGAAATCGCAGGAATGCTTTTAACACTGTGAATAGCCCAGAGGGAACACACAGCAAGCCTTGAATTACTGTACAAGAATGGGTTTGTTTTAAAATACATCACATTGTCCTCAGAGAGTATTTTTTTCAGAGGACATTATATCAACAACACATTGAGTGATGTGTCATTTCTCTTCTGCCACTTTATGACAGGATCTATTGGTTATTGTCAATGCAACATGATATGTGGGGGGTGAAAATGGACATCCTTTCAAGGTCCCAGGGGGGAGGCAGGAAAAAAAAAGACTTTATGGATCAGCAGGAAGAAATGTACAGCACTAATATCACATCTCAACAACATATCGGCACAGCATGTTACATGTTTGCTCAGTGCTGTATGAGTTAGTCTTTTCATATTAAAAGTTTGTCTGAGAGCTAATGTTTAAAATGAGTGTACCTGGTGGATGCTGTGAAGAGAAGGACTTTGTGGGCGTAAAACGGCTTCCCCTCCACCAAAAACGTCACATCTGACATGTCTTTATTGTTGAGGAAGTGAGGATCTGGAAGACACATGGCCAGAAAAACTTTATGTTTTTCTGATTATCATTATAAGAATAATGGGGTGTACAACTCAACACCATTTCTGCCACTTTTTTTGTTTATTCATTTTTCCCCATCTCTGAACACTAGATGGCAGTATGGGCACTTCCCTTTCCCTTCCCCACATGCACTTACTTGAAACAGCCTACTAAAGGAATTACTCTACAAAGTAGTGCTTTAGTGCTGCCTTAGTGGTGTGATTTAATGTTGTTTAACAGTTTAAAAAAAAAAGAGATAAAGACAGGCCCTCACCCAGGCGTGACGACTGCTTCCTCTTAATCTCTGCCAGTTTGGGGATGGGGTAAGGGCCATAGCACTGGGTGAAGATTGCCGACAGCTGCTGGCTGATCACCTCATTCTGACAAAATACAACGAGTAACAAAACAGATCAGAGGAAAGCTGCTCGGGCGAGCGGTGCTCAGCTGGCATCCAGGAGTTCATGTTGGGCAAGAACACAGGCACTTACTGTAACGATCCTCTCCTACGCAGACGTCCCCAACACAATTATCAGCACAGTGAGAGAGAGAGAGAGTAAACTCCTGCAGCCTTCTATCACACTCAGCATTCACTTTGTTCAAGCAGTTATTCATATTCATCGCAGTGTTCAATATCAGACTCATTTATTACACCCTCCGTTCCTCTGAGATTGCTGTAACAAGCCGAGCTACTGTAGGAGTGTGAGAAAGAGATCTTTTTCCCCCTGCGGGGTGCTCAAAAGTGAGGAGAAGGAGGGTCAGTGACACTAAGCTGCGGCAGCGATGCGCAACGCTACAAGCCCCACGTGTGCAGTCAAGCTGCTTGCTCTTACTGAAGCATGACGCTAACAAACAGCTATTAACAGCCTCCTATTCCACCTGGAACAAATATGCATTTCTGTAACTGTCCCCCCCTGCACGAGCCAGATACAGTGTGTGACAGAGAGAGAGTGAGAGCTTAACTAAACATTTGCTACGCACACCCAATGGAAGACCCCTAATGTTTCATGTTCTTTCTTCTCGGTGTGTGAGTTGTTTATTGTAACACGGAGAACAAGCTTTGTTTGAGAAAAGGCTGCAGGTGGCCAGACGGGAGAGTTTGGGGAATCCTACATCAAACGGTGAGACACCTCTGGCTGCTCTGATTCTCTCTGGCCAATCAGCAGTCTGCAGTGTTTAAACTTCACCCTTTAGATCGGAACGTCAGCCAAAGGATAATGGAAAAAACAGGGATGAATGAAGTGGTTCTATTGGTATCGTTCACGACTTTTGCCAAGGGAAGGCACAAAAATGTGTTATGAACTGAACTGAGGTGGACTGCTCGGTGGAAACGCGGATTGAAATTGAATAGCGCTGAGCTGAAGTGAACTCATTTGATGAAAGAAGGCAGCGTACTCTCTGGCAGGGGAAAGATGAAAGGCCCCTACGCTGATGTCTTTGGTCCTCCTGGTGTAGTAAACAGTGCCAGAGGTCTCTGAGGCCCTTATAGAGATGAGGGTCACTGGCCCCACTATATATCAGCCAAGACAGAGACAAGGACTGACAATGCAGCAACCCACTGAAGGCTTAGATGGCCTGAGTGTATGGGTGTGTGTGTGAGAGAAGAAATACTGTCGGTTTGTGTGTGCAACACTGCAGTGTTTTCTTCTCACGCCAGCAATGATGGAGAAGCTCGTCTCGCCGGCAGGGCCGAGAGAAAGTACACAAAACAAACAGAAGAGCCAGACGGGGCAGTGATGAGCTGTTTTAAATCTAATATGGCCTCCCGAGAGGATCATGAGCTTAGGTAATGAGACAGGACCATGATCTAATGAGCAGCAACAGAGGGGGTGGTGCTTGTCATAAATCATTATCATTTTAAGTAATTGATATTGAGTAGGCCTCTGGGGCCTCTGTCAGCGTCTGTGAAGATGAGGAGCTGACTACCCAATGACAATCACACAAAAGGATATGAGCTCAGGAAACGGAGTAGGTATATTTGAAAGCACAGAAGAACATTTTAAAGATAGAGATCAAAATGTAGTGTCTGATCCCACCGTGATTTAGCAGGTGACACTGACAGCGTAGTACCTTGCTGGCTCTGAGGATCTGGAACATGAGAGGCAGGCCATGCGTGACGAGCTCCTCGGTATACTCCTCTTCCTCGATGCAGCTGAACTCTTTTAGAAGACCCTGGATCAGCGGTCGGCGGTGTTGATGGAAACATGTGCGCAGGGACTCCAGCCATGTGTGCAAAGTCCACGGGACCCCTGGGAAACAGTTACAGGTGTAAACACACATGAATGCAGACACAAACATGCACAAAGCAGGTACGAATGTTGCATGCACAGTGTGATATTGTACATAGCGCCTGCAGATGTTTACATAAACTAACCAAGGCTGCGTATATCTATGGTGATGTCGACGTGCCCATGTTCTGAACTGTGGTACATGGCTTCTTTCAGGGCTTTAAGTTTGGCCTTCCCAGTTCGGATCAGGTCAATCTGAGATGGACTTCTAGCTTCCAGCTCCGAGCCCTCTGCCAGAATCTCCTCTAGGGATAAGACGTCGCCTTTCCCTTTCTCTGTGTGGGACAGCAGCTTACGAAACACATTTCTAGAAGAAGAAAAGCACAACAACACAAACAAAGTCTCAGTTGATTGGTCTGTACAGACTATAGGACTATTTAATTGCTTTTTATTGCAAGCATTTATGTCTCCTGTCCAATATCACCTGTGGAAAACGGGTGCTTTTGTGTTATAATACACACCTCTATGTATTTTCAAAGTGAGATGACAAGCATGGAGTTGTGGTCTTTACTGATGGTAACTGATGATTGTAGATAATCAGATAATAGACTAATTTTTTGCTATTTCTGCACACTAAAACTTGAAATTTAAACCAACATATAAATAGTAGAGGCATAAATCATGTCTGCTAAAATTATGTTTTTAATTTCTATGGTGCAATTACAGAGACATACATTTTGAATTTGTTTGGACCAACTTGGATAGAAAGTTTAATACTCCTGTCACTGTTGCGTCTGTCATTCATTAGCTACATCTCATAAAATGTTGTTGCCCAACCCAACAAAAGTGGTGTACTGTTGATAAATAGAGTTATAAACAGTGGAGTTGTGTATCATAAATCAAAATGGGAAAAATTAGCCAATTCTCAATTTTACAGGAGAGCAGCATTTCAGAATAAAATCCTCATAATTTGTCAAAAGTTTCTTGGATAGAACAAATTAATTTGGTGCTTATTATAGGGGGAACACAGAAAATATTAAATTGGCACACTTAAAATTAATTGCAAGCAAAACCAACGCGGTATCATAGCAGTTTGTCAAATAGTGAAAAACTTTAATCAATAGGCTTCATGCATATGGGCACGAATTACTGATTTTTTTGCAGATTTTCCATTTAAATATGTAAAAAGAATAAATGTCGTCGGTATTTTATTAACTTTTTTTTTTTTTTTTTTTATTAAAATATAATCAAAATCATGATCTTCCCCTAACCATTAACATTTAGTGACTGTGAAACAGAAAAATCTTTTTTCTAACCTTAACCAAAGTGCTTTTGTTGCCTAAACCTAACCCACGGACAGGAATCAAACCTTTAATTCTGGTGTCAGAGTCGTGCACTTTGTACACCCAATTCACCCCAACCACCTCCTGCGACTCCTGCCAGGTGTATGAATGCTGTGTTTCATTTAGTGTAAAATGCAGGCATGGAGGGTGGTTCATGTACACAAATCCTATAGATTATAGTCTGTGTGTGTGTGTGTGTGTGTGTGTGTGTGTGTGTGTGTGTGTGTGTGTGTGTGTGTGTGTGTGTGTGTG
>JBBPCS010000917.1:7824925-7838565 GCA_037974645.1 Hollardia meadi | reverse complement strand
TCGTCTCTGTCATCACCAGAGTTTCTGGGTTTCTGGAGCGACACCTGACTGCAAAGATTACTAAGACTGTGTTCAATGAAAGTCATTACCGATTCAATCTGTGGTGTGTTGTGCTGCTATTGGGTTCTACCATAACCCGTTACACCTTCCACTCAATATTATTTAAAAAGTAGGCATATTGGGAGCTCTCCGATGGGCAGATAAGTGCTCCTCTTCGCACTAATTCCCAGAATGACTGACTGACTGGATAACGTGCGTTGGGCCGCTGGTTGATTCGGGGAAATGATGTCCTGATATGACAGTATTTTCTGCTGAACAGGTTGGATTACCACGCACACCCAGAGGAGGCTAAATGTCACTGCAGATTGTTTTCTCACAAGTCATGAACTTATCAGCGATGTTGCTGCCAGCAGGTCCCCTGATTGTCATCTTTGTGTTACTGTGATTAAACAACAGGTGATACGATGCAGGCATAACTGGATTAGCATAGTGCTGCGACAGGCGCAGGCCACGGTATCAGACGGCACTGCGTATTTGCGGAAAACCTGCTTTGTTCATAACAGACGGCAGACGAATTTAGGTCACAGTTCATCGACTGTGAATCGAGAAGTGTCTTGACGTGTCCTGACATGCATGCTCTATGACATTTCACTTTTCTAACGGTGACAAAGCAATTTCTTTGAATTTTTCTCAGCTCACATCAAAGGGTGAAAAAGCACAAAAGAAAGCCTGTTTAGCAGTATCTTCAGCCAGATTGGCTGTTATTTAAACTGGATCATTCCCCTCTATACAACAATAGGAATTCAAAGCTGCAAAAACATTGAGGTAGATACTGATGCTCCACCAGCCTAATCCACTTGCTGGTACTTGTATGCCCAGAGTCTTCTTTCTGCTATAATAAGAAGTAGGCATTACTTGTTCAGGTCTCATCTGTCACCCACAGCTTCCTTTATGGATTTTCCTGTTTTGATACTTGCCATCTGTGCCTCTTTCTCTCCCTCTGCTTTTCCTCCAAAGTCGACATCATGGACAATTCCTTCTTAGCCGTGGCTGAATTTAGCTCCATAGTACAAAGTCGTTAAACTTTGGTCTAGCATTAGTATATTCTCACTGTCTACCTAATTGAGAGCTAATGCAGAACACTGAGAAAGGTGAAAGTTGAATTTGCTGCCCGTGCATTAGGGGGAAAAAACAGTCATCCCAGAACATTTAGTTTAGTTTCAAATCCCAAAGAAATAATGTGGCTAAAGCTTCCTGAATAATGTCACCCCGAGATAGAAATAATGACAGTAAATAGGAAGCTAAACACATTATGCAGAGTGATTTTAATACATTAAGTGCACACTTTCTGGGTTGACATTGTCAGGGCTATAATGGAGTAAGTCTCATTTTAGTGTAAAAGGCCAAGCATAAACAACAACACAAAATTAGTCCTAGCTGCAGCAGCTCCAGCAGTGTTTTGTCAAATGGCATCACAGAATGGTGTGGGAGGGGGGTTGCCTTGAAGAGGCCCAGATTGCGATTACTCGTCTTTTTCTGTAAAAGTTAGAAACAGGATGGTTGCATTGAATGAACACTGAACGGTAGCATACTAATTCTTTTTTTATCGGTTTATTGTGTACCATGGCTGCAGTCACAGTCATGAATTGGCTCACTGACACTGCATGTATCAACACACACAGCAATGCGTGACAGTTTACAGCTGAAACTTTTCCATGAGGAAAAAAAAGATTTGTTACAGTTGGAAAAATCGATCCGATCTATCGTAGATGCTGCTAGCTGGGTGCAAAATTAATGGTATTCTATGACCTGTCTCTTCTTAATCAACTAAAGTAACATTGGCTGGAGCGCTCCCTGGCCATACCAGACTCTATGTCATAACAGCAGTCCTCATTCCACTCCCAAGATCTGCTCCTGGGCCAAGTGTGACTCAGTGTACATATATTCTCAAAGGTATGCCCCTGTGTATGGGTTTCCCTAGCACAGATATGTTATATCTCCCTCCCAGACATAATGGGGACTGGTCTCCACCGGCACTGAGTGGTACTGCTGCAGACCACAGTCATTCCTGTCTGCCTGCCTTCCCCACAGCATGTGTGCACCAGGCACCGACCTCGCGCTGCAACGCTGACTATTGGATGAGGATCAGAAGACCTGTGAATGGATTTGGACCTCTACTTCCTCAACCCTGTTTAGGGCTACTAAATCAGCACAAAACTACCAGAAGAAGATCGGCAAAATGCCACTTCAAATAGCCCTCAAGAAGAGCCCTATTTGTTCTGGTTTTCACACAGGAAATTTACAAAAGTTGGGTCTCACTTTTGAATGATAACTGCTAAGTGTAGGGTCAAACGGGTCATATTCACACCTCGGTTACACACTTTACACACTTTATGCTTATGCCTTTTGACAAGGTGTGGTGTCTTATTTGTACTAGAAAGACGTAAGTGACACTGAGAGCTAAGAATGTTTTCCTCGCAAGAAAAAGTAAGAGTGAAGAGAGAGCAAGACCATAGAGCAGCATGCCCAGTTCAAATTGTCTCAAATTAACTCTCAGCAAGGGTTGTATTTCACATGCTACTAGCAGCAGCTCCACAAAGATGCAAACTGTGGCTGCATTGAAGTATCTTTGAATACTCTGTGGTTATGTCAAAGCACAACGTTAAGTCTAGTGAATGTGAACCGAAACAGCAAAGTTGTGGGCCAGAAAGCCAAAAGAATGAGTCATAAGATTTAAGGCTGAGTGATTGGATGAATATCAGCTGTCTGTGAGGACTAAGTCCAGTTGGGGGGGGGTCTAATGGTCTGCTGGTCAGCGACAGACTCTCGTTCACCGAGCTAACCCAGTAGCACAAAGAGACCAGCAGCAGCAAAGAGAGGCAGACCAAAACAGAGTTGTTGATTGCTTAAACTGTGGAGAGACAAACTAAGACAGCATGGCAGCAAGTTTTTTTGTTTTGCTTGTTTCTATCAAGTTTGAATGAAGTGAGTTTTATGATAAGTTAACGAGGCAATTAAGGTAGTTTAGTGAAAGAGACAAACTTGAATTCTGAAAATGAGTGTAAGAATATTTCCCTTTTTTGGTGATTTGGTGAGTTGATTTTGTTTAATTATCAGACTAAAGAAAGCTTGTGAAACAGCTCGGTTCACTTGCCTACCACGTACCAGCCTTCCAATCACTAGTGTGGGAAGTGGGGACTGCTGCACACGCTGAACACACACCTGCATGAATATATTGGCAATGGGTGATTATTGGGTTGGCAATGGCTGGTTGGAAAATTTGATCATATTACCCAGCCCTAATAACACGCTTACATGCTCTTGAGGGGATGATGTCACCAAGAGAGAACCCCTTCACATTACACAAAAAGCTGATTATACCAGCTTTAAATATGTCATATTTACCCACTTTAAGGCAACCTCACACGGAGTTCCAGAAATGGTCCACTTTTTACCTAAAGAAAGAATACTCTTGATGATTTTGTTTGCTAAAAAAATGAGCCTTGTCAAGTAGCTGCACTGGAACTATCAAGTCATGCATGTTTGGCCATCTCTCCATGTGAATAATTTTAAAAAAAAAACACCACCATAAAACAAAATGGGCCTGGAATCGCAATGTACATTACCTACACTTCTTTCAAATGAACCAGCTCTGCCTAGACTTGAAAGTCATGATCTCACACCTAAATTGCGATTAGAAAGTTATCCTCAGGGTGGTACATACCGCTGAGCACTCGATATCATGTTCCAGGAGATATTCTGCGACAAGCACACGTCGTTAACAAGATCAAAGAATCACTGTGTCTGTGTCTAGTGGGAGCCATAAGAAATATACCAGCATATAGAGTAGTTTCCTGTCCTGACAGGCTACCACAACCGAAGAAGGGAAATCCAACACCCACCTGAAAATAACACTGAGTCAGAGATGGTGAGAGACATCTTGATGTAAGTGTATGTGTACAAGAGTGTGTGTTTTGGACTCGTGTGTGGGAGGCCTGCCATATGCTGGATGCGCCAGTGCAGAACTGTGAGGTGCAGGTGAGAACAGACATTATAGCATATGTAAATTATGGATCCTGTGTTGAGGCCAGACACAACCAAAAACAATTTCTCCCCTTGTCTGTATAACAAAGACATAAACCCACGCATACCAATATATAACATACATGATATACAGTGCTTATACCTAAAACTACAGAGCCTCGTTGGACTACTTTTATACCATTGATCAATCTTGAGGGTTTAATTAAGAAATACGCATATTCATATTCTTTCCAAGAATTACATGAGAAGATTTATAACACCCTTATCTGAGAGTGATATCAATCTTATCATATAACCTGCACCTAGGAAGTCTTTCCTAAACTATTGCTTTGACCTGCTGTGGAAAAGCCCCTGAAATTATTTAGCTCATTACTGAGGGAACCTGATAGAAGCTGCAAAGTTCAAAAGGGAAAACACCCAACAAAGTCACTACTTTATTGAATTTGTGACAGCACAAAAAAATGAAATCAGCTCTGGAAGAGATGCAATAAAGACATTCATAAAGGCCTCCTGACAATGCTGGGTTACCAGCGTTAGCATAATGTGGAAAAATCACCTCAATTACTCCTACTTGGCAGAGTGAGACAGAGAAAATGAATGGAGCGGTATGGAGGTTCAATTTGGCAGGCAGTGGTTAAGGTCAACCCACCCCCAGATTTACTGACTGTTTGGTTTTACTGCAAAGACAAAAAAAAAGTTGCGGCTTTGTCTCTGCCTTATCTGTCAATGCAGATAGAGGATATCTTGAACAAGAGACGTGGTAGAGCTACGGAACTACACAGCATTTATTATCCCTTGACCCACGCCCCACATATTGAGACAATGTCCCAAATTTTGATAGACTATAGTTTTTATAAGTCAAACCACTGCAGGACAGACACTTTTCTCAAATCTGACCTTCATCCAAGACTGTGAAGAAAGCAGGGAAGGCTATCATCACAGGGATTTAGTTTAATGCCCATCAAACTGCGCACACATGGGTCAATGCAGGTCAAACAGTGACGGTCATTGCTGCATGCATGTAAATTTAAAGTCACCATACAGTCACAAAGTACTGGTATGCAGATTTAGGCAGAACATGATGGAAACTACCACAAAGAAAAAGAGATGTTGTTCCTACTCCAATGGAGTATAGGCTACAGCCGTGGGCTGCAGGCTACAGCAACCAAAAGTATGTTGGAGCCTATGGCGTCATAAGCCATAAGCACGTCAACAGTGTTTGTGTAATTACGATCACTGCCAGAAGGGGGGTCTGTCTGTGTGTTAGATGTGTTAGCATGAAGTTGTCTCATTACATATCCAGCAGATATGAAGCAACATTCATTTTGGAGTTGCATTTGTAACCACCTGGCAAATGGAGGTACTTGTATAATATTCACTCTTCTTTTAGCTCTGTTTTGGTCTCCATCAGCCCCGTAAATATTTGTCTCTTTAGCTAATAAATGCTCCACTAAGTTCACCAGCTAGTCGTTAACAAGCTAGTGAATATCGCTCAGCATTAAGCATTTGGTTCTAGGTAGTACAGTCAGACAGCGGTAAGAGTAAACCAAAGCAATAAAGTGTGCCGGAAAACCAAAACAATGAAAAGAATTACACTATAAAAAAAATCTGATGGATGATGGATTGTTATTAGAAGAATATAGATTTTTAGCAACATTAGGATGAATTTTAATGCTAGTAATAACTACTTAATGAACTACACAATACTGAACAACACCGTGGACTTCATGTCACTTCCAGCCTTGGACATTACCTCAATATTGCACATGCTCCAGACGTCTTTCTTGCATCTCATCCTATTCACCGGTCCAATGCACCACTGAGCACTCACCTCTTCTGCATGCTTAGTGTGCACAGTGACTTAATACTGACATTTAATACCGTACAGAATAAGCCCATATGTAAATATTGCAGTCTCTATTTTGGCGTTCATGAACTGTGTGGCAAGATGCGGAGTAATATAATGACACTATGACGTCATGACCACAAATATACTCACATTTTTGACCGTGCAGCTGAAGCCTTACAGTCATGTAATGTTGTAAGCAAATAGACATTGAAAGGTAAACTAACTGATGTGTATGTTTAACTAAAAGGTTTTACTGTACCTTTAAAACAAAGAGGTACAGTAAAATAAAGAGTTCTTCTCACGATGCCAGGCTTCTGTTGGTGATTCATCAATACGGTCACAGAGTCTCTCTAAGTTTCTCTCTCTCTCTGTGCCGGTCTGTGTGTCTTTCTCTCCCTCACTGTATAACTCAGTTTTATTCACATCACTCTGCATAATGCATGATAGCACACAGGCCCCCCCAAGGCCTTTCATTACGTAAACCTGTTGCAAGAGGAGCCACAGCAGCACTTTTACAACATCCATCAAAACAGGAGCAAGCATGTGCTAGAGTGGTTTGTGATGTATTGCTGGTTGAGCGGCATTGAAGTCTGAATACAATTACACTCACTCTCAAAGCACACACCAAAAGGTATTTCTAAGCACTTGGAAAGCCAATGTGAAAACTACTGGGGAAGATGTTGTGCACAGAATCAGCAAATGTAGGCGCACACAGGAATGAAAAACCTCCTTCCTCTTTGGGTGAAAAGAATAAAACTCACCTCTGCAGGGCATCATTGTAGGAAACCAACAGGGAGATTAACTTTCACTGAGAGCTTTCAAAGTGAGGCATTAAGCCCTGAGACATTAGGCCCTGCTTCATCATTTTGTGCATTAACAAAAGCCACATACACTATAAGAAGGGTATCAGAGAATACAATCTGCAATAAAACACAGGAGGCAAGCTGGCTTTAAGAAGACCACTCTCTCCTCCCCTAGTCTGAGAATAGGAAGCATCATTTCAGCTGCAAAAATGCTCTTTCCCTTTTGTTTTGGGGCTAAAGGGACCATGACCCTCTTGTTGAGGGACCATGACCCTCAACAAGAGAAAGATTGGGAGATGATATATAACATTTTCATATCAGAGATCGAGCAGCGGGTAAATCTGAGGGACCTCTTTACAGTCGTTTGAAGTGAATCCAAAAAAGAGGCCTTTACGTTGCTGGGAACATCCGGAGGGGAGGCTGCGGTGAGAGGGGCATCTAGAAGTGACAAATTACGCATACGGGAAGGATCTTGTCGTGTGGACTTACAGTATTCATAACTCACCGCTTGCATTCTTCCCGCAGATCAGGTGTTGCCAGGACAGCAGAGACCCCCATATCTCTGCATCACTGTTGACGGCCTGCTCCAGGGTGTCCACAGTGAACTTGGGGATCCCGTTATCCCGCTCCAGCAGCGCACTGCGCAGCACCCGCGCGTACACCTCGCGGAAGAGGCTCTCCATGCACGCAGCCAGGTAGATCGCGGCGTGTTCGTGGATCCTGACCGCCACCCTGCTGTCGACCATCCACCTGAAGAACTTCCCCACGTTGAAGATGAGTCCGCAGCGCACCGACTTACCGCGACTGAACTTATCCTCCTCCGTGCTCATGTTGTACAGGGACAAGGCACTGAGGGCCGCGCTCATGCAGTTCATCGAGACGGTGCACGACAGGACGATCTTTATGGCACTTTGGATCTCATACTTGGTGCATTTGGCGTAGCGCAGACTAAGGCGCTGCGCCTCCTTGGCGACCCTGACCAGGGCCCGGCTCACCATCACCGAGAGCCTGAGCAGGACGTCCTGCGGGGGGATCGGCAGGCTCATCTCCTCGTCCCTGCTCAATGCGCTCGCCACTTCCCCGAGGCTCCACGGCACATCCTCAAGCTCGGGTAGTTTAGCGCACTGCCCGGTGCTCTCCAGGATCTCGGCGTCTTCGACCAAGACCGTGTTAACAGTGTCCAGACTGTTGTGTCGACTGTGCATCGAGTCGGTTAAATGCCAGTGATTGCCTCCATGTGCCTCTGAGCAGCACAGCGACGCACTGGAAGATCTGAAGGAGTCGGCGGCTCCACCATAACCCGAGTCTAGCGTCAAATCCTCCAGGGTCCTCGCTACTGTCTTGCTACTCCTTGCCATAACTGCACTTCATACTGTAAAGGAGAGCTTGGGAAAGTAGAGAAAAAAATTCAAAACGGCGCGGAGTTTGGATACGCACGCGCTTTGCACAAGCTCTGCTGATATATATATATTTTTTATTTTTTTATTTTATTTTTTTAAAGAAAAGTCCACCAAATGCTGTCGCATTAAGTAAAAGAGTAGTATCTCACTACAGGGCATCAACAGTGGCATAGTGCTCCACCAGCGCAATGGTTGACAGATGGAGGCGGGGCGGTGGAGAACAGCTGTCAGCCAATGGACTCTCGGGATGAGGAAGCAAAGAGTTTTAATTGGAGGATTGCTGTAGAGGAATAATAATAATAATAAAGTCATTATTGTAGCCCATTATATGGCTTGTTAATAAAAAAGGCGATGTAAACATTTAACACAGTGCTTTTTTGAGTGTCTATACCCTCCTAGTAAGAAAACGTAATTTCTCAAAACTTTGGAAGAGCTTAAATGCAGAAATCCTGCCAAATGATACGAGTCAAAGACGGAAATTGTGGTAAATAATAAATCACACAATATAGAAGTAGCTGCATTTATATAACCATGTTTAGAGGACAGGTCCTTCAGAGGATCGGGCTTTTCAGATATTTTCTCTGGGCCTATGCCTGATCGTAACATGACTCAAGACCATTAATAATAGATTGCATGCATAATGTATCCTTCTCTGTTCTCTGGAGGAGAACTCTTGAAATGATCTGCATTACTTTCAAGGTCATTAGACGGGGTCTGACTAACCTGGTCATTTTTTTTATTTTTTTTATTTTTCCTCTCTAGGCTCTGTGGAATCTGGATTAACCCTAGTCCACCTTAAATGAAAGCCATGATGAATGCAAGAGAGATATTCTTCATTCTCAACAGCAGTCAGGACTTTGGTTTAAGTTAAATGTATTGAACATTAAAAAAAAAAAAAGTCATGCTGTAATATCGACCAAACCAGTTCAGTGTGAATAACTGTAAAATGTCCGGATCCACTGCCTGTTGAAAAATATCTAATATTTTAGTAAAAGAAAATACTCCATGAACTGGAGATGGCTCACAGATCTGTGGCTGCATACATCTGAGATGCAGAAAGACTGGAGCCTCTGCATTTAACAGCAGGTTGGATGTCTCTGGAGCAACAGTGAACCCTGGTGTTGTGCAGTCAAACTTCAGTTTATTTGTCAGTGCAGAGGGCTTAACATTGCTGTGTGACATCAAATTTCAGTGAATTGCAAAAAATTCAATGGGTGATTGGGCAGACGGTCAAGACTGACAATGGTATTGTCACACACATTTCTGTTATGAAACCAGGTCTTTATTCAATCAGTTACGTTAAAAAGACAAAACAGCTAATGCTCCCTTTCAGAGAGAGAGAGATAGACAGAGGGATTTATTGATTGATTAATTTTAATTATGTGAATTTATCTAAGTAACCTCAATGATTCCTCTATGACAGCTGCTATCCTTTAAAAGTTAAATATATGATGTTTTCAACATTAATATAGCAGCAAAAAATACTTGCTGTGTAAAAATATAGTGGAGTAATGGCATCCTGAACAGAGAATGATGTCACACTGCATCTGAGTGTGTTATAATCTGAGCTTCACTGTTTGTTTTTGTTTTGGTAGCCGGGCATAACAGACAGGCAGACAGCTTCGATCGGGCAGTCATTCATGTCACGAGTAACTTAACTGACAGGACCACTTCTGTGCATGTGCAGGACACAGTCGGGCAGCCAGAACTGATCGGATACTGACAAGCCCCTCTCTGTCCTCACCATGTCCGTTATCAACATGGCAACAATTGAGATGAGAAATAGGCAACACAGTAACACAGTCTTGTTTCATGTTTGATCGCATCGCCTAGTTTGACAGTTTGAGCTGAGGTTAGTGAGCAGAAAGTTGCCATTACTCCACTATATCTTTACATAGCAACATGTAGCATATATTAATGTTCAAAATATCATATATTTAACCTTAAAGAAAAAAGGCTATGATGTTGGGCACCAAAGAACTTTGGAGAATCAATTATTTTAAAATTAAAGTACTCACCTTGAAGGTCATTTATTCCTTGAGGATAATTTTATATCTCAGTTTGATGGGGGGCAAATTAAACTTGCTAGCCAAGGGGATACTTTGGTCAAACTTAATTTAGAAGGAGCAGCATGTCAGAGGGAGCACAACTTGGAATGTGTTAATTAAACGAAGGTGATTTTGTGACAAAAAAACTTTTTCTAGTTAAATCCCATCAGGGGCCTATAAGCACCAACCAAGTGACCTGTTTTTAAGCCTCATTATTGGCCTGATTCTAGGGATGGTATGGTAATGTTTGTCAGTCTGTTGGTCAGTCCAACACTTTGGTCCACACAGAAAAATCTCAACAACTATAGGATGGATTGCCAATCAAATTTTGTACAGTCGTTCATGGTTCCAGGATGATGTCTGCCACTGTGGCATCTGTGGTTTTCAGTGGAATGTCCCAACAACTATTGGGTGGACCGGCATGACATTTGGTACAGACATTCAGGTTTCCCCTTAAGATGAATTAATACCTCTGGCAATCCTAAAGCTCCACCCTACTTTTTGTGTAATGAATGTTGGCCAATGCTGTGATGGAGGGATTCCAAAGCCTTTCAAAAACAATACCTGGTTGAGACTGCCATCTAGGGTCCACTTGCAAAACTAGGCTGCAATTGCATGTTTTCTACTTTGTATTATTTCCCAATGAAGCTGTCCTTATGAGAGCAGCTATTAGCGCTGCTCCCAATAACCTACAAAAGTAATGCAGCAATGAACTCAACACAGCCATCAGAATAAATAGAAATTACTATATTTCTTCAACTATTAGGAGAGTGAGGAGTATAGATTAAACTGGCTTTGGGAAAAAGTGAGGAAGTCAGGAAAGGTTGATCAGTGAGGAGCAAAATGTCACCAGACATTCACCAGTAATATGCAGTTCCGCCAAAGACAATCAGCACAAGCACAGAAACCACTGCAGCGCTGTGGTCCCTCACCTGTCCTCTATAGGCTACAGTAAGAACATTTCGGTAGTTTCGGAAAAATTTTCGGTAGTAAAATGCTTTTAAGCCATTTAATAAATTAAATATTGCCAGATTTTTCATGTGGTTTTGCATATAATGCTATTTTAAGGGAAAAAACAACTTAAAGTCTAAAGTCACAGGCTAGTCTAAAGTCCAGTTTAGCTTTCTTTTTTTATGTTTTCATAATCATACAAATTTGTCCCTATAATAAATATGAAACATGTTTTTATGAAGAGCATCTTAAGACAAATCATTGCAAACCCTGGGACACAATGGCAGCACCTATACTGTTTTTACTGATCTATGCAAGGTGACATTGTTCAATGCTTTAAGCTCAATATTCAAATAAAACTCCAGTGAATTATCTAACACAATTAAATTACTAGGACGTCAGGCAATCATGAAATAAATGCCACAGGGATATTGTTGTATGTGTTTGTTGACATTGTCCAAAATAATAACAGCATAATATAATTTATATTAAAGGGTGGATTTCCACATTACCTTCAGTTTTCATTAGCAAACTGTTGTATGCTATGATTCTATAACTGCAGCAGACAACACTCACCGTGTATGGTTACATATTAGCTCCTGCAGATATAGCCTATTATGACAATAATCACACAACACACAACTTCTCTTTTACGTTATTTAACGGGGCTCACTTTGGTTACAGATTACCGCTGCTGAAAGTGGGCGGAGTTGGCAATGTTTGACCAAACGCACAGTTGCCGTGTGAGCGGTGCGGTCTCTATGATATATCGAGCGCACCTGTTTCGAACCAGTCCTCGCCGTGCGGCGTGTGCTCATCCGGGTACTGCTGAGTGTACACGTAACTCAACCAACGGCTTCCGATTAGCTGGTTTTAGCAGACACTTCTCGGGGTTGTTTATTAACTTCTGGCCTCCAAAAGTGAAGCGTGAGACAACATTTTGAGAGAATACGCACAAATATCGTCGTTTGGATGATTTAAAACGACGTCTAAGCAGGCGTTCAGAAAGCACATTCTGGAAACGTGACAAAGGAAAGCTTGTATAACGGTCTACTCTGGCCAATCAGAGCTCTCCATTTCACCCTGCGTGTTCCTGCCTGCGCGTGGAGATGATACAGAAAAGACGCTTTGCTCGTTCGGATAGTCTACTTGTCGCTAACTTGATGTTGAGATCGGCTTTGTGTTACTTTAATGTCGACTAACATTACGTGTGGAAACAACCCGGAAATATTCGCGCGTTTCCACTTTTTACGGCCTAGTAGATTGTGGACCTAGTAGATTGAGGGTTGTAGGCTACAACTGTGTTCACTGCATCGTCGCTACTAATCGAAACAGGAGCTGTGCTGTTTTTCCTTCGTCCCCTGTGGTCATCTGTTGTCCACACATGCAGCCACCGCTGGTCAGGACTCTCACCTTTGTGGATACATTCATGGAGCAAGGATAATATCGATTTACTTCTGTCGGCGACCCTCCTGGACGTCAACGACCCTGTGAAAACGTTTTCATCGTTGGGCGTGAAGTGACTTTTTTGTGATACGCAGATACTAAAAGAGGGTGTCTCTGCTGTCGTTATTAGGGACTTTATTCTCTCATTGTGATCCTAGAAGGGATAATTAAAGAAAGCAGGTGACATGGTGGTTAACACCATCCACTGGTTTAGGAAGGGGCTGCGGCTCCACGACAACCCGTCTCTGAGGGACTCTATCCGGGGAGCAGACACCCTACGCTGCATTTACATCCTGGACCCCTGGTTCGCAGGGTCCTCCAATGTGGGCATCAACAGGTGGAGGTAAGGGGTGGGACAGGATTATCCATTTATAGTGATATCCCACTTCCATTGATTTAACCACCTACATATCTGTTCAAATAACCCATGTGTTTGTATTGGTTAAATCCCATGCAAGCATTTTGTAGCCTACATTCGTTGTAAACGGTGTAAAATGTTAATGTTACTGGAAGAGACCTAAATCTAATTGGTAATATCACTCAAAATAGGCACCTGTAACACACACTATGTTATATGGCATTTGGGGTAATCTAAATCCCCTTTATAGGATATAATTGTTACTAGGGAATTTGGATAGCGACAAAAAAAAAAAAAACGTGTCAGAGACGATAATAGTAACTGACTGGATATCGCCTGACTGTAATCTGGCCAAGTGTATATACGGGATGCCCCCATGTGGAAGTTGCCATGGTCGCACCTCTTGAGTTGCAAATATGCAAAACAAAAACATGGGGGGGTCTTGATAAATCCTGCTGAAAAACTTACTAAAACAAGTTTTAGCTGTCCACAGACAACCAGAATTCATCCATTTGCAGTCCTTGTGATTTTGATTAGACTGACAAATCCTGCTTTAAAATACAAATCCAATTCCAAAAAAGTTGGGACGCTCTGTAAAACATAAATAAAACAGAATGTGATAATTTCCTAATCTGTTTTGACAATCAATTCAAATGAAAACAGGACAAAGACAATATTTTTAATGTTGTATCTCATCAACTTCATTGATTTTTGTAAATATATGCTTATTCTGAATTTTAT
>JBBPCS010000917.1:7751461-7803285 GCA_037974645.1 Hollardia meadi | reverse complement strand
AGTGGTTCCGTGGTTTTCAGCAGTGCAAGGTCAAGTCATGATGTGTCTCTCCTCACAGGCTGTGGAGCACACATTTCACAGGCGGTCCATGGTTGTAGCAGACTCTGTTTCTCACATCACTCAGCAGCTGCAGTCACAGGCCCTCAATGCTATAGGCGTTGCTAAGGTAAATACATAAACACACAAATAACAAATCACATTATTGGTATTTACATGAGTTGTTTATGGAAGAATAGAGGAGTTGTGATGTGCTGGCAATAGCCGTGACTGGAGGCATTGTGTTTTCGGGTTGTGTCTGTCAATCCATCCTATTCTCGTGAATGCAATGTCTCAAAAATGCCTTGAGGGGATTTCTTCCACTTGGATTCAATGATGAGCTGATTAGAATTTGGTCGTCAAAGGTCAAGGTCACTGTGACCTCACAAAACACATTTTTAGTCGTAACTTAAAAATTTATACGCTAATTAGGAGAAAATTTCACACAAATGTCTAATAGAATAAAATGTGTAGTCATGACATTTTATATCCAAAAGTTCAACATTATTGTCACATCATAATGTTCTGCAGAAACACTTTTCTGGCCATTATTCAACACCACAACTCAGGAACAGAAGGTGAGATTGTGACCATATTTCACATTTGGTCGGAAACTGAATTGGGGGCACTAATTTCGGGTGCCCACCGTAAACCTGACTGTATGGATCTTCTGTGCTGCCGGGTTGAAGATGTGCGTGAATTTCTAGCTTCTTCACGTTCTGTCAGAATCAGTTTTGATGGCCACGCATGTGAACACATACACAGAATTTGACTCTTACCTACTAATAAACTTACAGTAGTAGTCCACCGTAAGCTCATTGGTTTTGGTGATATTGAGCTTTAGGTGATAATTGCAGCACCATGTGACAAAGGTCTTTCTCAGTCCTCTGTTCTCCTCTGTAAAAAAAAGATAGTCTCCAGATGAAGACAGCATGTTTCTCCTTGGAAATTATTCACTAGAATCATACAAGTTAGTGTCGTGTGATTCTGATCCCCCCATAAGGTCACAGGGAGAAGTGACTGAGTGGAAAGGCCAAGAGCCAGGCGCTACAATGGCCTGGGGAAATTCTTTCTATGCTTGAATAAACATTATTTTGTGTGTCTCAGGGACCCTTACAGACGAACTAGTCCTCCTCAGTAATAAAAAAGTCATTTTGATATTTGCCACACTGGGAAAACACCTTTATGTGTCATGCAAACGATCTCGAAATCATCTGAGACACACACACACACACACATCGCTGGGACAATGCCTCTACTTTACTCCCCCCTTCTCACTCGAATGCCAGAGATAAGAAGACCAGATGACGAGGCCGTAAATTTCAACGAGCATGCTTGAAATAAACAACTTGGTAACTTTCTTGGTGTTTCAACTGAGTTCAAATCTACCCAAAATAAGTGTTCAAATTAATCAGTAAGACAATCATCTCGTATAACACATGATCTATTCATGTTGGGTCCAACTGTGGTTCTTTTATTGGGTAAAATGACCAAGTTACAGATTTGGATAATTATGTCAGGTTTACGCTTTGAACCACACTGCCATCTAGTGACCAGAGTTGGTAATAACCCTGTTGTAATGTTATATGCCTTTGTGTGATTTTAGTTACTACTTGTCATTAATGAAATAATCACTGTTGAATTTAATATTGTCTTTTTAGAAGTAGAATGCATACCTTATTAGTTTGATTAAAGAATGTATGATTGATCATGTTTTAGGAAAAGGAATTCTCATTTTTGTGCACCTGGTATGAAAGTTGAACTGTATACTGTACTTTGTTTACCAAAAATGAATGATTATTGACCATAGTGATTGAAGTATGAAAATGCGCGCAACATATCACTCCATTAGTATAGTGATATATTTAGCCAAGAACTACTCTTACTACCTTGTTATTAAATTCCTTCAAAGTCTTCACTTCATATGAGTCTGGACAGACATGGTCGTAAAACAACTTGACGGGTGTACAGAGGCATACAAGCATGAGGCAGCAATTCTACTTTTAATTAGAAGTCGAACTTCATTTTATGTGTTGTTGTTTTTTTTTCCCCTTGTAGAAAAGGGTGATCTCGGACAAGAAGTACAGCGAGCAGCGGCTGGATGTACTGTCATCTTTGGTGCTGGCAGAAAATGCTCTGAGTGGGCCCAGCACAAAGGAGCGACGTCTAGTGGTGTCGCTGGCACTGTGTGTTGGCACTCAGCTGGTATGTTGGGAGTTAAATCGGTGGTTTCCTTTTTCATTTCATTTGATTCTTAATTTGGTGTTGAAATCTCTTGTTGTCTTGTAGAAAACTTTCAAAGATGAGGAGCTGCTTCCACTACAGCTTGTGCTGAAGAAGTTGGATCTGATTAGTGAGCTGAGTGAGAGGTAGGAGTTTGTTTTTGTTTTTTTCTTTTGATCATGTTGAACAAAGTTTCCAGCCGGTGCATGATACAATCTGTTTTTGCTTCATCTGCTAAGAGTTGGCAAAGTGGTTAACCCTCCAGACACTGAAGAAAACTTCCAGAAATTTAGAAGCTACTTCATGGTGTGGAGCCAGTTGTGGAATAGGAAGCCAGTGTTGTGCAGTGATGTCATTGGCTCGTAGTCAAATAGTTTGTACAGAAGAACAGGCTAAAGATTTTATATAAGTCCAATACATCATCATCACTTTGACTGGTGATTTTCATCGATTATTTGCTGAAATACACATTTTTACAGGCATCTGGCCCTTGGCAGGACTTTGGCAGAGTTGTTTATAAGTTCTTGGCACGAGTCCTTGTATTCATGTTCATGAAAGCAATTTGATGTGTTCTTTGACCTACTTTACTGAGGAACTGTTTTCCTTTATTCCTCAGGGTCAAGCTGCAGTGTGACTGTAGTTTTCTTTACTGGCACCGAGCTGTGTTTCCCATCTACCTAGATGATGTATATGACAACGCTGTGGACGCAGCACGAATACATGTAAGCTGACTGGCCTATGATGTACTGATCACATGCACTCTTTCTTTGAGATGTTATATGAGCCAGACTCGTAACCCTTTCTGTACGGATCACAAAGCACTTCTTTTATTTTCTTAAAGAAGTTTCAGAATATAGTACATTCTTCTATTGAAGAAAACATTTTAAAATCAATTGGGAAACCTACATTGCTGAATTAATTTTGGAAGTTGAGATTTGCTGTTTTACCACATGGAAGGATAAAGATGTTCTAATTTATAGAAACAGTTGTCTCTTTGTTCATAATTTGTTTTAATTGTTACGTGTTTTTCTTGTGCTTGTTTTGACTGGCTGTTCCGGTGTTCTGTCTTCCTGGATGACGGCTGTGATTGGCCCGAGCAGTACATGTTTAGTGCGCTGAGGGACAGTGTGCCCTCCATGTTGCATGCCAAACACATGGAATCATGTGACCAGCTCCTGGAGAGCTACGACAAAGAGATCATGAACGTGTTCAACGAGGTGAGAACAAAATGAAATGAGGGTGTTAGAAGAAGAAATACGTATAGTATGGTGTACAAGCTTGCAAGTGTTATCTCTTCTGAGTTCTTTTGTTCAAATCAAACCAATCTTTAGCAACACCCTCCTCAATCTCCATGTTCTCATTCTTTCTGGCGTCTTAACTCTTGCAGCATTTGCTGGACAAGCTGTGTAAGGAGATTGAGAAAGACCTGCGTCTCTCTGTTCACACCCACCTGAAGCTGGATGACAGGAACCCTTTCAAAGTTGGCATGAAGGACCTGGCCCACTTCTTCTCCCTCAAACCCATCCGATTCTTCAACCGCTTTATTCATATCAAAGGTGCTGAAAGATTGTGTTCATACATACACAGATTATTTTCTGTCATGTTTGTTTGTTTTTTTTATTGTTTTTGGTGTCATTTTGATATAAAAAAAGCAGCATTTTTTTTCTATGAAATTTGGTGGAAAATTAGGTCATGGGTCAGGAAAAGCTTATTTTATTGTCCATCCAGAAACTTGATTTCTTATCATTGATAAAGCTAATTTTGAACATCTTTGCCATTTTCTAATAGCGTCTACTGCACATAATTGAATGTAAAAAGCATGTCCTACATTTATTATCATTTTTGTTATCATGCATATTGATGTATAATTTTAGATGCAGGCCAAAATGTGTAACAATGTTGTTTTAAAATAAGAAATTAAGATAATTGTACAACTTTCAGAGAGGTGTGCTCCCTCTTAGTACTGTTTACGTTTCTAGTGCAACTGCATTTGTTTAAATATTTAATTCGGTACAAATTCAGTTGGATCTGTGCTAATCTGTGTGGTATCCCACCAGTAAACAGTGTAAGGTCAAACTAAATGAAATTGGTCATGTCAATGTAAAAATGTGTGCTGTGTATTGCTGACACCTGCTGGAAAACCGTAAGATGGGTTCATGAAGGTGCAGCTGACATAATTATTTATCATGTCCTTGCAGCCTATGTGACCCACTACCTAGACAAAACGTTCTACAACCTAACCACTGTCGCGCTGCATGACTGGGCCACCTACAGTGAGATGAGAAACCTCGCCACACAGCGCTATGGACTTACAATGACGGAGGCATACCTGCCCAGCCAGACCCTGGAGCAGGTCTGTGTGGTTACAGCTTATACATCACGACAGAGGTGGAGATTTTAATTAAAGAAGTAAAGGTGATAAATGGTCGATTAACTGATTCTCCTGTGTGGTCTCATCAGGGTTTGGACGTTCTGGAGATCATGAGGAACATTCACGTTTTTGTCTCACGATACCTTTATAACCTCAACAACCAGGTGAGCCTTACAACCTCCATATTGACCTTCCCTATTTTGAACCAAGCAGTCATCTGTGTGTTATATACAGTTTTTGCATTCCAATAGATCTTCATTGAGAAGGCAAGTAACAACAAGCACTTGAACACCATCAACATCCGTCACATCGCCAACTCCATCCGGACCCATGGCACAGGCATTATGAACACCACGGTGAGTTTACAGGAAAGGTAGTGGTGTGTGTTTGTACTTTTTCTCTCAGATCTGATTGTACATGGGTGTTTGTGCCTCACCTGTTGCACATGTCCTCTCTTATTACATCAGGTGAATTTCACCTATCAGTTCCTGCGGAAGAAGTTTTACATCTTCAGCCAGTTTATGTACGATGAACACATCAAGTCCAGACTGATCAAGGACATCCGCTTCTTCAGAGAAACAAAGGATCAGTCTGATCAAAAGGTAGGAAAAGGCTCAGTGCCTCTCCACATTCATTCATTTTACCGCAGCAGTTACACAAACAAAGCATCATGGAAAGATGCTGAATATTTGCCGTGAAGGCTTCTTGACCACAGGTCAGGTTAAGTTGGAAATCAATCAGACAGCAAGTGGATTTATAGTTGAGACCGGTTTATTTACACGTGTTGACAGTCACAGTGCACAAAGAACAAGTAAATTCCATGGGCTTTTATAGGGATTTTTTGTGGACGTGCAGAAATTAAGATCCACGTAGGCTAGTGCGAGTGTAGATGTATTGTTGGATTTGCTGGATGACACTGGATGCAGTCGGGACAGTGTTGCAATAACATGGCCTTAAATGGAAATCCAGAACTGAAGATAACCACATGTTTAGTTACTTTACTTCCTTCAGCCTTTACAGCCTTCTGGACCCTTTGTATCATCTCCCATACAAATATAATGAAATTAAGTCAGCCCTCAATACAGATATAGATATAAGAAGTACATAAAGATCTAAAAGTTAATATAGCATAAATATGAATCGTAAAATTGTGATTATAATGATACAAATGCAAAACACTACAAACATATGAAATGTAAATATATCATGCCGGCATACAAAAACCACCTATCACTATTGCACCTTGTGTTGTAGTTTAATCAGATGGTTTTTACATCAGTTGAGCTCTAACTGGTGAAAGCTGGAAACTAGCCTGAGGCCAGTTGTGAAGCTGAAATCAACCTGCCAATGAGCAATTTATAAGTTTTTAGGAAATCCAGTCTTGGGAACGGGGGCTTTTTTCTAGATTGTTTTGTTCTTGGAACCAGTTAAGCTGTCTAATCCTCCTGTAATAACCCCCTGAAGTTCCTGTTTTAAAAATACTGCATTCATATCACAAGAACACAGCTCCCCACCAACTCTTATTTAGCTGTAGTCGTCCATGTTTTTGTTGTAGTATCCATTTGAACGAGCGGAGAAGTTTAACCGCGGCATCAGGAAACTGGGCATCACTCCTGATGGACAGAGCTACCTGGACCAGTTCAGACAGCTCATCAGCCAGATTGGTGAGAAAAACACCTAAATGATGCTCATCTGTTTTTGGCATATAATCCTAAAAATCTAACTGCACAAGGCAAACCTGGTAAACTGACACCCTGTTTTCTTTCAGGCAACGCCATGGGCTACGTGCGTATGATCCGTTCTGGGGGCCTCCACTGTTGCAGCAGTGCTATCAGGTAAATGGAGAGTGCTGCATGTACAGTATGTCCTCCCTTGCAATGTTAATATGAAGGTCTTGTGCTGAATCGATCTGAGAACATCGTCAACTTGCCTGATTAACTGGATGCATTAATGTTATTTTATGTACATCTCACTAGTATGTTTTTGTATGCGTGTCCTCTCCAGATTCGTCCCCGACCTGGAGGACATAGTCAACTTTGAGGAGCTGGTGAAGGAGGAGGGACTGTCGGAGGAGACCCAGAGAGCTGCCAGGTATTTGAGAAGCCTGCACTCTGAATAAAATATAACTTGCATGTCAGTATTTGTCTAGCAGGACCTTATTTCTGCATTTTCTGTAGATTAGGCCTCAGAGCACCTTCTAGTGGGCCACAGGGGCAGTTGTAATGCCAAATGGTTTGATTTTTTTTCCTGGTAATTTACAAAACTAGTTATTTTTATACTTAAATGTGCTCAACGATTCACATAAATAAAAAACATCAAATTACAATGCATAATTTGAATGACCAGTTACATTTCAATATCACCACACCAATTTGCCACTAGCACTAGCTAACGTTCTTCACAAAATGGATCACTTTTTGAAACAGCCCTACAACCACTGTGACTGTAACAATACAGTAAGTCACGGAACACACTTTGAATGCTACTCTGTTATTTGGCCTGTCACCCACCACACCACAACTTGATTTCATTATTTCCCAGAAGCCTAAGTGTCTCACTAATGGTAAGCTGAATATTTATTTTTGTCATTACAGCTAATACTGGCATCATACACACAACTTTATTTATCTCCTTTTTTTAGTCATGTTATCTTTTTTTCAAATTTTTTGGAAAGGTGATTCTCTGAATTTTTTTACCAATCAGAAGTGGGCTTTAAGTCATAATAGGCTCAGAACCTCTGCTGTAGAATTCAGTTTTTGTTTAATATTTCTGTTATGCACAGAAACAACTGTGCTTTAGTGATGCCTACAGTCAAACAATGTGAAGATATTTTCAGTGTATTTCCATTTTTACACCTGCAGAGGGCACCACAGTTAAAAAAAACAGTTAGGGAAATGTTACCTATAGTTTGCACAGTTCTTAAATATTGTGTCATTTCCAGTGTCTTAGATTCAGTGTTGGGGGATCTGACCAGCAACTCTGCTGAGGGGACAGAGTACTTCAAGATGCTGGTAGCGGTGTTTGCACCTGAGTTTCGCAGTGCCAAGAATATGCACCTGAGGAACTTCTACATGATTGTACCTCCACTGGTCAGTACCTAGACCTTTCATCTGTTTCTATGCTACTACGTGTTCTCTTTCCATTTGTTTGTGTTTACCCGCTCTTCCTACTGTGTTTCATTTTCCTTGACTGTTCTTCATCATTGGTCTATGCAGCACATTCAGTAATTGGCCCAACAAATCTCTCCCATAGACGGTGAATTTCGTGGAGCACTCCATCAGCTGTAAAGAAAAACTCAACAAGAAGAACAAAACTGGAGCTGCTTTCACGGATGATGGCTTCGCTATGGGTGAGAGTGGACTTAACAAAGGCAGTATGGACTATACAACATCAGCTCAATTTTCTACATTTCAACAACTTTAAGGCTCCTCTCTTACCGCTGCATCTCTTGCTCTCTAAGGTGTGGCGTACATTCTGAAGCTGCTGGACCAGTACCTGGAGTTTGACTCTCTGCACTGGTTCCAGGCTGTCAGAGATAAGTACAAGAGAGAGATGAATGCTGTGGTGAAGGAGCAAAACGTCCAGTCCGCCAGCCAGGATGAAAAGTTGCTGCAAACGATGAACCTCACTCAGAAGCGGCTGGATATCTACCTTCAGGTACAGTCTCTGTTAGACTGTCAGTGAAGATATGAAGGAAGCATGTCTGCCATAGATTGGCAATATGAAACGTATGCCGAATTGGCTATTAGCAGTTCCTGTTTGCAATGTATCCATGGATGACACAGACATCTGTCTCTAGATTACTTTGATACTGAAGAAAACTTAAAAACATGATTCTCAGGCAGGTTCTGGAGTTGTAAGGAGTTTTTAAAAAATAATTTCTGAGCTGATTTATGGCCGTTTATTTGTGATGGACACCAGAGATAAATGATGTCCTCGGTACACGCAAGTCAACCTGAATTTAAAAATATGTGTATCGTGTCGGTGTTAAGGTTTGACTGAGTTGAGACTTGGAGAAGGAGTATGAACTTTAATGCAAATTGCAGCAATCGGGCGCTAAGAGTTTAAAAAAAGTACCATGAGCTTTGTGTCACAGAATGTACTGCTGCTGCTCCAACCACTGTTCATGTTGGTGAGCAGGCCAAATTACCGGCGTGCACCTGTCCCTCTCACACCGTATCTTTGCTCCACATCCTCTGACAGATGGAGGATAACTGTTCACTCTGACCTCTTTGTCTCTTCCTTTCACCTCAGGAGTTTGAGCTGCTCTACTTCTCGTTAAGCAGCGCCCGGATCTTCTTCAGGGCCGACAAGACTGCAGCCGAGGAGACTCAGGAGAAGAAGGATAAAGGTTAGGAGGTGTTGTGATGATTGATGGAGTCTCTTAATTATGCAAAACCACTGGCACACCCGCTCTGTTATACAGGCTTCTTCGTAGATGATTTTTCATAGCAAGATGGTATCCTGGGGATGAGGTCTGTATATCTTCATCCTCTTTTAGATCTCGCATATAACTTAATTGCCATTTTCTCCACCAGATGAAGCTGCCAAAGCAGGAGGTACTTCAGATGGCTCTACCCCCACTGAACCTGCCTCAAACTTGAAGTGTACTGTAAAATGAGGGGATTATGCACCTGTTCAGAAGAAGTGTGTAGAGATGTCCTGCAGCAGACTGCTCTGAAATGTGTGTGTAGTTCAGGGAGAGACAACTGGAACAACTGACAATTAAGAATACTGTCTTTAAGACTCTTAATGTCCCCTGGCGACGCAACTGTCTTCATCAGAGAAAGAATGTGAACTGGAAGTGCTACCGCAGGAATTGTCTCTTTTTTTGTTTCCATTCTACAGAAACATCAATGTAACATCCCACAGCTCTCGAGTGTTAATAGCATCTAAGAAATTTGGCTTGAATTTGTAGCATTTACACAAGCGACTGCAATTTGAAAAGGTCCGGTGGCACAACAAGTGTGAGGTATAAGTGAAACCTTTCTTTGCCACACTGCCTTTTGATACTTGTACATTCAGTCTGGATGAACTGGATTATTTTTCTACAGTAGAAGCCTCAGCTGTGTGTGTGTGTCCTCTGATAATTAGAGACTAATTTGCATCTGTTTCAGTTTCGGTACTTGGTACATCTTTGTTGTTGCCAAATGTACTAATTATGATTTATTGTTCATGGCCTTCAATAGCAGCTTTGCTCTTATTTCCTCTGTAGATTATAGCGGAGCAATGACGACTCTTGAGAATGTTGTCAGTGTATAATCATATGTTTGTGAGCCATATTTGTAGCTTTGTTTTGTCCTTTTTATGCATTGTGCCTTTCTTAACTGCAGATAATCTAGAAATAATACATCCAAACACACAAGTTTCTTGATCTTTGAGTGTTGCATAGTACAAAAGTTTCATTTCCCTGCGTCATTACATTCATTACATTTTTATTTCCCAATTTTGTATCTTTCAACATGTGGCACGAGGAAATGAGGCCATAATTTGGTCAAAATTACATTCCATTAACTCCTTGTCTTCTAGTCTCTAAAGACTAATAAAACACGCACTTTCAACTGAATTACTGTCTTAATTCATGAGTTTGTACTGAAAGCCTTCAAACTCAAAGATACTGCAAAAGGATTTAAACCACAGATTACATTTTCAATTCATGGTTTCTATGAATGTTTTCCCAGTGATGACATTAAACCTGTGTATTGTATTAAAATTAAGTTTACATGTAAATATCTTCCTTGGCAAGTGATGCACAACTTTTGCCTGCAACCTAGTACATACAAGTTGAAATGACTCCAGGAGCAGAGGTGAACATAATGAGGGGTCCCTGACTGTAAAAAGAGCAGTAAACAACACACACTGGTTCAGGAAAGCCTTTTCTGCTTTAATACAAAGAACAGAAGCTTTTAACTTCAGAAAATACAAGATTGGTCTGGATTTTTTTTTTCTCCTCAAATTGCCATTTTTCCGTTTCCTATGAAATGCTGCTGTTCACTGTTGTTCAAACAGCTTGAATTGAAATACATTCCTTCTTTAACTTTGGACTTGAAGGATGATCTCCATATTTTTTTTTCTCTTTTTGGCTGAGAATCAGGCCTTTCCTTAAATGACATTTTAGTTTTGTATTATTTTGATTTAAGTGCCCGTAGTGCCATGTGACACCCAGTCCAGCAGATCCAGAAATGTCCTGTTACATCCACATATTGCATCCATGCTCACCTCATAAAAACGAGGTACAAGGCAGGGCAAAATTTCTTCCAAAATAGATGTCATATATATATATACATACATATATATATATATATAGCAAACATATATACACATTCGTACATACATATACTAATTTATGTGATGCAAAGAAACAAAAAAATGTACACATTTCTTACAAAATTGTAACAAAGACTGGAAAGTGTTTTGTTTGCTCTGGAGCAACATTGTGTAGCTGTTTTGCCTCTACAAGAATTTGTCCACATTTGTGAAAACCAACAGAGTCTCCCAGATCTGTGTCCACGTTCAACTGGCACAGAGAGACAGACGGAGAGGAAGAGAAAGTATGAGACCGAAAACAGGTTGGTGGTGCAAATACAGAGATAGAATCAATGCAAATGGAAGGAAGAAAAAGAAGGGCGAGATGAAAAGGGATGCATGTGAAAAAGTTGCATGAACCCCCTGACCCATAACAAAAAATGTTAAAGGAAAAATATTGTCAGGGAGTGTTCACATAAAAACAATCAAACAAATTTTGTGTTCTTTTATTACTAAATATAGTGCAACAATAAACATTGCATTTCTTTCACCCTTTCACTTGCATCTGAGGATGTTAACTTTGCTTTCCCCGGCTTTGTTTCCTTTCTTAACACTTGTAAGTACGAGGTGTAATCCTTGTTCTGTCACTGTCCTGTGCCACAAGGTCACTCCTCCTTTCTGCAAGAAAACAGGCTTCGGATTCAGAGACGTAAACATAACACAGACCCTGCTCAAAACAAAACAAAAAACAGGAGGAACATAAAGAATAAAAGCAGAACGTGTTTTGGGCAGCATGTAATTTTGGAAAGGCAGGGCAGTATTGATGGTGGCAACGACCCCCGCAGTCAAAGAGCCAAATCCTTGAGGAATAAAAAACCAAGCTGTGTGAACCACAGCGTCCCTCCTGGATAACAGTGTTATGTGCAGGAACAGCTGCAGCCTTTGGACTGGTTGGGCCTTAGAAGGCCTGCTGGGCTGGATTGTAGTTAAATGTTGTTGGCACGTGTGGCCTCTCTTCCAGCTTGTCATACTCCAGATGAAATTCCTGCAGACAAAATTTTAAAAAATGATAGGAAAAGCTCTAACCACATCAAAAAGTCAGTAAAGCTTATCACAGATGCCATTTTGTGAGATAATGAGAGTGTAAAGAGCATAAATAGTGGAAGCAGCCACAAGTTTGGCATTATGGCTGTGGCCATCTTTTTTGGAGCCAGAAATGACCATGTTTGGACGAGATAGTGGAGCTGGGGAGGATACAAATCACAAGGTATCCCCACCTGTTATTAGGGCACGGTCACACGTGCGTGAATGCGGTCGAAAGACCACAGCTGATTTGTAGTCCGTTTGAGAGGTCAACTACACACGTCTTTGTTGGTTGTGGCTGCAACTTTGGGGGTCAAAGTTCACCAAATTGTACTCCAAGATGAAAGCCAAAATGCAAATTTGCCACCAGAAGCAAATGTTTTATTCGCCCATGTGTGACCATGCCCTTATGGAGACCCACCCTAAACTGTCTCTGATTTGCTGATGCACCCCACTCTGCCTCTGATTGGCTTACCCTGATATTCTTACACCAACCCAATTTTGATGAAACCACGATGAATTTTACATTATTGTTTATCAGAGCAGTGTGTAACAGGAAACCTAATTTCTGAAGGACTAATAGATAGCACAGAGGCTGTATTCTCTAGTTGTGTCTGTGTTTTTCTTCAGTTGTTTTATAAAACAAACAGCCAGCAGGGCAGTGCTGATACAGCAGATTGTGATTGGCTGTCGCAGCTGTGTCTCTGGGCAAGACAGAGTGGACCTGTCGGGTGTTCACAGGGCGGGCTGTCCTTCCACACACACTGAGTTTGGAAAACGATAGACACAACCGGGACTGACGTTGCTTGGTTTCAGCAAGAAGATTTTGCCGCTTGTCCCCTCTCCCTGGCCCAGAGACCCTCTGGCAGCAAAGAGGAGTGACCCTGAGAGGAGCAGCAGCAGGTCAGCCAGGAGGGACTGAGACAGCTGAAGGGGTTGGTGTGTTTACCGTGGAAACTACAGCTCACAATCCATTGTATCAGCACAATCGCCAGCTGTTTTACAAACCAACTGCAGGAAAAACACAGACTCAACAACTAATACAGAAGCCTTTATGCTGGACTCAAATACTTGACTGATAACGATGACTGAGACCATAAACTCATAAGGAAACCGTTTACTGAAGTGATAAATCAAGAGAGAAATCAGTTCACTTTCTCATAAGCTTACATAAAGTCAGTCTCCTTTTTGAAACCAGTGGAGTCGACCCCTGCTGGCCATTAGCAAGAATTCACTTTTCAGACAAAGCTCCTATCAGTTAATATACTGTCTCAAAGAGGCAGCAGAAAGAAAGTCTTACCTTGGCTACTTTCCTCCAGTTAAGACAATCAAAAAAGTAGTAGGTCCCCCTCTCATAGGCGTTGGTTTTCAGTGTCGGCTCCATGCCAGGCGCCCTCGTTATCCAAACCCGCTCCTCTTTGTGATACCTCCAGTCCCGGTTAAAGCTGGAGAGTGAAATTAGGTTTCACATAATTAAGTTGAAAAAATATTACTAAACATAATTGAAACTATTGTGAACATTGTGAACTTAAGAGTAACAGTAGATAATATTTGTGAGGAAGTACTCACAGCTCTACTGCTGCCAGAAGCTGTAGCAGGTCTCCACCATTCATGTAGTACAGGTAGAACAACAGGTCTTCACCATATCGCGCCAGTTTAATTGCAGCCAACTGGAGGAGGCAGGACAGCAAAAGCAAATAAGGAGAATCAGTTTTGTAGCCATGTGTACCACCTGAAGACTGCTACCACTTATTATGGAACTGTTTTGAAGCTCATGGTTACCTTGTCCCGTATGTGGATATTGGTTAAGTATTCAGAGGGAACGTGGAAGTCTGAAAAGGCAAGCAAGAGAAAAATGATCAAACTACAAAACATGTAATCTTAATGGAATATTATAAGAAGACTTTTCCCGATGGTGGAGAAATGTGAAGATGGCATGCTCTTTAACACCATAAAAGTCATGATGCAATACCAAAACTTAAAATGCTTTAACATTAAAGGAGCTGGTTACACAATAAAGCCTTAGCTAGATGCACTAACATCAAATAACAAACTCACATGATAGTAGGCTACATTAAATAGGAAGCCAATTACTATTCATCTCAACAACAATAATTTGAATGAATAAATTAAATGAGCACTATTCATCAAGTTGCCATATGTGAATGTTTTGCCTCTCATTGCCTATTGAATTCATTCCCTCTTGGGATCGACGACCAGCTCTTTTGTACTAACAAAGCAACAAACATAGTTATCTCTCATTTAGTCTGTTTCTACACTGAAAGAAAGCAGCAGAAGAGTGCAAGACGAGTGCTAATGCTAAAGCTTTGAAACATTAGATTTCAGCAGATCATATATTCAATTATGCAAAACATGTGAAATGATTGTGGGATGTGTGCAGCTGGATGAGGAGGTGTCACCTGTTTTCTAACAACCCCCTTCCCTTCATGTACCTCCTGTCTGTCATCATAAAAATAATGTCAGACTGGCTCAGACTCCAAATCTGGAAAGCTAATAAGGACTGCCAAATGATCTTTAAAATAATGTAATTAAAAGTTTAAAAATCCATCTTCTCCCTACACACTTCACCTTAATGTCTTACCAATGTCTTGAGGTCGACAGGGTGATGAAGCCCAAGGAGAGGCGAACTTGGGGTACAAGTTTCTGTCATGAAAGAAAGTTGCAGTGAGTTCTTGCCACTATGAATATCAAAACAGAACGTTTGCTTGACGAAAACACCAACTGGTTAAGAGGTAGAACTATGGTCTCATAAAAGATTTTTTTTTTGTTAGAAAGTGGTTGTGTATTGTTGTGTAAAATGTAATTACCAGTTTGGCAACTTCCACATAATTTGAAAGATGAATTATCGGCTTGATAATGTCAAAATTTATATTAGAAATTGAGGGTTAAGTGGTCCTGGTACGGACCAACGGAAGCATTTCACTGTGATTTATTCAATGAAAAGGAAAGCAGGGCAAATGCTTTCGGAACCACGGTAACCATCTGTGTCTGTTATATGTGTAGGTCACATAACATTTAAATTGGCTTCCGATTTTCAGTACAAGACTAGTGATTTATTAATCCTACTTTAATTTTTCAGCGACAGCCCTTTTTACCAGCCGTATACCTACTGGCTAATGAAACCCTAAACCCAACTGTGTTTGAGGTAGAATGGATGACTTACTCTGGTGAGTTTAAGTTGAGTCCCAGTGTCGTGAGGTCACTTCCTAGAGCCAGATGGACCATCCCCGGATCAGTCTCTGCTGCCCGGATAAATGTCAGCAGGCCAATCATGCCGAATTGGTCTGTCACCATTCCTGAGGGAATGTTCGTCACCCGACCTGCAGCAGCAGCAGCATGGATCATTTAGAGTGCAACAAACCGCTAAAACTGAACTGTGATCTTCAGTTAACACTTACTGTCAATACACTACCTCCAGTTCTACACCACACTGTGTGCACACATTGGAGAGCAAACCAAGCAATTCATTTTTTTAACAAGTGTTGGCCACAGACAGACTAATGCAAAAATGATGACGGTCTGTATCACACTGAATATATTCGTTTAGCTTCCTCACTGTAGCCTATCCAATAACTATCTAACACGAAATGCAGGGTAGAGAGCCCAACTGCCTCACCCATGTTGTGCGATTAAGAAGGGATGTCTCAGTGGAATTGGAGTGATACGATTGGCTGAGAGGTCTCACCATCGGGCAACACCTGGATCCCTTTCTTCTGGTTGTTGTTCTGTGCTGAGGCAGTCTTGTCTCCAGGGAACTTGGGCCCATCTGCACTGGATGTGCTCTTGCTTGTGGAGTTCAAGTTCTACAAACAAAGAAAAACGGCTTTAAACATTCTCTTTGATGTGCAACCTTGATACACACATGCACACCCACACACAAAAAAACAGACATCCTGCCAGATTGTGCTGTCAAGCCATCAGTGGTTCACACTTACAGTTTTGCTTTCATCGTTGTTCAACGTGGCGTCCTTATAGTTTGGGCCAGGCAGTGCAGGGAAGTCCTCGTTGTGGATGGAGAAATCCTGTGTCTGTTCAGTTGATGGCTTTGTCACCATGCCAACTTGATGATGGTGAACACAGTGAAGTAGAGATTACAATTCAACATGGTGTAGTAAGCAGTAAATCACATTCATGTTTCTGTGGATGTGCATTAAAACAAAGCCTTGTATATAATGATAAACCAAACAAGAAGCTGATATTCTTTTTTCCATCCTAAGGGAACCTACCACCTATTGCTTCAGTAAAATAAGGCATTTTCTCCAGACTAATGGCCTACCATAAGGAGCTCGTCCAGCCAGTGGGTTGAGCACTGGTGTTGGGTTTCCAGTCCCTTCTCTCCGACTCCTGTCTGCTAACGCAGGGAAGTCTGACAGATCCAGTCCTGTTACATTTTCACTCCCATCTGCAGCAACGGGAAGGTTAGAAACTGGTAAGGTGTAATGTCACCTTTAGCGCAATAAATCTGCGTAATAATGTGGCAATTATTAACTTCATAATCTAATTTTATTACACTGTAAATGAATTATAAAATAGCCCTCCCTGAGCACTAACTGTTGACCAAACTCTATTACTACGCTGTCTGTTTCAGCCGTTAAATATAAACTGATACAATGGTGTTACCTTTACAGTTTTTCTCAAAATTAATTTTACTTCTATGGATTTTCACCAAAAAAATGTCCAGGTTTTTTAAAAGCCAGTTTAAACTGATCTTCCTGCTTTACGAAGACATTGGTCATGGCATTTTACAGTGAACAAGGTTGCTTTGTCACGAGGACAGCTCAGAACATGCTTCCGGTAATAGAAAGTGAAGAGAAGAAATATGGCCTTAATAATAAAATAAAATAAATAATGAATGTCTAAAGTATTTTGCAGCATGGTGCATTTATAAAATGTAATTTTCACTGTTTTTTTAAAAATCAGATTGCCGCCCATTTATTTAAAGGCAGGGTAGGCGATACTTTTCAGAACACTTTGCTATATTACTTGAAATTCTCGTAACATACCGATAGCAATGAATAAATTAAATGCACCAACAATAAAAAAAAAAATCTTCATCTGTTGCAGTGGCAGGGCTGTAAGAAGCCTGTCCAATCAGAACATTAAATAAGTGGATGAACCTGGCTACTTCCTGCTTGCGTGCACTCTGCCCATGCGATGCCGAGCACTCATTGGACCAGTCTTCTAAAAGGCAAAGGCAGAGGCAATAGCTACAGCTAGCAAGCCAGTTGTAGAACCAAAAAACTAAAGAAGAAGAAGAGTTTCAGAATGGCAGAGAAAGTGCCTACAACAGCTTTCGGTCGCAAAAGAAAGCCTATTTGAGACGGCTACGAGCAAAAAGAGGCTGTGCGATTCTTTCAAAATAAAAGTCTCGCTGGTTTTTCCAAAATCGCCTACCCTGCCTTTAATATTCTATATAAACACAGATGAATTCCAACAGTTATGTTTACATAAAAGCCCAAACTAATAACCACCTGAGTGAAACACACTAACCTGTGCCATTGAAGATGTTGCTTGATAATGAGTTATTCATCCCAAAAGCCTGATTGCGGTTCATACCAAATCCTGACATGCTGCAGAGATAAAAGAAAACCAAAACAGAAGATTAACTTCCAAACAATACCTTTCTTTCAAATATTTAAAAAAAAAAACCTCTACATCAGTAACTGTAGAGGACACACACATGCAGATCTGTACAATGACGTATCATACAAGTGAACACATGCGACTTATGCAGAATCCGTCTACCTGTTTATGGTGAAGGGCTGGCGTGCTGGTTGCTGTTTGGGCATGCAGATGATACTGGGCGAGCTGCGGTTGGGGCTGCCCAGCCCTGAGCTGCCCATACTGTTGGTCCTGCCGCTTATCCCAATGCCTTGACCGACCTGAGAGTGATTCAGCATGTTCCTCGAGTTCATCGGCAATGTCCCTCTGTCAAAACATTGTCAGGTCTGATTTAGTTGGATCTATTTTTTCCTCATGTCATGTCAACTGCCATTTCTATTTCCAGGTATTTACTGTTGCCATAAACCATGCAAATGTGCATGCAAACTGAGTCTGCAACAAGTGAACTCCTTCATACACACCTGCTTGGTGATGGAGGGGTATGGAGGGACATGGTGGGGACCCCCGTTGTGGGGGTGATATGACTTGGTAGCTGTGTGCCTTGTGTTAGATTTCGGTTTAATTGAGGCGTATTGTTCCCCATGCCCCTTACCGAGAAGCCAAGTGCACCTGCAGAAAGTCATGGTAGGAAAACAGGCAGAAAAACAAATGCTGTCAGGCAACTTGGAGAAGATTCTTCTTCTTGGAGAAATACTATACAATACTTGGAGAAAACTCTAACTTTTATATCTCTAGTTTTATTCTCAAGAGTTCCACATAAATACCTGATAAGCTCAACTGCACTTGTTTCTTTTTACTCAAACTATGCCACAAGTGAGAAAACTGCTATGTGAGTGACTGTAGAAAGAAAAACTTACTTTGTGGACCATACAAACTTGCACCAAGCTGCGACAGCTGACCTGACGATGATGGTGAGGGTGAGGACAGCATCTGGAGAAAAACATTTGAAGACAGACCCGAGTAAGATAACGAGAAAACATCTCCTCTGGTGTGCAGATATGGGGGAACAAACTCACGTCTTTGTCCGACCGATGTGGGAACATCGACGGCTGGTTGTAGTACATGCTTTCATCAGTAAAGTCGTTATCGACTACCTCCACGAACTCTACAAATTTCTTTCTAGCACCAAACATGCCTTTAGTCACCTGAAGAGAGAGAACAGAGCGGCTGTTAAAGATGTGCAAGGGTTTAAAAGAACTGGACTAACACAAATGCAATTTCATAGTTACCTTCACATTTATAGTCTAAATACACTGATTCATTTTTGAAAATGAATCCCACAACTATCACCGTTCAACTACCTAAGTTTTACCTTATAGTAGGTAAACTAGTAGTTTCAGTGTTGTACAGCTATTATGGTATACGCATTTTTTACCATAACTGGCAGCATTACATTGTATTTATTCTGCATCTTCTTGTTCCAGCACTTCACTGACACTACATTACCCTTATGTTTGTCAACTTTATATACACAGGACAATATTTTTAATGAGTACACCTGTAAATCAAATGGATACATGATTTATTCTGGTTTCTTTGTAATTCCCTTTGGCATGTTTGGCGAAGGGGAATTAATAAAATAAAGTTTTGAACAGTGCGTGTCTAGTAATGATGTACACACGCATATGGGATGAAAATGTTGAACTTCCATAACAAAATAAACAACTCATCTTCTCGATAACATCCATGAAATAAATCGCTGACAGCAGAAGCCGTTGATTTTCTCCCTGTTAAACTTGTCAGGGTATTAGCATGACTTAAGTACTGAATAGTTATCTAACTTGACACTTAAGAAAATCAATAGCAGCAACGCTAACATGCTAGTTAGCCAACACCAGTGCAGCTAACGTTAGCAGGCTAAGTTAAGTGCTTGTGATCAATCTGTGTTAGCTTAGCTAGCATAACGGCAGTTTGCAAGCGGGCTACCCTAACGAGGAACTAAGTACCACAACATACCGAAACCTTTCAACCCCCAGACACCCAGACTTAGCTACAAAGCAGCAGTCATTCTAAGGTATTAATTTGGGCCCTCTACGCCTCCATACATCCACTGTCAGCTGTCCGTTTTCTCGGCTCAGTGTACGCTCCGTTTGCAGCCAGCAGCTGCCAGACCAGCAGCGACAATCTGCTGGAGCTAAAGGTTAAAGACTGGCTCCGTATCGAAATGAAGAAAAACAACGAGACAAATAGCTCATGTCGAAGGCTTAATTTTATGCCAAACCGAATTAATAGGACGAAAAAAACAGTTAAATATCCTCACCGCATCAATTTCCCTTCTCTTCGTTAGATCCAAGATGGCTGTGTGTATTCAGAATCGAAAGAGGGATAGCCTTTACCCTCTGACCTTACAACCGGCTGACTACTTCCGTACACAAAACTGACTGAAACTGTAACACGTTACTCGTCAGTCCCACGGGGTGCTGAACAGTCACTAAGAACAGAAAAAAAGCCGGTAAAATAATAATAATAATAATATAAGTATAATTTTGCAGTAATAAATGAAGTCCTCTGTCAAGTCTCTGCCTCCTTCCTTCTATCATAAGGTGTCTTCCATTATGAAACTACTGTGGTGTTGGTAGCAGCAGTCACTACAGAAGATGCCTTTTCAAAGGTTCTGTCAGAATATTCAAATCATGAAGAGTTATTGGTGTATTCTTGCAGTTTTCATAGGACCTCAAATCAATGTGATGATACTAAAGCAGGAATTATGAAACTTATGAAACAAGGTTGAATTACCAACCATGCAAAGCAGGAAACCCCCCAGAACTCCAGGGCCCACTACAGCTCCTGGATCACTGAGTCAACTGGTTCGTGCTAAATTAATAAAAGAATTGTTTGGTAGTGTGCATTATTAAACACGTTGTACTGCGCTGGTACTGTTTTATTCTGATCTTGAGGCCCTGTATTAAAATGTAGTTGTATGACCTTCAGTTGTGTGCTTGTATGTTGTATATTCCTACACTTATTCTTGTTTAATACAACTACCCCACAGCAAATCTGGGGCCGGATACTCTCCCAGCACAGCGCACAAAAAGTGGAGTTTCACAGGAGTCTAGCGGCTTATTTTTGGATTTGACTTTGCCTATTTTGAATTTTTTTTTTTTTTTTGTCAAAAAATAAAATATATGTATAAATAAAAAAGACTTTTAGTTCTTTTTCACAGCAGAAATGTTGACTTTGTCAAATCCATTACATTATTTATTACATTATATTAAGTGTTCCAGTAATCACCTAATAGTTCCATTAGTTACACCTGTGCTTTTCCTCCTATGGCATATCAAAACCCTGCCATGAACAGGGTCTACTGTGGCGGTGACATGGCTGCCTGGGTTGTACTGTTGCCTGTTTGAGGCCCCAACGCAGTAAGTGGATAAGGACAAGTGCTAAAAGCAATCTGTCGGTGAGTGAAGACAGACAAGGGGCAAACCTTATGATAAGTAAAATGAAATTCCTTCTCCATTTTATCTAGTTGGAAAATAGCCCTAATGAAGGTATGCAAGATAGCATGGGCAAATCACACCTCAAGCAGGTAGAGATGACAACCACTTCTTACAGTTTAGGAGTAAAACTCCCAACATGAGATAAATAGGAAGTGATATTCCTCTTGTAAAATTACATGCCTACGTAAAAGAACACTAAAACATGAGCACCTGGATTTGGAGTGGTTATGGCACTGAAGGTCTCGACTCCACAATAACCACCGACAAATCGTTTAGATTGTTTGACTTGTCTGGCCCGGTGGCACAGACCCAGAACTGCGATTAAAACAGAATCTAGATGACCTTTGATGCTCTTTCATCCCAAAACACTTCTTATGCTTATCCATTGCACCCTGCCCCTTCCCGTCTCTCTCTCTCCCACCTCTGTCATCTCGGAGAAGAAGGGGGGGAAGTCATGAGGCACAGATAGGGAGGAGAGAACAGCTAGCGGTTGCTATCACCATGAAAGTCAGGGCAAAGCTCAGAGCCACTGAGGGATAGTGAGAGGACTGCACTTGGGAATATCTGCCCAGAGAATACAATACATTTTCAGCTTATTAAGAGGGATAAACAAATGGCTTTCTGTAGAAGATGCAGAGAGTCATGGACAGCAGCAGGAAAACATGGGAAAGTAGGTATTTTTCAGTTCTCATTATGATCAGTTTCACGCCTTTAATGTTTTCTGTTTTCTTGTTAACCACCAGTGATGCTTATTTTCATTGTCAGTAACTCACCAGCATGACTTCTATCATATGAAATGCTGTAATTCAGCATAATAATGTTGTTGTTGTTGCTACTACTACATGCAGCATCTGATGTAATATTAAAAACATGTAATGCAGTGTTACGAACTTGTTTTGTTTTCACATATTCACAAGATCAATAACTCCAGCTGGGTGGTGGAGGAACATTAATAGGATGCCATTAAATTTACTTGAAGACACCAACAGGCTGCCTCAGTGCAACCCTTGTCTGGCGCTAAATTGATGTGGAGGACCAGTGGTGTGTGTCAGAGACAGTGAGCAAGATGGGTAACGCCATGCGAGGCATCATTGCCTTCATTCCTTCAGAACGCTGCCAGCGCTTCTTAGTGGGGGACCTGAAGGAGATGCCACTTGATCGGACCCTGGACCTGAGCAGCCGGCAGTTGCGTCGGCTGCCTGTTGCTGCCTGCGTCTTTGACGAGCTGGTGAAGCTCTACCTGAGTGACAACAACCTCAGCAGTTTACCTGCTGAACTGCAGGGCCTGAAGAAGCTGCAGCTCCTGGCCCTTGACTTTAACTGCTTTGAAGAGCTACCTGCAGCTGTTTGCAGATTGCCCCAGCTCAGCACCCTTTACCTGGGTAACAACAGGCTTTGCTGCCTCCCCAGAGAACTGAGAGAGCTCAAGGAACTTAGTACTCTGTGGCTGGAGACTAATTGCTTCACTGTTTTCCCTAAGGTGGTTTGCGAGCTCTCTAATCTTAAGACCCTGCACCTCGGTTATAACCAGATACAGAGTTTACCAAAAGAGCTTAGCATGCTGGAAGAGCTAAGAAGTATCTGGCTTGCAGGGAACCAGCTGGCAGATTTTCCACCAGTGTTGCTGGAAATGCACTTATTAGCCGTCATTGACGTGGATCGGAACAGAATACGTCGCTTCCCAGGCCTGTCTCACATGCAGGGGTTGAAACTCGTCATCTATGACCACAACCCCTGCGTTAATGCCCCTGCAGTGGGCGAGGAAGTCAGAAGAGTTGGGCGCTGGGCGGACAGCTCGGATGATGGACAGGATGACGACGGGTCAAAAGCAGCGAGTGAGACTACAGCAGAGGTCACAGAAGCACACCCTGAGGAGGAGCCTGACATTTAGCGTCAAGGAACAAAGTGACCTTCAGCTGTGGCAAGGCCTGGCAGTACAGGATGATGTTCAAGTGAAACACTTAGGGTGAAGTGGTGTGTTGTACATCAGGCTGAGGGTTGGTCCATATATGGTAAAGACAATCATACAAGCTATAATATATGTATTTTAAATTTCAAAAAAATGAATATGAATGAAATATTAGTGTCTTATTTGAATTTGTAAAAAATTTGTAAATGCCTTCAAAAAAAGAAAAAAAGAAGAAGTTTTGAACTATTTTATTTTTCGGAAGGACATATCTTGGTAGTTTTACAGAATCTTATAGTAGCTGTGGGATCAAAACTGTACTGGCAAGCATGTTTTTCTACTTGATAAATGTTAGTAGCATGTTGGCAAGACAGTAATTCACATGTTTCTATTTTTAAATTAACTATGCAGTTAGTTTTTGCTGAGGGTATACTGTGGATCATCCAAGAACTTGTTCATACTCTTATGTCAGCAGATGCAAAACATAGCCATTAAAACAAAAGGCATGAGATGGTTCTTACTTTATAGTGCAGGGATCGAGAAATAGAAACGGGTATAGATCATTACAAGAACTCTTGTTCCAGCAGAGTCTGAGATAATATCCGTACCTGCTGAGGCTAAATACAGTGAGGTTTTTAATACCAGTGATGGATGATTGAAGTCAATTAGTGCATTCCTTATTCAGACCAATGCATAATTCATCTGATAGATTGGGCCTGTGGCTTTGAATAAAGACTGCTAATGGGCCTTAATATCATTGCCGTGGTTCTGATCTGAAACAGATCATAAGTGTTGCTTCCCAATTACTCAGAGTACCAGGAAAATGTTCTGTAAACAAGATTGCATGTCATTCTACAATGTATCATTTTGCGTTCTTTTTAAGAAAATGCATGAAAATTGATTAAAATTGACTGCATACCAGCCATTTTACTGGAAACGTGATTCTTTCAAACCGCATGAACACACTGAGATACTGTATTTCCAGCTACAGTATAACAAACACTTTATTGTGTGTGTTTAAGTAATTCCAGAGATTTGGAGAAGACACCCTTCTGTTTATCATTAAATTACTGTTCAGTGTATGCCAAAGAAAAACTTCTTGATTCAGTCATACTGAATCAACAAGTTATAAAAGTTACACACCTTACTACCACACTAGCATCATGGGGGAAATTTGGGATTCTATTTAGAGCAAAGTGGAGGTCTTCTGATTTTATCTCATCTGTCTTTGTTACATAGTTTGTTCTGTCTGATCACAAACACAATATGCTTACACAGTGCACATAAAAACTCATACTGATCTGAATATACAAACAGATTTCATGTGGAATACAAACGTTAAATGTAATTGTGTGTACAGAAATATGAGTGTGGATTTTTCTTGTCACTATATTTCCCTGCTTGTTTTTGTTTCATCTGATTTTAAGTTTTGTGTCACTCTTGGCGTTTCAATAAAAGCTGAATCAAAGCTGTATCGGCCATGTTCCGATCAACATGTATTTAATGTCACCGTTGATTGATTCTCAAGAATCCTCTTATCATTTTTCAACAAGATTTGTGCAAAGAATTCTTAGTTTGATGATTTTTTTTGGAACAATATAAAAAGGAATGTCACATTCTAGTATGTACTGATGACTTTATCTAAAGTGTAAGTTTGCCGTTTAAAAAAAGAAATGTATTTCCCACAATGAACATTTTGCAGTAATAGATAAGGTTTGTATTAATCACTGCACGTACAATTTCATACTACACAATAAGATCTAATAATGGACATCCTATCATATTGGATAGCTAAATGCTTTCTGATTTGACTTATAAACTATATTATATCAATTTAAAATGTTATACATTCTCTATAAACTCTACAAAAACATAACAACCAGATTACATCACTATCTCTGTCTCTCCTTTGCTTACCAAAATGATCAGGCTTGTTTATAGACAAAATTCTGCTGAGAGTTTGAGATTCTTTATTCTTTGACAGGGATTTATAGAGAAAATAAAGAGAAAGAAGTGCACCACTGTATGTTTATTTAATGTGTTTAATGCATAAATAATACCTACTCATATAACGTCATAGACATTTACAAGGACTACTCTGCATTATAGAATTGAACATGACAGAAGTTGCAGTATGAGTTTAACAATATCTTTGGTACAAAATCCTACATGAGCACAACTGTCACAAATTCTTTCAGAAACTTGCTTGAACCCTAAGCTTCCCTTCAGTGAAGGTAAACTACATGGAGCCATATGCCAACAATTCCTCCATCACTTTCACTTTATTAACTCTAACAACCAGCACCAATCTTAAAATAGTAACTTCACTTATCCTTCTCATCCTTTATGTTTCTGGATGTTAAATACACAAACATATTTAATTAACATATTTATTAATAAAACTTGACATACCCATTATAAGCCCAGTCTAAAACATCTGGTGCTTTGTTGTAAGGAATACGCAATAAATACCATTTTTTCAATATTAAAGTGTAGACTGCACTGTAACAGACATTGAACACAAATAACTGTTGAATGAACGTCAACTTTGTCAAAGCATAGAAGCTTTAACTAAATGTGCCACAGCTGTGAAATCACCATTAGACTGAGACAGAATGTCTCTTATTTGCAAAATGAAGAAATGCCTTATGTCCCTCAAGCTGGACCCATCGCACATTTTTTTAGAAGGTTATTAAAGACAAAGACACTTTGTTTGCCCCATCTTTTTTGCTCTGAGAGTGCCTCTTAGAGGCATCACGAGGCTTATTTGTGTGAGAAACACTTTTGGAAATTCCAACTTCAAAAAAACAACTTGGGGTAGCTTCATTCAAAAACAGAATCAACTCTACTGAACTGGTTATCAAGAGATTCACCGTCTAGATAAATACATGAGATATTGCAGGCTGGCAACGATGCGAGTAAAAGCCACCTTTAACAACATCGGAGAAGTAAAACAGGGCGTGTTAAATTGTTGACGTTACCGCTAAATTCCCATGAGCAATACTGTTGGACAAGCCAGAGCTGGAATGTAGTATCTCCTGCTATGGGCATCATTAAAAGCTCAGATGGGACAAATATAAGACTGTAGTGCGGTTGTCTTTAGAGCAGATTTCCCAATTAGTAGACAATAAGCAGAAAAGTAATGAGCAGATGTAAAACTTACAAAGAGGTTAAGTGTTCTCAACACAAGACAATAAGCGGTTGTTGTTTTGCTAAAACAACACAGGTATTACATTCTCATGCATCTGTATTTAGGCCAACTCAGTGGGTTTCATTGAGTCAATCAACATCGGCCAAATTACGGTCAATATCTGCTGAAGAGCGATGGGACATTGTGCGGCATATGAGAATATACTATGGGTACTTAAACTGTGTGCAGTGGCAGGGTTCACAGGCTCATCCACGGTCCAGGTCTCTGTCGGATTGCTGTCTCAGCCTGCTGAGGCAGCTGGCATCCATCCAACACGTCGGAGCTGTCCGTCTCCTCTGGGCTCATAGAGTCACGAGACCCTTCCTCATTGATACCTGGCACATCAGCTCCAGCCGCATCTGGGATAACTGAGGGCTCCTTTGAAGACGGCTCAGACACCGTGTCGTTTCCTTGGACATTGGATGCTTCATCCACAGATCCAATCACTTGAGGAGCACTAAGTTCCTTCTGCGAGTTCTCCTTCTCCATGCGCTTCCGAGCCTCCGCCTTCCTCTGCTGGATGCGGGTGTTGTCTCCCATCATAACCCTGACTCTCACTTGGTCTGGAGGCCAGAGCCCACCCCATATGAACTGTAGGTAGCTGAACAGCACAATGACGCTGAGGAAGGCAAAGTTGGTGGCCACGCCGATCACTGCAGACGTCAGGGGGAAGTTGTACAGAACATATCTTACACCAGTGAAGTAAGCATGGATACAGAGTTGAGATGAGTAGATCTGCACTCGTTTGGACTGGATCTCAATGACTGCACCAACAGTGGGTTGATAAGCATTTGTCTTGTAGTCTGAGAAGAGCTCAACTTCTATAAGCTGCTTCTGCTCAGCCATCCCAGACAGAAAAAAAGGAGAAAACACTACAGTACTCATGGTCTGCAGAAGGCTGGAGCGGTAGTGCAGCATTGTAGATCTTCCCACTGATGAGACAGTCTTCCCACCTTTGGTATAAGAAGACATCTTGACCATAAACATACCCAGCTGTGCATTCACTGGAGACTCTGGCATCTCTAACTCCAAAGATATTCGATAAGGCTGACCGTAGGCCATCACCTGATCTCTCTCATTCTTCATGAAAGAGATGTTGGCAGTGGGGAATGAACAAAGTGCTGACTCTGAGGCATCACAATCAGAGGTGTAGTAGAAGTGCACAGGAGTGGAGAAGCTCACGGTGGGCATGTAGGAGTAATAGAAGCTTCCATAGAGAAAGATGGACACCCAAAGTAGCAGAACCAGGACACATAACAGGATGGCAGCCTGAAATAATGTCCGCCGGGCTTTGAGGAGCGTCACAGCTGCCACATCGTGCAGCCAGTGCAGAGCCGGTCCCATCACGCCCCTCATCGTGTCTGATCCGGCGGACCTTCTTCTGGTCCTGGTTTGGGTAGTTGTTCCTCCTTCGAGCCCCGTTGACTGCTGCCACTGTGGTGGGTCCTCCTTCTGTTCATACGACATGAGTGGGTGGCTCCACTCCCAAACTGTATAATTGCTTATCTTCGCCCTGCCATGTCTAACGTTGGTCTGTTCTGTTCAACTAACTACACACTCATTTAGCTAAAGTCTAGGTTTTAGCTTCTTAAGCAAGTTACTGCGAATTTGATCCACAAGCTAGGTAAGCTACTCGACACAAGCAAAATATCATTGGATTCTAGCTCAAGGTTGAACGTCGTTTTCTACTGGCTTGCTCGGTGGATGTCTAAGCTGCTCTTTAGCAACTTAGCTAGAGTTCCAATATAGCTACTGCTACACACAAAACATGACCTCATGAACCGGAAGTTGCTACATTCTTTTGTGCCTGAAGGAAGCAGGCAGGCAGCAGGGCAGAGCTGCAACAACAACGACGCCAGTGAAGGGAGCAGGCCCTCAGTCTGACAGACATCGATGGGGAAAAAAAGTCGCCTCACCGGAGGAGCGGTCGGTCGGAGGACGATCCTACAGCTTTCACCCCCAGGGCTCCGCGGTGGGAATGCCGGGGAGAGAGATGAAGCACCATCTGGATCTGATGGTAATTTTTAAAAACATGTTAGCCACGGACTAGCTAAATGCTAAATACCCGAGATATAAAGAATGGGCTCATCTGGTAACTAAAGCTATTCACTTAACGGCATATAACTTTAATAAGTAACCTAACACCATCTGTCAACAAGAAATAGCTAGCCCTATATAACAGCTGTTATGGCTCATAAAAGGAAACTTATTTTTTCATTTAACTGATCGACCAGAAGATATCGGCTAGCGTGCTAAGCCAGCCATTAGCAAGCTAGTAGTTCTTGTGAGCCTGCCAACGTAGGCTTAACATTAGAGGCTATAACAAATGGCCGAATCAGTTAACCTAAACCTAATTTACCAACCAAACACAAATGCCGTTACATCTGACTTGGGTCAGTGGCGTTAGCTTCTAGCGTTAAATGCTTTCTTTTGTGAGAATGCTTTAAGCTAACGGTAACGATACAGCTAGCTTGCTGCTAGCATCTGTTGAAGCTCAAAATTAACCCCACGACTGACGTTTTTTGCAGATGAACAGGAGGGTGATGGCCACACATTTGTGAGACAAACACGCACAAACATGAAGACTTCTGCAGTAAAGGCTACAGGTAAATGAACTGTGTGTGTGTGTGTGTGTGTGTGTGCGTGCGTGCGCGCGCGCGCTGCTGCTGCTTGTGTTTTTCAGGCAATGGAAGAAAAGATTGCCATTTTTTTTCTTCTTCCTCCTGTAGAGGGGTTGTCCTTGCTTGGAGCCTACGAGGATAGTGATGATGAGGAAGCCAGAGACTCTTCAACAGCAAATTCTCAACGCAACCAGTCAACTGACATCGACAGTACACTGGCCAATTTCATGGCTGTGAGTATAAATTGTAGTATATCTCAGTACTCTGCTTTGTTCACTGGATCCCAACTACAGCATAACATTTCTGTATGTATAGTTTACATCACCTAACACAATGTTAACCCAGTTGTTGTTATAGCACTAAATTGTATAAAATGAAAATGATGCAGGGTGCCTTTTTAAAAGGAATATTACAAGGATTCAATATGAGAAATTTGACTGTATGTTGTTGTGAACTAAAGGAGAGTTGGTAATTAGATTTGTGGGCCCAATCCATTGTGGGTGGTACAAAGTATACTGCAGGTTTTGGTTTTACTGATTTACAATCAATTTTGTGTAGGTTTTCTAACTTGGGCTTTGTTCAATAAATCACATTATTTATGTAAAGTAAACTAGTGCTTAGAACAGTGTGGTTTATTCTCAGGACTGAAAACAGGTTTTTGTCTAAAATTCCTGTTACCATTTTTCCCCACCACAGGAAATTGATGCAATCACTACTCAGCCAAGTTCAGATGAGGCAGCATCTCATTCTTCACTCCAAACAACAGACCCTCCCAGACCTGAGGGTAATAATCAGCAGCCAGCTGCAAGTGAAGAACAGAATCAACAAAGCACAGAGTTTGAGTACAATACTCAGTACTCACTAGCTGGAGGTAACTGCTTTGTTTAAGATCAAGTCTGCTTGTTCTGATGTCTCTGCTTGGTTAACAATGGACCCCCATTCATTAAATTAAAGGAAGCAGTAGCTGTTTTCTTTTCCTTGCTTAAGCATTAAAGCTGCAGGCTTGCTTAAAAATACATCAGCTATTCATATTTTTTTGTATTCGTCAATAATGATCAATACTTTGAAATACAACTTGAGTTAAGAATACTACTGGGTCACTTCCTTGATATTTTGCTTCTAAATTGCAACACTCTGATGTTATCATTCAGGGCATAGCATAAATTGAGATATTTCTGTGGGAAGATAAATATAGTGCATATTAAATCACCTATAAATATGTTATTTGTTTTGAAGCATCTCTTTTATATTCCTTTTTTTTTTGTAGTGGGTGTAGAGATGGGAGACTGGCAGGAGGTATGGGATGAGAACTCTGGCTGCTACTACTACTGGAACACTCTGACCAACGAGGTGTCTTGGGAGCTGCCACGCTATCTAGCTGATCAGGTCCAAAGCCTGGGGCTGTATGCCAACAGGTGGGAGAAACTAAAGAATTATGACAACTTTGAAGCCTGATAAAATCACTCTACTTGCGTGTTTTGACGTACATTTGTTTTCACTTGTCTCAGTTTGGCCCCCAAAACAGAAATCTAGCCGTGTATGATATATATCCATGATATTTGTCTTTTTATTTTTTGTGTGTGCATGTTTGTCTTTGTAGCTCTAGTGTCAATGGCAACAGCACAGCGCATGCTGGTTATCACACTGAGGAAAACGCTGCATCCGCTGCAGCCCCGACATTAGTGAAAGAGACCAAAGTGAAGGCAAGTTCATATAAGTCCAAAACAAATGTGAATCAACTTTATTATGTGGTGTTTAATGATTCTTGTTCTGAGTTTTAAAATATTACCCTCATGTTTTGTCTAAAAGGAGGTAATTGAGAGTGTTGTAGGCCTCACAAGTGAAGAGGAGGAGCGCCAGGGCGTGGCTGCGTCGCTGCTTGGTCCTCTGATACCCTCTGAAGTGAAAGAAGCGGAAGAAAAATGGAGAAAAAGACTGCTGAAAAGTTTGGATGAGCCTGAGAACACTTTACATTCTGATGGAGAAGGTGTTCACCCTGCAGGATCCCCCGCCACCCCTCTGCAGGACCCAGACTCAGTCCCCACTGTCCAGAAAGATCTGTGCATCAAGAAGCAGTCCGGAGAGAACTTGGATGCTGAGGAGGAGGCAGAAGAGGACACAATGGAGCTCGAACTGGCTCTGGAGAGGAAGAAGGTGTGTGTGTAGGGGGGGGTTATTTGTGTGCAACTTTCAGGAATTACCTTCAAGCTGTTTTTCAGTGTACCACAGCATTATTTCAACATTAGTGGCAAATGTTATTGTCAATGTGCCGTAGTTCTAACCTGTTGTCCGATTCCTAGGCTGAGCTACGAGCGCTGGAGGAGGGTGATGGGAGCGCAGGGGGATCTAGTCCTTGCTCTGAGACTAGCCAAGATGCCTCTGGTTCTCATGGTCTTCTGCCGAAGAAAAACAGGTGGAAGACTGCCTTTCCATGTGCTGCCAGCCCCGACTCTAACAGTAGAGGCTCAGACCTACAGGACAACACAGAGACGGGTGAGTCCAAGTAATTACACACTAGCTATCGGAGGGTGGTTTGCATGACAGGAGTTGGTGGAAATACGTTAATATTTTAACCAAAAATTCCTGCATACTATTATGACTTTCTTGTGTCCTGTAGCAACTCCTAAAATCCTAGAGAGTGTTGCGGAAGGAGAAGACAAGGAAAAGGACAGTTGCGAGGAGAATACGGTTTCAAAACCTTTGGTTAAAGAAGAGGCGGAAGTGTCTGACCTCAAAGTGGAAACGCCTGAGCTCAAGGTAAAATAATGTACCTATCACTAACCATAGTAATTGTGGCAGGCTCTTTTTAAGACATGTTTTTGATGATGAAAACCTATAGTTTCAGATTGGACAACTGGCTAACACCTTAACCAGCAAGATGGAGTTCCTTGGGATAAACAAAAAGGCGATCTCAAACTTTCAGTTGCTTCTGCTACAAACTGAGGTGAAAAGATGATGGCTCAGTTTCTAAGCAATATTATCCTAGTTTCCAGTTGCAGCTTTCCCAGTGGGACTTTTAAAATATTTAACTCTTAATTTTGTTTCATATCATTTTGCACACTGACGTGGTAGTATTTAATATTTAAAATTCTCATAATAATCCATCACTTTCTGGAAACTTGCTGCAATTACTCTTCTGTGTTACTCATCTATCTTGTGGCTCTTCTCTTCCATCCCTCCCCTTTTTCTTTGCTTTTTTTTCCCACCCAGACTCGGATTGCTGACTGGAGGGAAGGCGCACTGAACGGGGTCTATCTTCGCCGCCGGCTGCAGGAAGCTGCCGAACACATAAAATATTACGAACTTAACGCCACCCCTAAAGGCTGGTCCTGCCACTGGGACAGGTACGCGCTCCTTACGTTTCACATCTCTAAACACCCTCGTCCCCCAAAAATCTTACCGTGTGACTACAAACCCCTCAGTGCCGAGGTTGCAGACTTTGTAACATGACTTGGGGAGAAGCTTAACCAGTCCGAGAGGATCAAAAAAATTTACCAGAAACAGACTCTTCAGGTTTCTGTGATGCAATCCACTCTGGGCCAGCCTGCTTCCTGTTAAATATACCTACCACCCTGTCCCTATAAGTCAGACTCTTAAGCCCTTTGTTGTGAGGGCATTTTGTAGACTCAATATGGGTGCAGTCAGTGTAAAGAAATTGGGAGAGGGGGGGGGTATGGTAGGAAGGTTGGTTTCGTGGGAGAGCTTTGCACTTTACAGGACTACAACCCCCAGAATGCAATGCTGACAGAGTGATGCCCTGGAAGCGAGGAGTGTCACGCATCAAATTAAAGGTGAAGATGGAGCAATGACGGGAATCCAGCAGGTCAGACCTACTCTATTTCATATGTCTTCCTGTTTTTTTTTTTTAAATTTTCTTTCTGATGTAAAACAAGTTGACTGTGTGCTTATTTTCTGACCTATGATGATGATGATGATGATGATGCTTCCTCTCTGGCGTTTTCCTGTGTCTGGGAGGGAATGGTTGTCTAAATTTGCACAAACGTGACAACCATGGTGTGAGCTGCTGAATGCTACTTTCAGGACCTAGAGATGATTTGTTTTGCTTTCTTTGTTTTTTGAGAACAAGGTGGGTTCCCTATCCACATCCATAACCGCACTCTAATTTGGCGCCTTCATTTGGATGGCTAAAGTCGCTGTCCATACCAAAACTCCTGCCCCCTACTGTGGCCATTATGTCCACTCCTTTGCCCCACTGTCCCAGGGTATCATGCCACTTAGCCAGTTTCTAGGCCGGTCGTTGAGACTCTTGCCTTCTATCTCTGTTGTCCCACTTTTTAGAGAGCACAGGCGGTATTTCTATGTGAACGACCGGACCAGTGCCTCCCAGTGGGATTTCCCAACAGAGGAGGACAAGTATGAGGACCTGAAGGGCAGCCAAGGTATCCAGACACAGACGCCAAGCCAAGGGGATACAAAAACATCTGCATCTGCTGGTGGTGTCACAGGTCAGTCTCTTGGTACTGTTGCTGCTACTTAGACCAGCATGTTACGTGTCTTTGTTTAATGACTTTTTAAAAATATGTATTAATGTTCCTGTAATGTTCCTATTGAACATGTGTATTGTTAATATTTCTTTGCTGCATTAAGTGAATACTGTGTGACAAAATGCTAACCTCACCAACTGCCCTTATGTTATAACTTTTATAAAATGTTCTACTTCTGCTGCCCCAACAGCACCTCCTCAGCCCAGTGCGTCATCCTTCTGGCCCCCATCTCAACCTCCTCTTCCTGACAGCCCACCTCCACCTTCCAACCACCCCCCGCCTCCGCCTCTCCCCCCAGGCTCACCACCTCCACCTCCTCCCCCTCCTGACAGCGACGGGGAGATAATGGAGGTGGAGATGGAGATGGATGATGATAACGATGGAGAGCCTCCAGCTCCTGGAACTGAGGAGGACGCCGGTGTGAGGCCTCCTTTACCTCCAGGCACTGTTAGCACGAAGGTATGGGGGTGATCAAGTTTCTTCTTCTATTATTGTATTCCTGTTAATGCCACATGTACATCCAGAATAAAAGAGGGCAGCAGCTGTTAACTTTTTTTCCCTTTCACTCACACAGCTTGTGGAGTCGTCGGGCCCCTTGGGGAAGGGTCAGAAACGTAAAGCCGGTCAGCTGAATAAAACCATTACTATTGGCAGCAGTCCCATTCTCTACACCCAGCCTGCTGTCTGTGCAGGTAAAATATCTCTACTCAACATCTGCAGTTACAGTATATATTAGTCACGTCGGTAACAAACGTTTTTATCTGTGTAAACAGCATTATTACACATTTTGTGAAACTAAGGCTCAAGCAAGAAAGAACAAGTAATTCCAATGCTTTCAGCAACATTCAAGTGTTTACCCAGTAAAGGTTTCTTTTTGTCCACAGCCCCTCTAATGTCAACAACTGCCTACTGGGGCATGCCGGCTGTCGCTGCCCCTTTGGTCCCTTGTGAACCTCCTCCCCCACCTGTCCCAGCCCTACCTCCTCAACCACCACTGCCACCATCCCAGCCACCCTATGAACCTCCTGCAGCCAAAGCTCTGCCCACAGACAAGACCAAGAAATCAAAAAAGGATAAGGTTAGTATTGAAGCTAACCTTTTACATCAAGTGTTAAAGAAGGGCAGTAGATGAGTAAGAAAAAAATGTTTTAATACCAATAATGTTCTGTATCAAATGGCTGTTTTTCAGTGTAAACCTTCAGAATTGATTTTCTTAACCTTATATGTGTAAAGTCTACATTGTCAAGCCATCCTTATAATCCAATGTTTAAATAGAACAAACCGTGCAGTGTATTTTGTCCTCCTGTGTCTCTGCAGTCAAAGAAGAATAAGATCAAAATGCCTTCGCTGGTGAAGAAGTGGCAGAGCATCCAGAAGGAGTTGGATGAGGAAGAGAAGAGCAGCTCCAGTGATGAGGACAGAGATCAGCTTAACAAGAAGAGCATCGAGGACTGGAAGCAACAGCAGTTCCTCACGTATGTTTATGTTTGAATAGACGAAAAAAATTGCATAGGTATGATGATGATATAAGGAGGTTCTCTCTGGTGACCCTTCATTAACTTGTACTGTTTTTTTAAACCTACAGAGGAAAAGCTTCAAAGAATGCTAACTTTGAGGCACTACCTGAAGACTGGCGGGAACGAATAAAGAAACGGAAGCTGATGAATAACACGTAATATTCAGCCTGTGTACATACATCGCCCAGTCAACTTTTTTTTTAAATCCACTCCAACCATTACCATAACGTCATCCTGCCACAGCTTAAGGTTTAAGGATTAATGGACTTTCTTTACTGTTTTCCTTGTTCTTCATTAAGAGGCCCTTACATGGCAGGCCATTCACCAGAGGGGGTTGAAAGTTATTTTCTTACTTTTGTTGTCGTAGTTGTGCCAAATGTCTGGAGTTCATTGCAGACACTTAACCAACATTTTGTACGGACCTCACGCAGATGACCGCAGTTTGTTTGGACGGATTGTCTGTTTTATTGAGCATTTTTACAGCTGTGTACATGTAATGTATAATGGGATAAGCCATGTTTTTGGAAGAGGAGGGAACGTAAATGAGCTTGTACATTTTGTAAAAAATTATTAAACTGTTTTTTTCAAAGTCATCTTTGTTTTGTTTGTTTTTTAAAACATGCTCTGAGTTTTTATGCATTAAATCCATTTTCTTTAATAGACAACTCATTTGTAATTTTTTAAAAACTATTTTTGGCAGACATAATTAGCGTAGTTTCAGTAATTCTGTACAATGGTGAATAATGCTCATGACAAATTATTTACATACACAGCATAAGACACTGCCGTTTTAGCTTGTTATATTCATAATTCTTCAACTCCACCCCCACATTTGTTGCCTTTGTTGGTTAGGTTGTGGGTCCAGTGCACTGGCAACAGAGGTCTGCATAATGTTGTCACTTCCTTTATATTATAAAGTACTTACATAGTGTATGCCTACATAACTGTAAAATTTATACTGACCTGCACCATTAATTACTCTAAAAAGGGGTATCAATGGTCATCCTTGCAGTCTGGGAGTAAACTTATTGGGATGCACCACAGCCCCTCTGGGCTGGAGGTCATGTCTATATACAAAAGAAAGACAAAAGTATTAACATGATTATAATATATTAGGGATATATATTGCATATTTTTGGGTTAGCCAATCAGAGGTAGAGTAGGGGGTGGGGGATTTCGCTGGAGTGTTTTGCACGGATGTATTATACATCCACGTCATAACTAATCTACTGGTTGCATTTGTTATGTTGTTTGAGTTTTAATGCTGTCAATAAAATTGAGGTGTGGGGGAAAAAAGTCTTAGGGTGATGAGGGCCATGAGGGGGAGGACTGTCACGTCGAAACGTTGGTATTTTGGTTATTTATTACAACGTATTTTGCAACGTAGCTACGAACGGGCGGGCACCTCCCCAACATTGATGTGTGTTCCTGTATTCTCTCATCTTGTCAATAAAGTTGAAGACACTGGTACGGCATTTCCATGGCAACCGTGGTGTTGTTGAGACAGTTGCCTAGCAACATCGCGTACTTCCTGAAAGGTTTTTCTGTTCGTAGAAACTTTACCTGCGAAGTTTGCTCTTTTTCATTCTTATGTTTCTAAAAATTAAGAAAGAAAAAAAAGTAAAGTAGTGAGATTAAAATAGAAACGAGGTAAGTGACGGTCAGACGTTGATAAATATTCTAAAAACAATGTCGTTACACAGATTGACACCCCGGTGTGGTAGTAATGTTAGGAGCCAAAAAGCAAGGTTAACAACTCAGGAAAAACACCGCCATGATTCATAGATGTGGTGGCGGCGACCGAGGGCGCACTTGAAGTGATAACATTACACCTGGATTCATGCAGAAATACCAGAAACAGAAACCCTGCCAGAAACCGAGCTAACTAGTTCACTAGCGTTAGCAGTAGTTGGCTGACGTTATAGCGGTGCAACAGCTGAATGGCAATTTGAGGACTTTTTCTGGCTTTTTCCTTTTTGCAGAAGCGATGCCTTTGAGAAATGACAATCTCAGCAACTCACATGTAAGTTTGATCAAACGTGACTTTTTTTTCTTCTTCCTCTGGTAATTCACTGAGAATATTATTTCACACCAGCTTTATACATGCAGACCCAAATTATATTATTGTTAAATAATACGGTGTTTTTTTTAAAGATATAAATGTTTTTCAGAACCGGACGTGCAGATACATGCCATCACAAGAATATTACGTTATCAGTCCAAAATTTGGTTGTTTGTTCATTAGCAGTATGTTGATTACCAGTTATAGTGACATGCTATTAACGAGCAGTTTCGCAACAAAATAAATACATCCTCCAATAAAGGTTTTTACACTATAAAATAGATCTGAAAGAATCTGTTCTATTGCTTACTTTTGTAAGAAGAGCTGAATTTGTTATAGGTAATATTATCAATAAAAAAATAAAATAAAAAAAGACCAGACAATGAAATTGTCTTAAAAAAATCCACACTGGTGCATGAAGAACATAATTCATCTTTGCATTAAAGCCTGGGTTAATACAGGTCTGACTCAGTTTGGTGATGAGGATACAACATTTATGACCTACATTTTTTTTTCCAATCAGGCAGAAAAAACATCCGCCATGGCTGCCTCTGCTATCAGGAATTGGTGGAATACCTACCAGTTGAAGCAATCGGACACAAGTGACTCCGACACAGAGGAAGACGAGGAGGAATTGGCAGGGAGGAAGCTGTGTAAGCTCTTCTCGCATAGGCTGTATTGAGATAAGATATACTGTACATGCATACTATATGTAACCTACCCGTTGCTGAAATGTTCATTTAAAATAATGTCACTTTACTTTTGAACTTCATAAAGACATTGATGTGGAGTGGGAGTTCCACTATCGATTACCATATACAGGCTTGGGTTTTCCTGTTGGGACAGAGATGTGGTCAACATTTGTGCATATGATCTCCTCCCTAATGCCAGACCATTATATATTAAACAAGAGCTCTTTTGTGATGAAGATAATTGCAGCAATCAGGAGCAGCATAATCCCTTTTTAAATGGACAAGCTTGTTTGGTTTAGGTGAGGTAAGGGGGGCAGACCTGATGGAAAATGCATGTCCATATTGCACCACTGGAGGAGTTTTTGAGGGTGTGATTTATGTCCCCCGCTCAGTGTCTATAAACCTAAATCAGACTCTGCGGACCAGGCAGCTGCTCATCGACTTTGATGCTGGTCGGCCTGTTTTGAGTCTCAGGGCACCGCTGGACCTGGTTAACCTCCAATCCATCTCCCGCCCCCGTTGGCCCATAGAATGTGAGGTCATCAGTGACACTAGCCATCACATAGGTAATTCAATTTTTTAATTAAACCATTATGTTACTAGGTATGTTACCGATTGGCAACGAGTCACATTTGTGAGGAGCTGCCTCTGTTTAAAACTTGGCATGTCCTTTGAGAATGTATTGACACCAAGAGACTGTGCGTTGTAGAGTGGGACCCCCCAGAGCCAGAGCCTTTCTACCAGCCCACAGGACATGAGAGGACACCCATGCCAGCTGGGGAGGAGAGGGGGAAAGTGGTATACTGCACTGACCATGGTAACTTCTGACACCAACAGTATTTTTAGTTCTACCACTAGGTGACATGGCGTGGCTACACAGTACATTATATCATCACAGCGGCGTTGAAAAATTCTTCTGAACATTAGATAATGATAGGAACTTTGTGTAGCCTCATGCTTTCCCCTTTGAAAACAGATTTGAAAACAGAAACATTTTCTAGATAAGCGTGATATACTCTGCCACTGCTCTTTGAAAAATGATGCACAGTACATTTTTTATTGAAAGCTGTGCAAATGTAGCCTTTGATAATAGCTAACTTTCTGTTCTCACTCTTTTAAGCCACAAAACGTCCCTATTTCACCTGCTCGCGTGTCGGAGGAAGCAGGGGGCCCATTAAGAGTGCCACTTGCGATATCAATCAAACAGACGTCACCCTTGAGTTTGAGTCTCGCTTTGAGAGTGGGAACCTGCATAAGGCTGTGCAAGTGTAAGTCCTCCCTACTGATTAGTTGTTTCAGCTCATCAATCATGGTGTTTTCATCCTTTTTAGTTTGTACTGTGGCAAGGTTAAGTTGCTCTCACCATATTCCTTCTCTGTTCAGGGGTGTCTATGAGTATGAGCTCACCCTGCGCGCAGACATGTACACCTCAAAGCACACGCAGTGGTTTTACTTCAGGGTCAGGAACACGAAGGCTGGAGTGACCTACCGCTTCACAATCATCAACTTGGTGAAGAGCAGCAGCTTGTATTCTCAGGGTATGAGACCCCTCCTCTATTCTGAGAGGGCTGCCAAGGAGAAAAGTGTTGGATGGCAACGCACCGGCTCCAATATCAGATACTACAGCAACTGCAATCAGGTGGATGGACTTTCTGACATGCACTGGAAAATTTAAAAATGTGACTACAGTGGCTTTTGTCAGTAAACTGTAATTTACTGGCCCGTTTCCTACTTTTCCTGCAGCTGTCATTTTCATTTTGTGTGAGTATGTAATGAAATTGAATTTGCAGAGATTGTAAACTTGTTTTAAATAATAGTAATCTGTCACAGAGAACAGTTAATCATCTTTATGTCATCAAAAAGTTGGGCTTTCACTGTATTATAGCGCAGCTACAAGAAATGAGTCCTTCTAGCCATATGCAAGGGAACAAAAAATGGACAAATTTAAAGTCAAAATGAAATCGCCCTCACTAGTAATAAAAAAGGTGTTGTCCAAAAATTCTTCCGATCAAAATAGTAGTAAAAATGTTCTGTGCTTTTCTTGTGTTGACTACAAACTGCAATGTTGTGAATGGATAAATTGGAAGGGCAGAACAGCCTCTGTTTCATATAGAATAAAATACTGGAAAACAATTTTACTTTGGCATTTACTTTCTCATCCTGACATCCCACAAATTGAGTGAAGACAGTATTCAGAATTACCTGCACTAACATGCAGTGAAAACTCGAAAGATGATTAAATGTTAACAAATTTTAAATCTCTGCCAGTTCAATTTTCTTCTGTACTATTGTAAAAGTCTCATATACTTTGGAAAAATGGTTGGCAGTAAAATAAGTGTAAGTCGTATGTAGCCTGTGGCAGCCTAAGTCATGTAAAACACGTAGAAACGTCATGTTGCCAGAATTGCAAAAGCACGGCAGGAAAACATGACTTCACAAAATTGAAAGTATGATTGAAGAAGCGGGATCTCTCTTAAAACTCATCCTGTCTCTATTTAGAACACAAAGGACAACAACGGCGACACAATGACCCTGCACTCGCTCACCTGGACTCTCCAGTTCCCCTATGACTCAGACACCTGCTACCTGGCCCACTGCTACCCCTACACCTATTCACACCTGCAGCGCTACCTTAGGTGCATTTCTTCCAACCCAGCAGTTGCGTCATACTGTACACTGCGGGTGCTGTGCCACAGCCTGGCTGGGAATGCTGTGTATGTGGTGACAATAACGTCCCGGGGGGTCGGCAGGGTGGAGGGCAGGACCAAGAAGGCTGTGGTGGTGACGGCCAGAGTGCACCCTGGAGAGACCAACGGGTCCTGGATGATGGAGGGGTTTCTAGACTTCCTGCTCGGGGACTCAGAAGATGCTCGGTTACTCAGGGACACTTTTGTTTTTAAGGTGATGGACCTCAAGCTCATAGTCTCACATCTGTCTGCACATCCATCATGATCAATCCATCCCCATTGAGGTTGTGCTGTAATGCTGTATCCTGCTATCAGTTTCTCATTTGGATTTGTTCTACTGCAGGTGGTTCCCATGCTGAATCCAGATGGTGTGATAGTGGGCAATTACCGCTGTTCTCTGGCGGGCAGGGACCTCAACAGAAATTACAAGACGTTGCTCAGGGATTCCTTTCCCTGTGTGTGGCACACCCGAAACATGGTGGAAAGGTAAGACAGGGCACACGCATGGGCAAACATGCCAACATATTAAAACACGTATTATATATTAAAGACCTTGTATTTTATATGCTTTTGGCAATTTAGTGAAAATTCAGCAATTTAGTGTTTTCAGTGATCTTTCTCTTCTTTCTTACAGCTTACAGACAGTCAGTTATACAAAGTTCAGTTCTTCCCGTTTATGTCAGCGAGCAACCACGTTGGGTTGTTTGGTTGAGGTATAAAGTAGGACTGTAGTCTCTGTCAGAATGAAAATGAGAGAACAAACAACAAACAAAATTGCATTGCATTATTTAGTTTGCTGTTATGCCATATGTTCCCCAGGCTGGTGACTGAGATGGATGTAGTTCTGTACTGTGACTTTCATGGCCACAGCCGGAAAAACAACGTCTTCATGTACGGTTGTAACAGCCGAGGCGATGCTTCACTGAAGCTTCATGAGAGAGTCTTTCCACTGATGATGAGCAAGAATGCCAGTAATAAGGTAAATTGTCTCTTTCAAACACATAAGTCTTGTTAGGAGCTATACATTTGTACATTAGCTTAAAAACACCAAGTGTACTGGACAACAAGCTTCTTCAGCAGTTACCACTCTGTTCCACACACGCCACCCTTTCCAACACTTCATATTCACCGCAGAGGTGCTGTCAATACCTTGGTATTAATTTGTGTATTTTTAAGATTTCAACTACAACATCTACAGTATATCATCGTCTTCCTTAGTTCTCCTTTAAGAGTTGTAAGTTCCGGGTGCAGAAGAGCAAAGAGGGAACAGGACGAATCACCATGTGGAGACTTGGCATCAAAAACAGCTACACTTTGGAGGCCACCTTTGGAGGCTCCACTCTGGGTGAGTTTAGACGTTTGCAAATGTGTGTCTGTGTGTGCGCTTGAATGTCCCTTGTGTCAGGTGCTATCGTCCGTCTGAATGTTAGGCGACAGGAAAGGAACACATTTTACTACTCGAGACCTGAAGTCCATTGGCTTTTACTTTTGTGACACCCTGCTGGACTACTGCGACCCTGATCCAACAAAGGTGAGTAAAAACAACAGCACGTCTGACTACAGTTTATATACAAATGTGGACTTTTCACTCAGTCCAAGAAGATGAAAAGATGATATGCCCCAAAATCTGTTTCTGTTTCCTCAAAATGTGTTTCCTGTTATTTCAGGTCACTTACTGTCTGACAGAGCTGGCAGCGTTGTTGAGCAAGCAGGTCAGAGAGAGGCTGGGCAAAGACTTGGGCACTGACTGTAACATTACTGTATCTGACCTGGAAACCAGGTGACACAGTCATTTATTATTATTACTGCAAATAAAAAATGCAAACCACACTTGGGCAAAGTGGGATAGGTATAATATGTGCCATCATTCAGCTTGAATGTGCATATGTTCTGTTTGTTTTCTCAGCACCAGTGGCTCCAATAGTTCAGATTCAGACGGACTGCCAGTTAATTTACTGAACCAGCCACAAACTGCCCATCCGGAGGTAAGGTTCATATCACATTTGGATCAAATAATCCTTGGGCTCCTTTGTAAAAAATCAGTTTTGAATCTTCTCCTGTGTCTGTTCACCACATGCGTCTGCTCTCCTCCGCAGCAAACTCCAGTGAAGAAGAAAAAGAAACGCTTGAGGAGTCATAAAGAGAGGAACAGGCTGCGACCAGAAAGACTGAAGAATAGCACACAGCCAATGGTCCTGCAAAGCAACATCAACAATACTGTAGGAGGCTAAATGACACACCCTCATCTGGTTCATGTACTGCTGAATTTAATTAAGACTGATTAGTGAATGTTCTTTGCAGGAATCCAACCTGGCTGATGAGAACACAGTCAAAGAGAACATCCAAGAGAGGCCTGTGGGGAGACACAGGAAAAAATGGCAGGTATGAAGTAGAGAAGGTGTGAATACATTTAGAGACAAGATTTCCTGAGCTGTTCCTCTTGATATTTCTTTCTCTCTGTGAAGGTAAATGGCCTCCTAAGAAAAGCTGCGATCCCTCCTCCCACCGCTCACCCTGGGGAGGTCAGTCAGGTGACCCTGTGGCAGGGCTGCAAGCCTGTCAAGGTAAAGATGATTCAGAGGTCGAATCCAAATGTCTGGATTACACCGACCTTGCAGACCCACATTTCATCCAGTCCACAAGAGACCTTAAGCAGGCTCTCTGCAGACTTCACTGATAAAAATGACCAACAATTCATTGCAATACGGACATATACGTTTTTCTAATTGCCGAGTAAAAAACAAAAGGAACTGATTATGATTATGTGTAAAACAGTTATGTCATTAGAAACGTTACTTGAATCTTGTTGGCCAGAAATAAAATTCAATCACATTATGATACAGAAATATGTAAAGGTATACAGTCATGTACGACTGAAGTCCACAAGGTCTCAGTGCACAAGTCCAGAGGGTGCACATTTGGATTGAGCCAGACTTTCACTCACATATTCAAATTTGATCGATGTAACGAGAATCTGGAAATTGCAAACTACTACTTGTAATACTTAAAGCAATGGAGCACAATCTGTAATTTTTCATGAGATATTGTCTGTGTTTTAGGACGGCCCTCTGGAAGACATGAAAGCAGCATACCGGCATCGCAGGGCGAAAGCATGTCCACATCTCAGCGCATACACAGCTGTGACACCTCGCACAGGTAACGTTTCTTTTGGAGGCTCAGCCTTTCTACAAATTGCCCTCACACCCTCAGAGTCTACTTTACCTTTACCTCTGTCTATTATCTATTAAATAGATCTATCCTGGATCTATTCAGAACCATATTATGTAGCCTACGGTTGATTATGTTGCTTTTTGACTTCCAAATATGGAGGAGGAGGAGGTTTTATGGAGATTCATGAAATATGTTTTAAGTTTTTCATTGTCTAATACATAGATGGTTTCCTAAAGGTAAAGGCATACATATTTTGAACCCTCAATGCATTAAGAAAGCTCTTGTGTAGCAGTGAACTATCTGCTTGACTTTCCTTAACAGATGACCCAGGCATGGATGCAGGACGGTGGAGATGCTCCTCGCAGCTGCTGCACCTGAGTGCTCTCCTTCCAACTTCACCGAATTTCATTCATTCTAACCAGCAACAGCCTCCCTGCCCCCGACACTCCTTCGTCTCCTATAAAGACTACAAGGGTCTGTTGTTCATGGAACTGAATTCATTTTCAAAATTAATTTTCTAAAGTTAATCATTTCAAGTCTGCCTCATCTCCCTCTTTCAGGGCTGCCACCTTCCCTGGCGGGGCCCCACAGGTAAACCTCACAGAAACATTGTGACCTTATCAAAAGACAATAGATAAGTACACGTTACAGGTGCCTTCAGATTCACTAAGTGTTACATGTCTCTTTCGCAGGTCTCCCTCATCCATGTATGTCAAGATGGTTCCAGGCATTGTTCCAACAAAGCGTGTGTTGTCAAGTTTCACCGCTGACAAGTTCAACAGCCGCTATATTTTTAGAGACAGAAACTCTTTACGGGTCTCAGAACGTTACTTTGTGCCTGAGGATTCCTCCACCTCACAAGCAGACACAACCAAGACCAAACAGCAGAATATGGAACAGGAAGAGGATTCCTCAGGTATCATATGTACATGTATTACATTAATATATGAAACTGAAATTATTCTTAAAATATTTTTTTTGTGGCGGTAAGTGTGCTTGAGAGAGGCACTTATGTTTGACAAAACAGAATATTGTTTTCTTTATCACTGTTAGCTAACCTCACCTGCTCTCTCTGTTACCTGATTTTGTCATTTATTCAGTGGGTTTGACACTGTTGAGATGTGTACCATTTGGAGAGCAGAACCAGAGAGATCTCACCTCTGAAACGGTATCACGCAGGAGTTTATTTGTGCCTGTGCTGAGGGGCAAAGACCAAAAAGGAAATCTGTAAGTTCAGCTTGAGCACACTGTCTTGGTCTGTAATTCTGTTTATTACCATGGTTGCAGTTGAAAGAGTGGAACATAATCTGCCATCTTTGTGCAGTGATGTTAAGCATTTACCTGAATATCATATTTTGCTCCCTCTTTCATTTTCCTCAGACCATGCAAAGAGACCTTAGCTGACAAAAGTTACACGGGTGTTTTATCCCCTGTGTCAAAGCCTTCAGGCCTCATGATGATGGAACTTCTGTGTCCTCGGAGCGACACCTTGGCTAGGCTTCAGGATAAGGACATCAGGCATTCTCACTCTGGAGGAGAAAGCCAAATAAGTACATTTCCACAAAAGGTGACAGTCACAAGAGCATCCCAGTCTGCCCCACTGTAGGGCAGTTTTTATAATCTGGCAGATTACAGATCGATTTTGTTCCCTCTGATTTTTGCTACATCAACAGGTGTGTTAAACAACAGATATGCTGGGATAAAACAACTATTATCTCATTCACACACATCTAGTGACACAGTTCAAACGTGTGTATTATGACATGAAACCCTCTAGGTCAAATGGGAATCCTTGTTTGATGTTCAATTATATGTCCCCTTTAAATTTTGATGAAATTGATAAAGCGCTATAAAAATGATTTTTGCCTTGTGATAATGATCTGTTGAGATTGGAAAGACAGAATTTACTGACGACAAACCATTATGCTTGGATTCCCAAAGTATGTAGACACAAAGTCTATGATGCGTTACCGTAGCTGCCTAATAAATGACACACAGGCTCCTTGTTAAGTAGACTTTATTTATTGCAACACTACAAAAACAACAATACAATCCCATGGAATACAGTGTGAATAAAATACAAAAATAAATATGTTCAAATGTTTTTCTCTATAATGATCAACTCTGAGGAGGAAATATCCCATGTACTACATACCATACAAAAAGTGACATGTCGTTTTTGTTGTCAGTCTCTGAGTTTGTACGGTGTGAGGTAAAGGATATGTCCTGGTGTGTCAAGACGTGGCAGAGACATCAGAGCATCAGAACTCAGTCAAACTGTCGGAGATGAAATTGGCTTTGTGTGTGTCTGACCATGTCCCGGAGTGCCACAAAACCAGAGAGGGCCTGGATCATCCAGGGATGAAAATGTTAAATAAAAATCATTTACATTAAATCAGCGACAATCACCAAATGATAAAATCTGGAAACCACTCTAACATATATTTAAGAATGTGCAGTGCTAAGATTGGAAATGGTAAAACTAAAAGTCAGTTTTTAAAAAGTAATGTAATCGTACCTGTGTGAGTATGAACATGGCAAGAACTATGTGAACGCCCCTCTCCAGGGGCTGTATGAGAACGGCTTCGTTGAACAGCTGAAACAGGATTAGTGGAAACTGCAGCAGGATGCTCAGCAGCCAAAATCCAGCCAACTCTGGGACCTTCCACAAACATAAACATGACAGGAATTACTGTCTCTGCCTTGCACTTGTGTTTACTTGTACTACCACATCTGTAACCCTTTCTATAAAGACCACATCTATAATGCGTTATCCTGGCATTCTCATATGGTTCACCCCATAAATACACAATGTTTTCTGATGCACTATATCAACAGTCATAATTAACATCAACATTATAGGTATAACTTGAATAAATTATAAGTTGAGTTATATTTGAAATGTCTTACGGAATAAGACTTTTGGCTAGTTATAAACTAGAGGTTGATTAATGGGGCTTATGATACATTATGACCACCTATACACAACTGAAGTAAGGACTCATAGAATGCTACGATAGTCCATGCAGTATCGTAAGTTATCATTATATGTGTAAAGTGAAGAAGACACGGTATTGATGCATCTATGCTCCATCATAACGTTTCATTGTTGGTGGTATGTCTGATAGTCTATGCTGCGTCATGAGTGATTATTATGTAAGATGCCAAAATGCAGAGAATTACGCGTAAAATGTGTCTGCTTTTGGAACACAACCTATTTAATATTTATAAAACCCATATGATATATTGAAGAAAAAAAAGGAAAAAATACTGTCAAATCGTCAAGCTTTATTTTCACTATGGGATTAAAAATAATGAGTTGGGGTAGTACTTTGGCTGAGGGTTTATTAGATTACCCCAACTCAATGTTTTCATTTATGATGCTGCATACATTTTTTAAATGCATGAAAATGCATTACACCTTACCACCAATACATACTGTACATGTAAATGTTATGATTGTTATAGATGCATCTATGTGTACTTAACTTTTCTAAACACATACATTGATTAATTATGATACTGCATTGACTATTATATCATACTATAAAGTCCTAAATACAGTTGATTGTTGAGGTGTGTACAGGTGAGTATACTGTAGGTAGTCATAATGTATTACAATTCCCATCAGTCAACCTCTAGTTTATAACTAGTCAAGATCAATAAGACACTTGAACTTATAAATTACAACTTATAATTCATTATAAGTCACATCTATGTTTCATGGGTGTTGATACAGTGCATCAGAAAGCATTATGTGTGTTTATGAATGTAGTCATAAAGCATTATGAAGGCATTGTAATACACCATGAATGCCCCCATACTATATGTGAAGATCTTCATAGAAAGTTTTGCCACCAAATCTTTATGTTTGTGTAAGTGACGAACCACCTTTTCTTGCAGGTTCCCAGCATAACCGAGAAAGAGTCTAATAGCCTCGATCAGAGTCATCAGGATGAGAACAGTGACGAGGATGAACTTGTAGTAGTCTGGCAAGGCAGGATACTGGTTAAAAAAAATAAATATATATATATATAATTTGACAATTACAACAATGCTTAAATGTTAAATGAACTGAATTTAAATTATTTGATAGATTCAAAATTTTAAATGAAATTGTTTCAAGGGCTAAACCTGACAAAACTAAACTAAAAACCTGATCATAGTTCACAATAAGTTATCACGTTTCAGCCTTCCAGGATTATTTGATCACTTTTCTACTTACTCAAATATTATAAATATCACAGATTCTTTCGGTAACTCATAGTTTACGTTCATTTTGATAACTCAACATTACCAGTATTTCACATTACCCACGCTTGCTCAGCTCGTCTCTATTTACTCCCATCTCACTTTCTATCTTGTTGCCTTACCTTTAGGTGCAGCGTTACACTTTCACTGATCCACCACAAGGGGAAGAACCACATGTTAAAGAACAGAGACATCTGGAGGTGGAGGCTAGACAGAACCCGCTTGTCTGAAACCAAAAAAACAGAACACCTACGTGGATTGGACAAACAACCACATTTCAGCAACAGCTACTGTAAAACTATACTCGAGGCAAACAGCTCAATCCAACCGTTCCCATCGCTGGCTAGCTACGTTAACATCAATGCTAATTTGCACGTTAGCTGCATTCTGAGTCTATTTACCGTGTGGCAAAAACGCGCCATTCTCTTTAGTGAAAGGCCGAGTCCGACTCTGGTCAAATAAAACATTCCGAGAAAAGTCTTCTAGACGTTTTCTGATAGTCTCTGGCAATTCCATCGTGTGAAATGCTCTCCGCTAAACACAAACATCAGGAGGAGAAAGACACCGCCTCTTCCTCACTGAAAAGAGACCGAACGAACGCTGCGTCGTCTCCTTGGATACCAACGAAATCTCGCGTTCTGCTCAAATCTCGCATGAAAAGTTTCTTCTCGTTTTCTCTGCTGATTGCTTCGTTTTCTAAATTGTCGCTTGTTTAGTCCCAAAATGTTTAAACACACACACACACACACCGTATCTCAAACTAAGTAATTTTCTTTTCTTTTCACGCCACAATGCTAAAGGATGAAGGGGAGGCACGCGCTCTCAGTCAGGGAGACTACCGGTATTTAAAAATTGTAAATACTAATAATAATCATTTTCAAATTAGGCCCCTACTCTGCTATGTGTTCTGTCTTATTTATTTACATTAATGTTGGATTTTGAGAGTTTTCTGGTTAATAATGTTAGAGAAAATAAGTCACTCCCATAATTTAACGGATAGGTTTTGGTTTCACAGAAAACGAAAGTGCTGTGAAGATGGTGGAGAGCTGGAAAGAGCCAGATCCTTTATCCTGCTCGATATGCCTGGATATTCTGAAGAGCCCCGTGACTCTCCATTGTGGCCACAGTTACTGCATGGACTGTGTAAATGACTACTGGGACCTGAAGGACCGCAGAGGTGTTTGCATCTGTCCCCAGTGCAGACAAACTTTCATCCCCAGACCTGTGTTGAACAAGAATACAGTGCTGGCTGATTTGGCAGGGAAAATGTCAGGGCCAGGACAGCCCACCCCTCCAGAGAAGGATCAAGTGGGTCCAGGGGATGTGGAGTGTGATTTTTGCACTGCGAAGAAGCTGAAAGCTGTCAAGTCCTGCCTGGTGTGTCTGGCTTCTTACTGTGCTACTCACCTGCAGCCCCACTATGAGTCTGCGGCTTTCAAAAGGCACAAGCTAGTGGAAGTCTCTGCCTCCATGCAAGAGAAGATCTGCCCTAAGCATGACAAGCTGCTCGAAGTCTATTGTCGCAGTGATGGCCAATGCATTTGCCTGCTCTGTGTGATGGATGAGCACAAAGATCATGACACTGTCTCGGCTGCAGCAGAAAGGAAAAAGAAACAAGTGAGAGCCCTTACTTTTGACCTCAGTTGGTGCTTATGAGTGTGCTGTTGCAATTATCAGCGAAACATGAAATCCAAATTTCAACTTCCACTAGATGGTGTTTTGTACTAGTGACAGGGACATTTTGGGAGATACAGTCCACTGTCTGTCTGTAAATGTAGTTTTATGATTGTTTCATATGATTTCGTTTTACAGAAACAATTTGGAAAGAAGAAACAAAGATACCAGCAGGGAATTCAAGAGAAAGAGAAGCACGTGCGGCAGCTAAGACAGAGAGTGAAAGCGCTGCAGGTGAGTTTTCTTTTGCCTTTTTCTCCACTCACTTAGGCCTAAATGCAAATAATGTGTCCTGTATCCCCTTTCCTTTAGAGTGACTGACATTATTCATAATTTCTTTTCCACTGTCAGAGTGCCGGAGATGCAGCAGTTGAGCAGAATGAAAAAGCTCATGCTGAAGTGGTCCAGATGGCGGCTAAACGGCACTGTGCTGTAAAGGAGCTGATCAGAATTCAGGAGAAGGCTGCAGTGAGCCGAGCCGAGGCGCTCGTCGATCGACTGGAGAAGGAGATCTCTGAGCTGAGAAAGAGGGAGGATGAATTGAAGCAGCTGTCACTCACTGAGGATCACATTCATTTCCTGCAGGTACAATGACAGACAAATACATAGATTATTTTGTGAGTAGGGCTGTAGCTAATGTTGTCTATCTCTTTTTTTTTTTTTACATGTTTCTAGAGCTGCCAGTCTGTTTTTGACTGTCCTGAACCTGATGTGTCCTCTGATTTCAACATCCATCTACATTTGCCTTTTGACTTTGTGACAAAGGCCATTTCTGATTTGAGAAACAAAATGGAAAACATGGCAAAAGCTATTGCAGAATTATCCGAAGAAAGTAAGAAAATATCGTTTATTAAAATAATCTATGTTCATTTAGTTGAATTATGTGATAGCCAGATTAAATAGCCAGTTCACCAAAATGTTCTCTTGTCATTTTTTGTTTGTAGTTCAAACTGATCCTGATCCGAAGACCAGACAGGAGTTCTTGCTTTGTAAGCGATTATTGCAGCATAAATATTTTTCAAATTAACCACTGTCCTTTCCTTTCAATGTACCTCACTCGTCACAATGAATAATAATACGTTATGCATTTCAGATTCCTGCCACCTCAGTTTGGATCCCAACACGGCATTTGTAAACCTATTGCTCTCTGAGGGAAACAGCAAAGTAACCTGGATTAAAAAAGCCCAGAAGTATCCACACCACCCGGAGAGATTTACCGAATACGATCAAGTGTTGTGCTCTGAAGGTTTATCTGGCGTTTGTTACTGGGAGGTTGAATGGCAAGGGCCCAGGGTTGAGGTCGCTGTGTGCCATAAAGAGGTAGAGCTGGTAGAAAGGGGCTTTGGATACACAGACCAGTCCTGGTGCATTTCACTTACAAATTCTGGTTGCACCTTTTGGCATGGTGAAGTCGGAACCAAAATATCAACACCTTGCTCCTCTACTGTAGGAGTGTGTCTGAACCATAAGGCAGGGAGCCTGTCTTTCTACAGTGTCACTGGTTCCGGTCAAATGACACTCCTTTACAGAGTTCACACCACATTCTCCCAGCCTCTGTACCCTGGCTTCATGGTCTCCAGAGGGGCCTCAGTTAGGATAATATCACCAAAGTAAAGGGCATCCACTGTTAAGGTGGCGGGAATGAAGCTTCATTATTGCAGTATGTTCATTCTCTGTGCACTGCCTCATGTAAGTGTTTAAAAACCGCTGCTACGAAGATGTTGACTCTGTTGAGCCTCGTTCATTATGCTTAAAGATTACATGTGTTCTTTAAAATGTTCATGCATTGCAAGGAAAAGGCTGAAGATAATAATGGAACAGATGTGAGGATGTTTTGTGCTTTTGTGTGTATCTTACATGTTTCTCATCCTGTAATGAATCCATTTAAACCCTCAGCATTTTATTGTGTGTTAATAAGGTAGCAAATAGAATAGTTATATACAAAAGCATTCATAACTAACAGATGTCTGGCTCCTCGACCTTAGCCATGTGTTTACTGACGAAATCTTAAACGTTCACAGTATATATTTCATTTTGTTCTTGCATATGATGGTACAAACATACTGTACATTGTACAATATAAGGCATGTCAAGATTAGATGTGATTACTTGTTAGCTTACCTTGGCTTCGTCACAAAGAAGTTCTGTAAATGTATTATTTAAATCAAACAATCTCCTGACATGAAATTCTGTGCTTAAATGGTTAAACATGCAATAATAGATTTTTTTAACATGGAAACTTAGGGGCAGCACTACAAACTTAACACAAAATTTACACAGTCAATGTGTTAGCCAACTGTTACCTATTTACACATTCAGTAGAATCAACATACTGTCAACATACAACTAGAATGGCACTCAGAGCACATACCTCCACCAAGGCCCAACAGCCCACTTATTTAAGCGTTAGCACCAACTGCAGCAAGTCGTGACACTCTGTTAGTACCTTACTGAATCCCTCTTAACTTAGCTACACATTGGTGGTAGTTGCAGGTTTCTAGCGCTA